>OU744728.1:64247513-65447513 GCA_916613615.1 Steromphala cineraria | reverse complement strand
GTACCTTCAGAATTTGTTGTTTGAAAGAACTACTATATAGGGTACTTAGTGTTGGTTTTTGGGACATTACGGTATGACAGCCTCTATGTAATATAACGTAAGATAACTCATTGGATGGGCAATTAAATTACCTTTCATTTGAGTATACTTAGAAGGTGGTGCACGTATTCCTTGGTACCTTCAGAATTTGTTGTTTGAAAGAACTACAATATAGGGTACTTAGTGTTGGTTTTTGGGACATTACGGTATGACCGCCTCTATGTAATATAACGTAAGATACCTCATTGGATGGGCAATTGAATTACCTTTAATTTGTGTATACTTAGAAGGTGGTGCACGTATTCTTTGGTACCTTCAGAATTTGTTGTTTGAAAGAACTACAATTTAGGGTTACATAGTGTTGGTTTTTGGGACATTACGGTATGACCGCCTCTATGTAATATAACGTACGATACCTCATTAGATGGGCAATTGAATTACCTTTCATTTGAGTATACTTAGAAGGTGGTGCACGTATTCCGTGGCACCTTCAGAATTTGTTGTTTGAAAGAACTACAATATAGGGTTACATAGTGTTGGTTTTTGGGACATTACGGTATGACCGCCTCTATGTAATATAACGTAAGAAACCTCAATGGATGGG
The DNA here is from genome assembly GCA_916613615.1 of Steromphala cineraria. Lineage (NCBI taxonomy): Eukaryota > Metazoa > Mollusca > Gastropoda > Trochida > Trochidae > Steromphala > Steromphala cineraria. The sequence continues at coordinate 65,446,870 of OU744728.1, read as the reverse complement.
CAATCGAATTACCTTTAATTTGAGTATACTTAGAAGGTGGTGCACGTATTCCTTGGTACCTTCAGAATTTGTTGTTTAAAAGAACTACGATATAGGGTTTGATAGTGTTGGTTTTTGGGACATTACGGTATGACCGCCTCTATGTAATATAACGTAAGATACCTCATTAGATGGGCAATTGAATTACCTTTCATTTGAGTATACTTAGAAGGTGGTGCACGTATTCCGTGGCACCTTCAGAATTTGTTGTTTGAAAGAACTACAATATAGGGTACTTAGTGTTGGTTTTTGGGACATTACGGTATGACCGCCTCTATGTAATATAACGTAAGATACCTCATTGGAAGGGCAATTAAATTACCTTTAATTTGAGTATACTTAGAAGGTGGTGCACGTATTCCTTGGCACCTTCAGAATTTGTTGTTTGAAAGAACTACAATATAGGGTACTTAGTGTTGGTTTTTGGGACATTACGGTATGACCGCCTCTATGTAATATAACGTAAGATACCTCATTGGATGGGCAATCGAATTACCTTTAATTTGAGTATACTTAGAAGGTGGTGCACGTATTCCTTGGTACCCTAGGTAGACTTTTCTGAATAAGTAACTGGAAAAACTGAATATAGAATAAGGAATAAGTAACAATCAAAGTTAACAATCCATGAGTTAACACAAGCTTGGCTTTACTGCAGAATTCCTTAAATTCTTCTGGAAAGATCTAGGTGCTTTTCTTTGTAATTCATTAAACAGTGGTTGCAAAAATGGCATGTTATCCACATCACAAAAGCAAGGAATGATTACATGTATTCCGAAAGGAAATAAGCCTAAAAAACATCTAAATAATTGGCGACCAATTTCTCTATTAAATACTGGTTATAAACTAGGTTCATCAGCTCTAGCAAATAGAGTAAAAAGGATACTACCAAAAATAATTAATGAAGATCAGAAAGGTTTTATTACAGGAAGATATATTGGTGAAGTCACCAGAACGATATATGACATAATGGAATACACAGAAACTTTCCAAATTCTGGGTGTACTCATGCTTATCGATTTCGAAAAGGCTTTCGATTCAATAGATAGAAACTATCTTCTTAATGTTTAAAATTTCTTTGGATTCGGCTCCAGCATCTGTCAATGGATAAGTACGTTATACAACGACATCGAGACAAGAGTTCTAGTAAACGGTCATATCACATCTCCATTTAAAGTAGAAAGAGGTTGCCGCCAAGGAGATCCTGTCGCTCCTTATCTCTTCTTACTCGCTGTAGAAGTTCTGAGTATTATGTTGCGAAATGATAAAAACGTAAATGGAATATCAATGGGATCCATAGAGTATCTCATATCTCATTTCAACACTAGATGGGACTGAAAAATGCATCTACGCAGTTTTAGGTAATCTTAGTTTTTTTGCACGCTTTTCGGGTTTAAAAATAAATGCAGACAAAACAAAATTAATATGGATAGGTTCCAAAAAAATATGTAGATACAAACTATGCAATGATTGGACTGGTCGCAGACAGAATTCACTTTACTTGGAATAAAGTTTGATGTAGATTTAGAAAATGTTGTGGAGAAAAATTATGAAGAAAATTTTTGTTCAATTTATAAGCTGATGAACATATGGTCCATTCGAATATTAACACCCTATGGAAGAAATACCTTAGTAAAATCTTTATTCATTTCCAAATTGAATCATTTATTCTCTGCATTGCAAAAACCCTCCAAAAGATTGCATTGACAAATTCCCCAAAAAATGTTTTCAGTTCATATGGCAAAATAAACCAGACAAAAACAAACGAGATGTTATGATGCTAAAGCCTGAACATGGAGGTATAAAAGCACCAAATATTAGAGAAATAATAGCATCACAGAAGCTGAAATGGATTAACAGGCTTTATAGTAATAACATTAAATGGGGTTATTTGTTTCTAAACCGAATAAACAACGATAATATGCTCTGGCTTTCAGATTCAGGTTATATTAAGAACGAAATAATACCAGCTTTAACCAACCTATTTTGGAAAGATGTGTTGAAAGCCTGGTCAACATATCTGCCCAAAGCGAAAACATTAATCAAAACTGAAGATGAACTCGGAGCTCAGTCAGTTTGGAATAATGATGATTTGAAAATAGCTAATGAAACTGTCTTTTATAGCACCTGGTACAGAAAAGGGATTACGTTTGTAAATGATTTTATTGGTGAAACTGGTAACATATTTAGCCTTGATGAATTAAACAAAACTTATTCTCTTAATACAAATTTCCTGACTTATGAAGGTATGTGACGAGCTATTATGGCATAAGCTCATAGATGTAATATTACACACTTCACAAATATAGATCATCGACCTGCATACCCTTTCAACATAAGGCACATCAACAATTATTTAGGGAGTAAAACGTTGTATTCTACACTTCTAAACTCCACCTTTGTTTACCTACCCTGTTACTCAAAATGGGAAAGAATTTTTAAATGCCAATTTACAGAATCCGAATGGAAAATATTTAACATAATCAGTAACAAATGTACTCCTTGTACAGACCTAAAATGGTTTCAATTCATAACATTCTACCAACAGAACAGTTTTTATACAGACTGGGCTACATAGAATCACCTAATTGTTCTTTCTGCAAAATGGAGCTGGAAACTTTAGATCATTTGTTTTGGAAATGGGAAAAAATAGAAAACTTATGGAATGATTTGGAAACATTGATGCATTCCGTACAGATTCTTATCACTCTAACTATTGAAAAGATAGTCCTTGGAATCAAAGGTAGAAATAATAACCCCTTGAATGCCATAATCTTATTGACAAAACAAATTATCTACCAGAGTAGTAGAAAAGGCTATACCCCATCGATTAACTATATTAAAAAGGAAATAATCAAGTATTACAATATCACAAAATGTATATACCAATCAAACCAAATGAAGAGAAATTCTTTCAATTTTGGTCAACACTTCATCTACTTTTTAAAAACTCTTAAATCTGAAGTATTTGCTTTTTCTTGGTACCCTATTACCCAATTTTAAATGAAAATGAAGTGGCTTATTCCTACGTAAACCTTTCTTTATACAACCCATACACGTGACTTGTGTCAATGCATTTTTGTTTGTATACATATACTTTGATGTTGATGTAACTGTTACCTTCATAGTTATCCATGTTAGTGCATGAGTGGAGATGTACTTGATTGTATTGCTGTTATACTATTCAAATATGTCTTGCCTGTATAAAAACATGGAAAAAAAACCAAAAAAAAACCATTACTTATCACTTTATATGAAAATATCTTAAGATGATTCTGATAATTTTCTAAAGCTGTAACAGTTGTAGTTTTTGCATACCAAGACCTTTTTTTCTGCTTTTCTCACGAAATCGGTGAATTTCAAGACAAAATGGCGGACTACGCTAACTTGAATGAAAGATATGATTTATTCACAATCACTCCTTCAATTTCAATAATATTTTGATGGAGGAAACAACAGAATTTGTGTCATATATCTTTCGCTTTTTATTGTCTTCGACGTTCAAATTTCACAAACGACAGTGTGTCTAAAGCGAATCGCAATTCGATGCAAAAAAAAGATCTTGAGCTTAGCAAGTTGATAAAACTTCACAGTGACCAAAGTGTAAACGAGCCAAAGAATATTGAACCTATCTTCGAATATGTTCTGTTCCAAAAAAAATTATGTTCTACATGCCAAAGAAGTAATTTAGTGACAATAGATGATAAATTCGTACCTTGTTTACTGTTGAAATTTATTGCATTTGATAGCACACAAGACTATCATCCCGGATGTGACGTACAACGGAAGTTATCTCATTCTTACCTCCCTTGGCAAGCCTCAACGAATATTTAAATTATCGTAATAAAAAATCACAATAGGCCTACAAGTCCAAAAACTATTGATTTAAATCATAAAGATGAAATTCAACTAATTCGCAAAACAAAAATGCAACGAACACTTCAAAATAGAAAACACGTACGGCAGACGACATTTCTGTACTGGAACATGACCAGCAGGTGCGCGAATAATAACCTCCAATGCTGAAGCAAAAAAAAAAACAACCTCATGGTCTAAAATGATTTGTTTTGGTTTAATTCATTCTAAAATAATTTACTGTAAACATTTTCCAAAATTATTAATATTTATCTATAAGCGAATACATCGTTTGACTCACAGCAGTATTTCAATCACAAGATTTTAACATGGATTATATTATCTATATTATGACTTTGGTATTTCTGTTATTGACATATTCACTCAGTAAACAGTTAAAGGAATATTTTTTATTCTGAACCGTTGTATATTTATTTTATAATCGACCAAAGCATTTGCATACCGATGACGAATTCAAAATCTTTATCTTCATGGCGATACTGCATCAAACATTCTTAGATATCAATGAATTAATGTTTTCAAATTCAACTTGATCAATTCAAATCGTGATATGTTTCAGTTCATTTCAAAATATCTTTTATGCTTGTATTAATCCTTCTTGTACGGCCTTGGTAGTCGGACCACGCCCACCTTGTCACTCACGTGTCCACGCCCACATCTGTCAGTCAAAACCACGTGCTCTGTCTATGCCGATTGATTTATCGATTAATCGTGTTTTCTTTTTACAAATTTTTTTTCAAACGAATGAGAATTTTTTAGAGATAATTTGGCTATGTTAAATTTGAATCTATAACATTAATTAATTATATGCTTGCAAAAAGTAATCTCACACCATGATTGTGAAACCAAAGAACATCGGGAATTAAATGTTATTAACCTGGCAACAAGTAAGACAAACACTTCAGACATGTGATTTTGATATAATTTCAGACTAATTTATTATGTCTTTATTGTTATGACTTACATCAACAAAATCTCGAACGTCATTTATCGTAATTAAACAAACAGGCAATGTGTTCCAAATCAACATTTGCCATTGTTTACATATTATTTTACTTACTAGTCCTGTAGTCAAAAGACATACACCAACTTTGCAGTCATTATATACAAACATAAAAACTATTTATTAATAATTATGGTAAATACAGTAAAAATGTTTGAACAAAAAAAAACTTGTTTTCAATTTATACAACCAAAAAGAACTTACATAATTCAAGGGAATTGATAGATAGTTTTCCTCAAGTAGCTTTGTCAGTAACTCGCAAGTAAAATTCTCGGGGATCTAACGGTTTGAAGTAGAGATTCTATTCCTCTAAATTCAGCAACAAACAATTTTTTTTTCTTATCACTGAATTTGACTGTCATGTAAGATCGTCATCAGGAAATTCAGATCTAGAATCATGAATTGGATATTGAAGCGAACAAGACATCGACTTGATCGGAAGGGCCATGAAAACATCGTGTCATTGTTGTTGACAAATGTTGAATGGCTACTAATGCCTGCATGAAGTCATTATATCCTAAATGTCCTACTGCCAGTGTAAGTGAAACGTTGACAGATTGTTTTTTCTTAGGATTTCTTCAAAGTTGATATTTATTATGAAATTATGAGGAATTTTAATGTCTAACTTTTTGTTTTGAAAAATATCGTTACGATCTATAACGGTTTCAACAGACGTAATATCACTTATTGATACACATTTTCCCAAATGATAACATGTAACAAAAAAACCTTTTTGATATTTTTTTAAAATAATGTGAATATTGTGAACACAAAAAACCAACACATATAGCTCGCAGATATCTAATATTTACTTTATTGAGTTTTCATTGTAATTAGTATTTTTCCAACACCGCTAAAAATTTACGATGTCAACCGGAAGTTTTCCTTAGCATCAATTGGTTTTTTTCCGTGGACCCATGTAATACGAATAACTAATTTCATAACAAGTATTGCACATCATTGAATTAGTTTTTTAATGTAGACTCCCTTTGTAACTGAGTCATGCAAACGTCCGTAATTGTCAAAATTGATCAGAGGTCAAGGGTCACGTTGCTTAGCGCGTACTCAGGCGGCTGCAGCCGCCCGCACTTTCTAAACAGATGTCACTGACGGCGGTATTTCGAACCTGCAGCGTGCTAGACCTTAAAGGATAATGTCAAATATTTCTATGACATTGCATAAATCATTTATTTCATTTACTTTGTAAAACTAAACTTTGTAATTGTAATGGTAATGGTGGATGCCACCACTTTGAATAACTTTCTAATGAAAATTATCTACTTCATTTATAACATTTTAAACTAAAGTAATCTTTTATTTTTATCTTCTCTTTGTATAAATGTATTCTGAGTGAATGTTTAATTAGGTGAGTGAAAGATTATTTGATGAAACTTAAATGTGTGAATAATTCATTCATTGTAGTTCTTATGATTTTTATATGCATTAGTCATCATGTCTATAAGGTACATAAATAAGATTTTATTTATGATATTATTCTTGTATTTATGACATGATGATTGGCAGTTTGTAACGTGGTTATGGATTGATCACCCCGGAACCACATTCAGGGAATGCTATATTTGCATACTATTTATTTTACTATGTATTGTATATATTTACACTAATGCTATCAAGGGCATTTGACATGTTCTTGATGTTGATGTGATAATAAGTTGTTGTTTGTATCATATGGTTGTATGCATTTAGGTCACTATTTATGTACTGTGAACTGGAGCTAATCATGAATTATCTCCCTTGTTTGGTATGTGCCATATGACACACCTATTATTGTGATAATGCTTTATCGAGTAATTGTGTAATTGGTAAGGTATAACTTATCAGTAGTCAAACAGTGTAATATATCTTTGTGATGTTTAGTTGCATAATATGATATATTGTGTAATGATGTTTTGATGAGTGAACAATATATTTTATGTACGTTAATGCATAATTGTGATAGATTTTATATTATATGCAATTGTGTTTTGCAGGGTGTCTTATACCCATCATGTACTATCAGAGTACCAGTCGAATAAATCCTCGCACCCCGTGACCCCTTCTTGATTGTTCCTTATGGCCCGATAAGACCCGGTTACAATGATATAGCTCAACATTGAATTGTCATTGGGAATTTATGTAGAATTAAACGTTGAGTAGAATGCTAAAAATCACAAGGATATGGTTTTACTATTTTCAAGAATTTTAAGATCAGGATTGTGTATTCTTACTTCAGAGTGTGAAGCATGCATTGTATTAGGTGCTGTGTGTTTTGTTACAGCATCTTTAGGTAACGCCAATGTGCTTGTTTTATTCCTATTATTACTAATGCTTTCAGATGACATTGAGTTGAACCCTGGGCCTGTTCATGATGTAACTCAATCATTAGATAAGACTTTAGAAATATTTCACCTAAACACTAGAAGCGTGAGGTAAAAGCTAGGTCACTTTAACTAATGTTTATCTGATAATCACATTATTTGTTTGAATTGGACCCAGTTTGATAATTCAAAAAGTTATGAAAATTTAGCTTGAGATGCCTTTCACAAACAATAACGTAGAGATAGAAATGTTTTTGGTCCGGATTTTTATGGTCAATGTGAAGAAATATCAAAAGGCTTCCAAAGGCACTTTCAGAAAACAACTTTGATGAAACAATTTGGTAAGAATTATATTTACCACAGAAGTCCATCATGCTGTGCTGTTTATACACTTACGGGCAAACGAAAGTATAGGGAAACTTTCAATGCTCACAACATAAAATCAAAAGATCATATTGCAATGCCGCGAAGATGATTTTATAGCACAATCATATGACAATAATCCACACAAGCAGATATCATTTGATCACTCCAGTAAATTTCTGCAATCTCATTTAAATAAGCAGGGGGTCAAATTTCATTGACTTAAATTGTCTCAATTATCAACAGTGAGACACCAAAAACATTCTCTGTTATTGTCAATAACATTTATGACCTCATGTAACTTCAATACAGGCACGAACACGTCTCCTCATCGACGTTGTAAAACGTTGGATGACGTCGTCAGGTAGGGCAAACTGACCGAGGTTCGGACATCACCCGAAGTCGCCCGAACTTCGGACACTTTTGATAAGTAGCTGACGCAGTTATAGTGCAATATCTACATGTCATTTGTTTCAAAATGTTTATTTGCACTCTGTCTTGATATATATTTCTCTTGATAAACATTTTATGACATTTACCTATTTCCCAACTTTCTTTTTCGGACAGGGGCAATAAACCGGTTCATGGAGGAACAAAATATTTGGTTTCATGTAAATGTTTGCACAAATTTCAGGAAATGTAGGAAGCGCCAAAATAGCATATGCTTTATTTGTTGTAAAAGAGAAACTACTATGTAATCAAACTCCGATAAATATTTGCAATTAAAAAGTGAATTTAGAAGAAAATATAGGGATTTTCGAAATATATGAAAATGACCTTGGTTCGGACAGTTTTGACCATGCGTGATATGGTTCGGACACTTATAAATGTTCTTTATAGAGAATTGAAAAACATATAAATTATCTAACATCTGCTAAGGAAACATGGACGAACATTCAACCAACACGTATTACAAAATTATTTACGCCTAAATCATTTAGTTTAGCCTGTACAGTGTTTTTGCGTCAATGCTTGCAAATGCCATTGTGACGTCATCAGATTCTAGCGGCGCATTCGGGATTTGCCGAGAGGTTTATCTTTGGAAAGGACGCCGTGTATTATCAAAACATTGAATCAGATTTGCAAAATATTGGTTTATAATTGTAAATAAACGAGTCAATGTGTGTTGGGTGATTCAATTAACCTTTTTGGGGCATATTTTAAAGGGGCAGTAGCACGTTTTTTGATAATTTTATATTTGAAAATTTTCACTGATAATTGTAAGTGAATGCCACATGTATTAATTTCACAGTGTCAAAAATAACAGTACACAAGCCAATCATCCCTAGTAAGAGGACAAAGTATGGAGAATGACATAAAATCCATTGGCGGCCATTTTGTGTGAACAACTTTAATTCATTTTGTGTAAGAAAAATCAGTCGCATGGCTAAACTTAATGTTATATATTTGAATTATTACTGCTCCATTTAGTTTAAATACATTGTCTTTCAATTGGAACCATTTATTTTCATTGTCCTGACATCACCTTATATACCCCCTGAAACGTGCTACTGCCCCATTAAAGCTGTGATGTATGCGAGAACATTGAGTGGTACTGTCCGAAGTTAGGTCAAGACTGTCCCAACCCCGGGCGAGTCGATATACACAATGAAAACCGTTAATTTCAGTTAATTTACAAACATTTCCACAAAAATAAATCGTAATACAATACAAAATTTCATTCCTAGTGGCATGATTGGCTTAAAATTGTTTTCTTCCAATGATACTTTACAGTACGATCTTTGAAAATATTTGGATCGGAACACCGTCCAAACCTCGGTCAGTTTGCCCTATACGTTGCTACTCTTTTCTAAGGGTGAAACGCACACCCCGGCGCCTGTTTACCCTCTGTCTGCTATCGTTTGACACTGACAGAAGCGACTTTTGTCTGTGAATAAGACTCGTCTCCAGTTCCGTGCTTGCCATCTGAAAACTCATCGCGCCCATTGAAGTCGACGGCGCTTATGTTAAGGGGTCAAGGCTACGCCCTGGAAGGGGCGATAATCCTAAATCCCTGCTACATATAATCTACTTGACCTTGTACGTCAACTAGCACGATGACCAAGAGCCGTTGACGCTGTTTCCGTTGCCGTTACAGATCTGTTCCTCAGATGAATGGTCCGGATCTTCTTGATGTGTTGTAACAGGTGGTCTTCCACTTTGGGGTCTGTCCAGGGTCCGATCAGTCTGTCTGTGACGTTGCATAAGCCTGAACACTGTCAGTGGCGTGCAAAAGAAAGTTCGAGCAATATGGCCGTTAGTTGCTCCCATTCCAATAGCTCCTTCTCGTTGTTCCTGCGTCAACCTTGCCATTCCTTTTGTGTTTTTTCAGCTGCTATGATATGACAGTATCAAGCAAATCGATTGATACATATTTTATGCACTTAATTTTCATGCAATTGGTTCTAAACAGAATTCACGATTTTTCCTGTTTCTACAAAATATAGCAACACAAGTTGCGTTTTTGCGATATTTATTATGTGTTTTAAGGCATGCCATTATGTTAAGTATAACTTACGTTTGGTATGATCAAAAGTTTTAAATTTATATCAATATGAAGGACTTATACTTTTTTTTTGGCCATGAGTGTAAATCACTAGGCAAAAACACAGTATTTTGGGAGAGATTAGAAACTTAAATTGAAAGCTCACTTGATTATTCGTCTAAAACTGTGTTAGTTTGTGACTATCTTTTATCAGACAAACTTACAAACTGGTAGAAATCATGAACAGAAAAGCATTATGTATTGTCACAAAGGATATAAAGCGTATCAGTAGAACTAGTAAAAATTTGCTAGATCCTATTTTAATCAGTATTGACTTCGATGTCTTTGACAGTGACCCTTATGTTTGTTATTCAATAAAATATTATCGTCAGGTGTATACCGCAACAAATGGAAAGAAGCACATGTGATGCCGCATTATTAAAAAGGAGATAGATCTACCTGTAGATATTACGGATCCATTCCCTTGATTCGTTGTATTGTCTGGAAATATTGCTCTAATTACTTGTGTGACAATAAGTTGTTTTACAAATACCAATCGGGATTCCAGACTGGACGTTCTACAACACATCAATTGATGGAGCTGCATAACAACATTTATTGTGCCTTAGATAGGCGGGAAGAGTAATGTATGGAACAATGTGATGTTTCTAAACTCTTTGACAGAGTGTGGCACAGAGGTTTGATACATGAACTAGGAAGTTACAGTGAAGGTGTAGGATTACTTAAATAGATACGTTTTTAAGGTAGGATTCAAAGGGTTCACTCGGCAAAACTCGTCATTAGTTGTGTAAAAGGTTTAATCTTATGATGTGTTTGAGGAGTCTATTACACAAACTTAAATTCGAAACCAGTTTCAATCAACCATTAACTTGCTCATGATCCTTGCAATACACCTAAATAGCCCAATGTCATTTTCTAAAGCTACGCTCAAGGACAAACACTTACTGAAAAGGCGCACAAAAAGTGATCATAATATGCTGAAAACAGGACATTTGTAAATAGATGTTGGCATCATTTAACTCATGTAATATTGTTGTTTCACTCAAAAGAACATGTATGTCTTTAGTTAAAAGCTTTTGGTGACATAGAAGGGATTTTGAGAAGGAAAAGGGCTTTTGTAGAGAAAATAAAATTTGTGTTTAAGATTACTGGACCCCCTTGTTATTTCTTTTATCCGCCAAAAGGGTGTTCGATTATGTTGAAAAAGTACGAATCTCCCTTTTTGCCGTAAAAATATCTGCTTCGTTTTCACAATGCTATACAGAGCTTCAAGAAATCCCTAATTACATAACTTGTACACTTTGATACACAAGTATGTGAACAAACTTCACTTATGCAGCTGTAAGCATGCATACAGCTGTACGCATTTATTGTAAAGAAGAGTTAACATCTTGTTGGATCTAACTAGAATAACATAGGCGACTTAATTTCATTTTGACTGTACCTTTTCAAATTGACTAGATTTATATGCGTTATTTTGGCAATTGTAAATTTTGATCCAAAAGTACCTTACTAAATCCCTAGTTTTGTGCTCGTGCATCTTTGTCCAAGTGTACATTTTAAGAAAAGATGAACAATGAAAATTGCACTTTTCTTTGTAACAGCCCTTGTTAACAAAGTAGATTTTATTGCTCTGAAGCTTAATACCTAGGGATTCCATTGTTTTAATCCTAAAAATCTTTGTGATACACCCTTACTTTTTTTATCTTTTTTTACTTTTTGTTTTGTACACTGAAGTGCAAAAAAAATAGTGAGTTCAGAGAGACATCTCTTCATTGCGATAACCACAGATAACTGCATGTGATATGTAAACAAATAAACATTCATAGTGACGTAAGTAAAAAGTGTTTCCAAATGTGTTGCAAACATAGATACAACATATAATTTCACCAGTCAGAAGGATATATAAATCATTTTCTGTAATGAATTCATAAAGCCCAGTTGAAAAAAACGTAGTTATTTCAAGAAAAGTAAGCATTACATCTATCCAGTGATAAAGAGATAAACGCTAAATATCATGATTTCATTTCATTTCATTTTCCATGATTTCAAATCGAAAATTATGTCTTTTCATCCTGACGTTGTATAACGATCAAAATCTCATGGTCTTGCATAGCTGTTGTAAGACAATCTTTTAGTTAAAACACTTTGAACATTTTATTTGACGTTGCAATTAATACATCCATGTGCAATATCTTCCAGATTTCCTGTTCATCGGCGTTAGTTAGCTGAATTTTATGTATGAATTTCCAATTTCCAATTCGTAACAAACGTTTCCTTTATCCCTGTGTCACTAGTCTGAGAGTACATTTACTCATTTCATCCTTAAAACCATCCTCATCTTCAATATAATCTATGGCAGCAGAAAATTCGGATATGTCCATATAATTATATATCAGCAGAGGGTTAATCAGTCACTTATAATTTTTTTCTAATTTTATTACCTTTCAGGTTATCCTTTCCAATAAATATCAAGACAAGAAATTATATTTCTTCACAAGAATAATTTCCGAGAATGACCAAAAAACCTGTACCCTCTTGTGCATGACGTCCCATAAGTGGGACGCTAATTTGACAAAAGTTTGAGCATGGAAAAAAATTTAGTTGACTTTCACTCTTATTTTTAGTTAAACTATTTAACATTGAAAAACATTAAAAACAAGTCAATTTAGTTCAAATGGAAACTTCACTTATTCAGTGGTACCTCAAACTTTGGCAATTTGCTAAATTAGTATCTTCTCTGTTTCAGGTCGTCAGATTTCACCGTATTTAAATCTACAACTATTTAACTTTGTTGACATATAAATACGACATCTTCCCTTTAAAAAACAGATTACAGCAAATATTTATCTTGTATATGAACAGAGAACCAGACCATCGAATTAGCGTCCCATTTATGGGACGTCATGCACAAATGGTTCTTTGTGTATATATGTGCTATCATGTTGGTCTAAACGTTGACTTGTGACTCATAATCGCAGCAAAACGTAGCTGAGTCTAAAAAATAAAAATGCAACTTTGAAGTTAACATTTGAAAATTAGATTAGAAAGATTCTCACAAACATTCTGGGATGATATTCGCATCTGATTGTAAATGGAACAACCATATTAACAACATTGTAAAATCCTTATCACTCGTTTCATCTATGAGAACATCAAAGAAAATGTTAAACAGATAAACCCTAAATGAGAGATATAAAGTGTTTGTTAGACCCTTTATTCCTCTGTGAACTGTGGGATGATTATTCATCAGATAATATTGAAAAGTTCAGTTTGAGGCGGCCAGAAAAGGTCGTCCTAAATATGCTTCTCGTCAATCATTTTGTTATGAAACAGGATGACAATCTTTAAAACATAAAAGAATAACTCTTAAACTGTCTTTATTCTATAAAATAAACAACAATGACCCAATGTGTACCTTTGTGATCCTATGCTGTTGAAACTAAGACCAATTACAACCTTAGCAACTTGTGTGATCTGTCTTTGTGCAGATTTTTCATATAATTACCATATCAAGATTTTTGGAGAGAAGTTCATATAAATATATTATTATCTGGAATTTTTGATAATAAGAAACATTTCCTCTCTAAGCTAATACAAACTAAGACTGTGACCTCTTCTCCTTTGCCCGTCTGTACTCTTGTATATATTTATATAGCTTATCTATGTATCTTTAGTTATCTTCCATGTACATAAACATGCACTTTTATGTCTCAATATTAAGGTAAGCACTGTACATAGGAGAGGTTTCACTAAGTTGGATTGCTTGTACCAAATCTCGTCATTTGAATAAATATGCTTAAATCAAAATCTAGTTTGCAAAGTTATTACCGATAATAATGCAATGCCATTACACAATATGAAATGTAGTTGTTAATTCAATTATTCCAGTCCCCGAAAGGGACACTTATTAAATATTCTAACATGACACAAAAACTAGTTTGAAAATACTGCGTTCTGATTGGTTAGTCATAAACATTTTGGAGTAATTATTTCGCCGATAATCACCTCTAAATATTTACGACCGCTTCACATTCCTCCGCGCACGAGTATACAATCTGCACTCAGCGACTTTCTGTTTACAATAGGCTAGACATGTTGGCGACGACCCTTTAAATTTCAATATCAGAAACTTGTCGACATTTTGAAACACCTAAAAATTTTAATCGAATAACCAGGTTTTTTGTTCCTGTTTGAAGTGTTTCTTACTGCTTCGCGTCCTTCGCATCACAGTCCACACCCAGATCTAAAAACAAAATCAACGATCGTAACACCTCTCATACAGCGATTCGTCAAATGAACGGAAGCGACTTTATTCTTTAATTTTGCTGAATGATGTCACTGCCCCTACCTCTAATTTACAAGTGACCACTTTTCCTGTCACAGTCTCTCCAACCATGACACAAAATATAACTTTCTTGACAGCTTCCACTAAGTTTGAAACAGTTCACCGACACGTACAGTGAACAACTATTTTCAGAGTAACGTCCCTTGATTTGGTCAGTCCTTGTCGCTCTTGTAGGGGTGATGGGTCGACCCATGGATTTAGGTAAAAATTTGTAACTTTGACGACATTGAAAACTGTTTTCTATTGATAATATGCTCAATAAATTACAGATGAGTCTATTTAAAAATGTGTTTTCTGTATGTAATGACATTTTAATTGTTATGTGTTTTTTATGAAAGTGGACTGTACCCTTGTTTTGCAAGTGAGTGGAACCGGTCTGCACCGGTTTGACCTAATCACATTGCTTTTGCGCAAGTCAAAATAGTTCCACCTTTTTTGACTAATTAGTCATGTTAGAATGGTGATAAATCCATTCTGTTTTTTATTTTGGGGTTGTATGTCGTGGATTCTTTACCCCTAAATAAACATTTAAAACCTCGCAAGCTCGGTTTGAAATTATATTTAGGGGTAAAGAATGCACGACATACAACCCCAAAATAAAAAACAGAATGGATTTATCCCCTAATCATAGTGGAATTAGTAACGCCTTTTTTTATATATAAGTGCAATAGTTTTCAGTTTGTTTCTGGAAAATTGATAGCCTAAAGGTAAATCTTGCATTGTTAAAACCAAAACTTCTCATGTTGTCATAGTGTTTTCTTCCATGGAAATTTAGGGACTAAAATACAATGTTTATTATCATATATAGTTATATCATATTGAACGTAAATGGTGCATGTGATCATATGCAAAGCCTATAAATGTGCTATTGAAACAATTCTAGTTTCCAACCATCAAGGACGTAATCATTCTTTTGTATTTTTAGATAAGAAATGTATTTCAAATAATACCCTGCTGCTTTAATTTAATAAATTTGTCACATATAAATGTTTTATCCCTATCACTTTTCACTGCAATTATGTGTGAAATGTATTAAATTCCTATAATATAGACTTATTTTATTCATTAGCAACATTTATTTAATCTGTTTCCAGGTTCACAACCTATTTTATTCCTTATCAACATATATTTAATGTGTTTCCAGGTGTGTGGCTCCATGGCCTAGCTGTTGAGAAGGATCTGAGGAGGCTCTTCTACACTGACTACTACAAGCATCAGATAGTCTCCATGGACCTCACAGGATCAAACTTCACAACAATCCTCAACACAACAAGTGTTACATATCCTCATGCCATCGTGATTCATTCAGTTAAAAGGTGAGGTGATATAACAGTGATCATAAACATGTATAAACACGATATATACATACGGAAAAAAGTTAAGCACCCCCTAAATTCGAAAACAAAAAATGATGTTATGGCAAAGTTACTGTACTGTGAATAAATTTATGACTCTTTTACATAAATAATTTCTTCACAGAAAGATCGTCCATGTAGACAATTTATGAAATTACTATTAAATTTCTAATGGCACTGAAATTTCACCAAAAATAAGTTTGGCTGTAGTGCCAAAACTGGGCAATAGACTGGGTTTCAGACATCAAAAATAACGTTTGTGTACCAACTTAACTTCCATACATCAAATCATCTCTTATCTTACAAAATAAGGAAGTAACTGGTCCTTGAAATGGCATCCCTTTTTTCAATTGTTATTGTCAATAATTGACGAAATGGCTGGAATCATACGATTTTGGAATAATCTTTGGATTTTTTTAGTTCAATCTTTTAATCAACCACTTCTCATTGATTTCTAGGGGTCATTACAGTTGACACCGACCATCTTTCGTTATTACACCATTTTCCTTGAATTTAGTTTTATTGAGATTTTGCGACTTTGAAGGTTATTAAAGGTCTAAATAGTGACTTTTGACTAAAAACTTTATACTGAAGTTTGACATAAGGGCTCTGAAGAATTGAATTACCCACATCACAACTACCAATAACAACTTTCTTTTATCAGACTAATGTAACTTGTTTTTTTACATAGAACTGCAACAATTTTATGAATGCAAATATCCAAAAGGAGCGAAACGTTATGCGGATGAAACTTTCTTCCATTAACTACTAAATTATGGTTCTATCGTACCATACTATATTACTTCTACAATCACATCGCCTTTTTTTTTGGTCAGGCAACTTTTGTTGCTGAAAAAACGTGGGGGTGCTTAACTTTTTTCCGTATGTATATATATTATTGTGAAGCATTCATGTTTAGAGTACGGAGTATGAAAAATAGACCAGAAGCCCAACAAATTCTGTCATTTTGCTGCACAGTCAGTCCTCTTAACTAGCCATTCAAATATAAAACTTCTCAATATCTCAGCGATCTGTTCAGTGTACAATAACCAGTTAGATTAGCAATTGTGGTTAACACACCAATTTCATTTTATAACATTAATTCGATATATTATAAGTTTATACAAAACATACACATTTCGCCTCTTCAATATCAATGTTATTGGGTTGATTGATAGCTGCTATCTCCCTGAACAATATGATAAGCCTTGACTTTGTATGACGATTTTATTTTTTGTTTTTGTATGAAGAACACAACAAGGTTTCAATTTTTATTCTTCCATGAAAACAGTACATTGTCAACCTTTGCAGATATTATTTTCTGAAACCTACAACAGTTGGGTCTTCACTTAGAGGCGTGATATTGTTTTTTGTTGTAGATACAAAATGGTGATATTTATAATCCTTGTAGGAGCTATCACACAAATCCCTGATGTGATTTTACTCTATTTTGTTTACCTGCAACAATACCAGATCACTCAATTTACTTCATAACATTAAAATCCTAAACAATTTATACATGGTAAAAGCTAAATTTTTATGGAAAAAATATTTATTTTTTTTTTTTCCAAAGAACAAATGCCTTTCATGATGTGAATTATAATAAGATTATATCAAACAATGTAGACCCCAAGCACGAGACCATATACACATCAGTAATTGGGTTTAATATTAAAAAGATTTAACAATGTATACGTTTTGGATGAAAAAATTATTATTCTACAAACAAAGAAAAGAAGTTATGAGATAAGGGTGATGAGATAGAGAGGGATTATGGACGAAGGACAGCTGGTTGTCGCTGTAAATATTGCTGTATTTCTTTGTTTTTACACTTGTATATAAACATTTTGAGAATAAAGAAAAGATAATTTATGAGAATGCTTTGATCGGGCTCTCCAAGTAAAGAAACAGATTTAGATATATTTAATTTCATCTGTGTTTTTTTCTTCGAACCACGTTTGAAACATGCTCAAATGTTTCTCTTGAATCTATTGGTCATGAATTTTTAATTTGAACAATAATTACAATTTTGTCAATCGCAGCACACCAATTTCAAAACGATGAGTAGAAAAAGGGGTAACGCTAATTTCAATGCTGTCTTTTACTAATGCTTCATGTATTTCCTAGGAGTTTAAACATTTAATTATTTAACTTTTGATCAAATTGAAAGAAACATATGAAGATTAAATTAAGTTTCCTTTAACTTCATTGAAAACCGTGATCGATGTCCACAAGCTGCAGATTTTTTTTCCGTCTGGAAAAAAAGTGTCGCTGATCCTTTTTACATCCAAGTCAAAGTGTTCGACTGCATTGGCACACTATGATGACAATGTTATCAAAAAAAGTTGTGTTGATTATAATCCGTCACATTTCGGTATTAACAAATAAACATAAAAAATTTCAATCATTTCACAGACGTTTGAAGTTACTTTAACGATTTATTTACCTGGACTCTCAATAACAACTATCCATAATATTTAAGATTCCGCTGTAAGAGTATTCTGACAAGCACGTGTTGGCATCCTTGAGACCATCCTGGTCGTCAAGTCAAACTATAAGAGTAGGTGCTTTAGGTGCATATGTCACTGCGACATTGCTTTCTGATTGAATAATTGTATCTTCACAACAACTATGTCTTCCTTCAGTTGTTGACATTATTGAGTTTTATTAAATATTAAAACATTAATTAAATTATGTTTTCCTCAGTGTGCATGGCAAATAGAAACCTATGCCTCGGTTGAGACAGGAGAATTACTTGTTTCACTAGAAATAATTATGTAAGTTTTCTACATAAAATTTATGGTAAAAGTTCTCATATTCTGATATCTTATAGTCCTTGGTACAAAAATGGAATGCGTAATTATTTGCATTACTTATAATTGTTAATGCATGTTTAATTATGTATCCAAAAGAAGGAAACAATGATTGATAATGTCATCATAACTTGACATGATGTGCAAAGACGTCATTATCTATAGCACATTCTAATCTTGATATTGCACCGACCAGTATGTTTTGATTTCTCTCTACACTCAGGGGCAAAAGAAACGATACCATATAAAATACATGATAGGTCAAGCTACGAGTGATAGTTACAGCTGAATCTGGGTTAATTTGTTTCTTCAAGAGCTAACTGAACTAAGATTTTAATTTCAAAGCTATACCTGTTAACGCTTTTGAAATATTGTTGAAATACAGGCCTTTCAAAAAACGCCGTTTTAAAATCTCCTTAACTAGACGAGATAGGAATGAGAAAATGACCCTTTTTCTTGTTTTTAAACCAACATACAGGCAAAATGTGTGAACGAATTAACTTCTACCCGGGTTTTTTATATTGATAACATATTATATTTATAAGATTTTTACATTTCATAATTTTTTTATTCCAATTTAAAAGATTATGACCAGAAATAACATTAAAAAAGCTGTTTTCTGACCCCTCGTGTATTTGAACAGTCACAGAGTTATAAATATCATACTTTGATGTTTGAAATTCTTAGTACTTCTTCACAAATAATTTGTCTATCACAAGGGGTCGTAGTCTCATTTCATTTACAAGAGGATTTTGTTCTGTACTCTTTTGGAAAGTTGGTATCGTTTCTTTTGCCCCTGAGTGTATATAACTGTTGATATTTTCAAAAGGAAGCCACGCCAATCAAATGTGCTGTATCCAAATCAAATGACCAATGAACAGAGCTGTAGCAAAAAATACATTACGTTTTTAGCACATTAAACTGTGGAATATGATTTCACTTTAAATGTCTTATCAAAAGAATAATAATATTTTCTATTAAGGACGCTGATAAAATTAATGTTAACAGAGTCAATCAAAAACAATTTCATATGAACAAGAGTCTACATTTGTTCTAGATAAGAGTATAATTTTGCATTCAATAATCGCAGAATCCATTATTTTATAACCAACGCGATTGCATTTTGCTAATAAGGAATATTATGCTGGTGACATTGAAATAAGAATAATGTTTACCATATAAGTAATGTCTATAGGAGGAACATTTACGACCACGTTACAACTCATACTTAACGATGTCACTAAATGGTGACATTGAAAACATGTACTAATCATCAGAGCTAATGAAAATGAAGCATGCTGTATTCAGAATATGAGATATATTGTTGGTTCCAAAAAGTAACCGTCAGGTCTGCTTAGCTCAGTGGATAATGCTTTCGATTTGGGATCTTCAGGGATCGAATCCCGTCAGATGTTCGGAGAGTATTTTGTTTTATAGTCATCTTGGCTTCTTAGAGATCAAGCGATAGCACCTAGGATAGCGCCTAGGAAATCGTTTTGGCAGTACATTTTGCACAATATCCTGTCATTGTCAACGTTGTCTGACTGTCTTGAAAATATAGTATTGTTGTTTTCAGAGATGTACATTTTTTCTTTAAAAAAAAGAGTGACTTTGGATGATGAATACAATATCTCCCTCGTGTCGTTTGGTATGAAATATAACAACTTTCATCACAATATGTTGACAGAAATTTATTTTGTGAACTTACTTTGATTGATTGATCAATACTCATTCTAATGTTAGTGCTGGTACCCAGTGTTGTTACTGTTTAGTGTTCACTAATCACCCAAATTGGTCGATTTCATGTAATCACAACCTTCATCTGTGGCACCAATCAAGGCTTTTCTTGTTTCAAATGTTGACAGCTAGTATTCAGACTCTTAACCGTTCACACTGTTTGTCTCTAAGACGTTGACAATATCAACATGCAGGCATCAATGGCTTTATATCTGTATTCTAGATTCTTTTTGAAAGACATAGGCATTTTTCTTTTTAACTCTTTGAATACAGGCTTAGAAAAAAGAACATTTTCAAGTACACAAAAGCAAGGTTTTATAACATATATTCCAAAGGGTAACACACAAAACAAATACCTTTTAAAATTGGCGTCCTATCTCGCTTCTTTATTCTTCTTACAAAATTGGAGCAGCAGCAATTACAAATCGAATTTAAAACATAAAATCATCTTTGAAAAATAAGGCCCAAAGGGTTGTGTAAAAGATAGATATATAGGGGAGATAACCAGGTTTGTTTACGACATAATGGAATATACTAAAACCTTAAAAAAAATTCAATTGTGATCCAAGAATTATTGACTTGATAACCACATATTATAATGACATCAAACAAGAGTGTTGGTAAATTGATTTCCATCAGAATCCTTTAAAATTGAAAAAGGTTGTCGCCAAGGCGATCCGTTGGCGCCATATCTATTCATCCCCTCAGCATTCTCATTAGAAATAACGCTTACATAAAAGGAATAGACACTTGAAATAGAGAAAGTTTACTTTCACAATTCACAGATGATACGTATGTATCGTAATAAATACAAGAAGGATCAGAAAAATGCGTTTGTGCTGTTTTACAAATATTGCAATTTTTGCACGATTTTTCTGGTTTAAAGGTTAGGAAAACTAGACTATTATTTCGTTTCAAAGACTCAAACTTTGTCAAATTGGAATTTTGATTGGTAACAAACCGATTTCAAACTATTTGGGAATAAATTTCAACATTGATCAAACTTGGAAAAAAATAATTATTGAATGAATATTTAGCAATAAAACTTTCACATTATGGAAGAAACACAGTTCTAAAATTACTTCTTCTGCCCAAGTAAAATCCCATTTTCTCCGCCCTACCCTGCCCAACAGATCTATTATCGAAAAATTCCATAATTATATTTTAGATTCATATGGAAAAATAAAACGAGATACTGTTATTCTTAACGAGGAACATACAGACGTTAAATTTCTATTTATTTAAGATGTTTTATATTATATCTCAAAGTATATTTAACAATGATAGCATAAAGGTTTAAAATAAGTATTTTATAAAGATGAAAATATCTAACTCTTGTGAAGGATTTATTTGATGAAAATAGCACATTCTATTCCAAAGAGGATTTGTGTACTGTATATCAACTTATATCTTAATGTTAACTTTCTTCATTACGAGGGTGTAAGATGTGCCATTCTATATTATGTAGGTAGTAGGTGTAACTATAACCGATTGTAAACTGTGCAATCCTATATATTATTGGACTATGAAATCTACAAACACTCTTTGGGGTCATCAAAGTTTTATGATATGTTATATGTAACTTACCATACATGTTATTTGAAGAACGGATGATTTTTGTGATTCCTTCAGGATTGTATGACAATGTTGAAATTCCAAATGTCATCTATCTCCATGTTCGATGTTGTAATGTCCCTCTGTTGAAAGTATATACTTGTATTCCAATAACTTTTCATCGCCTATTCACAAACTTAATTACCACTAGTTTCTAGAATATGCTTTGATGACTATGGACAAAACAAAAGCCGCTTAACCAATCAGAGGTTGCAACACTCGAGATACACGACACAAAGCAGCATTGTAATATCTCCGCAGGTTCGATTGATTCAAGTGTAATGGACGAATCCGATAACTAAGACGTTTTTCATGATACTTTTTTGAATTTGTTGCAAAGTAAAAAAGTGCTGGCAGTTATTTGCCCTACAGTAACTGAAATCATAAGAGAAGAGATGTAATACCTTGTTGATAAAACATCGAGGCAACTTTGGCAACTCTTAATCAGACAATAGATGATCAGCTCAAGAACATTAAAACTTTATGTGACCGGCTTGACCGTTGTGACCAACAACCTAAGGATTTTGGGTATCCTTGAAGAAGAAGGGAAAGATACCGACATAATCATCATTGAAGTCGCAAAATCTATAGGTCTCTCATCACAGGCCACGATATCGACGTCAGTCACAGTGTGCCACCGTGCCCGACAACACCCCAGGAGCGATCCCGACCAATACTGGTGGATTCGTCAGTAACGCAACACAAAGATTATGTCTCAAGTCAAGAACAAAATTAAAATACGTACATCACGACCCTTAACTCAGAACGTTTCATAAACGAGGACCTTAAACATCACGACCCTTGGTTTGAATTGGGTATATAAGAAAGACGACTCTTGGGAGTTCTTCTAACACCTTTTAATGTCAGAGTTCTGTGGAATACAAAACAATAAATCAGTATAAACAGATTGGCAATTATCTGTTATAAATAAACAATAATATATGCTTGCCTTGAAAATATATGTTATAGCGCTCTTCAAGGGAAGTTACTCTTGCATGCCCTATGCAAACACTGATTCAACACACAAAAGTGAGTGAAGCACTACTAATATATCCACAGAAAAACAAACTGGGAAAATAGAAAAGCCTGAACTCTACAAATAATTTATATCATGGTAAAGATAAAAGATTGAATAATATTCTCAAAATAATTGGAAAAATAATCCCTACATAAAAGAAATAGAGTTAATTTTAATGCTTGCACTGTTTTGACTCATGGACTGGTCCATTTTACTCAAAAGGGGTGAAAATTATATCATGTGAAAAATATACAAAATTCTCATTACAAAATACAAATTTAGACCTCATAAATACTCTAGAAAGGGGAAATATACCTTATCTAAACTTACTTTAAGAAAAGAAATCCTAAAACGTGCGTTTAAAATATGTAAAGTAATAGCGCTACCCTGAATGATAATGGACTCGCCCAAGCATGTACTTGCCAGGGACACTTTGAAACTACTGAAAATATTAATGCTTATAAAGATAAACATATGAATTTAGACACTGAATATAAACACTCTGAATTACTGAGCAATGAAATGAAAGTTACCTGAAGAGTGAACCTCCTAAAAAACTCTAGCATATTAAACTTCTCGTTGGACTGTGACAGCATGGTCTGTCTGTCGGTCGAACCAAAAACCGGAAATGCACTTTCGAAATAAACTAGAAACATAAGAATGCGCGAAGCGCAAAAACTTGGTTCCGAATAGTATTAGTAGAAAATCCCTATAAAATATTCCCTCCAGTTACCCTAAGTTTAACCTTATTAGAGATAACTCAGATTGATAATAAAGAATTATTTACTGAAATATAAAATCATAACTTAAATTCAGTATTTGATCAAAATGTCTTTCATTTCAATTCAACCCTTAACTCAGAACGAGGACCTTACTCGATCAAGTGCAGACATAGCCCGTCAGGCACGTGAGTAAGTTTATAATGGTAGGATTGAGTCCACATGGGTCACCCCCGTAGTTATCCTTATTAAAGGGGCAGTAGCACGTTTTTTGATAATTTTACTTTTTAAATTTTCACTGTTAATTGTACGTTTATGCTAAATGTATTACTTTCATAGTGTCAATAATCTCATTACACAGTCAATTAGCCATAGTCAGAGGATAAAGCAAGAAGATTCACACAAAATCCATTGGCGGCCATTTTTTTGTGAACACCTTTAATTCAATTTCTGTATGAAAAAGGAATCGAAAGACTGAACTTTACATTATATATTTGAATTGTTACTGCTCCATTTAGTTTAAATACTAGTACATTGTCTTTCAATTGGAACCATTAATTATCATTTTCCTGACATCACCTTATTTTCCCCTTAAAACGTGCCACTGTACCTTTAAGGTCAAGGATTGGAGCGTATAGAAAGTGCAAATAACACTCATCTCGAGGAGGTCATCGAAGCTGCAGGACTTAAAATGACCAAGTCAGCAACAAAAGAAATAAAAAGTGTTTGTCCATACAGATTCAATTCTTTATTTACGGTTGATATTTAGGCCAACGGCCTATGACAACATAGAATACATATAAAATGGATACTCATAATGCACATGCGTTTACATTGTAGAAGAAACATAGTTTGAAAAGATGCTTATGTTATAAGTGTGCTTCGTAGTTTCATAGCATGGTATAGATACATGGCAACATTCATTAAACACCTTTATTCTTAACAGACATTAATGGTATTAAAATGGTATTTTGATGCTGTGACAACATTGCATTGAGGTATTGTTTTCTAGTATCCGAAAGTGGCTCACAATAAAGTAGAAAATGATATTCGTCCTCTATTTCTCCTGATTTACATAGCCTACAGGTTCTATCATTGCGTTCTTTACCATTTTTCCTACCAGTTTCTATTTCTAAAGGGAGTGTTCCACAACGGAAATTTGGCAAAGTGCTTCTAAATTTATTTATTTGAAGTGAGTTAATATACTCTTCAGTTTCAAATCTGAGTTTAAAGGTTTTATAATTTTGAAGTTTAGATATTTAATCTATCGAACTAAACCAATCTGATATAAACACATCTTTAATTCTTTGTTTGAATTCTCCTAGGAATAAATTAGTGTTTTGTACTCTCTGATTTGTCCAGACATACATAAACCCATTAGAACATAAAATGTTTCTTACTTTAGTTACCCAGTTTACTTTACCATTTGTTTCATAGAGAAGTGACATCTTGTATGATTTCTTAACGTATCTATGGTCAGGCATTCTAATTATCTTGAGCCAATATTTGACAACTCTAACAGTGGTATTTACAAATAATGGAAAACGACCACATTCACCGAGGACAGCATTATTAGGCGTTTTAATAGCTAGTTTAAGATACCCTTTGCATGCTGTTCTTTGGATTCTTTCAAGTTCATCATAAGTTTTGTATCCCCACAGTTCACAGCCATACGTTAGGATTGGTAATATTTTGCTATCAAATATTTTGAAGAACATCTGGCTATTTATAAATCAGTTCATATTTAAGGTCTTTAGTATACCAATCAAAGCTCGCTTACCTTCCATAGCTCTTTTATTAATAGCATATTTCCATGATAACTGCGGGGTTAAATACATGCCTACATGTAAGTACTTGTAATTATTTACAATTTTCAATTCTTCACCATCAAAGGTCCATGACTCATTTGTACTTAGCACACCCCCTTTCTGAACACCATTATATTTGATTTCGCCATGTTAACCTTAAGTCTGTATTCCATAGAAAAAGAAGAGAGGATATTCAACTGCTTTTGCAAATCTCTGCATACATTATAAAACAACACAATGTCATCAGCAAACAGAAGTAAATATATGTGTACAATATCAGGCATAAGTTGTAATCCATAACAATCCGAACATTCAATACTCATTGCTAGTTCATTGATATATAGTGAAAATATAAGTTTGTCCATCAGTAATAATATGACTTTAAGATTCTATTGATATTTCCTTAACAAACACTATATTATAAATATGTGTGTCATTTAGAGTGAAATGAAATCAATTAAACATGGGACGAACTCTCTATCCTGTTAGAATATGTCACACTAATTTCATATTCTCGATAAGGTGTGCATAGTCATGTTCTATAAAATGAATGAACTTGTGCATCATTTTGACATCTAAGGTGGGTCTAGATTTTGCCAAATTATCCACTCACGTCTCCAGCTTTGGTGAAGCAAATTTAACCGAGATAGATTATTAGATTTATTTTTAATAGCCCAGAGTGTAATTACGGGTATCACACTGAAGATGCTCTTCATTTCTTCCTTTCTCCCCGAATTTTAGTGACATAAAAGCCAATGCGTATGTTTAAAAAAGAGGTTTTAACTTGTTCTCAATTTTTATTTGGCCACCATGGGTCATCACAACATTTAAATGTAGAACTTCTAAAGTCAGTACATAATTATGTCATACAATCTAGGACATTTTCAGATTTCACTTGAAATGATTAAGTATTTAGATTTCGACTTCCTGAAATACGTTAGTATTAAGTTTATATCATCTTATTAAAATATGAGTCTTGGCCTCAAATTGTTATGTTGAATATTTAAAAAATCATTATTTCTATATTTTCATGTGTTCATAGTATAATAAAACATGTTTAAACCACATTTTGCGAAACACCATTGCTATGATAAATGGGAACAAGTCATTGGTTTGCACTACACTGATTTAGATGTTTCAACATTATTGCACACAAATGTACTTCCAGTATTGACTTCAGATGGTCGAATACTGCCAATACTACCCCCTCTCCCCTTTTTTCTCTGAAATAAATGCTACATGTTTGAAAACATTTATCTCATAAACCCGATGATATGTGACATTTGTATAAATGCGTGAGAAATCAACCATTCACAGTCATCAACAAAAGAATTTTAAGTTTTTAAGGTATAAATAATAGATTTGAATAATTAGTTGTTGAGGTGTTATGTATCAATTCCCTTTATGTAGCAGGCTATTTACGCAATTATTATATTAACATGGAAAGCAAGGCATCGTCATATTCGATACAATTGGGGTCAATTGTCCTATTTCCGATCTCAAATCAGAACAAAGTTTTTACCTGTCAGGTCTACTAGACTATTACATGTAACCACATCATAACCTTTGTAAACGAAGTATTATGAAGTAATTTGAAAATGCACCACTTTCAAAAACTGTCATGACTGTGAAAAAAACTAATTGTAACATACCACAGACACAAACAAAACCAACAAATTTAAATCTGTTTGTGACAGATGTATGGGCTCAAAATGAAATGTTAAATGTTAGTAAATCAACCATCTTCGGTAACACACATAAAGAAACCCTTGCGGCTCACATAAAGATCAGTCTTGCAATGATAACTGATCCAATCTAACAACATTAAACTGTCAGCACGAAATCGATGTTTCTATACAAGAACAGAAGAATAAGAAGAAAACTATTTTCTTACAGTGCCACAAGCTGTACATACAAGAAGTTAAATCAAAATAGATAAACAATTAAAAACAACAGGTGGCCTACGCGACACTTGTTTCCTTAAAATTACACATTGAATGTGAGAAGATAACATTATTGTTACGTTTTATAATCCTACATGGACATACTTACTTACATACATACTTACATCCAAACACTTATTCGATTATATACATTTACATGATACAAACATGCATATTCATACAAAAACTAATACACACAGTCTTAATGTTAACTGACCCACCCAACACAAAGACACTACAGGCGCACTATCAAGGTATCTATACAGCCGAGTCTTAATGATATCTGATCCCACCCAAATTCATAAAACTGCAGACGGACAATCAAGGACTGGTGTCTATAAACCCCCGTCTTAATGATAACTGATCCCACCAAAACCCACGAAACTGCAGAAGCACAATCAAGGTGTCTATACAACCCAGTCTTAATGATAACTGATCCCACCCAAACCCACGAAACTGCAGACGCATAATCAAGGTGTCTATACAACCCAGTCCTAATGTTAACTTATCCAAACCAAACCCATGACACTTCAGACGCACAATCACGTTGTCTTTACAACCCAATCTTAATGATAACTGAAACCACCCAAACCCACAACACTTCAGACGCACAATCAAGTTGTCTATACAACACAATCTTAAAGATAACTGATGCAACCCAAACCCACCACACTGCAAACGCAGAATCAAGGTGTCTTAACAACCAAGTCTTGATGGTCATGTTCTGTATGTCTACTTCATACTCAAAACTTACCCTTAGCAATTCCTAGATAAATTGAGATATTTTAGAAACAACCAAAGTAGTGACCTGTGGTGGCAATGATGTTTGTTTCAATGTTGTCATTAATCTTAGAGTCTCAAATTAGCGTGAACAATTTATGATTGCTGTTAAGTCGAATGTTGTCTCAAAGTTATTAAAGTACCTGTTAGGCCAATCTCACAACAGGTATGATGGACTACCATCATTCGCTGTCTGAAAGTGTTAGAAAGTGTAGTCATTGAGTTGTTATTGTGTTGTTGTTGAAGTTTATCTGGTGGTTCATATGATTTATATTAGATTTATTCAATTCATATCAAAAGTAACTTTAGAATTATGCATTATTCTGACACGTATCGTGATGCCATTTGGTTACGGACCTGATTGGTTTGTGTTGAATGAGTTGTTGTGTTCTGATCGAGTTAACCTCGGGTTTCCTCGTAGAAACATATTTATATATCGCACATAGATTTTATTCTTCATTGTAAAGCCCTGACTATGAGATCGGAAAACGGTCTTTTCGTAGGAGGATCTCGTTTGCAGCAGGGCATTTTCCTATGAAAAGACCGAAAATCACTCATACGAACGGGATCCTCCAACGAAAAGACCACCACCCATGACAGCAGCCATTATTGTTATCAATAATATTATCGTAGTTCAATGTTTGTATCGTGAGTTTGGCTTTACACTGACAAACATCATAATTTGAGGATAGAAGATCAAAGCGTTAACTGCAACTTCTGCCATTTTTGTGGTGACTTTGGTTGATGTGTGACCTGTAAGGTTGGTAGCATACAGTTTCATGCTGTTGATTCTTTTCTTGAAAAGCTCTCCCAGAATAAGATTATTTGATCAAAGGGTCACAGAGTTTTTAGTGTAAGGCAATAAGAATACCGTTATGATTCATGTTTTACATAAAGGATATATAATTAAGAATAAGACTTGAGGCATAGAATTCTTTTGTCACTTAAAATTTACATAACACAACAAAATGAGATATAATTATCTCTGTATACGTCCATCTCGTTCAACCTTGTGTTTGATTTATCCTTTAGGCTTATCCTTGTTGTTTATACATTGTTGCAGGCAGATAATATGGATTGAACATGGAAGTGATAGGAAGATAAGCTCAGCGGACTATGACGGTTCCAACATCAGGAGGATTGTCAATGTCTCAGGACAATGTTTTGGACTAGCCCTGGATGAGCAGGGTGAGTGAACATGATCAGTGAGAGTTGATTTCAAATGTTCTTTATATTTCAAAATACAAATTTACATCTAAAATGATTTAATCCAATGTTTATTTCGAAAAGAATATATGAATATGAAGAATTTTGTTTGATAAAACATTTTCCTATTCAAAATATGGGGTATTTTTTTAATGTCGTGAGAAAAATCATTTGACTGCTACTTTTTGCAAAGGTGATAGTTTTACTCCTTGGGTGGACATAACTTTATACAATGCTTTATAATGTGAATGTGGCATATAAGACGATAGCAATTTTGTTCACCAAATAGGTTTGAAGAACAGAACATGCATGGTCTTATTTGTCTTCTCATGTTTGCATATCTACTTGTTTATCTATATGTGTATTTGTTGATCCAGTTCTTTCTAACAATATCTAAAATCTGTTTTGCATTTAAACAAGACAAAATTTGATGAATCAAAATCATATTGATAGTAGTCCACAAATGCACATACATTTATCTTACAAAATCAATTTTAAATGAAATTTATTAAACGAACATTATATATATTTGGTAACTGGAAAGACGGCATAAGATTCAACAAGTACTGGAAACAAGGTCACGATTTTCAAGCAAGGTTGGATATCAAATGTAGAGACGTTGAAAAAATTTATAATGTAAAACATAATAATAAGACTTAATTACCATAGTTAAAGCTAGGAGCTATTTAAGCATTGGAAACAAAACAGGGGATGAAGGTAAAGAATGAAAGCATACACGTTAAACTACTATCCCTACTTAATAACATTCATTATAAATTAACTATCAATAATATGGCACTAAAACAATCTATACGGCCTATAATGTTATTAATCTTGTTTTTCCGTATTGGTCCAGTTACAGGACCGTTGACCTGTAACTGGGCGAATATGGAAAAACTTGATTAATGACATTTTTATTAATTAACTTCTTTGTGATTTACTTGTACAACATTAGAGAGTTCATTTTCATCGAAATCAAAATTATAAAAAAAGTTTATGAACTGTAATATATGTTGAAAGTTTTTAAGCGATAGCTTCGTATGTGTGCCATTTTTGTTTATGCGCATGCTCAGAGTTGTATTGGCCCAGTCTGCTAGTATTGGCCCAGTTTGTCCTGTATTGGCCAAGCTTACCTGTATTGGCCCAGTTGCCGAATCTTATAGTGTGGGCCGTATAGATTGTATTAGTGCCATATCAATAATAGTTAATCAATAATAGACTATACGATTTGCATACGAGATACACAAGACAGGAATTTTAAGATATATGACGGTTCACATTTTTATGTATAATTTGATTCTATGAAAAAGAACTATATAATGTTGTGCAAGTTTATCACATATAAGTTAATAATCAAAATTACATTAACTCATTTTTTCCATATTAGACCAGTCTGGTGAAAACCTCAGTCTGCTGTATTGGCCCTTGGGCAGACCTCGGACCTGTAACTGGACCAATACACTTAAGTTTGATTTTAAAACATTATATGATAGTAATGCTTACAGATCTTAAAGAGGTAGGTAGGTTTTGTCCTGCAATTTGGATCTTTGCATTACCATTCAAGTTTGGTTTACATTCAAGTATGGTTCACTATTCTTTGTAGCATTCAACTTGTTCAAAGACAGACATTAGTGTGATTAGAGTTCAATACGAGAGTTTATTAAGATCAAGTTTGCATCCCTGTGATTAAAACAAGCGTTCTAGTCGACACAATATTTGGTGTATTAAAAAACAATACAGTGAAGTCTGCCTTGAGCAGCATCAGACTTTAACAGTATTCTATTGATTGATATACTGACGCCTGTTTCACCTTAGGAATAAATTATCATTGTCATTCTATGTACAATGACAACTGTCTGTAACAATTAGAAGCACAAGATTATACAATAAGCTAATGAGCTCTGTGGATAACGATATGTTTAATTGTTCTGTGGATAACGGTATGTTTAATTGTTTTGTGGATAACGGTAGTTTTAATTGTTACTCTTTGATCATTTACTGTTCGATAAACATCAGTGACTGAAAGCCAGTGTTAAGGCAAGTGAACATATAATAAATGCAGATGGCAGAAAATCGAGACTGATTTGACAATGCTATTGTATTAAAGATATGCAAACTGTTCGAAAATGTCCACAAATTATCTTAAAACAGAAGATTGAGCTGATAAGGGCCATATCCTGTTTAGACCTGGAAAACCGCTATTTTGTATAAGCTAAAACGTACTCAAAATCTCATGGATACT
Organism: Steromphala cineraria; assembly: GCA_916613615.1. Lineage (NCBI taxonomy): Eukaryota > Metazoa > Mollusca > Gastropoda > Trochida > Trochidae > Steromphala > Steromphala cineraria. Next base: position 65,415,185 of record OU744728.1, on the reverse strand, counting down.
GGTTGAATATAAATTGTGGACCTGAAATAAAACAAAATCAAATTTGTTTTTGTATTATGACCGGGAAAGTGTTTTCCTAGAAAATGCATTCATCGGAAAATAAACCTTTAACAGGCGAAATTGATATTTTATGATGCTTCATTTTTCAAATGAATGGAATCAAATAGGACGGAAATGATGTAGAAATGAGGGATATTTCATAATAATGTTCACGATCTCTGACCTAAAAGACTAGTATATATATAGTAATGATTCTTAGAAAAATTGTACTAACATGCCCAAAAAGGGTTTTCCTTTGGGGACTATAATATAGAAAAAAAGGGCATGGTATTTTTTTTCGGGGAAAGATGCTTAAATGCTTAAACTGAATATTTGAAAAATTAACCCTCAACAGGTGGAATAAATATTTTAAGACGCTTCATTCTTCAAATGTATTGAATCAAATAGGACAGAAATGATGTTTAAAATAGTCCCATTTGTACACGATTTGCGGACTAAAAAAATAATATATATATAGTTAAAATTCTTAGAAAAACTGTTATTATGCACAGGAGAGGGTTTTCCTTTGGGGACTATGATATAGAAAAAAAGGGCATGGTAGTGTTTGATGGGGAAATATACTTAAACTGAACATTTGAAAAATTAACTCTCAACAGGCTTAATTAATATTTCATGACGCTTCATTCTTCAAAGGTATGGAATCAAATAGCAACGAAATGATGTAGAAATGAGGGATGTTTCATGATAAATGAACACGATCTCCGGCCTAAAAGACGAATATATAGATAGTAAAGATTCTTAGAAAAACTGTTATTATGCCCAAAAAAGGGTTTTCCTCTGAGGACTATAATAGAGAAAAAAGGAGCAGTCTTTTGGGGGAAAGATACTGAACATTTAAAAAATTAACCGTCAACAGGCTTCATTCATTCTTCAAATGAATGCGATCAAATAGGGCGGATATAATGTAGAAATGAGAGATAATGTTCCTCATGTTCCTTTTTATTGCTTCAGCTTTTTGGAGAACAAATTCCATTTTCAACTCTTCCATCTAGATGTCGGTTGCCATCTATGTTTGCTTAGTAACACAATGTAAATACAATGCTTCTGCCCCTTTTAGGGCGACGTTGGACCACAAATTACCTTTATGCGCCCTACCTCATGTAAGAATCTCGATCTCTGATTGGTCCACGTGACCCTGAATAAATACTGATATACCCCTCTTGAGCCGAGGAATAAATCATGTATACCCCCGCACAGAAAAAGCACGAAAAAAGCGTGCAGATTGAGCATCTTGAAATGTACAATGTATGTTACCTCGAACACATGATTAAGCGGGTTACTTTTGATCAACTAAAATGTAGCTTTGAACAACCGATAGTAACATGCCTTACGAATTTCGTACCCTTTATCTTCATACTATATGCGTTTTGTTTAAACATTCGGCTCGTCGCATAACACCAAGCTTGAGGTGGATATCTCCCCGTGTACCCCGCCTTTGAATGGTATAACTTATAATGTAAAAAGATTGTTAAAAAGAAAGGGTTAACAGATTAGTTAATATCATATTTGCCTTTGTTTTGGATAAAATCTAAAAGTGACCTTTGAACTTCGCCAAACATCAAGTTTTCTCCTAATATGAGTCTAATTGAGAAGACGTTTAAGTTTGACACAACAACCCCTCTGAGGTCCTGGCGTTGCTGGTGTTGACCTTCACATGCTAAAAGAAAATGACAGATTGTTCCTGGAGTAATTTTAAAACAATGGATACATAGCTGAGATACATTTTTGTCTAAGATATGTCTGTATGCGTTTATGTCTGTATGCAAATTGAGAGGCACCAATGTTTACAGGTAATGAATAAAACATATCATTAATCATAATGTTAAAAGTAAGAGGACTTATTACACTTCCTTGGGCAATGCCATTTTCAAGTATATGTACTCCAGATACTTCTATGGGCGAGGAAGGATCTTTTACATATTAATACTAAGATTTTGGAGTTTGAATAAAGGCCCTTGTCTTCAAAGCATATCATACGCTTTCCCGATATCTAAGAATACACATATCATATATTCTTCATTGCCAATAGCTTTCTGTGCGTCTGTTTGAACATGGATGAGTTGGTCAATGCATGAACGATTTTTCCTAAAACCAGATTGAATCCTCGTTAGAAGTTGATTGACTCCATGTGAATACTAACACAGTTAGTAACCAATCTTTCAATGATTTTGCACAACTTGGATTTAAGGGAAATTGGTCGATACGACAATGGTAATGATGTATCTTTTCCTGGTTTTGGAATAGGAACCACAACAGCTTCTGTCGATACTTTTGGGATTAAGCCAACTTTTGTTAATTATATCTTTAATTATTTCTAATGAACTATAAGGCATACGTTTGAAGTGCTCATAGCAAGGGTCATCAGCCCCTGGTGATATATTTGTGCCTTTATGGTTTGCTGTTTTCAGCTCTGCAAAGGGGAAGGGCATATCCAGTGGCAAACAAGGGTCTAATATTGCTTTCTCAATAAATGCGTTAAATTCATACACTGTTTTTGCAATTTGGTCTTAAAAATCAGCGGGAAATTGTTTATGCTGCTGACATTTTAAAATTGTCCAGCATGCAACTCTGCTTTTTCAGGTTTGGTAACAGCTTCTCCATTTGTGCCAAGGACTGGAATAGGGTTTTTGTTCAAGTTTCCACTTATCCTTTTCACTTTGGACCAGACAGTTGATAAGGGGGTAAACTGAAAACATTGTGACGGAAACTTCTCACTTCGACCATTAAGTAAATTGACCGCAACAGTCTGTTTTTCACCCATTAAACCCAACAGTGAGGACACGTCTTCATTTTTTTGTACAACGATCCTCTTTGTGCCATTTTTTAAGACAACAGGAACTGTGCGCAATGACACAAAATCTGTCATGTGATATTGTGTAGATGACATTGTGACCTTCGAATATTGACCTTGAGATTGATCAAAATGTTGCTGTTTATTGCAGGGACTACTTGTCGACTTTACAGGACGACCTTTATCATGGTTTGCACTACTATGCATGCTTGAATGAAGCAACTGATTGTGTTGAGATGTACAATTATCAATACCACACAATGTTTTCCTACTGCATATCTTGCTGTAATGGTTTTACCTCAGACACCTGAAGCAAAGACTCAACAGTTTTGCAGTTTCCCATCTTTTTGGGACTGGCATAGACTTGAATTTAACACAACTTGTAATGCTGCCTTGACTCGAGCTATCCCGTGGGTGGTTCTGCCTCCACTATGTTAATCGTTGTTATTTATACATGTACATATTAGGCATCTAACAACAATAGATCTTGAAATAACTTATCTCCCTGACAACCTATCAGCTTTTAGATTTACAAAAGCTCATTGTAGTTGTGGTTTAGATTTGCACCGAAATACAATATCGCCCCTTTCAAGTTTTTTAAGGTTGTCAATGTTACCAACATTCTTCTGTATGTCTCTGGTAAAGGCTATGGCATAGATATTCTTAAGGGTGGTACAGTGATCAACAGGCGAGAGAACGACAATAAACTTAATTTCAGGTTCTGAAATATCAGATTGATAATTATCTTCTAACTTTCTTTTTTTGGCGTTTGGAAAGCATTATATGAAAGTTATTTGAGTATTAAGACTCAGTTGAGTGCTCCACAACTTCATGTCCTATGCCCCTATTTCACTACGAGAGGAATTCTCACGAATCGCCACGAATAGGTGTAAATTCGTCAATATTCTTGAATTTTCAGCAACATTCGTGAACTGCAATTTCACTTGTACGAAACATTTACGAAAATTCGTAGCTTTTCATAGTAAAACACTGCGAAAGCAACACGAATTGCTTACGAATTATGTACGAATATGATACGATATCACAAATGATGTAGGAATAGATTACGATAATTCGTGACTGTTTCGTAGATGATTCGTAAATAATTCGGGGAGAGACCATAAAAAATATCAACCACAAATTTCCAAGAACTCGTTACGAATTTGTTACGAATGACCCGAATTAATTACAAATAGTTTACGAGACAACTACGATAACAAAATTCGTAGTTGATTCGGGAAAATCTTTTGACAAACAATTTCACGAATGCCATGAATTGTAAGAATATTGCCGAATCAATCACGAATTCATTACGAATCACAGGAATAAATCACGAATTGTCTACGAATGTTCACGAATGTGAAACATTTCTCTATCGTGGCGATTCGTGAGAATTCCTCTTGTAGTGAAATAAGGGCATTACTCAACTTGCAGTTCATATGATGCTATATGGCTAATCAATTACTCTGCGAGTTATCTACTCAGCATCTTCTCAGCGGAAGAGGCCTGATTATTGAAGGAAAACTATTTAACATCATGATAGACTCCTTTGTAGTCGACTATTACATCGAGTGTCCCTTTGGGTTCCTCTGGTTGGTGTGTGTATGTCTTCAGAATCATAGCAGTCCTCTTCAGTTGTAACTTGGCAAATCTTGAAAAACATATTGAGTTCCAAATGAATTATCCCAATGAATGTCAATGTTGTGTACATCTATATTTAGAATTCATTCAGAATTCTGTATTAATACAAATGATGAACCTGGCCTCTCTTTCTCTGTTTCCATGGTGTTTCCGTTTGCAAAATCGTTACCTATCCTTGTTATCCTTGTGAGGCATAAGCCTTATTTAAAAAAATCAAAGTATGCACTTTTATGTTTTTAGCTCAATAATAAACAGTAATGAATTAGTCTCATAGCTTAGTTACATATCAGTGAGTAAAAGACCTATTCAGCTCATAGTTTCTAAATTAATAATTTAATTAATTTTAAAAGAAGTGAAATTGAAATGTATCAGAATTAAACAATAATGAGAATAATTACTAAACGCTTTTGCTATTTGTCCTTATGTTTATACCCTATTGATTACATTCTGCCTCAAAACACCTAAAATTAGAGGCTGATATTAATGTATGTTGCATAACAATGAATTATGTCCTTCGCTATAAATGTTACTGATATAAACAATTGATTGTCTTTGTTTGCTTGACCCTGTTTTCTAGGTATAATTCGGCAAATTAGGGACTGATGTTAATTAAAGTTGCATAACAATATTTTCATTAATTCTTTCTGTGATAAAAGAGTTTAAAAATTAAAAAGAAATAGCATTAAAATTTACAAATTTTAAACTTGAAATTATAGATGTATCCCCCTAAGCGCACATATACATTCACAATGAACAAACTAAGTGCAATTCTTACTTCTGTTTAATCTGTCAAATATACAAACTACTCACAGTACATGAAACAGCTGGAAAATGTTATAATCGTTGTATATTGAAACATGTTTGCTGATAGTTTAATAAAACTGAATTATTTCCTTCTCTATAAATGTTAATGATATAAACAATTGATGGGTTCATCTATTTCTCATCGTTAGCTCGATCCTGTTATCTTGGTATAATTCGGCAAGTAATAGATGAAAAACCTAACTTGGTAATTTCTGATAACATTTTTATCAAGTTATTTAGTTAGATATTCAAGCACTCATTATTTTCAGAACAAGTGTTATGAAACGGGACCTCGTTGAGTAAACATATATGTGACAGATGTGTTGTTCTATCTGCAGCTGACATCCTGTATTGGAGTATATTTAGCCCAGGATTGATCCAGTCAGTCTCTTTAGATGGGTCCAACAGAAGAGTTATCTACACCCATACAAAAGGGCGTCTCTATGATTTGTTCCTGCTGGACACAACTCTTTACTTCACAGCATATAAAGACTAGTGAGTGATCTGTAAACAGTCTTTACCAGTCATACCTTTATATTTTTTACAGCATACAATGACTAGTAAGTGATCTCTAAACAGTCTTGAACTTCATTCTCCTCGTGTTCTAGTCCAGTTGTTGAAGTCATGTTGAATAGAACTGTCTGATAACAAATATTGTTAACTCTCAGGTTTATCAACATCATTTCGAAATGTTGCATCAACCAATAAGAATGAATGTCTTTCTCAACTATATCACATACGACTCGTAATCTATCTGTTGTCAACTACATGAAGTCTCGCATGAAGTCATTACTCTCAAATAAGCTATGTGTAGGATATGTAAGATAAGTTTTGACTAAAATTCAGTTTATGGTTCTAATGACATTAAACTGACAAATCTAACATGCAAGTTTCATTCTTAACATTAATAGCATCCATGCGTCCTTGATGATAGTGGGGAGGTCATCTAAATCGCCCGGTGTTTTACCACGAATAAATTAATTGTAAGGTATTGATAGTATCCAACAAATTGTTCTTTTTATACAGCGCTGACAAGGAAAAAAATCAAAGTCTCTTTATGACCTTGACATGATCATGAGGACCATTGTCTTATAGATCTTATTCTCATCCTCGTTAAACAATGAGCAAAATATAAAATATTTCCAGAGAATAGTTTTCGAGTAGTCAATGATGTACTCACGTATGGACGGACCACTATTAGATACATGACATATCTACCCTGTCCTATTGTCCTATTGTCCTATTGGTCCCAGATTTTAATGCGTAGTAGGGGCAGGCAGAAGCTTACTTCAATATGCATGTTGATTGGTCTGTTTGGTCTGTCTGTCAGTCCAACTATCTGAAATGAAGTAGAGCACATGTATGTTTCATTATGTTATCATTCTAACTTTGTACTCTATAAGCAACTTAATAAAATCCTTTACCTTTATTCCTTTATTTGATTCTCTTTCATGCTCTTTTGAAGATTTCACACTTTACTTACATAGTTTACATCAATATACACACAGCAGGGTTACTCATAAACCTGTTCATCAAACATGTTTGGAACAGTTAAGTTTTTTTTATCAAAATGCGCAAGTTGTGAAGTGTTATATTATTCATGTTTCTAAAAGGATTTATGTGCTCACAATAAATGACACTGATAAGATCTGCTCAATTTTACTTTCAGTGTGTATCGTAAATCAGTGGATGGAGGAGCAGCAGAGGCTATCTCAGATACCAGGTTTAGTGTTTCATCAGGATTATATGTTCTGTCAGACAATACTAGAGGTGAGTGCTATCTCAGATACCAGGTTTATCTATCCCTACGGACTATATGTTCTGTCAGACAATACTAGAGGTGAGAGCTATCTCAGATACCAGGTTTATCTATCCCTACGAACTACATGTATATGTTCTGTCAGACAAAGCTAGAGGTGAGTGCTATCTCAGATATCAGGTTTATCTATCCCTACGGTCTATATGTTCTGTCAGACATTGCTAGAGGTGAGTGCTATCTCAGATACCAGGTTTATACAACCCCTACGGTGTATATGTTCTGTCAGACAATACTAGAGGTGAGTGCTATCTCAGATACCAGGTTTATACAACCCCTACGGTCTATATGTTCTGTCAGACAATGCTAGAGGTGAGTGCTATCTCAGATACCAGGTTTATCTATCCCTACGAACTATATGTTCTGTCAGACAATGCTGGAGGTGATTGAGTGTACAAAGAATCAATAGTCAATAGAGAGAAACTACCAATTATGGTTTAGTTGTTGTCAGGTTTTCTGGTTAGGTGAGTAAAGGGTTTATTCACTTTTACAATCACCGAGGCGAATTCACCTTTTTAAAATCTAATTAATAATATGAACATTATGTTAGAACCTAATTATTCAGCAGAGTTCCCTGAGGACAAAATGTTTTTATCCATATTAGTCATTTCAATGATGAATATTCGCTATTAAGACACGCTATTGAGTACTAAACGATGTCCTGTTTAATAACATTTTAATGAAAGGAGTTTATGGTTTGGTATTAAAGGAGCGAAATCAACATCATTCACGAAATTTATATAAACAAATATTAGACAGAACAAAGTTTTTTATTTGATATTATTCGCCGAAATACATCGTCGGAAATGTAAAGAAATTCACAGATATGACCATTACTGACATTGTGACGTCATATCAAGTGAGGATGACGTCATTGTGACGTCACATCATTCGGTAAGCGTGCGATGTTATTACACAATGCGTAATAACTTTGTAGATATATTAATCAGAGATATCTTCAACAGACGAGTCATAAATCTTCGAACATGTACAAACCTGCCTCACGGTTCTCTATTACCAGTGGCGTTACTGTTTCTGAAACAAAACAGATGATAAATATTCCTATACAATACCTTTCATATCAAAAGTTTTTTGTAATGAAAAAGGTGATTTTTAATTATGCAGGTCTAACTGGATCTTAGTGTGTAAGTAAACCATTCATGTTGTAAATCTGAATATGAAGGTCGGCAAATCAGGAGATATGTTCTATGTAATATTGAATCAAAATAAGTTGTTTTTGTGGGTCACTTTATTGTGCAGATTCAATGTTTTCTTAAATAAAGCTCACACTTTGGCAGGAAATCATTTTTTCGGTCGAATCCTTTCAAACAACTAACATTTGGATTGTATAAAAATGTTTTGTCAAACTAAGTAGCACTAAACATGTTTACATATACCAATATAGATGCTTTCATATGTTTGTTAGAGTGTCCTGCTGGTACATTTGGATCTGACTGCACGTCCTGCAGTACACGTCACTGTCAGGGAGAGTCGGACTGTCCTGCAGATGGAACTTGTTCTCAGGGATGTCAGAATGGATACAGGGGTCAAACATGTACACAAGGTAACTCGGTTTGCAGTGATTAGTCAGTTCAATGAGTCGCGGTGCTTGAAGACAATTTGCTGTAGTTCTGCATTGTTTTCAGATTGTCGGTACATGTAAGTGAGAGTTCTTGAGCTCTGTTTTTGTTAGGAATCTGTTGTTTCAATCAATCTAATTATTGTTAAATGCGTCTTTTTTTATTGCACATTAAACCAAATAATGTATTGTTCAAAACGATGTGTGAGTCTACTGGATAGATTACTTGATGCATTCAAAATTGTTTCTAAATGAAAAAACTAAATTCGATATTTTGAAAACGTAACTCGACTAGTAGCTGAAATACCATGCTCATTACTAGAACTTATTCAACCAAATGTTTTTTTTATAAATCTGATAGAATTAGTCGCCTGATATGAAGATATAGTCGCAATCTCATCTGTTCCTTGCTTTCTGTTGTCAGTATTTTAGGCAGATATAGACCTCACTTTGTTTATATTTAACTATGATATCCACAGATGGTAGCTCTTTGATATTTATATTTATTCTTAAAGTGTCAATTCAAGTCACATGTTGATTTCAATATTGTTTTACAATACCTAGTCTTCTGAGGAACCAGGTTAACTATATAGTTGTAGTTTCTTCTGATACTCTATAGGATGCGTATCCAATGGTTCTCATAGTTATGGTCGTTTAACACCCAGTTCAACGTTGTGCATATGATCTCTGTGGTACTCCAATAGGTAGAATCGTTTCAAGAATAGTTTCAGATCTGTTTAATGTAATAGGTCATCATATCTGCTCTTTGCGATTTATATTTATTCTTAAAGTGTCAATTGAAGCCGCATTGTGATTTCTATATTGTTTTACAATACCAAGTCTTCTGAGGAACTAGGTGTTTTAATGATATAGTTGTAGTTTCTTCTGATACTCTATAGGACGTGTGCCATATCCAATGGTTCTAATAGTTATGGTCGTTAAACACCCAATTCAACGTTGTGCATATGGTCTCTGTGGTACTCCAATAGGTAGAATCGTTTCAAGAATAGTTTAAAATCTTTTGAATGTAAATGACTGAAGGTTGCTGGTGGGTTGTCTTAACAGTATTCCTTATTTGAGTTCCGAAGCGAGCGTCATTATTAAATATTTCAAAGAGGAATGGAAAAGGATATGTGTGGATATGTGTGACCCCTGCACGTGACCTCTTGCTAATTCTGCAAACACTGCTAACTATTGGGCGTCAAGCTTTTTTTCCTCGGTTTACTATCAGGTTTCACAGTTATAACAATTTTGTATCACAAAATCAAGACTGGTTTCAACCTTCATCATGATCGTTTTTGCCATTTGTTACGTGCTTGTGAACTTGTTATGGTAATATTTTCTATGTTTGTTTATCCCAGATTGTGAGTCAGGCTTCTATGGATCTGGCTGCAGCTTGTCCTGTAACAACAGGAGCTGTGATGATGATCCATCTGACTGTGATCACGTGACTGGTCAGTGTATTGAGGGATGTAAGCCAGGCTACCAGGAAACGGACTGTTCTCAAAGTAAGTATCAGCCAAAAAATGAATACCCTAGGAACTTAAATAAATCGAAAAATACAAAACTGTTAAGAGTAAACGAAACGGTTGAGGGATTAATTGTAAGTAATATAAATATCGATCTAGTCTATTCTGAACAATGAGTGAGTGTGCTTTATAACAAGGATTGGGATCAGCTATCTCTTGCCTGATTGTTTTCTCTTCAGTCATTGAAACGAAGTTGACACAATCATTAGCAGATGCATATCCTTATTCAATCATTTATTGGTATATGATAGTACGATTTGAATGTCAAATTCAAGTAAAATCATGTTTACTGATATACTGACATATTTCCTTTTAAGGAACGGTTGGTACACAATTTACCGTATTCGAAGTAATAAGCACCCTGCTCCAATAGGCGCCCCCAGCTGGTTTTGTAATTATAGGTCTATAATCGCCCATGTACCAGCAGTACTGACGTAATAAATTCAGCGTATTTACTTTGTTTCATGAGGAATAAAACGATACATTAGCGGCAATATGTGTTATTTTCTACTCAATAATGTGTAGGTATTTTTTGAGTGCCTGTATCAGTTATAAACGACAACTTAAACACAGTTCCACTTCAGAAGCTTTATTTTTCGATCGTCATTCATACCACTTTAACAAGCGCCCTAACATGTCAATGTTTTTTTTGATCCAATACGACTACTTGCAATCGTAGGTCTGTCATGTTTTTGATTATGTTAACAACTTTAACTCGTTTTAGAAATGCATTTTCTGGTAGACAGATGGACAAAATAGAGAACAGTATGAGTCATGTCCACATATAACCATCAGTATTTAGAATGTTTGAATCTTAACTTGATTGTATAAAGTCAGCAACTTTTGTCTGTGAATGTGTTGGTACACCTAAACATAGACTTTTACACCACATGGAGGAATGATTTGCTCTATTTTATTTCCATTAGAATGTGACTCGAATTTATACGGACCTGGCTGTAACTTGGCCTGCACTGACCGAAGATGCCTCGACTCTACATCTGGCTGTGATCACGTAACTGGTCTGTGTGTAGGCGGATGTCAACCTGGGTATAACGGGACAGGTTGTGTGAAACGTGAGTATTTAAATATTATAGTTAGGTCTTCAAGACTACGTCTGGAAGACCTATTGTTATTATCCGAATTTTTATTATTATTATTTGTACGTTTTTTGTTCCACCATATCTGACCTTATTGATGAGCCGATTTGCATGAAAATTTCAGGGATTGTAGAGGGTCCCCTAACTTAGATTTGTGTCGAGCTAGATTTTCGAATTTCGTTTTTTTGTTTTTGAGTTATCTCCCCTTAAAGGAAAAACTTCAAACCTCAAATTCTCGGTAACTAAGGGAGATAATTTCTTAAAACTTTCACCAAAATGTGGGCAACATTATTCCCCATCGAATGAATCCTATGCCGTTTTCGGCCGTATAAATAGATTTTTTTCTGTTTTCGAAAAACTGAATTTTTTTTAAAATTTCACGGTTCTGATGGTACGCGTCTATAAAAATCTTCTCACAAACGGCAATACAGACTAGTGTGATAGCTCGTTAGAAAGCCTAATGAGTGTGTAAGAAAGTCTACGTAGCGAAATTCCAAATTTCGACCTGTGACTTGAGTTATCTGCCCTTGAAATTCGACATTTTTTTGAAGGGTAATTTTTCGTGTTACTTTCAAAGGGAGGTTTCTCTGTAAGGAAGTGTCAAATAAGAAATCTGTTTGATGCCTTCTGTTCTACGATGATAGTTGAAGAAATTCACTACAGATCATTATCATATAAAAGTTGATATTAAAGGAAATATGTGGACATAAAGAGATTTTTTACATTTTTCGGCGATTTTAACATTTTTCGAGGGTTATTTTACTTTGAGAATTTTAGTTTCAAAACTGTTACAGATAGAAATTTTATCAGTGATGTTTTGTGAAGCAGATGTAATGAGTAGACGGAAAAATTATCAACAGGTCATGATAAATAAAATTCTGACCATGACCTGTCCTTGAATATTGCGATTTTTGGAAAATCCTCATTTTTAGCACATTTCAAAGTTCAACAGTTTCTTTATTAAGAAAGATATCTTTAAATTGATTGTATTTTCACATACGCAATTCCGAGCACAACGTTTGCTTTGTTGTACTTTATCATAAAAATTTTGATAGTTAAGGAGATAGAAGGACCAACATGGAGTAGGGGTAAAAAAATCTTCAAATTTCAGTGTTTTCTTTACATTACAACGTTAAATCACATGTATCTCGAAAACGGTGACAGATAAGGGATTTGTAAAAAAAAAGTAAGAAAAGTCTAATTTTCATGACATATCGCATAGTTTGCAAGAAAACAACAATTTCACAAAGTTAAAAACATTGAGTTGGTGGGAAAGGTATATTTTAAAGTTCCACAGAGGTGATATGGCTTTTTAAAACAGAGTTAATTCAATCAATACGTTCACACCCAGCTGAGTGGAATCTGCTACAATGTATAAGTCAAAATCAGGACTCTAACCTCTATGATTAAATTAGTTGGTCGGTCTGGTCGGGTCTGGTCTGGTCTTTATTGCTAGACCTCCTGCCTCTGTTCTGATCTGACTTGGACACCTTTCATGTACGTGCATGTACATGAATTTGGTCTTTGAATATGTCTTGGCCATATCTTTCATTTGAGAGATTGACGCTACAAAGGGTCATTTCCAACTCCCCGTTGCTAGATTGCTAGACTACGCATTTTTTACCTACTCTGGTATATTGTTAAATTACATGTATTTCGAAAATGGTGACAGATAATGCAACCAATTTTTCTCTGCTTCTAGGAATAATATTCTCTGAAGAATGATGTCATAGCTGACATTGGCCACCATGATGAATTTTTCGGAAAAGTCTTTAACACTGAATGTCAAGTGGAATTTGGTCATTTTGATAATGTATTAGCTACTGTTTACCTCTTAGACAAAAAGTCGTGTGAAGGTCAAACACTTTGTGAAGGTCAAAGAGGAATCTTGAAGACCTAAGTATTGACGCGTCAATCCTAGTTATTATAGTTATTTTTATTTTCATTCTTGTGTATGGTGATGGCCAACCTACATTTTAAGCATATATGTTTCTTTGAATCATTCAATTCAACACTTAAAGAACACTTGCATGTGTCATTTCTCCTCTGTTTATTTGATGTAATGTATTATTTTCCATCATGATATTAAAGTATCAATTACAGGACCAACAGGAAATACTAACTTTGCAAAGGAATTTGCATTTTAGTTTCTAGATGTCAAGTACATAGTTATGTGTTGAACCTAGCAATGATCTTACATTTCCAAACAAATATGTTCACAGAATGTTCTCCTGGTGTCACCTACGGAGTCAACTGTGAGAAGTCCTGCAATGCTCGTCACTGTGTGAGGTCATCTACTGAGTGTGACCCTCAGACTGGACAGTGTCCTGACGGGTGTGAGATGATCTGGAGAGGAGTGGACTGTACTACTCGTGAGTTTCATTCATATGTCTGATGTCTGTAGAATATATAAACTATAAGTATCACGTCTGTAAAATATATAAACTATAAGTATGCGGTCTTTGAAACTTACAATCATGTGCTTATTTCGTAGGTGCACATTGTGAATGGAAACATTTCTAAGAAGCTTTAGTTCATGCTGTAGACAATTACATGTCATTTTAAATACGGTCATTATCAGTTTTTAAAATATTTTATAATTTCATAAAGGGGTTAAAATCCTTCAATTTGCAGTGCACGAGCAAACATGTCTTTCATAACGTACGTGTATGAACTACTTGTTGCTACAACAGGGGAAGTAACTCTAACTGCAACTTTGAAAAACTGCATTGTCATGTTGTAACGCCAGTTTGGTTATCGTAAACAAAGACTATTTGCAAAAGTGGGATTGTTACGTTTTTTACTACGATACTTGATGAAGTCTACCATCACTAGAATATGATTAGTTTCTGATAACAAGTGGGTCATTTACATACTGTTTCAATAAGCAGTCTATCATGTCATTTACGAAAATCTAAACACAATCACTCACATGACATGCATGGAGGTTTGAGAAAATAGAAATACCCACTTTATTGCATCGATAACACCCTCAATAATAAGAAAAATATAAATAACAAACCGTTCACTTAAAACATATCCTTGGCGAGTATCAATATTGCATGTAAAACACTTGGATAATCCTTCAAAAGTCCTCTCACATGCTGCCAAGTTATTGTACATGGAGAAAACTATATCAAAAAGTTTACCAGATATCAGATAGGGATTCCAGAGGAAACATTATGTATTATTGTGTTAACAGCATTTGAAAAATCAATAAACAATAAAAGTTAGTTTGTAAAAATATACAAGTTTTAGAAGAATATAAACTTATGGCAAGAGAAACGCTGGTTGCATATACATTGACGAAATTTCCATCGAACCCACAAATCATGATTAGATAACTTGTATAAACATTTCACGAACAGTAAAGACATTTCGTAGGGGTCATGGCGAATCTGCATCCTGAATATTCCTGTTACGTATTTTCCCCTGTTCTGTATAAATGCGTCTGTGACAGAATTAAGTATTGTATCGTTTAATTTTTTACAAGAATATCACGTTTGACGACTGAACAGCGACAGAGCGATTGGAATGCTTTAGGCTTGTGAAACTAAGGCCAGAGCCGAGGAAATTATCAATTGCCACAAATCCATCGAGTGATATATATATAAAACATATTATCATCAGCAAGACCACCATGGTGGTGGCAGTGTCATTACTTGGGGTGGTATTTGGGGTGACACCAAGACCAATGTTGTAGTAGTAAATGGTACCCTCAACGCAAACAAGTATATTATTAACCATGTCCAGCCCCAGTGGTTCTTCCATTCCCGCAGAACAATCCAAGAACGCCACTCCACACATTGCACGTGTAACACGAGACTTTTTCAATGCCAACAATATGCATGTTCTTCCTTGGCCAGCCCGATCATTTGACCAAAATCCTATTGAACACCTCTGGAGCAATCTTGGGAGAAAAATTTGGCAACGCCAGCCACCATAAGGAGACTGGTTACTTCTGTACGAAGTTGTGTATGTGCAAGACATAGGCACACGTACTCGATATTGAAAATTAAATGTGACTACGAACTTGATAAAATTTCGACAATCGTACAACAATCACAAAATTGTTGTGAATTGTTTCTAGTTTCAGAATTTACCATCATGTTTTTATCTGAGTTGTGTTAATTGTTGCAACTCCAAAATTTAATCACACTTTATCACATATTGATTTATATGTTTCAATTAAATGGGAAAATTCCACGCCAGTGTTACTCGTGTCAGTAAGTTCAATGTCATTTTTGCAGGTTGAAAAAAAAGTGTGTGACTTTAGCATAATCAAGCCATGTCTTTGGGGAATCCTAAACCCTAGAGCTGACGGTTGAATTCGGAAATGTACTTTATTTAAACTGACTTCAAATTGTTGGGTACTGTGTTGTAATTTATTTGTTTAGATTCATCAGAATGTAGGTCATCGTTGCAATAAAATACACAGCATCGGAGGAAATTATTCTTACTCACTCTTGTATATATCTTTATCTACACTGATCAGTCATTTGGCTAGAACATATCTGGTGATATCATAATCAAGTTATTATTTTAAATGTTTTAATATCCAGAGTGTCCTGCTGATACATTTGGATCTGACTGCACGTCCTGCAGTACACGTCACTGTCAGGGAGAGTCGGACTGTCCTGCAGATGGAACCTGTTCTCAGGGATGTCGCCAAGGATACAGAGGACAAACTTGCACACAAAGTAATTCCGATTTTTACAGTATTGAGTTAGATCAGTGGGTGAGAGTGTTTCAGAGAGGTGATTGTCAAGTCTATCATACTCCATCTTCCCCGTAAGGCGAAGCTAGCTCACGTTAGAGACGAACTGGATAGGTTTGTGATAACGTTGACGTTGACTAACTAGGCCTTGCGGGGAAGATGATCATACTCTCAATCATTACAAAAACTCAAACTAGTTTTAGAAATGCATTTTTCTGGTAGAAAGATTGACTTAATAGTAACAGTAATGATATACGAGTCACATCCTCCTCGAATAAAATATATTATGTCTGGCTTGTAATCGAATAATTACTAGTAATTCTTCAACTTAACCTTTACTTGGTTTTTAATTAGCCCCCAGCTATGACGAAAATGGGTGTTGTATAACGTTTATTTTATCTGTCCATCCTTTCCTGTAGTCATAACATTGTGGTTGTAGTTTTTTTGTTTTGACTCTATTCACTTTTATAATCGAATTTTATATCTCATACTTACA
The DNA here is from genome assembly GCA_916613615.1 of Steromphala cineraria. Taxonomy (NCBI): domain Eukaryota; kingdom Metazoa; phylum Mollusca; class Gastropoda; order Trochida; family Trochidae; genus Steromphala; species Steromphala cineraria. The sequence goes on along the minus strand of OU744728.1, from coordinate 65,398,655 downwards.
TGTATGGTCCTTGAAATTCAGTTCAACATTGGGCATATTATTCACTGCCACTCCAATGTGAGTTCCCAGATACATAGTATGTAAATTACTGCGGATTTGGTTGGGTAGGCCTTGGTTGAAATTCGAAATCAGTATCCTTATATCCATATAATATATTTCACTGAAGTTGGAAATATGTGATCCTACATATCTGATTATTTAACTTGTTTACCTATAGTTGTATGAAAAGGGTTCGTGGTGGGACATTCAAAGTGATAGCTGCAAGCAGCAATTGTCGAATAAACATCTCTAATCATTCATGGAAAGTAAAATTTAGCATTCTTGAAAATCAGGATTTTCCATATTTTCTGTAACAGTTCTGTAACAAGAAAGTAAAGATCTGTAATGATTATTGCACGATTTTACTACAAATCGTAGCAATGTATTTTGTCAAAACACATAGGGACTAAATGAATTGAATACAAAACAGGTAAGGATAAAATACTTGGAGGAATCAAGTACATATACAATTCATATAATTGTGGGAATCATCTATTCTGAACAATGAGTGGAGTGAATTATGACGAAAATGGGGATCAGCTATCCCATGATTGTTTTCTCTTCATGCTAGGAGTCGGTGTTGTCACAATCATCAGAATATTCACATCATATCTCGATCATTTATTTGTAAGACAGTATGGTTTGAATGTCAAATTCAAATAAAATCATGTTTACTGATTTACTGACCTAATTCCTTTGAAGAAAACGAATGGTATACACAGTACTTGCAATCGTAGCTCATTCTGGGTTGTTTTATGAAACTTATAAACAATTTTTGTAACTAAATAAAAAAAGTTGTTTATACATTATTCCAATCTACTACTGGTAGTGGTAGGTTTTGAGATTGACCAATAATTTCATGAAATTGAGTCATATAGCTAAAGAGAAAGGAATCATTCTTTCAATAAAAGGTTTTCCTTTTCGTGTTTTCTTTTAAGTCTATTATATATGCTACAGGACGTATGATGTTGCCGAGATATTTGCTTTCAAATGTTTAAATCTTAACTCGATTTAGGAGATAAACCTACTGTGTTTTTTAATTTTCGTGGTCTAACGTAGATTCGATACCTGTGATGTCATTCGGAGCCGAACGCGTTTTTTTAGCGTTTTAAATGTCATTTCTTTTCTACCGCGTAACGCCAGTTGTGCTTCGGCCATCACTGTGACGTCACAATGTCTTGCGGTTATGACGTCAAAGGTTGACGTCACTGTTGACATCACTGAACCAAAACCGGTTGCGGTAGCTCCATGATCTACATTCAGCCTTTCGCTTGAAAATACACTTTTTCCTGGACATAAACCTGCGTGATATCGATGCGAATAAAACTCTATTTCTATAGAAGTACGGGTAGTACAACCATAGAAGACTTTTAGTTAATATTGAGACGCAGCAACTTCCGAAACGTACGCTGACGGTATGCATGTCGACTCGTGTCATGAAGTTCGTTTCTATGGCAATGTGTATCAAACCGCGGTGAATCGGCCGTCATAAAAATCGTGTTCGAACGTAGGTTCGACCATAGAAATAAACCAATGAAATTTCAGGATTTTGAAATGTCATGGTAGAATTAGGAGATAAACCTAGTGTGTTTTAAAATCAGAGACATGTTATACTGGATTGATAGCGAGTAAATTTTAAATTGAAACCGAAACACACTAGGTTTATCTCCATTCTACCATGACGATTTTAATCGTGAACTCTTTGTATAAGGGAATTGCACTTTGTAAAATGTCCTCACTTCCGGCAACAAAAATAAACTCGTCTGTGTCGGGGGTTTTGCATTCTCTCCCCACAGAGGCAACTCAGTCACACCTGAATTAGCCTCTGTTCTATTACGGCTACTTCACGGGATAGAAAGGTAGAGATCTGATTGGAGGCAATCGAAGTTAGTTGTGCAATCAACGACGCCGTTTCAAAAGGGGTCATTCGCAAAAGCTCGGCTACTTCCGGCTATTCCCGGTGAATCGGCATTCAGGGGAGATAACTCTTCCTTCTACAAAACATCGCTTTTTTACCTTCTTATTAGTTTTTATTTGGTAGATTATTTAAATAAAATTTATCATAAAACAAAGAACAATTTACACAATTATAAAACAGTATGTTTTTAATGAAAAACCCTATCCATATCTGATTTTCAAATATTTCTATCTCACACTGTTAATGAAAAATAAACCTGAGGCATGATACTTTCGAAAGTCACTGTACAACCGTTGAGAATTCCCAAAGTCGTTGATATCCAAAAGGTGTTTTCATTGGCTGCAGATAAGGGAGATATCTCCAGTTACAACTTTTTGCCGCTAGGGCAATCTGCCGGAACCCCAGGATCTCGGCGTAATAGAACAGAGGCTAATTCAGGTATGACTGAGTTGCCTCTGTGGGGAGAGAATGGGGGTTTTGCTATTTGGTATTTAAAATAAAATTAAGCCGAATGCAAAGGTAAATCTATCATTGGGTGTCCATCAAATAGATTTCTGACTTTGTTCAACGCAGCTATTAATATCTTACCGTTTTAAACATGTGCTTCCATTACTTGATGCCAGAATAGACTGAGATATCCCTATCAATCAAATAGATCATTCTAACAGAAAACCACTGTGACGTAAATGACGTCACTGTATTGTTGCTGTAATCGTAGGAAGCCCGCTGCGTGTGGCGTGATTGACCACTGAAACTTTTTCTTTTGAATAACATACTCTATCTACTTCAAATTATTAGGTCATCCCTCGTAAACACACGTAAATAAAACATGTTAAATAACTTTTTAAAAGTTTTAATCTCAGTAAACAGCAGAATACCAGTTTTGAAATTGCCAGTCGGCTGTATCAATGCGCAGTGAAGCGGCCTCAAAATCAGAGGACGTTCAATCCAAAATTGATCATGCTTGATTTTCCAGGAGAACCAATCAGAATCTAGTATTCATCACATTCATGGTAGAATGTATCATCTCTGCTTGAGAATGACACAAGAATCTGTGTCGAAACGTCGCATACAATGAACAAAGAAGTTGTTATCCATATATTCCTCAGCATTATTGTCATTCCAACTTCTAAAATGCCTCTCAAAGATGTTGATTGTATCAAGTCAACAACATTTGTCTTTGAATATTTAGACACACCTCAACAAAATATACTTTAACTTGAATAATTTGTTGTATATTATTTCATTCTTGGTTATGCTGATAGACAATCTACATCTTAATCACATATGTTTCTTTAAATCATTCATTTCAACACTTAAACATACTTACATGTGTCATTTATCCTCTGTTTAGAAGAAGACCAACAGGAAATACTAACTTTGCAATGGAATTTACATTTTGTTGTCAAGAACATGGTTATGATCAATGTCTTAAGCGACTCAATTCAATAACATAAATCAACAAAGTGTTGAACCCTGCAATGAAACAAATATGTTTGCATTTTAGTTATGATCATGGTAATTGAAACACTCCATTCAATGACATAGATCAAAACGTGTTGAACCCTGCAAACAAATATGTTCACAGAATGTTCCCTTGGTGTCACCTACGGAGTCAACTGTGAGAAGTCCTGCAATGCTCGTCACTGTGTGAGGTCATCTACAGAGTGTGACCCTCAGACTGGACAGTGTCCTGACGGGTGTTCTCTGACTTGGAGAGGAGAGGACTGTACTACTCGTGAGTCTCACGCTTCAGTCTGATGTTGTTAGAATATATAAATCATCAGTCTGATGTCTGTGAAATGTAGGAATCTTCAGTCAGAAATCTGTAGAATATATAAAACATCAGTCGGAAGTCGGAAGTGAAATGCAGGAAGCTTCATTTATTGTTACATGGCAGGTCTCTGGTTTGTCCACATAAATGTAAATGAAACTTTGATCCTTAGGACTGCGATAAAGTAATGCCGTATATAATATTATCACAGAAACCCAATAAACAATTTATTTTCGAAACATTAATATTAGATATGTTTAATAACAGAGTGTCCTGATGGAACATTTGGAACTTTCTGCACGTCCTGCGGTACACGTCACTGTCAAGGAGAGTCGGACTGTCCTGCAGATGGAACCTGTTCTCAGGGATGTCAGGACGGTTATATTGGAGACTCTTGCACACGAAGTAATTATTCCAACTCTTTCTTTACTGTCAAAACATACGTACGCATAAAACAAAATTTAACTACTTTTAATGAAAATATGTTTTTAGAAACGTACAACATTAAATGTTTTGATATTGTTCAATATCTGCTTTTCTTTTTCATAGTCAACTTTTGCTCTTTTTCCAGCTGAAATCAAAACTTCTAGTGTTGTTCTGCTCGTCGGGGCTATTGCTGGTGCTGTTGTTGGAACTCTACTGATTGGTGCTGTGGTTTTAGTTTGTCTGTATAGACATGGCAGGTGAGTGAAGTGTTTATGTGTTTTATTAGACAGGGTGGTGAGTGAAGTGTTTATGTGTTATATTAGACTGGGTACGGGTAGTGAGTGAAGTGTCCATGTGTTATATTAGACAGGGTATTAAGTGAAATGTTTATGTGTTATACTAGACTATGTATTGAGTGAAGTGTTTATGTGTTATTTTAGACAGGGTAGGTGGGTTAAGTGTTTATGTGTTATATAAGACAGGGTAGTGAGTGAAGTGTTTATGTGTTTGTTTAGACAGGGTAGTGAGTGAGGTGTTCATGTATTACATTAGATAGGGTAGTGAGTAAAGTGCTTATATGTTACATACATAAGACAGTCCAGGTGAGAGAGGGTTAATGTGTTATACAATAATAGAAGGCAGTGAATGAAGAGAGTATGTGTTACATTAGATAGGGGATGATAAGCAGGATATTTTAAAAGATTTTTCACAGTCGGAAAATTTGCTTCAAATTAAGCCATTCTTGGTGAAACAGGCCGCCATAACCTGTATGTTGAAAGCAAAATGAGAGTAATTAAATATAATATTAAGCTTCTTAGGATGCCTGAGTATCGCATCGCTCATCAATGCTATAAATTATTGTTATTTCTTGATGAACGTGGAAAACATACATGGGCTTCAGATGTGAGAAGTATTTTATTTTCAAGCGGATTTTCTTATGCTTGGTTGAATCAAGATGTTGGTGATAGGCAAACGTTCCTGTCAATGTTTAGAAAAAGAATTAAAGATATGTTTATTCAGGATTGGTTCGCAACAGTAAATACATCTAGATTTTTATGCCATTACTCACGTTGTTAATCAATATTTGGACCGGAATAGTATATAAGGGTCCTTAATGATAATCACTTTTAAGGAATTTTTGTAAACTAAGAATTTCACTTCATGCCTTGAAAATATAAAAGTATAGAAAAGATAAAGATACATTAGTTGATCTATCATGTTCGTATTGTTCTTCGGGTCAATTAGAAGACGAGTTTCACATATTGTTAGTTTGCGACGCCTTCTCTGTTTGTCGTAAGAAGTATATACATTATGACAATGTTACCCCACGAACAATGTACAACCTTCTTAATACCAACAATGATGATGTAATTAAATCTGTTGCTATTTTCATAAAACAATTGATGTTCATTTTAAAATCCCGCGCCAAATCTCTGTCTATGTCATGTGACCAAAATAATTCAATTTGAATTGAAATTGTACTTTGGGCCACTGGGCCTCTACTACTGAATAAAACCTGTCTGTTTGTCTGTCTGGATGATAAACTTTATCAATTTTGTTATGCAGGGTGAACCAATCGTTTTATGAAAACTTATCATCGAACCATAGTCCACTGATGTTGAATAGTTCAGTAACTAACTCGTTTGCTGTCTATAGGTTTATGTAAATGTTATCGTAACAAAATAAACTTCTTTTCGCCTTCTTTATCGCCTGAGAGTTGGTGTATGTAATCGGTATGTTTTTTTGCAATCCCTTAAAACTTCTAAATCTATCTTTAACTTTTCTTGGTGATTAATACATGACTAATATATATCAAAAGCTTTTTGAAACCAAATTGATGGAACATTCTCAATAATAACAGATGAGATAAGTCAGCTTTTACTTTGCAGACTGCATTGTATGAAACCCGCTCCAGCCTCAGTGGACAACATCCAGATGGACAACATGGATGGACAACAACCAGCCAATGATGCTCAACAAGCAGTCGATGTTTCTAGACAAGCTGACACATCCAGCAACATATATGATGTCCTTGACAACGAAACAAAGGCTAGCGCTAAAGACTATGAGTCCATTGAATCAAGACCTTACCAGAATGTCTAGAATAGTAATGCAGAATCGATTCCTTAAAGGTTCATATTTAGAGTTAGTCCATGGGCTGAGGGGGGGGTCGTGAGTAAAGAATCATGTCCCCTAAGTTTGACACATGATTCCTGTAGGACACCCATAGAAGATCAACATGGGTCAACATTCTGAGTCTGGAACAGCACGCTGTAATTCAAGATGGCATCAAAGATGGCCGCCACATCCTTATAAACAATTAAATTTAATCTTGATCTGTTTCAGAGTGCTGAATTTACTGTCTTTAACTATTTGTTTTTAGGAATCCACTGAAATCATTTTCAAAGTGTAACAAGTAGCAGACAATCAATGATTCCAAAATGGCCGCCCAAAGAGCCGACAAAGCCAGGTTCATAATTGACTAAGGAGAGTAAACTTATGCCCTTTCTGGGGTTTAAGAGGTCAGTGATTTCACTTGGCTAAGCACTTTATTGATGATTGTTTAATGCAATATAGAGCATCTATTTTATCAGTATATTTGTATGTTGAAGTGCCTAGAATGCATCATGGTACCAATGAAGGAATGTAATTTTATTATTAAAACATGTTTATATTGAATAGTAATATTATCCAATGGGATCATTGCTGAAGAAAGCTGAAAGAGTAAACCTGTATCTTGTACAACATTGCCAGGCTTTATTACATTGTGTGATGTTGACCACTTTGTGTGATATTAGGGCTCATATTTGATTAGGGATAGCAGTCAATTAACTGGTTAGAATAGTTTTATGTAACAAGCGCTGAAATCATCTCTGGTTTACATCTTCTTAACAACTTTGTACTTTGCCCTCGCACAAACATTTGTCCTTTTCTCTTTCTGGCATTAATCAATTGCAATAGCAGACATGTTCATAAACTCAATCGTGTTGAACAAGAAAGCAAGGAAAATCCACAATACACAAGTAACTTTGACGTCAGTGGTTCGTTTTAAGCAAAGGCAAGTTTAATGGGTGCTTTTGGTCAAAATTGATCTTAAGTACTTTGTCATTGACCAAAATTTAGTTTATGTGCAGTTTTGTCCAACCAAAATGAATAGATGCACAAGAAAAAATTGATTAGGACGTTTACATGGATGCAACTCTGTTTATGTATATTATTTTTCCCTTTCAAAACTAGCACACTATTTTGTGAGCAATTCTGTTGTAACGGTTTGACAATTTGCATGATATTGTTTTAAAGCGTTGATGTTGCTGTATGATTGGTAAGAGTTGCAGTGCAACAACAGACAATTTTAACCTTTTTTGTTTTAGAAAAAATAGATGAAAACGTGTAAACCGACAATCACGTGAGAGTTAGATATGAGCATGTGATACCGATAAAAAAATAAGGCAACAACTGTTTGAAGTTACTTTTCTTTGTTTTGCATGGAAATGGAGTACATGTAATCGCTGCCGAGTCACAATCTAAAGTTGTTTGACATTAGAAAGTTAACCTGAAAATCATATCCCGTCTGTGGTTTGAATCCTGCAAAACATTTCCGCCATAAATTGCCTGATAAGTTTGCACCTATGAGTTACCATTGAATCCAAGAATCTGTTATCCTGTTGATTTAATTGTGTCACCATCTTTTCACAGCCACTTTAGCAAACGTCCCTTTAAGAGGGAACATTTCAGAGATTTGTCTGAGAAATGACCAATTTGTTGATAAATGCATCCTAACGGTCAGGAGACTAGGCTGAAGCAAGTTGGTTATGTCAGATCTGCCTTACTCGATCGTTTTGGAGTTTTGTTTAAAATGGTTTTGTTCATATCATTGCTGGCTTTCAACCTATCGTTTTTCTAAGTTCTTCCGTAGTCTTTGGCAAGATATGCTTGTATTAAGTGCCGCCTCTAATGGTTGAACTATTGCCCAAGTGGAGCTAAACAATAACTCACTCTTGTGAATTGTACTCTAGCACTGTTCCTCTGATTTCATACACCTGAATTAACTTTAAAAATGAATAAATCAGACATGTCCCAGCTGTCTTTAATATATTTATCAGTCCAATGTGTAGAGGTGTGTATCTCTGAAAATGTAATATAACCAGAAAGGTTGGGTTTGAATGTCAACAATATAATCATTGTCCACTACTGTCAGTCATTCTCATATATGGCTTAGAATATCCAGTCAATATGAAATCTTGATATTTGAAATATTGTGTATATCAGCTCACAACTTCTACAAAAGCTTCTTTTTGCGACAGTTAAATAAAACATTACTGAGAAAGAAGTTGCAAGGCAATATCGGTTTATTGACTATCACATTCAGAAGTTTCTACTTAAGACTAGTTGTTATGTGTCTGTTGTGATTCTACTGTGTTAAGTATTGTATACGTTGAATGTTCAAAGTATGTGATAATAAGACTTTATTTCATTGTACTATAAACATGAATCTATAACTAAACCTTATGGCTGAATCTTTTTACACTTTACATATTATAGAATAAATTCATTCTATTTACTTCAAGATTCATTTTTGTCTGTCAATGTAACAACATTTGCTTTTAACGTAAATATGTTAATTTGATATGTTTGAGGTCTGAAAATTATATTTAGTTTCCACTTGGTTGTTTTGTGCATGTTATATTAGATCATTAAAATATTTTCCATCTGCCTGGACAGGGTAGCATTTTAATGGAATAAAGTTGATCTAATCATAATTAGTTTATTGCTGATAGTGTAATTCTCTGTTTGTGTATTGATCCTTGTTTTTTATGTTTTGTCTAAACTTATATGTTAATGTACTTAGTGTGTAAAGATGAAATTCAAGAATTCGCAGATGAACTTTATATATGTGTTTTTGTAAGAACCTGCATTGAGTAAAAACGCTTTTTTTTTCAATTTGTTATGGTTTCTTTTCTTTTCATGACGTTCTAAATTATCATACAATGGTGCTGTTAATAATGAACTAATGAGATACTTTCAAATTATATAAGCATAAAATATAAATTGGCAAAAAGTCGCCGAATGGCTTTCTTAATCGTTACTTTACTGCAGCAAACCCTGTTAATGTAAATATTTTAATTTGATATTAATGTTAAAATCTCGATTAGATAAGATATGTTCCATAAGCTATTGAATATTTGAGAATAAAACTAAACCCAGGTGGAATTTACATAGAAATAATGACATGCCATACTTTAAAGGTTACCAAAAAACGAAAAAGCCCTTTCAATGTACTATAAACATGGATTGTATAACTCAATCTTATGTTTGAAACTTTTTGATAGAAACTGTTACCGAGTACATACTAATACACAACATGTACTCTTGTATTTCAGGGATACTGTGTTTGTTATTGAAATCAAAGAGAAAGAGTATTTCTTTTCTACAAATGTGATTCCATAATTGAAGATAATCCGTCCTTGAAAGGAGATGTAACAATTTGTTATAATTTGGTTCACACTTTCCGTAAAAGTACAAGGTCATGTACTTCTTCAGGTCGAGTTTCTAACTGCAATAATTTATATACATTATATATACATTCTCCCAAAAGTCGTATCCAAGCAAACTGAGCTGCGCTGCCTCTTGTGGGAAGGTTGAACAATGGAAACAGTAGAAGTCTGCTTCTGTAACTTATTGTGTGTAATGTTAATTCACCTGACAAACTTATTGTGTGTTGTGTTGGCTAAAACAAGACATTAAGAAACATGATTACCAAAGTTACAACTATAATTATTAATTATGTATACAATTATATATCTCTTCTCGCACAGTACCTGCCCCACACCCTCCCCCTTCTCCTTCTGAAATTGCTGCTACAAGCTTTTTTCCATGCGGAGTCGGTTATGATAGCAAAGGGTTTTACACTTCATCCCAGACGTGTTCAACGGGCAACATGTCTGGTGAAGGGGCCTATTGAAGAAAAAACATTCTCTTGACCAAGAAAATGTATGTGAATGTAATTTGCTGAATGACATTTTTTAATAATATTCATTGAATCAATGTCGATGCCCCGTCTTTAGTTCCTCAAACTATAAGAAAAAAGGTCAGCAAACAGGCCTATAGGTAGCCATATATAAATGCTTCTCTAAATAAACATTCAGAGCCACTCTGGATTTTCAACAAATATTGTTGTTTTGCTTTCAAACGATTGAAGATGGCATAACTATGGAAATAAATTCAAAATATCCCACATAGTGATCTCTAAATGGCAATTATATGATAAATTATTGTTTTCAATAAAAATCTTACGCATTCCCTACATATTCAATGATGCCAATTTCATACTAGAATTTTACATGAATACCACCGATGTCACCTACTGCACATGATCAACCCGCTACTGGCATATTCACTGCTGTAGATTAGGGTCAACAATTACGTTTGACTGATTGAGGCGCGTCACTGGCTGGTTTACGATCACTATTGCGACTATAAACATTCTTAATTGTGCTATATTCCTAAAACTTAAAATTCCTAAAACCGTCGATATTTCTTTTAATGAAATCGCACCAAGTATAGGGTTTGGCATATGTAACCCCCACCAACTGTGGGAGTGGCTCTTTAAAGAATATTTCTATGAATACGTTTATGAAAAAAATGATGTTTTAACTACACTTCTAATAACATGTTACTACAACATTACATTAAACTAAAATTTGCATATGGTACCATGTTGATGATGAAATCTAAGAAAAACTATTAGTTTTTGTGTAATGCTTTTTTTATAGTTTCGTCGCCGCGTAGAATAGTTTGTATGCTGATATATTATTTTGAAAACAATATTCTTTTATCTTGGAGAACCATATACATATGGAACAAAAGATTGGTACCCTTCGTAGTTGTTTTAAAAGTTGCATGATAAGAATGAAGGTAATGTGGTTGTAGATATAATTGTATGATGTAATAAAAATATAATGTAGCAGTTAAGGGAAGAAAGTCTTATTCTGATAACGTTCCGTATCCTTTGTAGTTTTATGTAAAAAAAAGCTACTTTATTCTAAGGAATGAATTTTTTATTGGTCGTTGTAATTTCGTTATGTCAAGTTATCTTGTCAAAAGTCACCCCTAACAACCTGTATAGTGACGAATTCTGAAGAAAAAACAAAACGTCAAGGAAAATGGTTTAATAACAAAATGTGGTCGAGGACAATTGTAATGACCCCTAGAAATCAATTAGAACTGTTTAATTGAAACGGATCGAACTGACAAATAGTAGCGAATGAACTTGTAAGTATACTATCTTGTTAGATGCGAGGAAGTCATCTCATGATACTATCTTCTAAACAACTTGTACTTTTCACTTTTGCCTTTAACTCTCGTAAGGACAAGGAAGCAAGGAAAATTAAAACTCGTGCACGTCCTTGGTTCGTTTTGACAATATCGAGTTTTAACATTAACATTCAGTACCCATTTATGGATAACAAAATCTGTTTTGTGACCCATATTGTTGAATTGTCATTTTTTCAAAACTATAGTTGGAAAAGCAATATTTGATTGGGACGTTATTGTACCGTAAATGTGTCTCTGGTTATGCACCTTTAACGTTTATTTCATTTGGTCGCCTGGCATTTTTTCTGTGTTCACTACTTTCAAATTATTTTGTGCCCAATTTTAGGGTAACAGCCAGACGGTTTCAGCGAAAAACTGGACATTTTTTATCCTTTTTTGTTATGAATTTTTTTTACAATATGAAAAAAAAGGCATTTAGATAAACATGTGAAATGTGAGTGATGTAATCACGTCAGAGTAATCGTATGAGCATGTGGTACCTATAACAAAATAAGGTTGTTTGACATTAGAACGTTAGTCTTGGCATCATAATCTGTCTGGTTCCTGCACATGAAATTCGCCTGAAATTGTCAGATAAATAGTTATCTTAGAGTTATCATCAAGGCCTAGACTATCTTTATCTTGTTGATTAAACTGTATCACCATCTTGTCACAGTCACTATACAAACCATTCCTTTGACGTGACAAGTTTCAACGATTTTGCTTGTGAAATGCTTAATCGAATTAGAAGGTCAGTTATTGTACAGATACATTCAACTTCACCTGCTTTAAAATTCATTGATTTCATCAAGAAACGTTATAGACTTCAGAAAGTGACGAAATTTCACACGCTATAGCAAGATGGAAAAATTCATTTTCCTACAACGAATATCTTATTTACTGCTAAGAAAAGAAACATTTTGCTCATAAATTCATTCAATAGGTCAAGAGACACGATTGCAACAATCTGGTTATTTGAGATCTTCTTCATCGGGCCCCTTTCGTAGGTGAAATGAGACTTTTGTTACAAAGGTTATCATAACATTGTCAATATCAACTTATGGTTTGCCATAGTTTCTGTTAACCTCTTTACCAAGATGTGTATAACATAATAATGTCTGGCACTGTTCCCTTGATGCCATACACATGTTTTAACATTTCAAAGTCATATACCAGTCAATTTTGATATGCCATTTAGAAATCCTATAGGTAAAGGTGTGTATCTGATACATTGTAATTTTACAAGAAAGGGTGCGTGGGTTTGAATATCATCAATATCATCATTATCAAATCATTCAGAGCCAGATATGAATTCTTGATATCTAACATGCCCAAGCCCCAAATGTAAGTATAGTCCAACGGGTGAGTTATAACTCCCAAACCCCATTCACTAATTATACATTGATCTACTTGTAAGAATATTTCATTTAAAAGACCAAAGGCTGACCATGACTTTCAGCAGAAAGTTTATTTTTCTCACTTTAGAAACAAATGAAGAGCTTATTTCTGCTATAGCCATTCTGATTTATTGACATTCAACAGTATGTATCCTGGAGCCAGTTATTTTAATGATTAGTTAAGAAATGTTTTATGCTAGTTAGATAGGCAAAGTATCTGATAGTAATGTTCATGGTATTTCTGTACAGAAAACGAAAACATGGCAGGGTTCGGACTTGATAAAACATGACTTAGTTGGACAAAAATGAAAGTCTGGTCACGGAAGGTCAAAATGCAAACGTTGTACATGTTTATACAGCAACAAATCAATAAATGCATGTAATCAACATTTCAACTGCCAAAATTGACAATTAAGAAATCAGTCATGTGTTGCCCCATGCCGTTTGAACTCTATAGAGTCAGTGATCATTGACGAATCTGTATTGTCTTTATGGACAGAGAGGTGTCATCAAACAAGCATGATAATACACCACAATATTTATCACTTCCCTTTGTGAGCTACCATTGTCTTGTGTTGGACATTATTTTATCAATTACATTAATTCCATGTGTCTGTTCCAAGATTCATGATTGTTGGTAAAGGAAAAGGAAAAAGGCCTCTAATGTATGTCACAGTACAATATGTTTTGAGGGCTGAAAGTGATATTTACTTTACACTTGAGTGTTATGATAAAGCTTATGATAGAGACGAGTATTTTACACCCCCTAGATAGGGTAGCATTGTAATAGAATATACTTGTTCTACTGTAATCTGAATTGATTGTTAATTGTCTATTGTTATATTTGCCGTTTGATACTTTTTTTGGCGGGTGTGAAAGATTACTTTGCCAGAAACTCAAACAATAAGTACATGCATATGTTAGCGGTAATAGTGAAAATCCCGCAATAGTGTTAATGCCTAGGCAATAATGTAGTGTCCCAGTAAACGCATTATTGCCGAAAGTTGGCATCGCTTCAGAACTAGTACCTGCAAGATATAGTTTTGATTTATCTTTTTGCCAGCGTCTTTAGCGCTTAAGTACAACTCACCAATCATGATATGAAAGCAACTTCTATGCCATTTACAAGCTTTCCCAAGAAAGAACTAATTGTTTTATTGACTTAAGTAAATCAAGTTAACTTTGTTTATTTATATGTGTGCGCCCTTTTTAATTTTTCCTGTTTTCTACAACAAACAATCCATCTACATTTCATTCAGGATTTCAAATGGCTAGTCAATTCAGAGGAAAAAAAGATTACAAATATTTCTCTTGACCTGGATTTCAGACTGAAAATACAATTGATATTTTGAACTCCGATTTTTTTCTCACATATCCACTTAAACCCTAACTTGCACTGGACAAAATACCCTAATTTAATGAAGTATACTGATCAGTATACCCCGAATATACAAAATAGTATACCTCAGTATACTTAGGATTTCCAAAAATTTCCTGGTCAGTATACTCCGAATTTCCAAAACCAGTATACTCTTGTATATTTTTGTATATTCTTGTATATTTTTGTATACTATTGTATATTTTAATATGCTCTTGTATATTGTTGTTTACTCTTGTATATTGTTGTTTACTTTTGTATGTTTTGTTTACTATTGTAATTATTGTTTATTTTTTTATACTCTTGTATATTTGTGTATATGTATGTAAATTTTGTGTTGTCTCAACATTTAAATGTATCAAAAGAAAAGAATATCACCTATTGATGGTTTTTCGACGCTACAGGCATGCAGGAGACAACTGCTATCTCTGATGACTGAATTAGTCTTATAAAGTCTGATATCTTGTAGAATGTTCTTAATTCTCGCAAGATTTAAAAAATGTTTATTTTTTAAGGTGTCATTTTGATAATTATTTAAAAAGAATAACACTGTGTTTTATGAATGCGAATGACTGATTAAGTCTTGTAAAGTCTGATATATTGTAGAATGTTCTTAATTCTCGCAAGATATGATAATTATTTCAAAAGAATATCACTGTTTTATGAATGCTCCGTCCAATCTGATGAATACTTGGCGAACCAAAATAACACTTAAATAACAATACAATAATAATAATATGTATGGTCTAACGCAACAGGGATGCAAAAGAGAAATACTATCTCCTTGATGATTAGTCTTGAAAAGTGTGTTATCCTGTAAAATGTTCCTAATTCTCGCATGATTTGAAATAAATAACAGTGATAGTATGGAAACTATCGTAATATGGTCCATGCCCCTAACACTGCATAATGCGACATACATACCAGTTAGAGAAAAATAATCATCAATATTCCTACTAGCAAAAAAGATGCCCATGAGACAGCCTCTTTAAATAACATATAAAACACAACAACATTATGCTATTACATCATTTAATGTACCGGTATATGTACAAAACAAAATATTTACAATTCAATCACATTATATATTACAATGATAAAGTCATATTGATTATATACAATTTGTTGTAAAATATTACTATTGAATGCATTTGGCAGCTTTTTTCAATGGAATATACAATTGAAACAAACATTGTTCTTCCTTAACTTTTTGTTACAAAGGGACAAGTAATCTAACGTATTTGACATAGTAACAATCTTACAAATTTCGATATCAAACAATTGATTTAAACATATTTTATTCATGAAAAGGCATGAATGGATTGGCCAACAAGCACCGAGGTGCTTATATTAAGGCCGCTCCAAAATAATTACATATGAAAAATATACAATTAATAATTACCAGTGACGCATGTCATACATTTTATAAGCTTCAAGAATAATGATTATGCATGATTAAGATTGTTTGTTCGGCAGTCAATATATAAGTGCTTATGGAATGTCAAATCGAACAATATCAAACAATTGAAATACATGGCAACCATATATACAAACTACATATCAAATGACCAAGTTTGCCAAAAGATAGGCTGCAAAAGCATGTGAAACTTACCTTTTCCGAATATGAGTATCAATATTCCATCAAATGCACATTAATCCATCACTGATTTGATCAGATTAAGCAACACATTTTGGCCTCTGTCTTCATAGGTCATTTCAACAATGATCAGGTCGGGTACATAGGTCAATGGAGACATTTAGCTAAAATCATCTCATTGGTTCTTTCTTAACCACTAGGATTTCAATAATCAGATACTGCATCATATTGTTATAAGAGAGACACGTGACAAGCAATGGCTTGAGTATGCCCACCTGTAAGTCTGTATACACAGCAGGTGCCAATCTGTGATATATTGTCAACTTGACAGCAGGGGCTAACGAGGGCTGATTGTTACAATAACAGTTCCCAATTAACGGCTAACATAGATAGGCTTGATGTTGAACACTCTGACATATGCAAAATTGAAGAAAATTAATTGTCAAAAGCATCCAGGAAAACAACCAATAAAGCTTTAAACTTTTCAGAAACCCCAAAAAAAACCAAGACAAATTACATTTTTATACAGATAAAATTAAACCCTGAAATGCAAGTAAAATATACCTCATAACACAAAAAATGAATCTGGACTAATTGATATTGTATCATTGTGTTTATTTTCAGTTAATTATTTATCTTGTATTATGTTATTGGTGCAAATAATCCTCAATGACTACCACTGTGAATTAAAACATTGAACAATATCATTATTTGAAATGGTTTCAACATATTTTATTATTCGTGGAAATATGAAACGGACTGACAAACAAGCCAGGGGCTTATATTAATACCGTTCCGATACAAATGTGATGTTTCAAGCAAAGGACATTCTGATGACATGAAATGCAATAATACAATCAACAATAAAAATAGAAATTTCCTTTCAATGGCTTGGAAGTAAACATCTTAAACTCTTTTTTCGAATCTATTAGATTATATGGAGAGGGTGTTCTAAATTGGACAACTTGTTCCCAATCCTATTCTTCTGAATAAGATATGTTTAAATCAAAATCATCTATTAGAAGTGGTGATGAAGAGGTTAACAGATTTTAAAATGGTGAAGTTGCCAAGATCAGATATATCATGGTTTCCATATAAGATTGTTTTAAGCTGTACCTTTTTGGTAGTATAATGCACCATTTCTTAAGTGAGAAAAGTTTGGGAAAACCAGTAAATAATGAGATTAGCGCCTCATGAACAGGTGGGATCATCTGAAATATGCCTTTCAAATTTATTAAAATCTAGATCACTAGAGCCTAAACGAAGCCTACAGTACATAATTTGAAATAATATATGTTTAAATTTACAGCTAACTTTGTTGGATAAACTTGCATTTAGTAAAAACGTACTATTACTGTAGCTTAACACATTCATCTGATGGCCATTTGTATCCTTGTGAAAAAGACAATATCTGTGAAGTAATTCATTTGCAAAATATTTATCTGAGTTAATTCTTATGTATTTCTTTACGTTTATCATATCAAATATATCATGCCTAACACATTAAATCTATCATGTTTGGAAATATTACAGCAACCATCCAAGAAAATTCTAAACTTTTAGAATCCATTCATTGCTACATCTAACAAACTGGCAGATTTGGTAAACATTAAGTTGGTTTAAACATATTATTCATGTTAATGATACATGAATTAGGACACGAAAACAAGCAAGTATTTGCTGCCTGAGATTCACTTCCAGCTTGATCTCAAGTGACTTATTCTCAATGAAGAATACAATTAAAAAGGATTTACTTATACAAAATGAAAAAGGATAAATGCAGAATCCAAGCTTAAAAGATCAGCGAACCGAATTATATATTTAGTGACCTATTAAATGCCCATGTGAAATTACCCTATTTTATTCATAGTTATAAATAAACTTTTGTGTGCAATTTACATGTATAGTTAATCCAACATTTTTCAATATGTGTGTTTATTGTTATCCAGTGTCCATATATAAACACTTTTGTCGTATGAAATAAGCAATATGTGCATGCAGCATTTTTTTTTAAAATTTAGTTTTGGATTCATGCAAAACAAGGTGGCGTTTATCATTTGTAAATGCACTGTCGTCTTTTAGTTGAATGGACGGTTATATCTCCGTGAACAGCTTGTTCTTGTTGTCGTAATCATGAAGACTATTTCCTTTATTTCCTATTGTATTCTTTATACAGCGACCGTTGGCCAAAAATCTGTGTTTGGAAGAAAGTTACCAGAAGAAAAGTCCTAAATTTGACAAGAAAAAAGAGTCCCCTGGAAAAAAAGTCCTATTAATGACTTTATATTACTTTATATTTACATATATTACGAAAAAACATTTGGTTGTTATTCACTTTATTTAGATGCAATAATTTAATAACATGATACAATACATATATGAATATTTATTTATTGCCCATACTTTGATAAATTCTAATAAATTTGTCTATAGACGGCATTTGTATACCATTCTATATGTTAACTAATATTCAAGCATATGTTTTAATCAGAATTTCCTTGAATCTGTCCAAACATTTATGCACGATTCACAACATTTCAAATAATTATTAAACTCCTAAATTCAATTTATCATTGTTGATTGTTTACAGTTTATTGCTGTCCACTATTTTATCATCGTGTAAATACTTATCTAATTACTTTGTGAATTTTGATGTTGTTTTTTTGTGAGATCTAAAGGAACAGCACTAAAATATGCTGAAAGTTTATTGTGCTGATCCATTTTCATTAATAAAAATCATAGATATATAAAAATTTTCATTGTTTCTTAGCAATGATTACATATTCACTGGAATTGAATCTTTGAGATCTCTTTGGCTGATAGCCAACAACTACTTGATTTACACTTTTTTCATATACACCAATGAAATTATTTGATAATATAATCTCTAAACACTGTTTACACATTCTCCCTGACCTAACATCATGAGTTTTTGCACTCTTTGAGACTCACACCTCATGAATGAATACTCTTGATTAATCTGTGTCTAATACCACAGTTGATTCAATAGATGGAGACAAACTCACATTTCCTTAATTCTTAATTAATCCATATTTAGATATCACAACATCATTATTGATATCTTAATTACGAACTAATTATGTTTTTTTACAATATCTTTGATGTTAACCTGTTTTTATAGTAATAAGAGACTTCCAAGAGCGTTTATTATGTTGTTTTAGTCATAGTGTGTTGACAGGGGTCCAGTTGGTGCCCATTCATGACTGATTGCTTGCTGTCATTAATGACTCAGTGTCAAACTCCTCTTCTCTCATGTGCCAAGTTGTGTTGTCCCGTAGTTACATACAGTTTGAAAGGTTTCTGCATTAATTATTTTCATTCTCTGTAAAAGGTATGTTACTTTCGAATTTGATGTCATGTACCTAGGCCCTTGAATGCGTCGTCTACTTTTTTACTTTTTATTTTTTCAACTTTAGTAACAAAGACTTACGTTTATAATGCAGAATGAACCCTTTTAAAACAAATGAACTGTGAATGTCATTTTGTTTCCCTCTGACTATGTATTTACAGCAATAGATAAATCTCATCGGAGAGGAAAAAAATACATTTAAACATTTATTATGTACAATAGTGTTTTTAACTGATTTGTATGTTTGAATTATTTTTCTTAAAACTGAGAATAATGAAGGATGTTGTTAATTCTTAACTTGACGATGCATCTTCCAAGTATAATCTACGGGAAAATATCTTATTATTAACAAAAAGCAATACTCAGTTATTACATGTACATATATAATGTAACTTTATTTAGAACAAATGTCTTTAAAGCAAATAACTTCTACAGGCATGAGGCCTTATAAGTACTGAAATAAAGATTTATTGATCTCACGCAACTTCAAGATGGAATAAGTGAATATTATTTATCAATTTATCTATACAACGAAATTCATGTATCTATTATTTATATAAGGAAATTCATTTATTTTTACATTATATTAAATATCATATCATTATATATATCAATATAAATCATTGTTTTGAGTTATTCAAAGATAATTTAAGAAACTTCTCACAAACGCCACAAAGACAATTTCACTGTCTTTGATCTTTTTATCACCCTGTAATAAAAATCTCGAGGTGTCCCGCCTGGTTCAGCAAAGTATTTGTGTATTGCCTACATGTAACTCGTTTGCAAATGCAGATACTTAGTTGCTGAATTCGATTTATATGTCAAAATTATGATTTTTTTTTCTTGCAAATTCAAAACTTGATTTGTCGATTTATGAAGTAGGTAAAAAATAATTTCTCAAAAAGCAAGGGTGATATGCAATTCACATAATAAGTGACTATCAAATAACTATGATAAATGATTGTCTTTGATGTTTGTTTTACTGAAATCTCTTTGATAATAAAGAAGTGAAGATAAGCCCACTGAAGCAAATGTTATCTAGACTTTCTTCACTAGTGTATACTTGTGTGTATTTTAACATATATTTTGGCAGAAAAAAAACTTATTTTTTTTCTTTTGATGTAATACAAATTGATTTTTTCTTCCTCATATCGTAATCTCTATATCTATAAGGTTTGTTGCTAAAAATGTTTTTTATAAACGGTCTTAATAGTTATATATATAGTTATAGGTATGGTTCCCTGTGATTAACTTACGTAAACACATGAATTTACATATCAAGGCAAACGCTGACTCCAGAAATATTTATTTAAACTATCTTTCAAAATATTTCAAATATCTCTAAGACAGAATCATGCCTTTTTAAAACAAATAGAATGTGAATGATGTTTTGTTTTTCTATGATTGTATATTTTCTGTGATTTATAAGATTAAAAACAGACCAACAAATATATGAATCTTTATTTGTAATTATTATCTTGTAAAGTTATTACATTTTAATGCGTTTTACTGAGAATGTCAGTTATTTGTTCCTGAATTTACATCTCTTTTATCACATATTCTAATTATAAATATAGTTTTATGTCTGAACCGTTTAAGATTATATAACGTGAACATTTCTTTTTTTCTTTTTTATTCCTTTTTGTGGTACGTGAACATTCTTCATAAACAAGTTACAAGTGACAAAAAGAACAAGTGACAAAAAGAAAATACCACAATTATTTCATGTTTATAAATTGTAATAGGAAAGGATATAGACACATTACGATAATAGATATGTAAAGATTTTTAACCATGCTGGAATATTCCAGCATATGTCAAGAAAACACCTCAACCCAACAAGTCATTGTCTCTGTATCTTTGAACTTTTTATGGCCCTGTAATAAAAGTCTCGTTAGTAAATATGTCCCCGTGCGGGTCTTCCCTTTAAATGTGTATTGCCTACAGGTACTTCGTTTTCAGGTACAGGCACTTGTATTGGTAATTGTTGGATTATATTTAAT
This sequence comes from Steromphala cineraria, assembly GCA_916613615.1. NCBI lineage: Eukaryota > Metazoa > Mollusca > Gastropoda > Trochida > Trochidae > Steromphala > Steromphala cineraria. The sequence continues at coordinate 65,377,439 of OU744728.1, read as the reverse complement.
TCGTCAATATTGAAATGTCTTAGTTAATACATTTGTAAATTCATATAACCTGATATGTCAGTTAATGTGTTGTAATAACACATTCCAACATTTTGATACAAAAAAAAGATAAAACAATTTACCGCCCTATAATCAGAGTACGTAGATCAAGTCTATTTTCTTAAGAACTTAAAGTGTGATATGCAATTGTAATATACTACTCAAAGGAACACTCGAGATTTTCATATAGTCTCTGTTAATTCATACCCACATGCATTCCTGACGTTGGGCTACTGATTTTTAAACGGATTTGTGGAAATTTGATTAGTTTTTGAATTTCTGTATTTTCAATCACATTTCTTCAGGGGATTTCACTACAGGGGATATCACATTCAAAGCACTAAAATAACCCAAGACAAGACCTCAATGTTTTGAGCATGAGCAATCTGACGTCCTGTAACTTTCATTTTCGACCCTGGCCTTGGTAATAAATTTTTTATTCATAGATACACACAATAACATGTTTTTTATTACATTATAGAGGCGAACTAGAACATGCATATTTCCGCGCGGTATAAATATAAACATTTGGTTGTTTACCAATCCGGTTCCTTCTTTTGTGTTTAAACCACATGCATATTTGTCAATCTTTGCCATAGTTCATTGATTAAGCACTTCTAGTTGAGGGCAGTCATTACTGATTAGGAGCATTACAACTGGTCATTAAGGGGTATGACATAATCAATTTAAATGTATGAATGTGATAACAATTTCATTTCTTTTAATATGATAAAAGTATACATCTTTTGAGAATTGTCGGTGTTACATTAATCTTTATAAAAAAAATTCTTCCTTAAAGTATTATTGGCATCAAAGTTAAAAATTAAATTCCAAATTTCATCAATTTCAACAATATCAAAGTCACAAAAGTAATTTTGTCTTAAATTTCATTAAACTTTTCCTATAATTCCTCTAAAAATCAAACAGAGAGAGGGAATTTGTTTCTTTATGTTTCATCTTCAACAAAATATGAAGAGACAAACAATACATCCCTTAGCACTGACATGCATTCTGCCTTTTTAATTTTTAAATCAGTTAATTAGAAATAATACATTTAACTTTTTTAACTAAAACTTGTTTGATAATAATCTAGTGGAAATAATTATTTCAAGGATGCATACAGGCATCAAAATAGAGCATTATCTTTAACTCATTTGAGGCTGTCATGTCTTTTTGTACAAAACTATAAACAAAACCTGGGCTAAAGATATATGCAACAAAAGGGAAATATTAATTATATTTGAGGTTATTTTTATGTGTTCTTTCTTTAAAACCGCAAACAAAATTTTAACTGAATATGAACACAATGATAGAAGGTTTTGGCACTTTTGGTGTAATGAAATATGTTTCACTTATATATCTGTTGCTGTATATCTGTATCTATATATTCAGTAATGTATTTCTCTTTTCAAAGACAAGCTCATCAATGTAAGCCGTATATTGGAATCTGTTTTTGTAGCATTCATTAACTCATTAACTATTGGTGTCAATTAGACGATACCATTTCCTTATTAGCTTATGGCGTCAATTAGACAGATTGACACGTGTATTGACAATCCACGCTGACAGGTGAGTAATACTCGAGGCATTGTTTGTCACTGGTCTCTCTTATCTAGTTATCCAATCAGATGTTAGAGGTTAACCAAGACCCAATGCAAAGTTTCTTTCCCTATATTTCTGCATATTTATTTGTACCTAACTTTTGTTGAAGTAAGGCAGAGACTGCAATGTGCTGCAACATAGTGTTATCACTATTCATTGATGGATTTATGTGCTTTAATATAGAGGATTTCATTTTCGATACGGTTAGTTTCACATGTTGTTTATGCAGCCGATCTTTTGGCATACTTTGTAATGCCGATGTCACATAATATGTATAAATGATATATGGTTGCCATGTATTTCAAAAACTAAATTTTTAAGATTGTAAACTAATTCATTCTGATTCGTAATCCCTCATAGAGAGAGAGAGTTTATTCAGTAACTAGGCCACCCGCCCATTATACATTGCATAGTTATATAATTCTACATTTCAATCCCTCATAAGAGGAAATGGATTTCTAACCAATGGATACCTATTAAAATGATATGAAAAAGCATTCCACAACCATTGATATTAATATTTCACAATATCCTGCAATGTTTAGATTATTAGAGACTTTTTATTGGGAGTTATTTGAAAAAAAGGATTCTTGATTTTAGCCAGTTATCCAGATCAACACGTTTATTGCCAAGACGATGTTGAAGATGAATTTCACTTTATATTGAATAGTCCACAATATTACGCTTAAAGGGGCAGTAGCACGTTTTTAGGGGGAATATAAGGTGATGTCAGGAAAATGAAAATAAATGGTTCCAATTGAAAGGCAATGTATTCAAACCAAATGGAGCAGTAATAATTCAAATATATAATGTAAAGTTTAGCCATGTGATTCTTTTTCTTACACAAAATGAATTCAGGTGTTCACAAAAAAATGGCCGCCAATGGATTTTAGGTAAATCTTCATACTTTGTTCTCTGACTATGAATGATTGGCTTGTGTAATGAGATTTTTGACACTATCAAAGTAATACATTTAGCATTAACATACAATTATCAGTGAACATTTTTAAATATAAAATTCTCAAAAAACGTGCTACTGCCCCTTTAAAGAACAACGTTTAATAAGCCGCATTGATATAGATATCCATCGGTATTTAAATTTCTATTATGATGATATCTATGTAAGGCTAATTTAAGTCATGAATAAATCAGTAAAAGTGTTGTTTCATAACTGTTCATTCTCCCCTAGCGATACTTCAGACCTGTTTCAATACGATATTACAGAATCTGAAACATTGTTACAAAATCATTTAGTTTATGACTTCAAATCTAATTCGCTGTTAATGGTTTCTACTCTATCCTATCAATGTTATTACTCACTTTGACCCGCCGATAAATTCAATTGTGTACACAGTACTACACAACTCATTTAAAAACGAGTAGGTCATTTGGGTTTATGGTGTCGTACGTTATCTATCACATTTATCTATTTATCTAACTAAAAGTTCGATTAGAAGAATTGCAGCTGGAATAAACCAAACAATATATAAATACTACATTATAAATAACACAAAAATCAAATGTATCTTGAATTTGTTGAAATGAGCACTTCCTGACGTATACTGAGATATACTGAGATATACTGAGATATACTGAGATATACTGAGCTATGGAAATTCAGAGTATACTGACCAGTATACGTCAGTAAATTAGGGTGGTTTCCTAATTAGTATACCTCAGTATATTAGGGTGGTTTACTGACGTATACTGGTCCAGTATACCAGCATTTTTCTTCACGTGTTGACAAGTTACATAAACAATATGTAACCCTATTTGAAATATCAATACATTAAGAATTTGATTTTAAGCAAAATTTACAGTGACATGATAATGACATAATGCACAAATATTTCAGGAGACAATTAACTATACAAAATCGGCGGACAACACACACATTAATAGAATAAAAGTAAAATAGCGCTTACATACTTCATCAATGATTGAAGGTGAAAAAAACACTAGCAAATAATCAATACACATTCAAATAATCATTTAAAGAAAGCAAAGACAGTAATGTTAAACAAATTGATTTACACGCCAATAAACCCTTAGTTACATTTCACAGAAAAAGTTTTTTGGATTAAAAGGACAATTCTATCGGGGTATTTTTTGTGGGGACGAAATTCAAGGGAACATTTGAGGTTATACATATTATATTTGCTACTGTTATGAGCATAATACTATATCCGTTCACGCTCTCGCTCAGAAAATACTAATATTTGCATGTCATGGACACTCATGTAATATCCTTTATATCAAAAATACCCAGGTTACAATATTTTAGGAGATATCCACTGACCAATAACACTATGGTATTCTGAGTGGAAATATTGAAGACAACTGTTTGCTATTAACTCCAGGTGAGTATGAATGTTTATAACAACCTAGAGTTGTATGCCTTAACGTGTATGGGCGTCGTTCAAAAGAAACTCAAGCGTAACAGAGATATTACTTATGTTCCAAGTGACCCACTTTCAAACACTTTCTAAGACACTGACATGATTTGCTTTCAAATTATTCTGTGCAATTCAAACCTAAAGTCAATCATAATAAAGACATAATCTTACAATGTTACAGGGAAATATATTATGTTATGATATGTCTGAATAAGGCGAATATATTTTTAAAGGTTTTGATACGCTGTAAGGAGTAACAACGTTTCAAGTTATTCTGTTTGATTCAACGCTAAAGGCAATGTGCAGTCAACAGAAATATCTATTGTAACATTGTAACAGGGAATTGATGTCCAGTGACGCCTGAATAAAGCAAATATAATCTTCAAGGTTTTGATACTAAAATTCAGAAGAACATGCAATATAACTGTATTACTATTATGAATATTGATCAACGATCATGAATAGCAGATGATTCCCTATACATTCCTCACTTTCAGCGTGCCTCTGTTTTGAAAGCTTCTATTGAAAGTGGTTCACGAATGGGTGCTATAAAGGGTCGTGTGAATATATATTGCCTGAAGCATATACTATGAGCAGATTTATTTTCAAATAGATCCGTGTGATTCATAACAAAAGCAATAGCGTCGTCAGCATAAAGATTACCTCAAACAAAGACAGTTTGATACATTCAGTGTGATAAAGTCTGAATGAACCACGTTGGCACTGAAAGCCTCTATAGAAGCCGTTTAAAGAAAGGGTGCTACAATAGGTCGTGTGACTAGAACATACCTGACTGAGAGAGACTATGCAGAAAGAGAAGATTCCAAACTAAACTGAGACTAAAGAACACTACTAGAGGGACGTCTAGACATACGTGTACGATTCTTGTCTGTTAATTCAGTAGCCAGGGAAATATTGTGATGTACAAAAGAAAGAACACGCAACAGTTTATTTCGAATTATTCAAACTCTGTTAATGCAGAAGCCAGGAAGATATTCTAATGTGCAAAAGAAAGAACTAGCAACAGTTTATTTTGAGTTATCCAATATCAAAATGGCATGCGATGCACTTGTTGTCTCAAGATGATAACAACATAAGTCTGAAGTAGCTTTAACGAATGTATTGTTGTCTTGTGATAATGTAATTCTAGATTCGTTTTAACAGCAGCAAATTGTATATAATCGTATAACAAAGTAAATGGTTACTGTTATAGATCGATAGAGGCAAATATCATGCACATAATCCTTATCATTACAAGATACGATTCTTACAGGAACAAATACAATTCAAGCAAAAATAGAGTCTGTTTCCGTTTCAACAATTCTTTTAGTCATAACTAATCAATCTATATCAGTGAAAGACTTTTCTGGTTTTCAAACACTTAGTATATCTCCCATATAGAAGGTGTACAATGAAGAGAAGATGTAATAAGAAGTGAAGGTGTAATAAGAAGTGAAGGTGTAATATGAAGTGAAGATGTAATAAGAAGTGAAGGTGTAATATGAAGTTAAGATGTAATAAGAAGTGAAGGTGTAATATGAAGTGAAAATGTAATATGGTGAACTCTTTTATGGCGAAGTGGTGCTGTTGTAGCGGTGTGTGAAGTGGGTGGTAAATGCTGAAGCAATGGTTTATGACTAACTGGTGCTTTATGGTGAATGGCGGTTTTTGGTGAGGGGATGTGAATTGATTGTATGAAGTGAAGTAGCACAGTATGGTGAAGTGACTGTGCTGTGAAGGGATGTTTTGTGAAGTGGTAATACATGGTGAAGTGGTGGTACATGGTGAAGTGGTGGTCCATAAAGTGGTGGTACATGGTGAAGTGGTGGTACATGGTGAAGTGGTGGTGCATGGTGAAGTAGTGGTACATGGTGAAGTAGTGGTACATGGTGAAGTGGTGGTCAATATAATGGTATGGTAGTCCATAAAGTGATGGTACATGGTGAAGTGGTGTTCCATAAAGTGGTGGTACATGGTGAAGTGTTGGTACATGGTGAAGTGGTGGTACATGGTGAAGTAGCTGTACATGGTGAAGTGTTGGTACATTGTGAAGTGGTGGTCCATTAAGTGGTGGTACATGTAGAAGTGGTGGTACATGGTAAAGTGGTGGTCCATAAAGTGGTGGTCCATGGTGAAGTGGTGGTCCATGGTGAAGTGGTGGTACATGGTGAAGTAGTGGTACATGGTGAAGTGTTGGTACATTGTGAAGTGGTGGTCCATTAAGTGGTGGTACATGTAGAAGTGGGTGTACATGGTAAAGTGGTGGTCCATAAAGTGGTGGTCCATGGTGAAGTGGTGGTCCATGGTGAAGTGGTGGTACATGGTGAAGTAGTGGTACATGATGAAGTGATGGTTTATGGTGAAGTGGTGGTACATGGTGAAGTGGTGGTACATGGTGGAGTAGTGGTACATGGTGGAGTAGTGGTACATGGTGAAGTGGTGGTACATGGTGAAGTGGTGGTATATGGTGAAGTGATGGTATATGGTGAAGTGATTTACTGTGAGGTGATTGTGTTTTGGTTGCAGTTTATGGTGATGTTTTGGCGCACTGTGAAGTGATGATGTATTTTGAAGTAGAGGCATATGGTAAAGTGGCACTGAATTGTAAAGTTGAAAGTTCATGCTAAAACGGTTGTTTATTGTAAACCGATGGTGTATAGTTTTGTGTTTGTTGACTTTGGGATGTATGTTGCAGTTGTGATGTTTATTCATTACATATCAAGGTGCATAGATTTGAATATACCATGTTAGTGAAAGGATGTTACAGTAGTATCTGCTGGATGTTGTCTCGCTTGAAGTGAGGACGGTTTAAAGTTCAAGAATGATTATGCATTTAATAAGAAAATTAAATGACAGTTTTGGTTCATGACATAACTGTATGTAACTGTGAGTTCGGGGAGTCGGTGAGGTTAGAGCTTTGGTTCATGAGTGATAATTAAGGGATATTTGATTGTTCATTGGTCGCTGGTTCATGGCTCATAGCTGCATACTCTGGAGAGTTGAATATATATCATGTAGATAGACGTTACTGCAACATTTGGTATTGTTGGAAATGTATGAGGCGTCATGTTCGACACTGCTGCAGTGTTTGATCCCTACCTTGTAGGAGATAAAGATGTTACTGTAACATCCGGTAATGCAAAAATGTTGACGTGTTAGGCGCCATGTACGACACTGCTGCAGTGTTTGATCCCTACTTTGTACATATTACAACGTTTAATAAGCCGCATTGATATAGATATCCATCGGTATTTAAATTTCTATTATGATGATATCTATGTAAGGCTAATTTAAGTCATGAATAAATCAGTAAAAGTGTTATTTCATAACTGTTCATTCTCCCCTAGCGATACTTCAGACCTGTTTCAATACGATATTACAGAATCTGAAACATTGTTACAAAATCATTTAGTTTATGACTTCAAATCTAATTCGCTGTTAATGGTTTCTACTCTATCCTATCAATGTTATTACTCACTTTGACCCGCCGATAAATTCAATTGTGTACACAGTACTACACAACTCATTTAAAAACGAGTAGGTCATTTGGGTTTATGGTGTCGTACGTTATCTATCACATTTATCTATTTATCTAACTAAAAGTTCGATTAGAAGAATTGCAGCTGGAATAAACCAAACAATATATAAATACTACATTATAAATAACACAAAAATCAAATGTATCTTGAATTTGTTGAAATGAGCACTTCCTGACGTATACTGAGATATACTGAGATATACTGAGATATACTGAGATATACTGAGCTATGGAAATTCAGAGTATACTGACCAGTATACGTCAGTAAATTAGGGTGGTTTCCTAATTAGTATACCTCAGTATATTAGGGTGGTTTACTGACGTATACTGGTCCAGTATACCAGCATTTTTCTTCACGTGTTGACAAGTTACATAAACAATATGTAACCCTATTTGAAATATCAATACATTAAGAATTTGATTTTAAGCAAAATTTACAGTGACATGATAATGACATAATGCACAAATATTTCAGGAGACAATTAACTATACAAAATCGGCGGACAACACACACATTAATAGAATAAAAGTAAAATAGCGCTTACATACTTCATCAATGATTGAAGGTGAAAAAAACACTAGCAAATAATCAATACACATTCAAATAATCATTTAAAGAAAGCAAAGACAGTAATGTTAAACAAATTGATTTACACGCCAATAAACCCTTAGTTACATTTCACAGAAAAAGTTTTTTGGATTAAAAGGACAATTCTATCGGGGTATTTTTTGTGGGAACGAAATTCAAGGGAACATTTGAGGTTATACATATTATATTTGCTACTGTTATGAGCATAATACTATATCCGTTCACGCTCTCGCTCAGAAAATACTAATATTTGCATGTCATGGACACTCATGTAATATCCTTTATATCAAAAATACCCAGGTTACAATATTTTAGGAGATATCCACTGACCAATAACACTATGGTATTCTGAGTGGAAATATTGAAGACAACTGTTTGCTATTACCTTCCAGGTGAGTATGAATGTTTATAACAACCTAGAGTTGTATGCCTTAACGTGTATGGGCGTCGTTCAAAAGAAACTCAAGCGTAACAGAGATATTACTTATGTTCCAAGTGACCCACTTTCAAACACTTTCTAAGACACTGACATGATTTGCTTTCAAATTATTCTGTGCAATTCAAACCTAAAGTCAATCATAATAAAGACATAATCTTACAATGTTACAGGGAAATATATTATGTTATGATATGTCTGAATAAGGCGAATATATTTTTAAAGGTTTTGATACGCTGTAAGGAGTAACAACGTTTCAAGTTATTCTGTTTGATTCAACGCTAAAGGCAATGTGCAGTCAACAGAAATATCTATTGTAACATTGTAACAGGGAATTGATGTCCAGTGACGCCTGAATAAAGCAAATATAATCTTCAAGGTTTTGATACTAAAATTCAGAAGAACATGCAATATAACTGTATTACTATTATGAATATTGATCAACGATCATGAATAGCAGATGATTCCCTATACATTCCTCACTTTCAGCGTGCCTCTGTTTTGAAAGCTTCTATTGAAAGTGGTTCACGAATGGGTGCTATAAAGGGTCGTGTGAATATATATTGCCTGAAGCATATACTATGAGCAGATTTATTTTCAAATAGATCCGTGTGATTCATAACAAAAGCAATAGCGTCGTCAGCATAAAGATTACCTCAAACAAAGACAGTTTGATACATTCAGTGTGATAAAGTCTGAATGAACCACGTTGGCACTGAAAGCCTCTATAGAAGCCGTTTAAAGAAAGGGTGCTACAATAGGTCGTGTGACTAGAACATACCTGACTGAGAGAGACTATGCAGAAAGAGAAGATTCCAAACTAAACTGAGACTAAAGAACACTACTAGAGGGACGTCTAGACATACGTGTACGATTCTTGTCTGTTAATTCAGTAGCCAGGGAAATATTGTGATGTACAAAAGAAAGAACACGCAACAGTTTATTTCGAGTTATTCAAACTCTGTTAATGCAGAAGCCAGGAAGATATTCTAATGTGCAAAAGAAAGAACTCGCAACAGTTTATTTTGAGTTATCCAATATCAAAATGGCATGCGATGCACTTGTTGTCTCAAGATGATAACAACATAAGTCTGAAGTAGCTTTAACGAATGTATTGTTGTCTTGTGATAATGTAATTCTAGATTCGTTTTAACAGCAGCAAATTGTATATAATCGTATAACAAAGTAAATGGTTACTGTTATAGATCGATAGAGGCAAATATCATGCACATAATCCTTATCATTACAAGATACGATTCTTACAGGAACAAATACAATTCAAGCAAAAATAGAGTCTGTTTCCGTTTCAACAATTCTTTTAGTCATAACTAATCAATCTATATCAGTGAAAGACTTTTCTGGTTTTCAAACACTTAGTATATCTCCCATATAGAAGGTGTACAATGAAGAGAAGATGTAATAAGAAGTGAAGGTGTAATAAGAAGTGAAGGTGTAATATGAAGTGAAGATGTAATAAGAAGTGAAGGTGTAATATGAAGTTAAGATGTAATAAGAAGTGAAGGTGTAATATGAAGTGAAAATGTAATATGGTGAACTCTTTTATGGCGAAGTGGTGCTGTTGTAGCGGTGTGTGAAGTGGGTGGTAAATGCTGAAGCAATGGTTTATGACTAACTGGTGCTTTATGGTGAATGGCGGTTTTTGGTGAGGGGATGTGAATTGATTGTATGAAGTGAAGTAGCACAGTATGGTGAAGTGACTGTGCTGTGAAGGGATGTTTTGTGAAGTGGTAATACATGGTGAAGTGGTGGTACATGGTGAAGTGGTGGTCCATAAAGTGGTGGTACATGGTGAAGTGGTGGTACATGGTGAAGTGGTGGTGCATGGTGAAGTAGTGGTACATGGTGAAGTAGTGGTACATGGTGAAGTGGTGGTCAATATAATGGTATGGTAGTCCATAAAGTGATGGTACATGGTGAAGTGGTGTTCCATAAAGTGGTGGTACATGGTGAAGTGTTAGTACATGGTGAAGTGGTGGTACATGGTGAAGTAGCTGTACATGGTGAAGTGTTGGTACATTGTGAAGTGGTGGTCCATTAAGTGGTGGTACATGTAGAAGTGGTGGTACATGGTAAAGTGGTGGTCTATAAAGTGGTGGTCCATGGTGAAGTGGTGGTCCATGGTGAAGTGGTGGTACATGGTGAAGTAGTGGTACATGGTGAAGTGTTGGTACATTGTGAAGTGGTGGTCCATTAAGTGGTGGTACATGTAGAAGTGGGTGTACATGGTAAAGTGGTGGTCCATGGTGAAGTGGTGGTCCATGGTGAAGTGGTGGTCCATGGTGAAGTGGTGGTACATGGTGAAGTAGTGGTACATGATGAAGTGATGGTTAATGGTGAAGTGGTGGTACATGGTGAAGTGGTGGTACATGGTGGAGTAGTGGTACATGGTGGAGTAGTGGTACATGGTGAAGTGGTGGTACATGGTGAAGTGGTGGTATATGGTGAAGTGATGGTATATGGTGAAGTGATTTACTGTGAGGTGATTGTGTTTTGGTTGCAGTTTATGGTGATGTTTTGGCGCACTGTGAAGTGATGATGTATTTTGAAGTAGAGGCATATGGTAAAGTGGCACTGAATTGTAAAGTTGAAAGTTCATGCTAAAACGGTTGTTTATTGTAAACCGATGGTGTATAGTTTTGTGTTTGTTGACTTTGGGTTGTATGTTGCAGTTGTGATGTTTATTCATTACATATCAAGGTGCATAGATTTGAATATACCATGTTAGTGAAAGGATGTTACAGTAGTATCTGCTGGATGTTGTCTCGCTTGAAGTGAGGACGGTTTAAAGTTCAAGAATGATTATGCATTTAATAAGAAAATTAAATGACAGTTTTGGTTCATGACATAACTGTATGTAACTGTGAGTTCGGGGAGTCGGTGAGGTTAGAGCTTTGGTTCATGAGTGATAATTAAGGGATATTTGATTGTTCATTGGTCGCTGGTTCATGGCTCATAGCTGCATACTCTGGAGAGTTGAATATATATCATGTAGATAGACGTTACTGCAACATTTGGTATTGTTGGAAATGTATGAGGCGTCATGTTCGACACTGCTGCAGTGTTTGATCCCTACCTTGTAGGAGATAAAGATGTTACTGTAACATCCGGTAATGCAAAAATGTTGACGTGTTAGGCGCCATGTACGACACTGCTGCAGTGTTTGATCCCTACTTTGTACATATTACCATGGTGAATGTAATGACTGAAGTAAAATCTGAGTGCTGCCAAACTGACCTTCCTGCAACATGTTCCCGACTGACGGTGTGGGTAATGGAAACGAGGATGGGGCGCGTTATCCTTGATATGATTTGCAATGTGCAAAACAGTGTAATTAACGCCTCGGCAAGTGTCGCAGGGGACTTACTGTTTTGTGTATGTTGTTTTATCTGGTTTGTGGTTGAGGGATAGAGAACTTGTATGTCATCCTGAACATACAACCGTCATATCACTTGTAAGGGTATGTCATACAAATTTGATGTCCAAAACAAATTTAGGAATAACTGTCTATTAAACCATTAAATCATTAAACCAATTTAATAACTACTTATGCAACTTTGAAAACTGTTTTACATATTTCAAATGCCATTTGTAACCAAGTGTCTTTTTGGAGAATGTAAAAGGTTTATTCATTCACATTTCATTAAATTGAGTGATACATTTGTCTGAGAATGTTTAGTTGCAAAGTGACGTTTTCACACTTGAAATTGTTTTTGAACAACAATTAATATTGATAATTGCAACGGAAAGTACCACAAAATTATAACTGTCATATAGCTTTTAAGGATACATGTATGTCATATACAAACTTGTTGTCCAACAAAAAATTAGAAATAAGTTTAAACTAAAGTACATTCCTTTGACAAGTGTATACCGTTGTGTAAAACCAATTAAGTAATTACTCATACAACTTTAAACCGAGTTTAAAGTTGTTAAATACAATGTAGAGCATTGTATCCCTTAATGTATGCGGGCGTTACTGAAGCGTAACGAAGATATTTCCAATGTTCTCAATGGCCAATTTTTCAAACACTTTCTCAGACACTGACAACATTAGCTGTAATTATTTTTCTGTGCGCTTTAAAGCTAAAGGCAATGAGCAGTCAACATAAATACATATTCTTGCATCGAAACCAGGACATATAGAATAAGCTAGGTGAGGCCTGAATAAAGCGAATGTATTCGCAAATGTTTTCATACTGACATTCAGAAGGACATAGAATATGACTGTATTGCTATAATGAATATCGATCACTGATCATGAAAAGCACATTGTTCCCCTGTGGGTTTCTCACGTTCAGCAAACCTCTGTATAGAAAGCATCTATAGAAAGTGGATTTTTAATCGGTTGCTTCAACAAGGCGTGTGAATGCATCATACCCGAATCATATACCATGAGCCGGTCTACTTTCTAATAGATTTGTGTGATTCATAACAAAAGCTAAAGCGTCATCAGCATAAAGACTCACTCAAACAAAAACAGTTTGATACATTAAGTTAGATAAACCATGGATGATACCGAGTGACACTGAAAGCTTCTTTAGAAGCTGGTTAAAGAACGGGTGCTACAAGAGGTCTCGTGTGACTAGAAAATACCTGACTGAAAGAGACTATTTGCAGTCACCCAAGACTCAAAACTTCACTGAAACTAAAGAACATTACTTGTGTGACGTCTAGACATGCATGTACGATTCTTGTCTGTTAATGTAGGAGCTAGGGAGACATTCTGATGTACAAAAGATGGTACAATCGATGTATTCAATGTCTGAAAGGCATGAGATGCACTTGATGTCTGAAGATGATAACAGCATAAGTCTGAAGTAGCTTTAACGAATATATTGGTGTCTTGTAATAATTTAATTTTAGATTCGTTTAAACAGCAAAATAAATCAAAACATTGTAAAACAAAGCGAAAAATTACTGTTATACATTGAAAGAGGCACATATCATGTAAGATAATTCTTATCATTACAAGATACGATTCATACAGAAACAAATACAATTTAAGCAAAAATAGAGTCTGTTTCCACTTCAACAATTGTTTTAGTTACAATTAATCAATCTATATAAGTGAATTTTTTTCTGATTTTCAAACACTTAGTTTATCTCCCAGATAGTCTCTATACATGTAACAAAATGTTATACAATAAACAGTCCATGGTTTGCAGTAACTCGTCAACATGTATTATTCATGAGATATGCATACTAAACCTTACATATTGTATGTACATAAGTGACTATTATGGTTACCACTATTGAATAAGATTAGTATATCAACTGAGGTAGCTGTCAATCCGTTCATAATAACTGCAGTTGTCACTCTCAATCGGACTACTAACAGCCTAAGAAGTCCTCTCAAAGTTTGTGATTTTTTTTCTGTAAAAAGGTTAGTCACTTTTCTTTCTTCAATTTTATTCAAATGATTTTGTTCAAAAAGGTGAAAGTAATTTTATGAAAACAGGTAAACATACGCTACAATTCCAGTGAAGGGCAAATTTTCCTATTAAACTATCGCTCAAGATATTTGGTGTATATTTATGGCGTCCAGTCGCCATTTATAGTAAATTCAAACAGAGATTTTTCATTAAAGAACATTTTCGAAAGGGTACTAGATATCACAATGTCGTCATATCAAGAGCTGATGGAGAACAAAGGAAATTATATCCAAAAACAATTTCAACGTCATCCAGAATTTAAAAATATTCTTTGTCTTTCTTTGAAACAACTTTCTACTTAAGCTATGTCTGATCTATTTAGTGAAGAGACCTTGTTTCGTTTCAAACAATGTATTTAATGCATGACATCATCCTTCAATCAATCCTCAAAAAAAGTGGCCTTCTATTTAACATAGATATCAGTGAAGACGGTCATTTAGAAATTCATTACTTGCTGAGATCAAACTACATATGAGCAACATTGTTGCTGTACGGTTACAATTATCTCCATATTTGGAAGACACTGAGCTAATAAAAATAATTCCTGAGCAGCTAAATAAGAAATTCATCTGTACTCATCTAGTAATCGGGGTTAGCTTGGAAACTTTCTCCTATTGAATACTTTTTGTGCATTCAGTGGATTTGTACAAGACAAGAACTCAAAAACTTGAATTCCTACCTAACATTCTTTTTATCTTCCTTTCATTACTTTGACCGTTCCAAAAGAAACACAACTTAGGATTTGGTTTCCAGTTCAGAACCATAAACAATCAGGCCATGCTCAACCAAACTTGGTATATAAACTAGTGTTAACTCAATCCACTGGCTACTATGGTTTTGTGATGTTTCCACTGCCGCCGCACTCGTCTTACTACCTATAACTTTTTTCACTAAGCCTTCCAGAACTCTTCCTCATAACTTACTATGCATACCTCGGGGGAACGATTTTGACACGTTCACTTTCAAGGTCAAAGATCAAGGTCACGAGCTATGTAAAAACTATATGAAATCATTGTAAACACGATTACTTAAAACGTTTATGTGCTATGGAGCTCCAACTTGATATACGGTATATCATCCTTCGAAAAGTAAAAAAAGTGGAAAGGTTTCGGCTACAATCCGTCAAACGATCAAAGTCACAGCTTTAGCATGTTTTAGCGAAAATGCTTTATTTTAACTATGACTATCTTTAATCAATGCATGATTGTTATGCTAAATAAACAGTGTTAATTGATTGTGTGACCTTAAAGGTCGAGGTCATGAGATATGAGTTATTGCAATGTATACCTAATTTGGATGTAACTTTATCCCCTTAAGCTCTTCAGAGCTCAAGTTCCATTTCCAGGAAATAATTATGACATGTTCACTTTCAAGGTCAAAGGTCAAGGTCACGAGTTATAAAATCATTACAAACTTCCTTGTAAACACAATTACTCGAAACAGTTTTGTGCTATGAAGCTCTAACTTAGTATATCTCATCCTTGGAAAAGTAAAAATCTTGAAAAGGTTTTGGCTACAATACATCAAAAGTCAAGGTCACAGCAAGGTCATGACTTTAGCATGTTTTAGCGAAAATGCTTTATTTTACCTATAAACACTTTTAATTAATACATGATTGCTATACTCAATAAAAGTGTCCATTGATTCTGTGACCTTGAAGTTTAAAGGTCAAGGTCATTAGATATGAGTCATTGCAATGTACATCTATATGGATATAACTTCATCTTAACACTTATGTTAATATTTCCAGGGAATCATTCCAAAAATCCTTGTAACACGGTAACATAATAAAAAGTTTAGATTTTGTATATATTATTGCTTGAGAAGTTCAAAATTTTCAAAAGGTTTTGGGTACAAACTGTCGAAGGTCAAGGACACAGCAATGTCAATATATTTTGAGAAATTGATTGTTTTAATTTTTAACACATTAATTCACATTATTGTTTTACTTGTTATAGTGTCAAAGGTCAAGGTCACGAGTAAATCCCCATTTTGGTGAGGCCTGTAAAAGGCGGAACATGGTAAGGCAAAACCCGAAGTTTCGGGGCTGCTCTGCTTTTGCGGTGTCCCACAAACGCGAATGTAGTTTCTACTGTTTTAATGGAGACATCTTTTAAAATTTTAGTTTCCAAACAAAAAAACCCCCGAAAATTGGTCAAGAAACACTTGTCAAGTTAACTGGTGCCTTCTGAGATTTTTCATTTCTTCTTTCCTTTATTTGTTTTAGAAAAACAAAAATTTCATTTTTGTTTCCAGATAAGAAAATTGATGTGTCTTAGACATTAAACAATAAAGCTTTATTGGTCTTTTAAAGAAGATGGAAATAGATTTCAAGGGCTTAGACAAGCGGTTTCTTTTTAAAATATAAAAAATAAACCACTTACTCTATAGGCAGGTATTGCACATGCATGCACATTCTAATTAATATTGTTAAATAGAACTAACTAACAGGCAGACAGACACATTTGGTTATTGATATATATGTTGCAGTCTTAGGATGTAATACTTACATTCCTGCAAAGGCCATACCATTTTACAGTTTGACGTTGTAGTGAATTATTCCGAGTCCCTTCTCTTCCACAGATGACTAACACATATTTGAGAGGTGTTTAGGATCAAGTGAATTTATAAGTAAAAGTTCTTGATTGGAGTGTTCACATCAAATACATTCAAATGCATCTGTTTCAATTTAGGTAACATTTCAGTTTCAGTGTTCAGTGATCCGGTTGCATATTGGTCCTGGGGCATTATGGGGAGTTTTGGGGTAGGGGCACATATATGGTCCTGGGGCATTATGGGGAGTTTTGGGTTAGGGGCACATATATGCTCCTGCGGCATTATGGGGAGTTTTGGGGTAGGGGCACATATGTGGTCCTGTGGCATTATGGGGAGTTTTGGGTTAGGGGCACATATATGGTTCTGGTGCACTGCAGGGATTAAACCACCAGAATCCCTGGTTTTGACTGAAAATGTAGTTTTGAATTTGTATTAACAGAAAAATATCAGTACGACTATATTTTAAAAAGCAGATATTTTTGCATCCTTGAAATTCATATTCCATTACAAAACAAATAAGCTCAGAAATGGTTGGAGAAAATGTTAATAACATATACCCAGCTAAGATGTAAACATCTGATTCATTTAAATAATTTACATTGAAAAACGTTGGCTATGCGTTGCTTTTTTTTTTGAGCATTTTATATAGTGTGGTAAATGGGACATCCAGCAGAATTGACGAAGGATTCACCATTGTCCGTGTGTTAGATATATCCTAGGAGCTTCTGGTCTCTCGTGCTAAATCTAGAATTGAAGTAGACAGAGGGATTAAATTTTTCATATTTTGAATTTCCTGACTTTATGATATTTCTAATCAACTAAATAAGAAAACAATCATCTCAATTTTATACAGATATTACCTAAACATAAAACTGTTCATCACTTATAAAGTTATTTTGTGGAGATATTTTAAAAAATATTAAATGGCCTGCGTCTGAAATATGAACTAATCAACCCCTGAGAAGTCCTATCTTAAGTAGCGCAAACTCAACATTATCCAAATATTTCAAATAGTTAATGCAGAAAAGTGGACAAACATTTTTGTAAGTTGCACAGCTCTATAATAGTAACATTCAGGGACCATCTCGTAAAGAAGTTTGTTATGTAAGTTTTTCAGAACGGCGACGTACAAAGCAGAGACTTAATCCAAATATTTAAGGTGTTAAGCTACACCTCGACCCATTGTTGTTTGATAAACAGCGATTATGTGCTACTTTCTGCATCCTCAACAAATTCAGCTGTCAATCAAACAGTGTACCTGCAGTTATTCTTTATAGATGAAGTTACTACTGCATAAAAAAGGAAATGATATACGGTCTGTGTGTATATAATTGGGCATGCATAAAAAAAATACAATTCTGCTTTCTCCTTTCAACAATTGTACATTAAATGTAAACGTTTTAAGTTTAATCTCAATATTGGCAAGATTTGTGGTACAAAGAGAATATAAATAAAGACATATTTAGCGAACGTTTTTCTATATCAATAATATCATGTAATAGGAATAAAATGTGTATTATGCGAGCCTTTGGAAAGGCGAGAGAGGTGTTTGCGACACAAACTAGGTGAATCGTAGATAAACTTGTTGACTTGGGAAATCTATGAAATAAACAATAATAGCAAAGAAATTCAAGGTGCAGAAAAGATTGCGAATTTAAGAAGTCTGATATATACAATATATCGATATATATATAAGTCACAACTGGCACACACGTGCATTAGAATGTGCATGCTTCATCTTGAAAAAGGCTGTTTATGATATTTAATCGATCCCTTACATCCCATTATCTCTATTGTTTTGGATGTGTCCCGAACCAGATTTACTTTTATGTTTTTGGTAACAATGAAATACACATATAGAATGTCGTTGATATTATTGATTGAAAAAATTCCCAAAGTTGATTTTTCTTATGATTTTTATAGGTTAAATAGAGAATACTAAACGACGTCCCGTTTCATGACATATTTATGAAACGAGTGAATGAGTTACTATTTAACGAGCGATCGCTCGTTCGTTCAATACCTATGCCATTCACGAGTTTCATAAAAATGTTATGAAACGGGACCGAGTTTAGTATTTTATTTATTACTTGCTTAATAACATCTTTAAAAAAACAAAGAATGTCGCCAACATGACTGTCACGGCCGACCCGCTGACATTATGACGTCATACTTAACAATTGTGACGTCATCATTACGTCACGTCATTCGGTCAGCGCACGATGTTATTACACAATGTGTAATAACATTGTAGATTTATTAAACAGCGATATCTTCAACGGTAGAGTAATAATATCATTTCTCTTTTCAGGAAATGATGAAATATATCCTTTTGGTTTTCGTCTTTATCATCACCCTCTTTGAATTTGGACATACACAAGGTAAACACGTCATTGTGTACTCTTTTAATAATGCATACAACCTTCTTGTAACTTATCTCCCAACAATCCAGTCGTAATAATGTCAATTCATCTGCATCAGATAACTACCCACTTCGTTGTTTTTCAACTTGATTGTTAAAACATATTCTCTATAATTTGTATGATGAAATTTGCATGTTTTCATAATGTCAATGATAAGGAAAGCGGTTACTTATTCCTAATGACAGCTTGGTAACCTGCTATGGGTATTTAAATGAAGTATATTTTCTGTCACATCTCTCTGTTTACAGGCAACGAGGACAGAATCACAATATTGGTGACTGACTGGCAAAGTCGACAGATAGTGAAACTACTTCTACATGGCTCTACACTGGTAGAGCAGAACATGTTTCTAAACACAACGGGTAAACCACGGGGAGTAGACTACGACCCAGTGGACAGACAGATATACTGGACTGAGCATGATCCCCCTGCTATAAAACGATCAGAGATCAACTCAGAGAATGTTACTACCATAGTGAGTCTGCCATCAGGTAAGTGAAGTTTCTATAAAACCTTTAAAACTTTTAAGTTTATTTATGTCAATGCATCGTATTAAAGTTTTTTCAGACATTAGAATTTATTAAGCATATAAAAACGATTGATTGATTTTTGTCATAAAAAATTCCAAAACTTCATATTATAGTGTGTTTCTGTTTGCATAAAAAATGCATTTGACCATACCTATATTCAGATTTTTTGTACTTTTTACATGTATCTTATAACGTTAAATTATCTTGAACTTTGATGACAATTCAATATAAGGTTAAACTTTTGTCTTATTCCTGCCTTGTCTTTTGAGAGGTAAGTGTGATTTCTGTAAATATTTGTGCTGTACTTTTCAAACAATACAAACCGATGAGTTAAGTAAGGGTAATATCTGTAAAGTAAAAAAAAGGTTCAGTATAAATCGATCTGATTGAACCAGCTTATTATTTGGACCTGTAAAACTCCTATGCTGCCCTGATACCAAACAAACCAAATACATTGTAAGTGATGAACATCAAGACAAGTGGTTGTGTTTCTAAACACTATGCTGGATCAGTGGACGTCTTTCTTTATAGGACAATTAAATTATATTTCGATTTTTAGATACAGAAAATCAAGATTGATCATTTTGAAAATCATGTCGAAAATCGCAAACACAAATTTGAACAATAAAGAAATGTAAAAATTGTTTTTAAAACAAAATAAAATCACCTTCCGGGCCAGGTATGGTTTATGGTGATCAATGAATGCTCAATATCGTTTTAAGACAATCGTCCACATACATTCAATAATTATTTGACATCTTCAAACAAAGAATTCACTGTGTGACCTACATGTTTGTTCAGTTATTTTTATCAAGGTAATTAATTAAATGTCGGCGAAAGGTGTAAGAAAGCAAGACACTTAAAAGAACAGTTGTGAAATTAGCGTAAATATTAAACTTGAAATTGTACTCATAAAGCAGGACGTAATAAGGACAAAGAAGAAATGTATCTTTTATACAACAACATACATCAAGCCAATATGTTATATATCGATTTGGCTTCTGAAAACGTGATTTAAATTACATATTGTGCCTTTCAATTCTGTTCTTTTTATGATTTAGTACAAAAGCTTGTATCAAAAATAAAAGATTTTGTAAAAAAAAAAACCTCCAACAATTAGACCCTCAGATATATCTTTTAGCTAACCATGTTGGTCCAAAATTGCTTATTGCAAAGCTTTCTTAAACAAAAGTGTATCGAGTTTGCTCATTATTTGAACTCTCTTGATTACATTTATTCTGAAATGTTTGGGTTTTTTAAAAAATGATTGTAAATAAAATTTACTCTAAAATAGTACAACAAATAATGCACGTATTAGGTTACTAAATAGAGGATATTATATGAGTGTCCATGACATACTATGTTTACGACACGAGTGCCTAAATATTAGTATTTCCCGAGTGAGAGCGAGGGATATACTGTTATTTAGGCACGAGTGTCGTAAACATAGTATATCATGGGCACGAATATAATATTCTGTTTATTACCGTAGTCCTAAAATTAAAGAAAATACTCAAAAAATACTTCTCAGCATAGACGGACTAGCTGCCGCCGGCCCGTATAGATTGTGACGTCATTGGTGAAGCGTGACGCATTGTTAATTGCGTGACGTAACAATGCAAAAGTGATATTTTGCCCTAGGGCAACATATGAAAACTAGATTAGCGTTTGCGGGATACCGCAAAAGCAGAGCAGCCCCGGAACTTGGGGTTCCGCCTTACCCTGTTCCGCCTTTTACAGGCCTCACCAAATTGGGAATTTTCTCGTGACCTTGACCTTTGACACTCAAGGTCACACAATCAATGAACACATTCCATATAGTATAACATTATTGTAATGAAATTAAGTGTTAAAAATTAAATTAATCCATTCTCTCCATCTCTTCGACAGTTCGTACCCAAAATTTTTTGAAATTTTGTACTTCTCAAGAGATAATATATACAAAATCTTAACTTCATAGCACAAAAACTTTTCAAGTTATTGTGTTTACAAGGAATTACAATAACTCATATCTCATGACCTTGACCTTTGACCTTCAAGGTCACACAATCATTGAACACTTTTTATTGAGTAAAACAATCATGTATTAATTAAAAGTGTTCATAGTTAAAATAAAGCATTTTCGCTACACCATGCTTAAGTCATGACCTTGCTGTGACCTTGACCTTTGACAGATTGTAGCCGAAACCTTTAAAAAGAATTTTACTTTTCCAAGGATGATATATACCAAGTTAGAGCTTCATAGCACAAAAACTTTTCAAGTTACCGTGTTTATAAAGAATTTTGCGGTGATTTTATAACTCGTGACCTTGACCTTTGAACTTGAAAGTGAACATGTCATAATGATTCCCTGGAAGTATTAACATTTAGACATGTTAATGAGTTCTGAAAAGCTAAATGGGATAAAGTTATACCCAAATTTAGTGCATTTTGTAATAACTCATATCCCATGACCTTGACCTTTGACCTTCAAGGTCACACAATCATTGAACACTTTTCATTGAGTATAACAATCACGTATTGATTAAAAGTGTTCATAGTTAAAATAAAGCATATTCGCTAAAACATGCTTACGTCATGACCTTCCTTTGACCTTGACCTTTGACGGATTGTAGCCAAAACCTTTTTAAAAAAATTTACTTTTCCAAGGATGATATATACCAATTTAGAGCTTCATAGCCCAAAAACGTTTCAAGTTATCGCGTTTACAAGGAATTCTTAGAGTGAATACGTATCTCGTGACCTTGACCTTTGACCTTGAAAGTGAACATGTCAAAATCGTTCCCCCGAGGTATGAGTAGTAAGGTATGAATAAGAGTTCTGGAAAGCTTAGTGGAAAAAAGTTATAGCTAGAAGTACGAGTGCGGCGACGGCGGCGGCAGCGGCGGCGATGGAAACTTCACAAAAACTGATAGCAGCCCCGTCCTTAGACGGAGCTGCTAAATATAAACCTCGCTATGACTGCCCTCGTAAGTAATAATGGCCGATACATTCATTCAGTACCTGGCTAGTATGAATTTGCACAAGGATTAAAACTGGTTTACAGTATTTGCAATGTCAGGTATTATTTCATATACTGGAACTATTCGGGATAGCTATAACTGATAGTCTTACCAAAAATACAGTTTTCACATATATAAATGTAACAAACAACTGTATATAATCAGTGCAGTTTAATTAATCTTTAAATAACTTTTAGTGCTTAGGTTTGAATATAAAGCCAATACAAGTTACTTACTTCAACCAAGTCACACTAAATAGCTTTCTAAATTCATTTCTTTTTCATGGTAATCACACAGTTGATTAATGTAGGAACATTTATGTAATCTTGAAACCTGATAGAGGACAACCGTCTTGTAATGGAATCCAAAACAGTGGTAGATGCTCTAAGACGGCCCTTGTATAGGTCACATACCAGCAGAATGTTCTTCAATATTCTTCTTCAAACTTCAATCAGTGGAGCTAAAGTATTCAACATGTCAGGTATGGAACATTATTGACTCCTCACCTCCTGGCAAGAACCTGACAAGTACCCTCAATATCCAAACAAGGACTCTGACAAAACAGCAGCAGAGGGAGATGTATATTTTGATCAGTCTGTATTATTAACACCGCCACTCAGGATGCTCTTACATCTAAACTGTCAACCTTAACTTCAGGAAAAGTTTCAGACTGCTTTCATGGAGGTTGATACGTTGTGGATTACAAAGAATGTTAAAACCATTATAAAGCCAATAAAAGAGAGCATGGATCAGCTTAAAGGTGAGAAAAAACATATGAAATAGGACATTAAAGAACTCAAACTGTTGAAAGATGAACTGATACCACTCAAAGAAGAAGTGTAATCTCTTGGAAATATGATTGACGAGAAAGTGAACGATATCAATAAATGCAAAGCAAAAATTGAAGAACTGAAGGAGAAAGTAGAAAGTAAAACTAAATAACTCAAGAATCAAAAGACAGACATAAGAAGTCTTAGAAAACACTTTGATGAAAGGACAGACGACCTCGAACAATACAGCTGACAAATTCCATTTGTATCACTGATGTACCGGAATTCCCAAAAGAAGACATTGACAAAGTTGTGATGGATGTGCTAAACAGCGTTGAGGACTCAATCTATCACTGATAGATGTCACAGAGTCGGACACAGAGCTCAAGGGAAGACAAGACAGATCATAGTCAACGAAACGTATGATCAAAAACAGTCCAGCACAGAAATAGAATAACGTTGACATAAACAAAGACTTTCCAAGGCTAGAAATGTTGTCTCAAGACCAAGAGAGAGGTACCTGGGCACGAGATGGGAGAATCTTTGTTGAAGAACATCCTGAGTATTTGACCAGAGAGATCAATTGTGACCATGACTTGGATAAGTACCGAAAATAAGCATGTCATTTTCCTTAGGGATTATATTGGAGTTTCTGAATGATAAGGGTTGTAAAGGTAGACTGTATTTTCCTTATTTTCCGTTGTATAACTAGACATGTATAAATAGGTAGACTACGTATCACTAGCATATACCATAAGATTGATATGTATCAAATCAGAATTGTCACTTTGCCTTGTTTGGAGTTCTGTGGTGTTACATATAATTTAACTATATACGTTTACTTTATGTATAACTATCTGCCTCATACTGTTTACATCTATAACTATCTTACGGTTATCAAAAAGTTTACATCTTTGATATTTGTTCTTGAAAAAAAATTCTGCTGTATAAACCAATGTACTGAATTTAGTGTTAACCGTTTGATCCTAGGTCATTATTTCAGCAAAATTGCACTGTACAAATACACGCCTTATCGTTAGGTAGTGTATAAGTCGTAACTATTGAAAATATACACTTATTGATCATAGGTAATGATATAGCTCAACATTAAATTGTCATTGGGATTTACTATAAATCTAACAGGATTGTGTATTCTAACGTCAGAGTGTAAAGCGTGCATTGTATAAGTTGCTTTTTGTTTTGTTATAACAACCTTAGGTAACACCAATGTGCTTGATTTATTCCTATCATTACTAATGCTTTCGAGTGACATTGAGTTGAACCCTGAGCCTGTTCATGATGTAACTCAATCATTAGATAAGACTTTAGAATTACACCTAAACACTAGAAGCGTGTGGTATAGGCTAGGCCACTTTCACTTTCACTTTCTATCTGATAATAAAATTATTATTTAATATACTCTCCTCGATAGTTAACAATATGCCCGATTATCCTTATCTGTCTAATTCCGACAATCCTTACACAGAGTAAAGACAGAGTTATCGCTACCCTAACCTACACAGAATACTCGCCACCAGGTGGCTAACCCTACGTCATCATTGCTTTTCTGTCGGCCATCAAGTTCAGACGTGTCTTGATAGTTTAGCGATTTTTGACTTTCCTGAATTAAACTTATCTTACCTGTGTGGTTTCTTGACTGTTTGTCATGTTTGTGGTTTGGCTACTTTCTTGTGAAGTACCTAGGGCCTGTTATTGTTTGTCTCCTTGCCGGTTTTGTCAGCAGTTGACTCCAGTCAGCTGTTGTCGATTTCGGCTGGCCCGGGCTGCATGTGAGTTTTGTGCTGGGTCGCCTAGCCCTCTGTGTTTGGCTGGTTTAGTGGTAGGCCTCCCGTCTACCGCCTTTCTTCTGCGCTTGGCTTGGTCTGTGCACTTCCCTCCGGATAGCACCTGCCGCCTAGCGCTTGCTCTCTTGCTTCAGGCGGCTGCGCCTGGGCGCCCGGAGTTTGTAGCGCCTGCCGCCTGCCGCGTCAGGCTCTACCGCCTCCCGCTAGCGCTGGTCGCCTGCGCTTTAGGCGCTCTACCGCCTCCCGCTAGCGTGGGTCGCCTGGGCTTCAGGCGCTCTTCCGCCTCCTGCTAGCACGGGTCGCCTGCGCTTCAGGCGCTCTACTGCCTTCCTCTAGAATCGATCGCCTGCGCTTCAGACGCCCTACCGCCTACCGCTAGCGCTGGTTGTCTAGCACTCGTTAGCGTCTGGCGCTTGCGTAGTGTGCTGTCTCCGCGCAGTCAGGCGAGGCGGGCATGGAGAAAAGGGGCCAAGGCCCTCTATCGCGGTTTGGGTTCCGTGGCTGGGAATCTCGCGCAGATGATGCTGTCTGCCTCTCGCATCTCAGCGGGGGTGACGAATCTAAGGATCTATGGATTCCTGGCGCGGACAAACCTTCCGGCGGAGCTCCTAAACAGACTGAGGTCCGCTCCTGGGACTTCCTCCACCCTTTTCGACGGGCAAGTCACGGGGGCCCTTTGCCAGTGGCAGGAAAGCCAACAACAGGAGTTGACCAACAGACCGGCTGCTGGTGGGGGCAGAGTTTCCTCCCAAACGACAACGCCGAAGAAGAAGGGTGGAGTGTCCTTTCTCGGGTGGGGTCGGCAGGACAGAAGTCTCGACTTCAATGCCGGCCCCTCTTCCAAGCGCACCCCCAAGAAAGGAAATCAACATCCCAAGGGACATGCCTACGGAGGTACGCACAAGAAACAATGACTGGGTACCTCCTGACCTACCGCTGCAGGTGGTCCCGGCTCTAGACGCACCAGTTGGAGGCCGTCTTTCTCTTTTCGCCCCCAACTGGAGACAGTTGGGTCTGGACCCGTTCGTTTGCAAGATCTTGGAGCAGGGGTTTCGCATTCCTGTGTTACGCCGCCCCCCGCTGACCTGTTCTCCTACAGAGCGCCCACTGGAGCCTGATCGGCTCGCGTTCACTCTGGAACAGGTGGAGACACTCATCTCAAAGCGAGCGGTGGAGGAACTCCCGCTCCAAGACCTTGCACCAGGTTACTACTCTCCGGTCTTCATCCAACCAAAGCTAGACCCGAACAAGTGGCGGCTGATCCACGACATGAAGGAGTTCAACCACTCCTTCCTAGATCTGCCGCCATATTTTCGTCTCTTGATAGTGCCGTCAGTAATGCAATTACTGGAGCCTTTGGACTCGATGATATCCCTCGACCTGCAGGACGCGTACCTGCACATCACCATTTATCTAGGGGATCGCAGGTACCTCCGTTTCGTCCTAGCGGGCCGCCACTTTCAGTGGAACGTCCTTCCGATAAGGATCTCGTCAGCTCCATGGCTGTTCATTCGCATGACCCAGCCCATCGTCCAATACCTCCACACAGTTTGCAATGTACCTTGACGTAGGGTTCGGTCATAACAGATCCCCGTCTGTTCTCGCTACCCATGGAACTCAGACGCCACCTCTCCTGGTGGCAGCAGGAGTCCAACATGTTGGTGGGGTTCCCCCTCAGGGAACTGCCATCAACACGTCACCTGATTGTGGACGCCTCCACCCAAGGGTGGGGAGCCCATCTCGATGCGGAACAGACGATGGGGGTGTGGTCGTCAACCCAAGTGAGACGCCACATCAACGTCCTAGAGCTGGACGCGATTCATCGAGCAATCGACCATTGGTCAGGTCGCCTGCGGGTGCAGATCCTGTGTGTTCACAAAGACAGCTCAGCGGCGGCCTGGGCCATCAACAA
This sequence comes from Steromphala cineraria, assembly GCA_916613615.1. Classification (NCBI taxonomy): domain Eukaryota; kingdom Metazoa; phylum Mollusca; class Gastropoda; order Trochida; family Trochidae; genus Steromphala; species Steromphala cineraria. The sequence goes on along the minus strand of OU744728.1, from coordinate 65,350,388 downwards.
GCAAGGCTCTACCAAAGCAGCCTCGCTTCTGCAACTGGTGATGGTGCTGTTTCGCCTCGTAGACAGTCTAGGACTCTCTCTCCGCGCGGTACACCTCCCGGGAGCCAAGAACGTCCTCGCGGACGCCTTGTCTCGCCAGGACAAACCTCCATCAACAGAGTGGATGTTGCACCCGAGGGTGTTCGAGAGTCTGTGTCTGAGGTTCGCCAAGCCTCACATAGACCACTTCGCGACTCGGCTCAACCACCAGTTGCCGACGTATGTGTCTCCTGTACCGGACCCTACTGCATGGGCTCTCGATGCCCTCGCGTTAGAATGGGAGGGGATGGTTGCCTACGCCTATCCCCCTCCCGCCATCCTAAAGCTCATGGTGGCGAAGATACAGGAGACTCGAGTTCTTCAACTATTGTTGATAGCGCCGCTGTGGCCAGCCAGGGCCTGGTACATTCCCCTCCGAAGGATGTGCGGCCACGACCCGGTTCCCCTCCCTCTGAGGTGGGACCTGCTGTCGAGCAGATCGAGCGGGCGGGTTCACGAGAACCCCCAGGCTCTTCAGCTTCACACTTGGTTTGTCTCCAAAGGGGTCGTACGTGGGCGGGTTTTTCCAAATCCGTTGCCGAGGCGGTGGCGACTTCCCAGAGGCCCTTCACTAGAAATCTCTATGATGCACAGTGGCTTTCGCGACTTTCTGCGCCAAGGAGAGGTACGATGTCCAGGCAGTAGCGGTCCCTCAGGTTGCTGAGTACCTGGTCTACCTGCGAGAGACGAGGAAGCTTAAAGCCTCGTCCATTAATACCAATCTGGTGGCGATTTATGTCCGTTCTCAGGAAACGAGACCCCCAGTTGGACATCTTGTTGGACAGCTAAGAACCGTTGACGGAGACAACCATCCTCCGTCTCACCATCAAAACTGCCTTTTTGGTCGCAATGGGGTCCACAGCCAGGATTTCAGAGCTACACTGCATCAAGGGAGAAGGAGACTCTTCATCCCACATTCCCAGACCAGTGTCCGGGAAATTGATAAGAGACAACTAGGCGTTTACCTCCGCTCTGCTGTTTTAGATGCCTACAAAGCAGCGGATCTTGACCCTCCAGCGATGATGGCCCTCCATAGCAACTTGGCGGTGGCGGACATCATGGCTGGCTGCTTCTGGAAGTCAGGCTTAGTGTTCACCAACCACTACTTCCGGGATATCTCCAACGAGGATTTGGAGGGAATCAACCGTCTGGGCGCACAGGTGTACGCCCAGCAGCGAGTTTCTTCGGCTCCTCAGCGCAGGAGTCACCCTCCTACTAGTTAACCCTTGTTAGTTTTAATAAACCCGAGGTTGATCTTAGTTGTGTGTCTGGTGTCTTTTGTATTCTATCTGGCGACCTCGGTTGCAGACCCCCTCGCGTAGCGAGGATGGGTTAGGTTTGACCACTCCGGTTGACAGAGGATTCCCCTAGGGGATCACGCGGAGTGTGGTCTTATGGGTCTCCAGTGCTCTTGTGTAAAGATAAAGTTGTTATCGCTTTAACATCTCGTACCCACCTCCGTCTGTGGGATTTGGGCATATTGTTAACTATCGATGAGAGTATATTAAATAATAGTATGTTTTTGTTTAAACATCATTATTTATATTCACCGTCGATAGTTAACAATCGTTAGCTCCCACCTGGCCTCCCCTCTATACGATCGGTGTTCTCTGCCTGTCAGAGGAAGCAATGATGACGTAGGGAAGCCACCTGGTGGCGAGTATTCGGTGTAGGTAACTCTTTACTCTGTGTAAGGATTGTTGGAATTAGACAGATTAGGATAATCGGGCATATTGTTCACTATCGACGGTGAGTATAAATAATGATGTTTAAACAAAAACGTACTATTTGTTTCAATTAGACCACTTTGATAGATCCATAAGTTATGAAATTTAGAAATATCAAAAGGCTTCCGAAGGCACTTTCAGTTAGAAAACAAATTTGATGAAAAAATATGGAATTATAACTATAATATGTAATTAAAACTCACTTGAATATTCATCTAAAACTGTTTTAGCTTGTGACTAGCAAAAATATTTTATCAGATAAACTTACAAATTGGAAAAAAAATCATGAACAGAAAAGCATTATGTATTGTCATTAAGGATTCAAAATTAGTACAACTAGTAAAAATTTACTAGGTCCTATTTTAATCAGTAATGACTTTTATCTCTTTGACAGTGACCCTTATGTTTGTTATTCAATAAAATATTAACGTCATGTGTATACCCAAACAAATGGAAAGAAGCACACGTGATGCTGCTTATAAAAAAAGGAGATAGATCTACCTGTAGTTATAACGGACCCATTTCCTTGATACATAAGGATGAAATCAACAATGCACTTATATCCAAAGAACAAATATGTCTCATGTTAAAAGCTGTTGGTGACATAGAAAGGATTTTGTGAAGAAAAAGATAATCTGAATAGAAAATAAAATGTGTGTTTTAGATTACTGGACCCCCTTGTTACGTCTTTTATCATCCAAATTTTATTTTTGGTAAGTTGTACGATTATTTTGAAAAAGTACGAATCTCCATTTTCGCTGCATGTCATGTATAAACAAGTTAACATTCTTGGTGATGTAAGTAAAAGAGTGTTTCCAAATGTGTTGCAAATAAAGATACAACATATAATTTTACCTGTCAGAAGTATATATAAAGGATTTTTGTAATGGATTCATAAAGCCCAGTTGAAAAAAACTTAGTTATTTTAAAAAAAGTAAGAATTACATCTATCCAAGGATAAAGAGATAAACGCCAAATATCATGATTTCATTTAATTTTCAAATCGAAAATATGTCTTTTCATTTGACGTTGTATTACGATCAAAATCTCATGGTGTTGCATAGCTGATGTAAGACAATCTGTGTAGTTAAAACACTTTGACCATTTTATTTGACCTTGTCATTAATACATGACATGGCCCCAGATAAGATGCGTATCTGTGTAAAATACGCATCGACAATTTAGATTTAAAGGTAATTGTCAAATATTGTTTTGATTCAGCATATATGATTTGTTACATTTCAAATAGAATGTTTAGTTTTCACGAATATTTTTTCAGAAATCTTTCGAATGAGCCTGCTGCCATCGATCCTATCATCAGTGTTCGGGGAACACATTTGATTACAGCAAGCCCCGAATAACCATTACTAGCATCCTGCAATTCTAAGCAATTTTTTAAATTTCAATTTCATGAGTGAAACACTCCTCATCGTTTTTCATGTGCGATTTTAAGCTTCAATCTAAAATTTGATGAGTGAAATACGCATATGCCAAAATAATTATCTGGAGCCCTGCATTCATGTGCAATATCTTACAGATTTCCTGTTCATCAGCATTAATAAGTTAGCTGAATTTTGTGTATCAATTTCCAATTCGTGACAATTGTTTCTTTTATCCCTGTGTCACTTGTCTGAGATCACAACGATTATTGCATTTCAATTCTGATATGAAAAGAATATCAAACGGGTAAATTACTTTTAAGATAAAATTTAAACAAAACTTCATCTTCATTTTCATTTTACTCTTCTCTGAAAGCAAGTTCTCTCCCATGCAAATACAGGCAACCTGTGACATGTGCAGCACGCTTCTTAGTCCAGGTGTAACTTGCAAATGCAACTCAAGGCGCGAGTGGTTCTCATTGCTGCAATGTATTTGACGAGAAACAACTTATAACTGGTGAAGATTTTTTTTTAAATATTGAAAACTTATTTAGCTATTGACGGTTAATTAGGTTCAAAAATGGAATGTTATCTAATTAATAAACTTTATCTGTGCGAGTACCTAAGGAATCAGTTATAGGCCTCTTCCTATGTATTGTGTATGAAAATGCAATGCTTGATTGCTATGATTGGGAATGTCATCAATAGATCACAGGTTTATGCAAGATGCAAGAATCTCCACATGCTATATAATGTTATCATGTTGGTCTACATGTTGGCTTGTGACTTATAATCCCAGCAAAACAGAAGCTGTTTTCTTGAGTCTAAAAAATAAAAATGCAACCTTGAAGTTAACATTTGAAAATCAGAATGTATTATTTGAAAATTCTCACAAACATATTGTGTTGATATTCGCATCTTATTGTAAATGGAACAACCATATTACCAGCATTGTAAAAACCTCCTCACGTATCTCTTCTATGAGAAAATCAAATGATATGTTAAACAAAGAAACCCTAAATAAAAGATATAATGTGTTTGTAAGACCCTCAATACGTCTGTAAACTGTGGGATGATTGTTTATCAGACAAAATTGAAAAGTTCAGTTTGAGGGAGCCAGAATAGGTCTTCCTAAATATGCTTCTTGTTAATTATTCGATTATGAAACAGGATGGCAATCTTTAAAAGATAAAAAAAACGTAAACTGTCTTCATTTGAAAAAATAAACAACAATGACTCAATGCGTACCTTTGTGATCTAATGCTGTTGACACGAAGACCAATTACAATCTTAGAAACTTGTAGGATCTGTCTTTGTCCCACTCGTGCATACCTCGTAACAGTCAATCTTTCTTGTCATCATGTTTACAACTCTGGAATTGCCTTCCAAAGCACAAAAGATAAGCTGATTCAATTAAAACATTTATATGGTAATGTAAGTTTAAGGCACTCACATATTTCTCATTGGGTAAAACAAAAACAAACATATTTCATACACAGTCAAGATACTAGATTAAATGACAATCGGGGTTGCATTGGCAAAGCTGCTTGTGATAACCCTATCACAAAACTTTACTAGATATTCAAATATAACATATAAAATAGTTTGTAATGTTAGCAGAATATTCAATAGTAGAGTAATTGTAAATATATACTTATTATTAAATGGCAGTGCAGATTTTTCTTATAATTACCATATCAAGCTTTTTGAGAACTTCATAAATATATATCACTATCTTGAACATTTGATTATTAGAAACATTTCCCCTTTAAGCTAAAACAAAACTAAGATTGTGACTTTTTTCCTTTGCCCGTCTGTAGTCCTGTACATATCTCTGTATCTTTACTTATCTTCCATGCACATAAACATGCACTATTACGTCTCAATTTCATATGTAGGCAATGTACATAGGAGATGTTTCACTAAGTTGAATTGCTTGTACCAAATCCCGTCACTTGAATAAATATGCTTAAATCAAAATCTAAATCAAAGTCATTACCAAGCCATTAATAATGTGTTGCCATTACACAATATGAAATGTAGTTGTAAATGTAATTAATCCAGTCCCGGCAAGGGAGATTTCTTACATATCATAGTGGAATGAGTAAAGCTTTATTTTTATCTATAAGTGAAATCGTTTTCAGTTTGTTACTGGAAAATTAATAGGTAAATTTTGCATTGTTAACACCAACACTTTTTACATGGGAATTTAGGCACTGAAATACATTCTTTATTATCATATAGTTATATCATATTGAACAAAATGGTGCATGTGCAAAGCTTATAAATGAGTTATTAAATCAAATCTAGTTTTCAACCCTTAAGGACATAATCATTCTTTTTTCTTTTATGATAAGAAAAGTCTTTCAAATAATATCCTGCGGTTTGATAAAATGCTGCTTTAGTTAAATAATCTGTAAATGTTACAGATAAATGTTTTATCACTGTATTTTTTCACAGCAATTATGTATCAAATTCCTATTATATAGATCTTGTTCGTTCCTTAGCAACATTTATTTAATGTGTTTCCAGTTTTGTTGCCATATCGCCTAGCTGTTGAGAAGGAGCTGAGGAAGATCTTCTCCACTTACTTCAGATCATCTCATCAGATAGTATCCATGGAACTCACAGGATCAAACCCCACAACAATCCTGGTCTCAACAAGCGTTAATTATCCTCGTGCCATCGTAATTCATTCAGTTAAAAGGTGAGATGATATAACAGTGATCATAAACAGGTTAAAAGATGATAAATATTTCATTGTGGAGCATTCATGTTTAGAGTACCCAGTATGAAATATAGACCAGGAGCTCAACAAATCCTATCATTTTGCTGCACAGTCAGTCCTCTTAACTAACCATCCAAATATAAAACTTCTTAATATCAAATCTCTTGGCGATCTGTTCAGTGTACAATAATCTGTTAGATTAGCAATATTCACATATCCAATGACATCATTCGATCAGTAAAGCCATCTTTTTGAGGAAGACACAATCAGAAAATCTAATGTTGACATTTTTGTACAACATTATTTTCTCTGAGAAATCTTTTGATCAAATTCATCAGGATATTACCCTGATATGTAGTCACAGTATGTGGGACGCATTACTAATCATTTGTGGTTTACCCATCAACATCATTTCATAACATTAATTCGAAATATTATAAGATTATACAAAAAATACACATTTTGTCTCATTATGTCATAATTTTATGCATTACTTATAATTGTTAATGCATGATTTTTTATGCATCCAAAATAATGCAACCATAATTGATAATGTCATTATAACTTGCAATGATGTGCTAAGACGTCATTTTCTATAACACATTCTTTTTTTGATATTGCTTATTGGTTTGTACCCAAAGGCACCAACCAGTATGTTCTGATTTCTCTCTTTATCTCTATATAGTTGATATTTTCAAAAGGAGGCCACGCCAGTCACATGTACTGTATCCAAATCAAATGACCAATAAACAGAGCTGTAGCAAAAAATGCATTACGTCGCCATGTGGGTAATACAACATATTTGACACATTTAACTGTGGAATATGGTTTTACTTTAAATGTCATATCAAAAAAGTAATAATATTTTCTTTTCAAGACGCTTATAAATGTTACCAGAGTCAACCAAAAACAACCTCATATGAAGAAGAGTCTACGTTTGTTCTAGATAACCCACGCAAAAAAAAAATCGCTAATTTGGCTCGCCTGGCGAAATAAAAGGCATGTTTTTGTAGGTACGCTGGTGACATTGTAATAAGACTGTAATGTTTACTAATAGGTGGACCAAACACGACCACGTTACAAGTCATATTTAACGATGTAAAACATGTATTTATCTACTGAAAATGATGCATGCTGTATTGAGAATATGATATATATCGTTGGCTCCAAACAATCACTATCAGGACTGCTAAGCTCAGTGGATAACACTTTCGATTTCGGGAAATCCCATCAGATGATCGGGGAGTATTTTGTTTTTAGTCATCATGGCTTCTGAGATCAAGCAATAACGCCTAGGAAATATCGTATTGGCAGTACATTTTGCACAATATCCTGTCATTGTCAACACTCTTCAGTCTTGAAAATTGTTGTTTTTAGAGATGTACATTTTTCATCTGGATGATAAATAGATTATCGACCTCGTGTCTTTTGATATGAAATATAACAACACTCGTTGAACTTTCATAAACTCCTGTTGATAGAAAGACGTCGACAATATCAACATGGAAAGCATCCATGGCTTTACACCTACATTTTAAATTTTTTTTGAAAGACATACGTACATTTCTTTTAAACTCTTTTAATACAGACTACGAAGAAAGAACACTTTCATGTACACAATAGCAAGGTATTATTACATATATTCAAAAGGGTAATAATCAAGGCGTCTTTACAACACAATCTTAATGATAGCTGATCCCACCCAAACCCACGACACTGCAGACACACAATCAAGGTGTCTATACAACGCAATCCTAAAGATAACTGATTCCACCCAAACCCACGACACTTCAGACACAGAATCAATGCTTCTATACAACACATTCTTTATAATAACTGATCCCACCCAACACCACGACAGACGCACAATCAAGGTGTCTGTACAACACAGTGTTAGTGATTACTGATCCCAACCAACACCACAACACTGCTGTCACAGAATAAAGTTTTCTGTGCAACCAAGTTTTAAAGATAACTGATCCCATCCAAACCCACCACAATGCAGATGCAGAATCAAGGTGTCTATACAACCCAGTCTTAATGGTAACGTTCTGTAAATCTGCTTCATACTCACAACTGGCCCTCAGCAATTCCTAGATAAATTGAGTTATTTCAGAAACAACCAAAGTAGCGACCGTTAATGGCATTACTTTTTTGTCGAATGTTGTTTCAAAATCTCAAGACAGTATGAACAAGTATCACCTTTATCAATGCTGTTTAGTCGGATGTGGTCTCTAAGTCTCGCGAACAAGTATCACTTTTACTGTGTCTACACTCGGCGACCCTCAGCTGATTCTGCAGTTCTGACTGCTGCAAAAATTCTGTCTTGAAAATGGTGGTCTTGTGGTTGTGGGTCATCGTTGGCCAGTACAATGACGATACCAAGTTGTTCCCGTTTGCTAGGGTCTTAATGTAGGCACGTCTAAATAGTTTGTTTTTCTCTACTTGACATACTTGATTGTACACAATACCCAGCTGATGGTATTGACATTATGTACATTATTTATAGTTTCGTTAAAGTACCTTTTAGGCCCAATTCACAGTAGGTATGATCGACTACCATTAATCGCTGTATGAACGTGTTTGAAAGTGAAGTCATTGAGTTGTTATTGTGATGTTGTTGAAGTTTATCTGGTGGTTCATATGATTTATAGTAGATTAATCTAATTCGTTTTAAAAATAATTTATGAATTATTCTGAAAAAGATAATGGTAACAACATGTTAGCGTCCTGATCGGTTGTGTTTATTGTGTTGTGGTGTTCTAATCGTGTTAAAATCGTGTTTCCTCGTAGACACATGACATTTGTCGCACAGAGATTGTATTTTGAATTTAAAAACGAGATTATGACAGCTGTCATTTTTATCGTTACCATATTATCGTAGTTCAATGTTGGTAGCATACTGTTTCATGGTTTTAATTCTTTTCTTAAAAGCACTTACAGAATAAGATTATTGCATAAAGGCGTCACACACATTTAAACGTGTAAGGCAAAATGTTAACTGTTGAAACACTGATGCATGTAATACATAACATGATATATAATTAAGAAACAAACATCATAAAACATAATGTATGGACATGGATATAGCCTAGTGCTGCCTTTGATTTATATAAGATACAATATCACATGGCTGACATATCCCATCAAATATGCATTGTGTGTTTTCAATGATTTTCAGGCAATTTAACAATTAAGGTTTAGATCCAATTTGTCACCCAAAATTTACGTAACACAACAAAACGGGATAGACAACTATCACTGTCTACGTCCATCTCGTTCAATCCTGCTGAAGATGTGATTGATTTATCCTTTTTGGCTTATTCTTGTTGTTTGTACATTGTTGCAGGCAGATAATATGGAGTGAACATGGAAGTGATAGCATGATAAGCTCAGCTGAATATAACGGTTTAAACATCAGGAGGATTCTCAATACCTCATCATACTGTGATGGACTAGCCCTGGACGAGGAGGGTGAGTGAACATGTTCAGAGGGTGATTTCAAATGTTCTTCATATTTAAGATTACAAATTTACTTACATTGTTCTAAAATGATGGAATCATAATGTTTATTTGGAAAAGAGTATATGACTATGAAGCATTTTGTTTGATAAAACATTTTCCTATTCAAAATATGGGATATTTTTTAGTATCTTGAGAATAAGCAGATGATTGCTACTTTTTGCAAAGGTGATAATTTTACTCCTTGGGAAGACATAAATTTATACAATGCCTTTTAATGTGAATGTGACATAAAAGAAGATAGCGATTTTCTTCACCAAGTAGATTTGAATAACAGAACCTGCATGGTTGTTTTTTTCTTTCAATGTTTGTATATCTACCTTGTTTATTTGTTGAACCAGTTTTTTCTAACAATATTTAAAATCTGTTTTGCATTTAAACAAGACAACATACGTTGATATCAAAATCATATCGTTAGAAGTAACACAATGCACATACAAGTACAAAACAAATTTGAAATGAACAATATAATAAGAACATTATATTTTCTTTAAGAGGCACTTAGAAGTTGGTAAGATGAATGAGAACAAGTTCTATGGATTTACAACTTCTTTATTGCAAGAATGCTTGCAAACGGTGTTAGTACCTACACCGAAACGTCGCATTTTTGCAATAAGGAATTGTAAATCCATAGAACTTGTTCTCATTCAAGAACATAATATATATTTGGTTACTGGAAAGACGGCAAAAGATTCAACAAGAACTGGAAACAAGGTCACGATTTTCAAGCAAGGGTGGATATCAAATGTAGAGATATTGAAATAATTGATATATTTTAGAGTTAGTAGCTATTTAAGCATTGGAAACAAAATTAACAAACAGGAGGTGAAGGTAAAGAATGATAACATACATATAAAACTACTATCACTACTAAATATATTATAACATTTCTTATAAATTAACTATCAAAAACATGGCACTAATACAATCTATACGACCTAGACTATATGACTTGCAAGTGGACCAACACAGATAAGCCGTGCCAAAACAGGCAAAACTAGGAATTTTATCATATATGACGGTTCACTTTTTTACGTATAATTTGATTCTATGAAAATGAACTTGATAATGTTGTGCAAATTAAATATATATATACAATTAATAAACATGTCATTAATCTCGTTTTTCAATATTGGACCAGTTACCAGTCCTAAGTCTGCTGTATTAGCTCTTGGGCAGACCTCGCACCTGTAACTGGACCAATAGCTAATACTTGATTGATAACATTATATAATAGCAATGCTTATGATCTTAAAGATGTTTTGGTAGGTTTTGAACTGCAATTTGGAACTTTGCATTATCATTCCAGTTTGGTTTACTTTCCAGTATGGTTCCCTATTCTTTGTAGCATTCAACTCGTTCAAAGACTCACATTAGTGTGATTGGAATTTAAAACTAGAGTTTATTAAGTTCAAGTTTGCATCCCTGTGTTTTAAACATGTGTATCAATCGATACAGTATTTGGTGTTTGAAATAACAATACAGTGAAGTCTGCCTTTAACAGCATCTGACTTCAACAGCATTCTATTAATAACGTTGCAAGGAATGAATCATTAAGGCATTCAAGGCAAAACGCAGAAAACAGACGATGCCTTCCCTCGTATCTCATATCGAAGACTGCAGCAATGTACCTGAAGTGTGAAAGGCAATCACTGTTCTTTATGCAATGAACTGGATCAACTAAGCCTGGCCTGGGTTTAGAGTCTACCACAATGAAATGCTACACGAACTGGATCAACATAGCCTGGCGTGAGTTTAGAGTCTACCGAGATGAAATGTTTTTAGAACTGGATCAACTTAGCCTGTCGTGAATTTAGAGTCTACCATGATGAAATGCTTTAAGAATTGGTGCTTCCAAGCAAGTGGATGTGTCGACTTTCATCATGGCAAGAAACATGATACGGGATAGATCAGTCCGCAAGAGCGCCGGTCTCACGTTTCTGAAAAACCTAGAGTTCACCTCTGTTAGAACTCTATAAGTGTCACCCTGGAGCCCTAGTGTGTAGTGCAACAAAAACTGCGCACTTAAAAGATCCCACGAGTTCATGTCAGTGGCTGAATGGTGGATGTATGAACACGTGCATACACCGAGCTGTCGGTTATCAGCGTTCAGCAGTGTTGGACAAACTGCTGTGACTATGTGTCTATGTTCACCCAGCTGTGAATGGGTACCCTGTGAGGCATAGAATGGTCCCTAACCTGAGCGCCTCATATGGCAGCCGGTTGAATACTCCCCAGGGAGTTGAATTGGAAAAATGATTGGACGGTGAAAGACTGCCATTGACCAGGGGAAAAATCTAAGAGCCTTTAGCAACCACGAGTGGTTGGATATGCGCGCTATATAAATATCCACATAATATTATAATAATCAACGGAGCCACACTTTTGTCTGTCACGAACCGATATGACAAGAAATAGTCTGTTGTTACTGTTATTGTTTTCTCATTATCATACTAAACTGTATAAATGACTGTACCTCATTTTATGATTGAAAACGGTATAAGAATCTATACCAAAACGTCGCTCCGGTACAATAAAGAAGTTGTTCATCCATAGAATTACTAGAATGCCACTCAATTAGCTCATGACTAGAAATGATGTCACATGACTAAACGTTGTAACGATATGAAGGTATGGCAGTCTCTTACTCAACTTGCAGATGCTTATATGGCGAATCAAATACTCTACCAGTTATCTACTCAGCACCTTCTTAGCGGAAGAGGCCTGATCATTGAATGACAAACTATTTAACATCATGATAGACTCCTTTGTAGTCGACTATTACATCGAATGTCCCTTTGGGTTTGTCTGGTTGGTGTGTGTATGTCTTCAGAATCATAGCAGTCCTCCTCAGATGTAACTTGGCAAATCTTGAAACAATATTGAGTTCCAAATGATTATCCCAATGAATGTTAATGTTCTGTACATCTAAAACTAGAATTGATTAGAATTTCTTATGATTATGTTTTTCTCCTGAATAAATACAGATAATGAACCTGACCTCTGTTTCTCTGGTTTCTTTATATTTTTGCATAATCGTTACCTATATTTGTAATCATTGTGAAGCATAAGACATATTACCAAAATCAAAGTATGCACTTGACAGTACTTAACTGAGTAATAAACATAAAATGGTTTAATCTGTCACACACTGTGCCAGCTCATAGCTAAGTTTTACTTATCAGTGAGTGAGTAAAAGGCGTGTTCAGCTCATAGTTTCTAAATTAATAATTTAATTCATTTTATAAGAAGTGAAATTGAAATGTATCAGAATTAACAATATTGAGGACAACTACTAAACGCTTTTGCTATTTGTCCTTAATGTTATACCCTTTTTGATTACATTCTGCCTCAAACCACTTAAAATGAGAGGCTGATAATATTTAATCAAAGTTGTATAATAATATGTTCATATAAATATAGATGTATCACCCTTAGCACACACATACATTAACAATGAACAAACTAACTGCAATCCTTCTGTCTAATCTGTCTAATATACAACCTACTCAGAGAGAATGAAACAGCTGAGGAACATGTTATAATGAATGTTATATTGAAACATGTTTGCTGGAACTTTAATAAAACTGAAAACTGAATTATGTCCTTCGCTATAAATGTTTCTGATATAAACAATTGATTGTCATCGTTTGCTCGACCCTGTTATCCAGGTATAATTCAGCAAGTAATAGATAAAATACCTAACTACCCTTATAACCTAATCACTCATTATTTTCATAACAAATGTTATGAAACGGGGCGTTGTTCTAATTCTTTTTGTTTGATAGCTGTGTTGTTTTATCTGCAGGTGACATTCTGTATTGGAGTGAATATGCAGGATTGATCCAGTCAGTCTCTTTAGATGGGTATAACAGAAGAGTTATCTACAACCATACAACAAAGATTTTATTTGATTTGTTCCTGCTGGACACAACTCTTTACTTCACAGCAAGGAACGACTAGTGAGTGATCTGTAAACAGTCTTTACCAGTCATACCTTTATACTATCCTTGAGTTGTTCCTCTTGGACGCAACTCTTTACTTCACCGTACAGAACAACTAGTGAGTGATCTGTAAACAGTCTTTACCAGTCATACCTTTATTTTATCATTGATTTGTTCCTGTTGGACACAGCTCTTTACTTCACAGTATACAAAGACTAGTGAGTGATCTGTAAACAGCCTTTACCAGTCATACCTTTATACTTTCCTTGAGTTGTTCCTACTGAACACAGCTCTTTACTTCACAGTACTGAACAACTAAAGAGTGATCTGTAAACAGTCTTTATCTTCATTCTAACCGGGTTCTAGTCCAGTTGTTGAAGTCATGTTGAAATGAACTGTCTCATAGCAAATTGTGTTATTTTATTATAATAATAATAATAATGTGCATATTTATATTGCGCCTTTTAACGTTGTAAGACATGCTCAAAGCGCTACATTATCACCCCGAAGGAGTGTACTTTCACAGCTGCTACTAAGCGCTCATCATGACACGTAGGTCAGTACATCCAATTTTCAGGTACCCATTTTAACATGTTAAAGATCTTTCAGGTTTATCAGCATCATTTCGAAATGATTCATCAACCATTAAGAATGAATGACTTTCTTGATATATATCACAACGATTTGTATCTATCTGTGAATCTATGCCCACAAATAAGTTATGTGTAGGATATGCGTAAGTTTTGAATACATTTCAGTTTTGGTTTTGGTTCTAATGACATTGCGCTGACAAATCTACATATGCAAGTTTCAATTCTTGACATCCTTGATGATAGTGTGGAGTTCATCTAAATTGCCCAGTGTTTTTATCAGAAATAAGTTATATTTGTATGGTATGGATAGTATCCAACACATTGATCTTTATATACAGCGCTGACAAGAGAAAAAGTCTCAGTCTCTTTATGACCTTGACATGATCATGATTATATTCTCATCATCGTTAACCAATGAGCAAAATATAAAATATTTCCAGAGAAAGGTTTTTGAGTAGTTAATGTTGTACTTACATATGGACGGACCACTGTTAGATACAAGATCCTATCGTCCTATTTTACTATTGTCCTATTGGTCTCAGTTTGATATTGCGTGGTAGGGGCAGGCAGGAGCTAACTTCAATATGCATGTTGACTTGTCTGTTTGTGTCTATCTGTCAGTCCTACTATCTGAAATGAAGTAGAGCATATGCCATTATTATTGTATATTTCACAATGTTATCGTTCTAACTTTGTACTCTATAAGCAACTTGATAACATCCCTTACCATTATCCCTTTTTTATTCTCCCAAATAAGTTTCATGCTCTTTTGACAAAACATTTTACTTACATAGTTTACAATAATATATCAAAGAAGGGTTACTAATAAACCTATTCATCAAACATGTTTTGAACAGTTAAGTTTTGTTTATCAAAATACGCAAGTTGTGAAGTGTTATATTGTTCCTGTTTCCAAAATGTTATAAGTGTTCTTCACATTTTATGACACTGCTGATAAGATCTGCTCAAATTCGCTTCCAGTGTGTATCGTGTCTCAGTGGATGGAGGAGCCGCAGAGGCTATCTCAGATACTAAGTTTGTATGGCCCCACGGTCTATATGTTTTGTCAGACAATGCTAGAGGTGAGTGCTATCTCAGACACCAGGTTTATCTATCCCTACGGACTATATGTTCTGTCAGACAATGCTAGAGGTGAGTGCTATTTAAATTACCAGATTTACCTATCATTACGGATTATATGTTCTGTCAGACAATGCTAGAGGTGAGTGCTAACTCAGACACCAGGTTTATCTCTCCCTACGGACTAAATGTTCTGTGGGAGAAAGCTAGAGGTGAGTGCTATATCAGACACCAGCTTGACCTATCATTACGGACTAAATGTTCTGTCAGACAATGCTAGAGGTGAGTGCTATCTCAGATACCAGGTTTATCTATCCCTACGGACAATATGTTCTGTCAGACAATGATAGAGGTGAGTGCTATCTCAGATACCAGCTTTATCTATCCCTACGGACTATATATTCTGTCAGACAATGCTAGAGGTGTGTGCTATCTCAGATACTAGGTTTATCTATCTCCAAGGACTATATGTTCTATCAGACAATGCTAGAAGGGAGTGCTATCTCCGATACCAGGTTTATCTATCCCTACGGACGCTATGTTCTGTCAGACAATGCTAGAGGTGAGTGCTATCTCAGATACCAGGTTTATCTATCCCTACAGACTATATGTTCTGTCAGACAATTCTAAAGGTGAGTGCTATCTCAGATACCAGCTTTACATGGCTGTGCGGACTTTTTGTTCTGTCAGACAATGCTAAAGGTGAGTGCTATCTCAGATGCCAGGTTTATACAAGTTTACGGACTATATGTTCTGTCAGACAATGCTAGAGGTGAGTGCTATCTCAGATACCAGGTTTATCTATCCCTACGGACTATATGTTCTGTCAGACAATGCTAGAGGTGAGTGCTTTCTCAGACACCAGGTTTATCTATACCAATGGAATATATGTTCTGTCAGACAATGCTAGAGGTGAGTGCTATCTCAGACACCAGGTTTATCTATCCCTACGGATTTTATGTTCTATCTAGTCTTCTGAGGAACCAGGTTAATAATGATATAGTTATATCTTCTTCTGATACTCTATAAGACGCGTGTCATATGTAATGTTTCTAATAGTTATGGACGTAAAAAACCCAATTCAACATTGTTCATATGATCTGCGTGGTATTCCAATAGGGAGAATCGTTTCAAGAATAGTTTTAGATCTGTGAAATGTAAATGACTGAAGGTTGTCGGTGTGTTGTCTTAACAGTATTCCTTATTTAAGTTCTGAAGCGAGCATCGAATATTTCAAAGAGGAATGGAAATAAATGATTGAAGGCTAGGTGTGTCCCCTGCACGCGTATTTTTGCTAATTCTGAAAACACAGCCAACTATTTTCCTTCAATTTTATTTGGCTGTTTACTATTAGGTTTCACAGTTATAGCAATTTTTCTGGTTTCAATCTTCATCATGATCGTTATTGCCAAGTTTTATTTGCTTTTGAACTTGTTATGGGAATTTTTTTTATTTTTGTTTATCCAAGATTGTGATTCGGGCTTCTATGGATCTGGCTGCAGCTT
This sequence comes from Steromphala cineraria, assembly GCA_916613615.1. Lineage (NCBI taxonomy): Eukaryota > Metazoa > Mollusca > Gastropoda > Trochida > Trochidae > Steromphala > Steromphala cineraria. The sequence continues at coordinate 65,333,832 of OU744728.1, read as the reverse complement.
GTCCTGTAACAACAGGAGCTGTGATGATGAATCATCGGACTGTGATCACGTGACTGGTCAGTGTATTGGGGGTTGTAAGCCAGGCTACCAGGAAACGGACTGTTCTCAAAGTAAGTATCAACCAAAAAAAGAAAACCCTAGGTACTAAAACAAATCGAATACAAAACTGTTAAGAGTAAACAAAACGGTTGAGTAAATTAAATGTAAGTAATATAAATATCGATCTGCTCTATTCTGAACAATAAGTGAGTGTGCTTTATAACAAGGATTGGGATCAGCTATCTCTTGCCTTTTTCTTCATTCTTGGAATCGGTGTTGACACAATCATTAGCAGATGCATATCCTTACTCAATCATTTATTGGCATGTGATAGTACAATTTGAATGTCAAATTCAAATAAAATCATGTTTACTGATAAACTGACATAATCCTTTTAAGGAACGGTTGGTACACAATTTACCGTATTCAAAGTAATAAGCGCCCTGCTCCAATAAGTGCCCCCAAAGGGTTTTGTAATTATAGGTCTATAATCGCCCATGTACCAGCAGTACTAAAGTAATAAATTCAGCGTATTTACTTTGTTTCATGAGGAATGAAACGATACATTAGCGACAATATGTGTTATTTTCTACTCAATAATGTGTAAGTATGTTTGAGTGCCTGTATTGTTATGTGGAGATAGAAAGGAGACAATGTATACATATGTTTTGTAGAGTTATGAATGTTAAGAGAATTTAGATAATGGGTTATACAAGGAAAGTGGACATAGAAATAAAATGGCAAAATACATTTGCAGTTATTACACAAAGACTGGCGGATATAATTAATGGCCTTTCAGTCGAACAAGGAGTTTAGGGACAGATTTAAGGTGGAGTACGACTCGGTATATTTTGTGTAATGATTTACTTTAGTATGGCACGTAATATTAGGAAGATAAGTAGATTGTCGGATCGACAAGAGTCATGTAGATGGTCAGAAGCAATATATAATAATTGAAAGATAGCATAAAGGCAAAAGGGCGGAGAAGATTGAGTAATAGGGAACTTAGAAAAATGTAAATGTGACCTATGAACTGTGCAGGGATCGGTAGGTTAGAGTACCGCCTGTTATAATGATTGACGGGACAAGTGTTTTAAGTTAGGAAGATTGAGAGGGGAGAACAGTCGGGGGGTTTGCGGAGAGACCAGAGGCCGGGAAAGGAAGCAGACGCCGTTAGCCTGGGGACCCGACTCAAGATGCAGGACATAGGACGGGTGAATATGTTAGATGTAATAGATTAATGGAGCTAGGGTAAGCATAGGTTAAGGATAGGGTTAGGAGAGTGATTATTACGATCATGAGATGAATGTAACAGTGAATGTTGTTAAATAAAAATGTAAAATGTTATTTAGCGTAATTATTGATAGAAACAGAGTAACCTCTGTGCAGCAAGCGAGTTCCCCTGGGCCAATGGGCCTTAGTACACACGGAATATAACATGGACCATGGCCCTCTCAATCTGACCGTACTAAACCCCATTGGCAATGAACCTACATTTCTGTACAAATATGTTCACAGAATGTTCTCTTGGTGTAACCTACGGAGTCAACTGTGACAAGTCCTGCAATGCTCGTCACTGTGTGAGGTCATCTACTGAGTGTGACCCTCAGACTGGACAGTGTCCTGACGGGTGTTCTCTGACTTGGAGAGGAGAGGACTGTACTACTCGTGAGTCTCACGCTTCAGTCTGATGTCGTTAGAATATATAAATCATCAGTCTGATGTCTGTGGAATGTAGGAATCTTCAGTCTGAAATCTGTAAAACATATAAACGATCAGTCGGAAGTCGGAAGTGAAATGCAGGAAGCTTCATTTATTGTTACATGGTACGGTTATTTAAGTCTCTGGTTTGTCGTCCTCATAAATGTAAATGAAACTTTGATCCTTAGGACTGCGATAAAGTAATGCCGTATATAATATTATCACAGAAACCCAATAAACAATTTATTTTCGAAACATAAAAATTAGCTATGTTTAATAACAGAGTGTCCTCCTGGTACATTTGGAACTTTCTGCACGTCCTGCGGTACACGTCACTGTCAGGGAGAGTCGGACTGTCCTGCAGATGGAACCTGTTCTCAGGGATGTCAGGACGGTTATATTGGAGACTCGTGCACACGAAGTAATTATTCCAACTCTTTCTTTACTGTCAAAACATGCGTACGCATAAAACAAAATTTAACTATTTTTAATGAAAATATGTTATTAGAAACGTAAAACATTAAATGTTTTGATATTGTTCAATATCTGCTTTTCTTTTTCATAGTCAACTTTTGCTCTTTTTCCAGCTGAAACCAATAATTCTAGTGTTGTTCTGCTACTCGGGGCTATTGCTGGTACTTTTGTTGGAACTCTACTGATTGTTGCTGTGGTTTTATTTTGTCTGTATAGACATGGCAGGTAGGTGAAGTGATTATGTTTTATAAAAGACAGGGTGGTAAGTGAAGTGTTTATCTGTCATGTTAGACAAGGTATTGAGTGAAGTGTTTCTATGTTACATTAGACAGGCTAGTGAGTGAAGTGTTTATATGCTACATTCGACAGGGTAGTGAGTGACGTGTTTATGTATTACATTAGACAGGGTTGTGAGTGAAGTGTTTAGATGTTACATTCGACAGGGTAGTGAGTGAAGTGTTTATATGCTACATTCGACAGGGTAGTAAGTGAAAAGTTTATGTGTTACATTAGACAGGGTTGTGAGTGAAGTGTTTATATGCTACATTCGACAGGGTAGTGAGTGAAGTGGTTATGTTGCATGTTAGACAGGGTCGTGAGTGAAGTGTTTATGTGTTATATTAGACAGTGAAGTGTGAGAAGTGGTAATGTGTTTTGTAAGACAGGGTGGTGTGAGAAGTGATTATGTGTTATGTTAGACAGTGAAGTGTGAGAAGTGATTATGCGTTTTGTTAGACAGTGTAGTGGGTGACGTGTTTATGTGTTTTGTAAGACAGGGTAGTGAGTTAATTGTTTAGGTGGGTGAAGTGTTTATATGTGACATAAGACAGGGTAGTGAGTGAAGCATTTATATGTTACATTTGACAGGGTAGTGAGTGAAGTGTTTATGAGTTATGTTAGACAGGGTAGGTGGGTTAAGTGATTATGTATTATGTAAAACAGGACAGTGAGTGATGTGTTTATGTGTGACATTCGACAGGGTAGTGAGTGAAGTGTCTATGTGTTATGTTAGCGTGAAGTGTTTATATGTTACAATAGAGAGCGCAGGTTGGTTAAGTGTTTATATGTTACATTAGACAGGGTAGTGAGTGAAGTGTTTATACGTTAAATTCGACAGGGTAGTGAGTGAAGTGTTTATGTTGTTTGTTAGACAGGGTATTGAGTGAAGATTTTATGTGTTATGTTGGACTGTGTTGTGAGAGAAGTGATTATGTGTTCTGTAAGACAAGGTAGTAAGTTAATTGTTTATGTGTTAAATGATACAGTTTAGGTTGGTGAAGTGTCTATATGTTACATTAGACAGGGTAGTGAGTGAAGTGTTTATAAGTTACATTCGACAGGGTAGTGAGTGAAGTGTTTTTAAGCTATGGTAGACAGGGTAGGTGGGTTAAGTGTTTATGTGTCATATAAAACAGGGTATTAAGTGATGTGTTTATATGTTACATTAGACATGGTAGTGCGTGAAGTGTTTATGTGTTATATTAGACAGTGTAGTGAGTGAAGTGTTTATGTGTTATATCATACAGGGTAGTGGGTGAAGTGTTAATCTGTTATATTAGACATATTAGGTGGGTCAAGTGTTTATGTGTCATATTAGATATGGCATGAGTATAGAATAATTACATACTTATTAGACAGGGCAGAGAGACGGAAGATCGTTGAAATATTTTAGGCAGTAGCAAAACCTTTGTACAGTACATCATACCAGTTTAAGTCAATGTCTGTTTGCTTGCACATAGAAAAATGGCAAAGAGTAGCTCAAAATTCCACAAGGACAGACCATACTTTTCAGTAAGTTGAAGGTGTTGCAACTGATATTCATAGTGCGTGCTGTATGTACACATTAGTCCTCCATAATTAAGCTTAATTAACTTTTTCATGCAGGGTGAACCGATTGTATTACCCAAACGCATCATGGAAATCATAATCCACTGAAGTTGAATAGTTCAGTAACTAAGGTGAACCGATTGTATTACCCAAACGCATCATGGAAAACATAATCCACTGACGTTGAATAGTTCAGTAACTAAGGTGAACCGATTGTATTACCTAAACGCATCATGGAAATCATAATCCACTGAAGTTGAATAGTTCAGTAACTAAGGTGAACCGATTGTATTACCCAAACGCATCATGGAAATCATAATCCAATGAAGTTGAATAGTTCAGTAATTAAGGTGAACCGATTGTATTACCCAAACGCATCATGGAAATCATAATCCACTGAAGTTAAATAGTTCAGTAACTAAGATGAACCGATTGTATTACCCAAACGCATCATGGAAATCATAATCAACTGAAGTTGAATAGTTCAGTAACTAAGGTGAACCGATTGTATTACCCAAACGCATCATGGAAATCATAATCTACTGAAGTTGAATAGTTCAGTAACTAAGGTGAACCGATTGTATTACCCAAGCGCATCATGGAAATCATAATCCACTGAAGTTGAATAGTTCAGTAATTAAGGTGAACCGATTGTATTACCCAAACGCATCATGGAAATCATAATCTACTGAAGTTAAATAGTTCAGTAACTAAGATGAACCGATTGTATTACCCAAACGCATCATGGAAATCATAATCCACTGAAGTTGAATAGTTCAGTAACTAAGGTGAACCGATTGTATTACCCAAACGCATCATGAAAATCATAATCCACTGAAGTTGAATAGTTCAGTAACTAAGGTGAACCGATTGTATTACCCAAACGCATCATGGAAATCATAATCCACTGAAGTTGAATAGTTCAGTAACTAAGGTGAACCGATTGTATTACCTAAACGCATCATGGAAATCATAATCCACTGAAGTTGAATAGTTCAGTAACTAAGGTGAACCGATTGTATTACCCAAACGCATCATGGAAATCATAATCTACTGAAGTTGAATAGTTCAGTAACTAAGGTGAACCGATTGTATTACCAAAACACATCATGGAAATCATAATCTACTGAAGTTGAATAGTTCAGTAACTAACTCTTGTGCTGCCTATAGGTTTACAATGTAGTGTTTATATCAATGTTATCGTTGCCTTCTTTATTGTGTTAATGTACGTAATCGGAATGTTGGCTAACACTTCAAACTTCTTAATCTATCGTTTACCTTTTTGGTGATTAACACACGACTAATATTTATCGAATACTTTTTGAACATGCTGGAAGATTACAGAAGAGCTTGGCCAACTATTACTTTTCAGACTGCAGTGTCTAAAACCAGCTCCAGCCACAGTGGACAACATCCAGATGGACAACATAGATGGACAACAACTAGCCAATGATGCTCAACAAGCAGTCGATGTCTCCAGACGAGGTGACACATCCAGCAACATCTATAATGTACTGGAGCCTGAGACAAGGTCTGGCGCGAAAGACTATGAGTCCATTGAATCAAGGCCTTACCAGAATGTCTAGAAGAGTAATGAAGAATTGTTTTCTTCGAGATGCATACTCAGTGTTTATAAAGTGAACTAACAACTTAAAATCTGCATCAGTTTTTTTATATAGATACACTCACGAGCCATAGAAACATTCTCCAAATCAATGATCTCATAACATATAGTCTAAAAGTGATTATGAGATGAGAATATCCATTAGACGCTCAGTACGCCAGTGTAGTTTGTTAATGATGAAATTGATTTTATCCATCACAATTTTTTTTCAAATGTGTAAAATAACCTGCATGGTATTTATATTCAACACGCACATTACTGTTCATTGTCATTATATACACCCGTTTAGCATTGATAAAATGCCCAAAATAATCTTTGTTCTTTGCAAAATGCACAGAAAATATGTTCAAATTTGAAAATACCAGGTCGATGATAAAAGAATATTGTTTCCACCAAAAGAACGAATGACAATTGGTCCTAAGCTGAAGACATCCTGGCTTGACTGAAGATGGTCCTATGAGTCCATTGCCGATTCATATACAATGCGTTAATGGGTGTTTCATTTGAAATATTGGCCCATCACTATGATGTCATCAGCACTGTTAATGCCATATACACATTTGGACATTATTTCAAGCATATATTGTTAAACTGATATTGGCACCTACCTTTTTGTTTTGAGGCATTCCGTTCACGTTTGAAAATTGTTGCTGGGCTCGGTCTTTAAATAATTGGTATAAAATCAGTGAACGTTATCGGTATTTACAAGTTGAACATGTGTCAGCAAATGACGTGTTGAACTGACAGTAGTAAAAGATGTTGCTTCAGAAAGTGAAGCCTAATGGACAAGTAGTCTGATCCCTTACTGAGAGATTGTAAAACAGTAAAACAGACTTTATTATCATTGAAGAAAAGTTTACTGCAACACCACTTGTTTGACTAATTGAACAGACTGATGCACGTTTCTTCGAATGCATCCACCAATCTCTTTTCAAACATTCATTACAAAGGACAAGCAATTAGGTGTTGCAGAAAGTGAATCTTTATGACCAAAGCAGTTTTATCCTTTTGGGAAGATTATAACAATAGGAGGCAAGATTCTGTTCACTGAAAGCAATTATACAAGATGGCACGTTGGACTCCTTTCGAATAAATCCACCAATCCTGTTTAAATAGTACTGGACTTCGGGAGTTTTCAATCAACAATAAGACATGTGACACTATTTTGACAAGGAAAAGGCGTTTTCCACTGCTTTCTTGTAGCAACTAAACATTTGACAATCATGGCAGCAGTGCACTAATAAGTTACAAATAATTTCAAGTAGAGTTACTTTTCGGAGAATAACTCTGAAAATACTTGATCAATATTCACCAAATTTGGTATACATACTCATATCATGTTTTGGAGGTTTAAAATTCTTGTAAAATGTTTTGGGTTTCCATGGCGGCAATTTTATCTTTGTCATTTTGAAGGGTACGGTTAGTTTCATAGATAGTCAATACTAACAGTTTGTTGCTTTATAGAACGACTATGGGTTTTTTTAGTTGAAAAAATATAAGGAATTTACAAAAACCAAATTCAGCTGAAATGGTAATTTGAGGAGACATCTGTTTTTACGAGTAAAACATTTTCTAGAATAAAGTATATTCGATTTTAAAGCGCAAAATTAGAGTATTGCAGATATTTTATTATCCAGTTAGGTAAAGACATACTAGTATATAAATATAAAGGGATCTTTTAGTCAAATATGCCTCGACTGAAGAGTCCGAGTCTGGACTATCAGTCGATTTATATACCCAAACTATCCTCGGTTTCCCCTGGGCTTCACTGCGGTACGAATCGAGACGCCGCCCGCTTTACACATGTGTTAAGCAATACACCTCGGTACGTGTTAGTTTATCTATTACATATTTTTCTTTGAAGATGCATATCCCTGACCATGGGCCAAAGTTACAGCAAAAAATGATTTTGTTTCTCGCATCAGAAACGAATAAATAGCATCAAACGAATAGATAATAGTGTACAGTGTATGTACAAGTTGAACTATATACTAACAGAAGATTTAATACTGTCTCTTTTGTTCTGGAGAAGAAATACAAATAACCAACCTAATAGATGAAATGTCATTAAAATGTATGATAAACCTTTACAGTTTAAAGTCTCCTCCCTCAAGTGTATATAGATATTTTTCGTGACTTTGCTTTGTACATATTATGTTCTCATTCACATGTTATAATTATGTTATATATTGCCTTTGATTCAATATTCATGGTTGTATGCATTCTCTCCCCACAGAGACAGCTTAGTCATGCCCGAGTAAGCCTCTGTTCTATTACGGCTAATACATGGAATAGAAAGGTAGAAATCGGATTGGAGGCAATCGAAGATAGTTGTTCAATCAGAGACGTTGTTTCAAAAGTGGTCATTCGCAAAACTTCGGCCAATCCCGTATATTTCGGCAAAGCTATCGTTGAAATTTAACATCAAGGGGAGATAACTCTTCATTTGACAAAACATTGCTTTTCACATTCTCATTAGTTATTATTTGGTTCATTAGTAAAATAAAATATATCATAATACACACTTATTAAACAGATTCTATCTATTAAAAAAACCTATCCATATCTTAATTCAAATATAAATTCCCTCTCACACTGTAAATAAAAATAAAAATAAAGGCATGATATTTTCCATGTCATTATACGACCGTTGATAATTCCCCGAGTCATGGTTATCCAAAAGGTGTTTTCATTGGCTGAAAAGAAGGGAGATATCATAAGTTACCTTTTTTGGCCGCTAGGACAATCTGCCGGAACCAAGATCTTGGCGTAATAGAACAGCCGCTAACTCGGGCATGAGTTGCCTCTGTGGTGATAGAATGGGTTGTATGTAAATGTATAAAGTGCGCTCGATTGAAAATATTCTAACGTAGATCTGAAAGTAGCATTTACGATCCACTCGAATGTTATTTAAATGCTTAATTATAAAGAAATTTATTTTACACCCTTTTGACAGGGTTGTTTTTTCATTTATTTTCCCTTATCTGATCACATTTTGAGCTTATTGTTGATTGTGCATTGTTATATTTTCCTTTCGATTCTTGTCTTTAATGTGCTGTTTAAATTACATTTGTCATCTATTTGGTGTGAAAGATCAAATTGTGTTTACGGTGTAAATATATCTATTAATTTCATGTTAATTGGTCTTAGAAATGTTTCATTGTTTACTGAAAATTAGAGAATGAAACCAAAGAAATAAAGATTCTACATAGAAAGGGTGTCTTGTCATCTTGATTTTGATACAAGGAAACGAAGACTTTATTGTACTGTTGACATGGAATGTATAACTCGTAATACATATTCGTATGTCACGTTGTCTTATCTAACAAAAAGAATTTGTATCTATGATTTAGTTTGGATTTGTATTGAATGAATACTATAAACTTTATGTACTCTAAATGATGTGTGTATTTTCAATATGATTGGTAACAACTACCACGTCCTTGAATCAGCAAGTGCCTGAACATGAACTTCTACCTCCAAATAGAACCATACAATCTACCATCTGTCATGGTTCAAAAGATGTTGAACTAAAATGACATTAAACATCATAGCTGATTTTAACGTATTTTAGTTATTCAAGAAAAGGATTGGACAAAAGTTGTCGAGAAAAAGCCCTCTCAGATATGTACAGGAGTCATCTTACAACAAGTGACGGACATGGAAATTATTATCCGAGTGTTTCCGTATCATTGACATCATACATTTAGGATACAATTTGTATTATGTGAGCGCTTGGATTAACATCTATAGGTGCTCTGTGAACAATAGTTTCTAAGGCTTTTGTTTCCATTGCATAAACTTGACAAACCCTAGATAGTTCGGATGACATTTCTTTAATCTTCTTATGTTACAGTCATGGCAGCCACATTAAGAAGTGTTTGGAATTGGTTTAACTAGGCCGATGCGTTTGCGCTAACAGTGTGATCTATAAATAGATACCATAACAGCTTTAACAACTTTTTGTCTTTGAATAAATTACAAAGGACATTTCAGGAAGTAATGAAATTAGAGTTAGACAAACATGACCAGACTGGCAGCCTGCATCGTTTCTAACATTACTTCTAAACTGATGATAATTAAGTGTGCAAATCTTCTATCTTAATCATGTGTAGAAATAATGTTATTTTTGCATACATAACAAAAGCAGGTGCGCGTTTTATTTTCCCATGAATGATAAGACAGAATAACTGTGTCTAATGCTGTGATTTATAATTTGATTGATGTTGGAAAAAATAAATGTTGAATGCTTTAGCCGTGTGCATGGCTTGCTACAATTTGCATCTACTTTTTTTTCTCTAATATGTAAAGAAATTATGAATATCACAGTTAAGTGTATAAGCCTATATATCAAGGAAAACGTCAGGATATCAGAAAATATATACTATGTATCGGAGTTCAGAGTTCGGATAGCTTGGTTGAATGTAACTTAACATTCATGAATGTACACAAGGTTGTATATAAGAAAGAGTTAACATCGGATGGTTCGGACTAGATCAATTTTCTTTAATACGATGCATTTATTTTAACCATTATGTGGGTTTTGTCAAATATGGTTACAAATGGAAGGTTGTACATATTTATACAGGAAAAAAACCAACATTGTTGTGTACTTAGATTGACAAACTTGAGACCGATATTTGTTTTAAACGTTTCATTTCAATTAACATCGAAAACAATCGCAGAGAATAAAAGCCTTGCTCCCAACGATAATAAACGAAGACCAAAAAGCTTTTATGTCAGGACGATAAATAGATAACTATATGTGTATGAATTATGATATCATTGGCTATGCCAAATGTTTTGAGATATCCGGTTTACTACTTAGTAGATTCAGTAGATATTTTGGCTTTGGTCCATATATTAAAATACTTGGCCTGTTGTGTCCAGATGTCTAACATTGTACTGCTTGCAAGTAATGAACATTAAAAGGATGGGTGATGCTTATTTTCTGACTTGGTGTTTACACTGTAACCGATAAAATGTGAGTTTTTTTTTTGTCAAAACAGATGTCACCTCTAATAATACCATAATTTTTCCACATATCTTTGGTTTATTATTTACAAGCATAAACATATCGTAATGATATTTTTCCAGTAAACTCTCAATCTAAGTTTTTGTTGGAATAATACATGGAATCACACTTGTGGCTTCTGAAATACATGTATGTTAATTAATCACTCATGTTGATGCATTTGATATCAGATATTGCGTATAAAAAAACTTTGTCATCGAATGTTTTCTGCATTCGTGGGCAGACGATGTTGTGTTGTGTTAATTTTATTCTGTGTTTGTGAATATTGTATGTGTCTGTGGTGTTATTAAGGTGCTGTAATGTGTAGTTAGTGTAGGGGTAGGTAAGGGACGGGTGGGTGATTAATTTTGATTTTGTGTTGTAAATAAACCTATTAAATAGCACTTGGGTTGTGTTTTCCTCTGATACGTGACATCTACACTCAGGGAAAAAATAAACAATACCATGTAAATGCAAAATAAGGCCACGATTGATAATAACGGTTTCGTCAGGTCTTCAGCAGCAACTTACACTATATCAATATCTGGTCAAGTTTTTGAAAAATACGCCTTTCAAATTTGTTAAATATCCTTTACTAGACAAGATAGAATATTGAAATCCTGTTTGTTTGTTTTCTAGGGTCAAACTGTTAATATGTGGTATCAAAATTTATTTCAATGAAAATGATTTATAGTGATAACATCTTATATATTTTAAAAACTTTTAAAACTCAAAGTCAAAGTCAAAGAGTATATATTGTCCTTTAGGCCTCTTGCCCATATACAGTTTAAACTATATTCATGTATGTTTATACAATATTAAAAAGTTAGATTGTATCATGAGTACAACGATAATCGGCTTCATATCCAGAATCTCTTGGCTGTACACAAGATTCAGGCAAATTAATACAATTTCATTTTATAAAGTTTCATAAAGTAAAGTGCATGTTAATTTAATCTGGCCTATAAGGCCCTATTGGCTTATGGCATGGCCATCCGACCATCCGTCCGTAGACTTTGTGCATTTTCGACTTCTTCTCTTGAATTACAAGTCACCTAACAAGGGTCACACCCTAAAACCCTATGTACATCTTCTTCTCAGGAACCAAAAGGCCCAGAAAGCTGAACTTTTGTGTACAGACTCCTTGATTAGTGTAGATTAAACATTTATGGCTTCCATGGCCCTGTGACGCCTAATAAGGGCCAAGCGGGCAACACCCCTAAACACTTTTTTCATCTCCTTCTCCAAAAGCAAAGAGTCTTTAAAACTGAAACTGTGTGTACGAACTCCATGTTTAGCGAGGATATTGATTTATAGATTTGGATCTTTATTAATCGAATGAGTACAAACGAGTTTTCTTGGAAAAAACGGCCAAATATAATTTCCAAAATTATAGCTCCGAGCAAAAACAAATTAGACAATTATCAAATTTTGGTTTTCGGTTGCAATTCGAAAATTTCTGACATGGTTTGGATTTGTATAGCAGCTGTGACATTACTATGATGTCCCATTATCTTCACTGTTGTTGGGTCGGGTCACGTGACGACACTGTAGCATACGACTTCCTATTGACTGCCGTGATGCAGAAAAACAAAGCAAAACAAAGACTTCACGTTTCTTATCATGCATGGTGGTAGTGAGATAAGAAATTGTTGAAAATAAAGGAATTATCTATATATATATACCCATTTTGTGAGAGATTTCGAGTTGCATGCGGTTTACTGTCCAAAATGGTGCCGGTAAAATTGACAAAAATATATTATCCACGCTCTTGTAACTCACGGGTTACATTTATTCAAGTAAATTCTTCCCACAACGCCTGTTATAAAGCAAAAAGATTTGATAAACAGAAAACCAACGAGTTCCTTCATAATATTGATACCACTCATATCGACAATCTCACAAAGAGAGCACATGCAGCTAGGCTTGATAAAGTTGACCCTGTAACAGTCAATAACATTACTGACGAGGTCCCGCACGTGCTTACTGACGCCGCATATACAACGTTTGGAATACGAAAAGCTGGAGTATCTATGAAAAACGATCGATCACAGAAACCTTGGTTTGGCGCAGAGTGCTATAAAGCAATCAATAGATTTAACAAAGCTAGACGTCGTCTACGTAAATATTATTCTATAAACAATAAACGTATATTAAGACTTGAATCTAAACATTATAAAAAGTGCATGGATAGGCATATTAAGCAATACAGAGATGAAGTAGGTAACATGTTTAGAGAATCCCGTAAATATTCTCCTAAACAATTCTTGAATACACTAAAAGGTGATAAAATGAACCGAAATGATAACATCGATATTGATACATTCTAAAAGTTTTTGAACGAATCGGAAGCAGATGAAAGTGAACCTGATACAAACGAGTGAACAATATTCAACTTAATTGCGACACATTAAACAGCGATTTCACCAAAGAAGAAATAAGTTCGGCTATCATGCAACTGAAACGAAGTAAGGCATCTGGAATAGATTTAATTGAAAATGAATACTTAATTGAGGGTTGTGATCATGATCTATTAACACCTTTGTTAGTAGAACTATTTAATTTGATATTTGAAAATAGTACCATTCCTGATGCATGGCTTTCTGGAATAATTAAACCAATTTGTAAAAAGAAAGGTGACATTTCGGATCTTAATTCGTATAGGCCAATAACTATCTTAAGCTGTTCCGGGAAACTATTTACAAAAATATTGAACAATCGCCTTTCAAATTTCCTAGAAGAAAACGAAATACTGACAGCAAGCTCAACCGGGATTTAGAGAATCATGTTCGAATGCTTACAATCTTTTTGTTATTTACAACCTAGTTCATATAATTAAAACATTAAGGGCGAATATTATACTGCGCCTTTATTGACTTTACCAAAGCTTTTGATACAGTTTGGAGCGTAGGTCTTTGGCAGAAATTCAAATTATTGGCATGGATGGTTTTGACACTTATGAAGGCAATGTATAATGGGATCAAATCTTAAGTGCAAAATAATCGAAATGAATCAAACTACTTCGCATGCAAAAATGGAGTTAGACAGGCAGAAAACTTTTCTACTTTACTATTTTCAATTTTCGTTAATGATATTGAACCACATCTTCTCAAATCTGACTGTAATAGTGTTACATTAGACTGCGGTTAAGATGAATATATACACATCTTTATACAGCTTTTAATCTTACTATGCAGATGATGCCGTTCGATGAAACACTGCGAGGGTTACAAAAAGCATTGGACTCTTTCCACACATATTGTAATACCTTGAAACTGACTGTCAATATAAGTAAAACTAAAATCCTTATCTTTTGTAGTGGACTCGCGAATTCCACAAAACTGAAATTTTATTATAAGCAAAACACATGATATCGTAGATAATAACCTAGGTATAACATTTCACAGAACTAGAAAATTAGTCACATGTATTAAAGAAATTTGTGAAAATGCGAAAAAAGCTATGTTCAGTTTGTTGATAACAGCACGAAATATTGACTTGCCTTTGGACTGATTGTTGTTTGCTTTTGACGCAATGATATTGCCTGTTCTATCTTATGGTTCAGAATTTTTTGTTGTTGAAAATTTTGATTGCTTGAAAATATTCGTCTAAAATTTATTCGACTTAAATCTGGATTCAGAAACTCCACCCCAAGATTTTTTCTCTCGGGAGATTTCCAATCACTCTCACCATTCATAAACGATTAATAACTTTCTGGCATACATTAAACTCCCAAACGGTAACACAAAAACTATCTCAAATTATCTACAGTTATCTAATTTTGATAAATGATGGCGCAAAAACAATAGGTAACCCCAGATTGACAAAAGTCGAACATCTTTTAGATGGAATTGGATTATCGTGTATATTTAAAAACCCGTCATCTTGTACAACTCAGTGGCTGGTTTCGCAGGTAGAGCAAAATCTTAAAGACCAATTTATTCAAAAATTGAGAAGTGATATCGCTTCAAGCTCAAAAGGATTTTATTATCAAAACTTAAAAGATTTTCCACTATTTGAAACTTATCTTTCTTTTCCAAAACAAATTTCTATCCCATTATTGAGATTTATCACATCTAACCATTATCTACCAAAAGAAACTGGCCGCATTTTTATTAGTTAGCAATGTAAGATATTTCTCTGGTACAAGTAAACCTACAATCTATATCTTCGATTGTACTGTTCCATGACTGAATAAACATGTAACTGCAACCGGTTTAAACATCTGAAGAAACAGTGATACATTACTGACACTTTGATATAACCACACATATCCAAATCCATATGAAAACAATAAATTAAGAACAGATGATGCATAGTTATCATATTTACAATTATCATAATCTAATGACATATCAAAAGCTTTTTTAGGTAATTGTTGCTGGAACATAGTTACAATTTTAACCCAGTATTTGTTAAAACGACTTTTATGTGGGTAACGTCCACCTTCACCATAAACAATGACATTTGGTGTTTGAGGACCAACATTTAACAAATTCTTACAAGCAAACAAATGATCATATTCTTTTTTTTTGAAAGACATATTACCCCACACCTCGGCACCATACAAAAGAATTGGTTGGATTTGGCGATCAAAGATTTTGAAAATAAACCTGGAATTATATTTGAGGTTTAATTTATATAAATGATGTATAATTTCAATCAAAGCCCTTTTACCACGGAAAAATAAGTTTAAAATACATTTGTTGAATTTGTTGGATGGAGAAAAAGGTATACCAAGATATCTGTATGAATCTGTTGTCAAAACAAGTGCCCCTTTATAAAACCATTTTTTACCATTCAAACCAGATGTATAAAGACATTCCCATAATTCATTACGGTACAATAGAATCAAATGCCTTTCGAAAGTCGACAAAGGCAACAAACAATTTCTTGTTTTTCTTCATTAAATTATGAAATTGTTTCCCTTATGTTTGCCCATTTTGTCATTCTTGTATGAAGAATACTTGTATAAATTTTGCTCAAAATGCATTAAATAGAAATTCCTCGATTATTGTCAGGATTATCTTTATTTCCTTTTTTATGTAAAGGGATAATGATTGCTTTTAACCACTGTTCAGGAAATATAGAATCATTGAACATCTTATTGAATAATAATAAAAGGAACAGGGTTACAACAGCTTCCGCACATTTAAACATCTAAATTATAACATGATCTTTCCTGGGGATTTTCATTTTGCAAATGGTTAATTGTATAATGTAATTCAATATCGGTTATAGATGACTCAAGGTAATGTGCATCAAAAACACCAAGGATTGTATCATCAACACTTTGTAAAATACTGCTAGTAGGCTGAACATCTGATAAAAGTTTGCTATTGAAAACATGTTGAAAATAATTTAAAGGAATATTCCAGTACGATTTCAACTTAATTCTAGCAAAAGTTTGAGTTATAAAAGACATTCTCACAAATTATTAAATTTTTCTGTCAACGAGATAAGTATTTACAGAATTTTAAACCTTCGTCTTTGAGCGATGGCGGAGGTCGCCATTTTATTTAAAAATGTGACGTCATCGACACACCAAAAGAAATCGATGCAAGGAGCTTACATTATAAACTCCGTACATCTTTGTGCAGTGGAGTTTCCATGATTTGACTAGAACTGCTGAATGTGTGCGCTGCGCACTTTGTTAACGTAAAACATCGTTGTGCCTACAGAACGACCCAGTCGTCGGATAGATCATTCAACAAGCAACTACGACTAATATGCGGTTTTGTCTAGTATTATTAACGATATGAATTATATAAAAAAAACCACAGAAAATAAATAAATAAATAAATAAATGTTTTTAAAAACGATCAAGAGAATTGTATCTTGTTGTGTTCTTTGTATTTTTTTCTGATTAAAACATGGTATGTTTACCTGAAAGATGTTGACGTACTCTATAACTACTCCTTTTTATATAAAATTTACACTTTCAAAGTAGAAAACGTTTCCTTGAATTTTGATACATCAAACGTGCATATCAATGATTTATCTGTTATATACATAGGCCTATTATCAATCACTAAGACCTTTGCATATCTTTTTTTTTTATATCTTTCCAAAAATAAGAAATTATATTTTTTAATATTTTATTTTCACAGAGTTACTACGATAGGTTTTCTTTAAAAATTTGGCACTCTTTCACATTCAATCTGTGGATTTTCAAAAACCCTCTAGTCAGTTTGAAAAGGGAAAAACATTTTTTGTTATGAACGTGTTAGAATCATTGTATTATTTAAAAATGAATATAAAAGGGAATATTCAATGTAAAACATGCATAAATAACGTAAATCTAGTATTTTGTAAAATAATTTGAAGGTTTAATTAAGAGACATACAGTTAAACCAGAAAGAAAGTACCCCCTTTCTAGAAATTTCTAGAAATTTTCTAGAACGTATCTAGAAATTTTCTAGAACGTTTCTAGAAATTTTCTAGAACGTATCTAGAAATTTTCTAGAACGTATCTAGATATTTTCTAGTGCGTATCTAGAAATTTCTAGAAATTTCTAGAAATTTCTAGAAATTTCGAGTTTTTATTTTTTGTAAGATAATTAAAATCTGTTTACATATTTTAAAACTGCTTATTCAATATGATATAATGTGAAATTATGAAGTTTGTGTGTTTATTAGTAACGAAGATATTCCATGTTAAACTTTTCCTCCTCTACCACCTGCCCTCATTATAACGCCCCTGCTATGCAACTGTCACGCATGGTTAACGCGCTACTTAACGGGGGCTGACAGCCTATGTCGCTCATTAAATCCCCATTCATTGTTTACAATGGTCAGTGTTGCACAAGAAATAGTTGTAATCTGTCACTGAAGTTACCCGCAAAAAAATCAGTTTATGAACATTGCCTTAAACGGTAAGAACGTTGCATTTGATTTGCAGGTAGAAAAAAGTTTTTTTCATGCTTACAGAAATGCACAGCGTCGTATGAAAAGACTCTTATAATGGAAATATTGTTCATACAGAAATAATACAGTAGACAATTCTTGACCTTGAGGATATTCAAAAGTCAAACTTAGAATATCACCTTGACAACAACAATCGGCTGCCCAAAGTTTTATATCGAGTATAAATGAAGTTTATTAGAAAACTTACAGTACCTTCAATTATGTAATGTTATTTCTTAAAACTTTTTATTCAGTTCATCTAGACTTTATTTCCCATTTATGGTCTCGTTCATTTGATTGATAACGGGTTAACTGTTAAAGGGACAGTAGCACATTTTAGGAAGAATATAAAGTGTTATCAGGAAAATGAAAATAAATTATTCCCATCGAAAGACAATGGCATTGAACTAAACGAAGCAGTAATAAACAAAATATATAATGTAATGTTCAGCCATGCGATTCCCTTTTCTTAATAAAATGAATTAAAAGGTTTTCACACAAAATGGGTACCAATGGATTTAACATTCATAATTTGTTCTATGACTATGGTGTGTGTAATGGGATTTTTGACACTATCAATATAATACATTTAGCTGTAACGTACAATTGTCAGTGAAAGATGCTATGCCCCTTTTTAGAATAATAAGCATTTGTTTATACAGTAGGAAAGCTTAAATGGCAAATTGGAAGAAACAGATGCAAAGTTGTTTTGATTATGATTATAAAATAAAAATTATGATATTGTTCTGCTCAAAAAAGTCATTTGATTAACAACAGCGAGATGCAGCATGGTAAAGACAATGAAGGCAATAATTAAATGAAATAACTTTAATACGCAGATCAGCAAAATTACCCATATATGTAAAGGCATTCAAGAAAACTTAAATATGCGGTCTTCTTCAATTAAAAGTTAAACACTAACAGGTCAACAATGTGATGACAGTGTTTGCAGTTTCTATTGGCAAGGCGAACCGCACTTACACTGAAAAGGCAATAACAAAATAGATAATACAGAGATATAGATATAGATATAGATACACAACAGTTACCAATACACTTATAATGTTATTGTCTAATAACGTATTTTTTAGGTACCGGTATATATTTCGCTGACACTTCTTGCATATCGCTTCTGTACTTTGAGAAGAAATCAATCCGTATGAACGAAGTAAACTACAAGTCGACATACAGGCTTGCTTAGTGAAGGTATCTTTGTATAGGTATTTGTTTATTCTCCAATTCATATGAAAACAAAATAACAAACACGCTTGAGATAACTTATTTAGTAAGATATTCAATTATCATTAATCATTAGAGCGATTCGTATGTCTTAATGAAACATTCAATGAAGAAACTGGACCTAAAAAGGGACAGTTCCATCAGGGCATTCCTTGTTCGAAACGAAATTCAAGTCAAGGTGACATTTCTGTTTGTACATATCTATTGTATATCTCATTAGTTTATGATTAGTACACAGCCTAGTTGAGACAGGATGCTGAGCGTAACATTTTGCTTGATTTAGTAAAATTTGTACAAAATCATAAACAGTGATCAGCACCTTTAGTGTGAAAAGCCTCGCTATGGCGATATTACACGATCATAAGGCATTTTTTATAGTCTTTACATGTAATATGTAAAGGTGCGGATATGCTATCAAAAATAGTTTTTATGTTTGGTAATGTCGCCATCTTCAAAATGTTCATAGGAGAGTCCCGTAATGTCGAAAATATCTCTCATACCTACATGTACGTACCACGCATTGATAATCTATTTATACTATGCATAAAGACTGTGTTGATTTAAAGATGTTTTTCTCTATAATAGCAGTGGAATTAATGGAGTCATACTTTATTAAACGGTCAGTGACAAAATGATCAATAACGTAGATTTTCATTTCAAATATGTAACTGCCTTCATGCATTTAGTGTAACGTACAGAGGTTCTGATGAATAAGAGAATGTCTGTTGGTAAAACGAAAACACACAGTCGGGAATTACACATACTTTTGCATATGCGGTAATATACATATAAACGGTAATACATGTATAAACAAGGTCATGCGACTTGTGATTGGCAAGTTGTTAACACAATGAGCGCATACACAAAGTTCCCGTTTTCACATCAAAGTGAATGATGAAAGAAACACCGATGCCGAGTTGCATAATACGGTCAATTATTGCATGTTTGTAACCAGCCTGTCTAAGAGACGATAACATGTTGACCCGCCATTTTGAGTTGTTTTAATTGCGTGAAATGACATTAACGGACTGTATTGTTGTTATAACTATTCTAATACTAAGGTATTCACGTATATATAAAAATACATATGTAACTTTCTTAGTCTGATTATCTATCAATCCATACAATTAAACGTATAGTAGAAAGATATCACGATGAACACCCGGCATCAATTGATAGTGAAGCGATGATATTTTGATTCTCGAAATTTATTCAAATTCAAACCAAATCAAATATACACTCACTAAAATTGCAATTTTCCTAAATAACAAATGCTACAGTCAAAACATGTATTCAAACCAGTGACATGCAGATTCCAAACCCAGTGAGTTACCATTAGATCACGGAGGCCAGTTGAAAATACAGGATGTTTTACTGAGTAGAAATTGTATCGTGAATTTTTCTTTGTATATTAATTGTATGAATATATCATTGTTACCATATGTTTCTATGCACATCAAATTACGGTTTCAGTATAATTTTGGTCCTATTAACAATGGCAGTACATTCTA
This sequence comes from Steromphala cineraria, assembly GCA_916613615.1. NCBI lineage: Eukaryota > Metazoa > Mollusca > Gastropoda > Trochida > Trochidae > Steromphala > Steromphala cineraria. The sequence goes on along the minus strand of OU744728.1, from coordinate 65,313,497 downwards.
TTGTGGTAGCTCGTACGGTTTTGGCTTTCAGCTGTTCTATAACATGTAACAATGTCACTATCACTATCTTGAATAGTACAGATTCTTGTACTTTCTTTTGGGCCGAGTCCCATGCGGGATTCCAACCCACACCACCAGCAATGACCATACCAACAGTTAATCAAACTCGCCCGTTTCACAAAAAAGGAGGTCCAACAAGCGGTAATAAGCGGTTGTTACATTCGTTACCCCTCTGATAGATGTAAAATTGGCACAGCTCCCACAGCTGAATGTAAAATAGATAAATGCCGTTTCGATTGTGAACAAATGTAACAATGTTATTTTTGGGATAACACTATCTTGAATAGTACAGATTCTTGTACTTTTTTTGGGCCGAGTCCCGAAATGAGCATTATTATTAAATTCTGTGAAATACGTTATTAAAGGAAATAAAGAATATACTACCATTTCTGTTCATGGTCATCGATTTAGTTTTGTTATTGGGTATGGACATAATGAAACAAAGAACAAAACGTTTATCACCATAAACATTATAATTGTCATATTATTCACAGCCCTTCTTCGGTAACGATCTAAATGTTGACAATTCATTAAATTCTATTAATAATATTGTTTGTGTCTGAACGGATTAGACTTGAGTGAAATTATCCTGCCACAGAACTAACTTACGACTAGCACATATCGCTTTCACATCTTGATAGCTATTAAATTAGTTATTGAATTGAATTTTTGTATTGTTTTCTAAACAAGATATTCTTGTTGTAAAATGTAGTAGCAGTAGTAGTAGTAGTAGTAGTAGTACTAGTAGTAGTAGTAGAACTAGTAGTACTACTAGTACTAGTAGTAGTAGTTGTAGTAGTAGATTTGTTATTAAAGTGCCACACGCATCATTACATTTTTATACAAAATATGATACACATTATAAAACAATACGTCGAGCCACAAATTGCTTATGACACTAACAGAACAAATTTTGCTGTTAATAAATACATGTTTTTGAATATAAATAAAATCAGAACAATAACAGCTCACTTCTATTAAACATATTTAAAATCGTGCTTTCATTCATTGGAAAAACAAACTTTTCATTGTCATTTAAATCATAAAAAGCATCTTTACGTATAAAAGCAGTTTCAAACAGAAGAAAACGCAAATCATCATAAAGATAACATCTCATTAAGAAATGGAATTCATCTTCAACCATATGTAAATTATGACAAAGAGTAGGATGGATTACAACTTCTTTATTGTATTTGCATACGACGTTTCAAGGCAACTCCGTGCCCCTTCATCAGGTAAGTCAATCACTTACCTGATGAAGGGGCACGGAGTTGCCTTGAAACGTCGTATGCAAATACAATAAAGAAGTTGTAATCCATCCTACTCTTTGTCATATTAACTACCAACTTCTATATGCCTCTCAAGCATATGTACATTTTTAATACAATATTTACAATGCCATTGTAAAAGAGGCACCGGAAGCTTGGCATATCTGCAGGTTTTACTAAACAAGGGTAAAATACGACATCTAAATTTAGATAAAATACGACGATGATCTCTAAACATGCAATTTTTTACATAATGTTTAACAATGGGAGTGTTTTGTACAAGTGCGCAATTTGTTGCCGTTTAACTTTCCAACATCATTCCACAAGCCTGCCAAATATCGACATCTTGTTTTTTTAAGTATACCTTTTATAAAACTTTAACAACATTTGAGTCCCAATTATTTAAAAGTAAAATTCACAGTTATAGTTGGATAACAACATTAAAATCCTATAATCAAAAGATTTTGTTTTGCAATGACCACAAGTGTACTCTTTTTTTATATCTGACTCCTACACATAATCTAAGTCTACAGATAAAACGAAAACATTAACAATTTTGTGAAACATTTACAGAGAATTATCCCATATATAAAATTGTAACAAGCGTTACCAGATAATGGCAAATGCAATTAACTCAGTGAACCGTATCTCCTGAACACGCCAGCGGTCGCTCAAGTGTAATAGACAAGTAGGTCGGTGTGTAAAACAAACAAGTTTCAATAAACAGTTTATGTTACAATACACATTCGGATTCTAGAGAGGGACGATTGATGAGATGATTAGATGATTGCGCAAAACTACATTATGTAATTCAGTTTATGGCAGTGGGTCATGCTTATTACCGGTAGTGGTAGTGGAATGAAAAGTTATGCTGTCTATCATATTGGAAGTTATGAAGATATTCATATTCTTCTTCTGTTATGTTCGAGTAATTATTAATATACAAACTCATATTATGGGAGAGTTCCGCGTGCCGATGAGTTCTTCATTGCCTGAACGTGACATGGGTTCGAACGTGTGAGCAGTTGGATTCAGGCCCAGTCAGCCAACACTTAGACCACGGAGGCCAGTTGCAAACAATGGATTTCATGAAGAAGTTAAGGCAATATTATGGATATACAACTTCTTCATTCAAGTTTGCGACGTTTCGACATAGATACTAATGTCGTTCTCAAGCAAGTGATGACATTATTATATATGTCGAAACGTCGCACTTGAATAAAGAAGTTGTATATCCATAATATTGCCTTATCTACTTCATCATCGCAACTTCTAGAGTGCCCATCAAAGAAATGGATTTCATACTTAGTTCATATGTTGATAATTCTAAAATAATTTAGCATTGGCACCGAGCGCACATCAAGCTTTAATTAATGCTTCTGCACTAGTTTGCTGTTTTTTATTTTGCATTAAATATTTGTATGAAAGTACAGCATATATCGTATATTTGTAATGTAACATAGCTATGCGTTTTCATTGCGACTAATAATTATTCTTCATCATTTACTCATTACCTCAAAGAGAAGCATATATGTTGTAAATTAGGGCGATCCTCCTCGCGAGAGCCACATAAATATATAGAAGAAGAAGAAGAAGAACATATTTTATTTAAGTGTCACACAGCGTACATACACGGCAAATATAGCACGACGTCCGGCCAACAATGGCCTATGAGACACTAAAACACATTAAAATAGCTAAAAGCGTATTAAGCGCTAAAATAGTTAAAATAAATCACAAATAACAACATTCTTTAAAAAGGCTTAAGAGAGCAATATAAGTTTGGTTTTATAGAATTATATGTTTCCTGCGTCTAAACATAGCGCTTGTTGTAGCGGCAAGAGGTTGGTAGAGTTGGGGTGACTGCAAAAGAAATATGAATTGATCTGTTGGAGAAAGATTCATTAACTGAGTTTGAATAGCTTGCGCTTTTAACCATAACGGGACCTGATATCTGAGTAAAGCTGACATTATATATATAACTACAATATGTCAATCTGTTTAAGCTGTAAAGTTACAAGACTTGCTCACTAGAAATATAGACCACGCCCATCACGTGTGCACAGATTAAAGATCTATTGGCAAGTGATTGTGTATTCATATGTCAATATATTATAGATGAATAAGTCAACTTAAATTAACAAGATATTCGCTGTTTGCGATCCTTATCCACACCTTTCTGTTTCCCGACTGATCTCCATGAAACAATAAAACAATGAGAACTCTATGGTAGACTAGACAGCTTCCTTTCATCCCGTCTCAGGAGATGAGGGGTACTGTGAACTAATTAGCGTCGCGGGCGGGCAGTAAAGCTGACAAGGGGCACAGGCATTGAGCGGTGAAGCATGTCCATGACATAACATGAGTTAATGCTTTTGTCACACAAAGGTAGTTTTTAAAACGTTCTACTCCGTCCTAAAATGTTCACAAAACGGCCTCCTTCGGGATCGAAACGAGAAACATTTTTTTACATTTTATCTAACGCCAGAAAGTTTATCCACAGTTTTAGTACGTCAACCTGTCTAGTCCTGTGACATATTGTAGTACGAGAGAGAGTCAGTTGAATAGAGTCTTCGGACAGTTAACATACGTTATCAACAAGACCTTTCTCAGCCTTAATACGCACTATCATGTTCTAGCTCGTTTTAGAAAGTGCACTACGTTTTCATGCGGTCAGTAGGGCGTGCTGCTTGATACGATTTTTACGTCCGGGCCCGTTGTCTATAAAGACAATGCAAGTTCTCGACCGTTTTCAAACCTGATCTCGCTGTCAATCAAAGTAACACAATTTATAAAAATTATTATATAATATAATTATCAACTGAAATATATAGGTTGCGCAGAAATACATACAAATATTTTAATCACAAAATTAACCGACATTCACTCTATTCCAGATGCCAAAGTGTTCATATTTAGTAATCACATTCCCATGAGTGAACCAAAACTGATGCATTTATATCCGTCCCTTCAATTTGTAGTATTTCAAAGTAGTGAGACCGAATTGAGAATATATCAAACGTACTAACAACGAATACGATGTTTTCTGAACCTTGTGCGAACTCATAGACCTTTGCAGGAACGTCCTTAAAACGTTTTCATGACAATCTTTTTGTTTTCAACATATTTGGACGAAATCGTAACTGCCTATAGACATACTATGATCGGGTTAGAAGAAGAATAGAAGAAGAAGAATATATTTTATTTACGTGTCACATGTTGTTATAAAACATTTGGAACATTCACAGAATCAATTTAAAAAACAACATCCAGCCTTAAAAGGCTTATGAGACACGAGATTCGTTGACAATCTAAAATCATGAGATAAAAAATATATACATTGTTAAAATGGTGTGGAAACAGTCACATAGGTGCTAATAATAGACATACTATGATCGGGTTAGATCTGTTTGCGGACTGTTGATTTCCGATTGAAGCACGTGATAATAGTTCTTGGAAGGGTCGAAGTACGGCAATTCCGTTAGACGTACAGCAATCCCGTTTAAATAACGTTGGTCCTACGTTAAATTTTTTAGAACATCCTTCCGTTTCTATAAGGTTCGTAAACATTTTACACTAGGTCCATTACGTTCTCCAACAGTTCGAGTCCGTTTTATGCCTGTTCCTGTGGCAATATTCAAGAGGATCCATTCCATTATTTTCTTCAATGTCCTCTATATGATACTTTTAGAATGACCAAGTTCTTCTCCCAAAACAATGTCACTTTAAATGTTATCTTAAACGGCGACGAATCATTGTCCTGGCCATATAATGAACTGTTAGTAAATGCTGTTCACATGTTTATAACTGAATCTCACCGCTTTTCTTAAACGACCTACCATAGTTGTAATGTTGACTCACTGTACCATTTGTAGGCGTGAAACGCATTATATTTCCATGTATCAAAATATATGTAACGATTTTGTATTAAGGAGAAGCATTTATAAAGGCTTTATTAATAATAATAATAATAATGAGTGGATTTATATAGCGCTAAATGCTCCAGGCACTAAGTGTCTGCTCTAAGCGCAATATGAAAGTATGTACATTATTTACAAAAGTGGGAATGGGAATCTAGCAGTGGTAGTATTTTTTGAAGAGGTATGTTTTTAAGTGAGATTTGAAGTTGTCAAGAGTTGGAGAAAGTCTGATTTCATGAGGAAGAGAGTTCCAGAGAAATGGAGCAGCATAGCTGAAAGAGCGGTAGCCAAAGGACTTCAGGTGACATTTCGGTAGCTCCAGAAGGTCAAGATGTGCTGATCGCAGTGTTCTCGCAGGGATGTGCTTAGATATTGTCTCACTGAGGTAGAGTGGAGCAGTTTCATGGTAACACTGATAAGTGAGTGTGAGGATTTTAAAGTCCACTCTTGCTCGCACTGGCAACCAGTGCAAGGACTTCAAAACAGGCGTGATGTGGGCGAGCTTTTTCGTTCTGCTGATGATCCTTGCACCTGTGTTCTGGACCTTCTGAAGTTTTGTGAGGAGCTTCTCCGTCGTGCCGTAGTAGAGACTATTGCAGTAGTCCAATCGTGATTGGACTAAGGAACGCACAAGGATGGCTGTAGCGTCCTTAGATAACATTGGTCGAATATGACCAATGTTACGGAGATGGTGGTAGCAGACCTTACATGTGTTGGTAACCTGGTTTTCCATTTGCATTTCAGAGTCAATCAGCACGCTTAGATTTTTTACCGTGGAGGAGAATGGTATATCTGCATCTCCAATGGAAATCGTTTCACCTTCAAGAGAAACTGTCTTCCGTTTTGGTCCAACAATGATTGCTTCAGTTTTTGCATCATTCATCTTGAGTTTGTTCATGGTCAGCCATGTTTTGATGTTGCCAGTACAGTCCTCAAGTTGGGAAATGGCAGTGTTGGAGTCTTCAATTCGGAATGTTCTCTGGAGTTGCATGTCATCTGCGTAGCCGTGATGATTGACACCTTGCGCCTCGATAGAATCTCCTAGGGCCTTGATGTACAGAGTGAACAATAGTGGTCCAAGTACGGAACCCTGGGGTACACCAAAGGGTAGAAATACCTTTTCAGAAGATACTTTGGAGATCTGTACTGTTTGACACCTTTCAGTGAGATATGATTTGAACCATGCCAGGGCGACTTCTGTGACTCCAAACTGGTATTCAAGTTGGCGTATCAACGTGGCGTGGTCGATGGTATCAAACGCCGCAGATAAGTCCAGTAGTACAAGGAGACCAACCTGGCCTGTATCTGCAGCTCTCTGAAGGTCATTCACGATGCGTAGTAGGGCAGTTTCCGTACTGTGGGAACCTCTGTAGGCAGACTGGTACTTGTCAAAGAGGTCATTGTGCAGAAGATGGGCAGACAATCTTCGTTTTACAGCCTTCTCGAGAATCTTAGACAAAAATGGAAGATTAGACACTGGCCTATAATTTTCCACAGATGCACTGTCCAGGTTTGATTTCTTCAATGAGGGCTTAACAACTGCTTCCTTGAAAGCAATCGGTACACTACCAGTAGACAAACTGAGATTAACAAGTTTGGTAATCACAGGCCTGTTTGCTAATCCCTTTTCCATATATATTATACTTTTTGTTTTGTATCACATTAACATGTCTTATGGAAATAAAATATTGTTTATATCAGTCCGTTTTATAAGAACGTAGTAACCCGGGTTTGGTGTGACTGGGGTATAACACTCTATGAATGTCTGATTCCTAGATACAAATGTCTATATAGAAGCAAGTTTTAAAAATAACTATACATAAATAAAACTACAACCACCGACTTATGAAGAAGAAAGAAGAAAAGTATATTATTTCGGTGTCACGTGTATACATTCATTTCACATGTGGCATGATTAAACAATATCTCACGTGATATAAAACATTGCAGATACAAAAGATACATGTGAGACACCATATTTATTTACATATCAACCATTATATATCAAAATATAGATAATAATAAAATAAAACATTTACTAGTAATAAAGGGATGGATGAGAGAATATAAATCCACTGATCAACAAGTGACTGCATGGCTGAGTGAGCAGTGTATTGTCGCGACAGTACTCAACACGTAGACAGTCCCAACCTCCCCCCCTCCCCATAAAACGGGTATGATCTTGTAATCACGGTTTAGGATTCGTGACTATCCGTTGCAATAACATTGCGTCATGGAGAAGTGTACAGCATTTCACGTGTCGGTCTTCTGTTTGCATATCTCTCAAATTAAACATTATGTAAAATTTGCTTTTGTTTCATTTCTATAAAGTAAACTTTATTATATTTGTATAGTGTATGTAACAGAACACTAGATATATTCTGTCAGTTGACAGATTTTACATTTGTATGGCTTGTTTTTTTAAAATATACAGTGGTTTGGGTTCGAACTTATGGCGTACTTGTCTGCTCAATTGTATCTAGCTACTGCATGTTCCACAATTTTAACAGATCGAAATGACAATGACACAAAAATAGCAACTTAGTATCTCGTTCAGTCTGAAATAATAAAATGGGTGTCCTTGAATTTACACGATGATTGTGTTATATTTAACAAAGATAAAATATTTTGGTCCAATATCCGCTTAGTTTGTTAAATAGTCCAATAATTATCTTCTTTTAACTCAGTGAACCGTATCCCCCGAACACACCAGTGGTCGCTGCATTGTAAAAGGCTTTGGGTATGTCGGAATGAAGACCATTAGCTTGAGCAAGTTGAGTGAGAATACACATTCATATTCTTGCGAGAAAGGAAGATTGGGAATACTTCTCTTTATGCTATGTAATAGAGCTAATGACAATGGCGCATGTTTATTACAAAACGTTTTTTTTCTGCGATACCCTAACGAATCCAATGCAATTCTATAAATAAAATGAACATATTTAGTCTAAAACTTGAACTTTTGAAATGAAGCGTTCAATAAATGTTTGAAAATTAAATAAAATGGAAAGAAGACTGATTTTTCATTGTTTTCATTGAGCATTTGAGTCTCCTGATAGACTTGTTAATGTATTTATCTTATTTTAGAGCCAGGCTGACAGACTAAAATATATCATTTGTCTTACATATTGCAAATTCATTTTTTACTTTATACAAATCACCGAGATACCAAATATAAATATTCTAAAAACTGATTGATCGGATTTTGAAGATTTAGTTGTGACCTGAAATGCTCATGATCATTGTAAGTTTTTAGTTATTCCAACTTTTCTCTTTAAAATCTAAAATGGTTAATATAAAAGATATCTAATACGGTTGATATAAAAACATCTAAGATCTTCAATAAAAAACATTGGGGAATATCGGTTATATCTCGTGTATCTGTACAAGTGCATATTGCATTGTATATAATGGAAATATAGGAGGTCGAACTTACCAACCGTTGTGCAAAGCTTCCCGGTGAATACATTACAAACAGCTTGAAATAGATTATATATTCACAAGGAAAACCAATGTAAATCTTAATGATCATAACACCCAACCGATTGGCAAACATGAAACTTCATAGGTATTAAAAATATGCATATACAAATGAAATACTGCAACACAAATATCATATTAGCTTGCCCAGGTGTTTTAGGGGCAGTTCAAAAAGCTGCAAATCTATTTTAGAGTAATGAAACTTTGATCGTTCATATTTTTGTAACTCACTATAAGATACTCGGTAAATGCATATTTCTTATAAGTAATTGATATCCTATATGATCCCTTTTCCTTTAACAACCTTATTTTATTTCTTGGATGACTCATTATATTTTAAACATGCTTTGTTTGGATCGTTTGTGTATAAATATGAAACGAAACAGAACATATTTTATTTCTGTCTTTCTGTCTATCTTTTTTGTCTATGCACTCAACATCTTTTGGTCAGTGGGTCAATAAATGCAGATAGATATCACAGAAGTTCTTTTTATTCTATTATCATTATTCTTAAATGTCTTTAGATCTTTCTTGTACTTGTCATATTATTTGCATTCACGTGAACCAAACTTTATCAATGGTGTCCTTTGATCGTGGATTATCGACTGTTGCTGAAGCAAATCGATTCTGCACAGTGGAGGATGAAGGTATACAAGGTAGAATAAGTAAAGTAACGATAATGATCGAAAACCGGACAATGACAAATGTTGTTAACTTCGAAATCGACTTTAATGACGTATCGTCTTTAATTTAACTTAATACAACTATTTAAAACAGTTTACTTGACAGTCGTTTTAAAAGATTTGTTTGTCACTTGCTCGCTAACGGATCCATGCATGTGATCTTACAGACAATCGTAATCAAACTCAATGTAATATTCATCACCTTTCATATTACTTCTATTTTACTGTTCTTTATTTACAAAATGCTACAACGAAATGAAACAGCATGTCCCGCAGCTTCATGCTGACGAGACATCTCATTAGCGCCGATCAGTGAGGGGCCATAAAGCAGTGTGTGTGCTATATTTAGATCGCCCCTGTTCAGTGAGGAGAAGTGCGTTAAAACGAGGAAGATCTATTATTAAATATCAATTATCTCCCTTTCTATTAATTGAATCATGTTGAAAATTTTACAGTAGGGAAAGTAAAGACGGGGATTTCAAATTAATTAAAAATATTTGATTTTTTGAAAAAATGTAAAAACTCGAAATTTCTAGAAAGTTCTAGAAACGCACTAGAACCGCACTAGAAATTTTCTAGATACGTTCTAGAAAATTTCTAGTGCGTATCTAGAAAATTTCTAGTGCGTATCTAGAAAGTTTCTAGATACGCACTAGAAAGTTTCTAGATACGGGGTATGTTTATTCATTGCTTAACTGTACGTTGTGATAATTTGTGCATTGTTATCATTAAAACCATATCCTTCTGTGAATATAAAAAATCATAGTTGTAAGTTAAATAATTTTATTTACTAAAAGACATAATAATGAGAAAACTCCAAACAAATATGGATTATTCAGCTACATCATAGCAACTTAGATAAAAAAAACACTCGATGATATAAAGAAACTTTCGTATCGGCGACAACTAAATAAATAGAAACATATTTTCATCCTCAAACAAGCCAAGATTTATGTATTAAAAACGTGAAGTCAATGCCAACATAGAAAATGCCATCTTTCAAATTTATCAAACGTGTTTTGATTGATATAAACAATTTCATTTTGATTACGAACCATACCACCATCATCGCGGATTCGATTTTTAGGATTCGCTTCGACAAGATCATGTCAATAGGTCTTTTTTTCGAGTGATATAATCAATAAATAATTATTCTATGTTACGTTTAATATTTTTTTAAATGCACTTATTTAAGCAAAGTCATTTAACACTTTATTTCAACCTTATGTATGGTGTCTATAGCTTATAAAAATTATAAAAAAATGACAGTGGTCAGTGTTCAAACCTTGTGACGTCCGCACATGGGAAATCTTTTCCAAACTGTACTGAAGTTTTGCAGCAGTCTGCTGGTCAGAAATATTTATTTATTGCTTTGGGCATCATAGAAGTAGAATATTCTGGACCCGGCATGTCTTTACTGAAGTCGTGACGGTTGTTACAGTCTCATATTTGACGGGCCGTCACCGCCCACCATTGAATCTAACGGCGTCTCCTAATTTCGTGGTGTGTCTTGACGTCATATTCCCGTTGTTTCTCGCTCTCGTTTACCGTTCGAGATAGCAAAATGGCGTCCCCCATCAATGACGGTAAACTTGATTTTTCCCAACTTTGAATTTTTATTGCAGATTTGGTGATTTAGCTAAAAATTATTAGCCAAAGTTGAAGGATTTATCCATAAACATTGTTTTAAAAGGCTCTTTTTCATTTTTCATTGGAATATTTCTTTAACCAGCTATCAGGTTGGATATTGCAACTTTTGCTTTCTTGTTGTGAAATATTTCTCAACTCTCTCCAAAATTTTGAAGAATCTTTTATATTATCTCTCAGGGTCCTTCTCTTTCGGTTGTGGAATTCATGTTTAGATAGGCGACATACATTTTTGTATTGGTTTGTAAAAAATATGAGCGTCTACTAGGATAAGATTTATAACGTCGAAATCTACTTAAATGATAAAGCTTCTTTCTTCGCCTTTTGTCAGTGGAAATTATAAAATTCTTTGACTGCCTTACTGAACCATGTTTAAAGGTTTTTTTCATGCACTGACATGCTGACAGAATGTTATTTACTAACATATCGACACTAGTACTGACGTCTTCCTCAACTCCATCAATAATATCTTGATTGGAGGGGTAATTTCTTGGAAGGGAAGTAAAAAAATCCTTTGCCATATCATCGTTCAATTTATAAAGGAAATTATCATAATTACCATTACCTGCGTTTTTTTTTTTGTGCAGATTCTTTGTCATTATCAACACTTGAAGATGATACGTAAGAGAGGGTTACAGGCATAATATGTTCGTTTATATGTGTGTATTACTTCAATCAAGGGTAGATCTGACTGTGTTAATATATTAAGTTGTAACCACTCTGATTCAAGGGGTCTTTGGTGTAGGTCATTTGTGAGATTGCCATAAGGGATTTGACTGGCACTTTCATACACTGACATAAATCTGTCCACATCTTTGGGGAAATTAAGTCTAGCAAACAATTGAACTTGCAGCCTATCCACAGGGGAGTTGAATAAGGTCGCATACTGCGAATGTAGAGCAATGTCACGTGACTCGTTCCCTCGAGGAACCATTTTTTTTAACAGAAGAAAGATGATTACATTTTTATGATGACGGGTTCGTGTAAATAGCTTAGACATGCGATTGTCGGCCTCTGACGTCATGTCATCCAATACAACCACGTTGTTCTTTCTGGCATCCAAGTAAGAATCCTCAATTATGTTGTATGGAAGTCCTTTCACAAACTTGACATGAGGCATCTGCTTACTGGTGGAGAGGCTGCCACTCAGTGTAACACCAGATAATGTTATTTGGTGTTGGCTGTATACATCCTTACATCAGTAGCTTGCATAAGATTTCAGATTTGCCAGAAAAACTTGGTCCAACTATCAAACAAGTAGAGGGAATGATAAACCTGAAACAAAGGTTCCCTTTGTTTTCTTTGAGAGAGCGGGGGTATATGCGGAATAGGACGCGGCGGCGGTGATGGCGTGGGTATTTGCAGTGGCGGCGGTGGCCGGGGTGTATGCGGTGGCAAAGATGGTAGACTGATGCTTTTGTGTCTCAGCATCACATCTTTTCTTGAAAACTGCCTCCCACATTCTGGACATGTGGCTTCCATGGTGGTTATGTCTCAAATGTGAAGTCCATGACACATATTTCTATGTGTACTGCCTGGATATCCTATTCTGAAATCCAGTTGTTAAATTATTTTGGGTATCCCATCCATTTTACATACACTTCTTTCCAACCAGTTTGCGCTTCTTTAATACCTTCTCAACTTGCCAAAAAGTGTCTGTAGACTTGTCCATTCACTGAAGTTCATTGACTTATAGACTGGCATCAGATCTCTTTAGTATCGTCTACAGACAAAGAATATTTCCTCTGTCCACTTCTCCTGATAGTCCTGTTTAAAAGCATACCTTAGATGAGACAACCGCACCTGATCTCCTACTTTGAATTTGAAGGTTATCTTTCTGTCGGGTACATGCATTTTCTCTACCTTTAGGTGAACTGGTTTAATCAGGGGATCAATGTACTGTTCTTTCCATACAACCGATTCATTGCTCTTGTCAATATCAGTGGGAGTGTTTTCATTCAGTGATCTATGTGGTCTATGGTTGTAGTCACTTACAAGATAAAAACATCCAGATAGAGATATAGGTCTGTTTATAAGTAAAGTATCTATACATGGTAGTCTTCATTGTCCTTATTACTCTCTCTGCATAAGATGCCTTGGTTTCATTGTGTGTGACATAAAAGGTAATACCGTTCCTGGATAATTAGAATCTCACTTTGTTGCTGTCAAATTCGCGACCTTTGTCATATCTTTTATGTTGTGGTCGATCAACAGTTGAACAGATATTTTTAAAGGCTTTGATAACAGCATTTGGAGTTTTATTTTGTAAGGGTTCTACCCATAGGAACCTTGAAAAAATATTGATAGCCACCATGCAGTAGGTATTTTACACCATTATTATATGAAGCTAAGTCTATGTCCCAGTGGTTATTCAAACCAGCTGACACGACTCTATTCCGTTTAAACTTGTACTTAAGGGGTCGCTGCAGTGTATGATCATCTTGTGTTGCTAGCCACTTCTTGATTTGATATCATATTTCCCTTGCCTTTTCACTATGCTATACAGCTTTGTTGGTGATGAAAAAGAGGCAGGATGTTTGGGTTATAAGTAAATGCTGGACAAATACTCTCTCCATCCTTCAACGACCATGGTACTTAAGGGGTCTCTGCAGGGTATAATCATCTTATGTTGCTAGCCACTTCTAAGCTGATATCATATTTCCCTTGCCTTTTCACTATGCTATACAGCTTTGTTGGTTATGAAAAAGGAGACTGGATGTTTGTCAATGCATATGGGAAATTGAAACGAGATTGGCCTGGTGGTTTCTAAGTTCCGATCGGGATAAACATTTAAATGACCAAGGAAAGAAAGGAAGAAGTTTAAACCATAAAAGGCACCACTACATTATGAGGATTTTCCATATACAAAGTTTCAACCAGCTTTGTCTTATGCTTTGAATATAGCAGGTTCCAGATCGACTTATATAATTGGTTTGCTTGATATCTGTCCACCTGTCCAGACTGATGAATGTTGGAGATTTAGTCAAGATGAAATCCCCGTAACTCTTGAATGTATTTAACCAGCAGGGAATTCAAATTGTTTCCATATTTTGTCGAAAAATACATTTATTTCATAGCATTTACCTTCAACATGGTTGACTTATCATTATGAACTAGATATACTATTCCAAGAAAGAAAGTAATTTATTCCAACTAACATCTATCATGTATCTCTAGGTTTATATCTGTTAAATATACAAGTGTGTGTGGATAATATAAAACGAAGCATATATGTATATCATAAACAAAATTCAACATGTCCTGTAAAGTTGAGGAATGATGTTGTATATATAACAGAATAATTTGTATAGGTGTTTCAAAGACCACATCTTCTCAAATGAAAACTGATCATGGATGTATTTATTTGCAACTTTTCAGAATAACATATTCATGCAAACAAAGAAATATTCTTGTTTTACAAAAGTAGGTTTAAAGACATGGTTAGCTGCCCAATGTGTAAGGAAGCGGCGGAGCATGCCCTTTATATTCTAGATACCAGTACTAGTTGCACAATAACAGCCCCATCAACTCGCATGAATGTAAAGAAAATTACAATCGTCGATGAACAGACACAATTTGATATTTTAGTTACCCAGCACAACCAAGTGACAACCCGAAAGCTACTACATCAATATAATAATCATATTCTATCATGTGTTAAATAACTTCCTGATTAGTTAGGAGGTGTTCTCACAACCTTATCCTGCCAACTTTAGGTATTCAAATAAAGTTTCTTTAAAAGTCTGAACAATTTTACAATGAGTTTGCAGAAGCTGATCGTTTTGTGGAATTCAGCGTAAACAAACAATATGAGAGATTATAGCAGCATATTAATTTAAACCAGCTCTACCATACAATGGTTTACTGGGCAGTAAGCTGCATCAGATACCTTTTGAATTATGAAGCAGGTTTTCTTATAGTATATATCTAAATATATTTCCTTAAGGGACACCATGTATCTAGAATATAAAGGGCATTCTCCTCAGCTTCCTTACACATTGGGCAGCTAACCATATCTTTAAGTCTACTTTTCCTCTACTGAAAGCTTTCAAACGTGCATAACAGTTGAAGAGAACTATCTATAAGATAACGATTGTGTTACTTTGTGAAACAGAGCAAGAACTGACAGAATGGTGAGTTACTGTTATGGCCATATTTTTAATGATCACGATCAATGTATTATAATAACATTAACTCTTTTTCATTGTGTCTGGAATGGTATCAATCATTTGAATACTTGTAATTGTTGATCCACTTTGATGGAGCACTGTCGTATATATGGTAAAGATAAGACTGAATTTTTAAAAATTATGTCCCAACCTTAGATTTTTTTGTACTGTTTTGCTTTATTCATAGGGTCATTAACTTTGAAATATAAAATTGAAGTCGTTTCTTTTGAAAGGAGTTTAAGGTTAGATTAACTGCAGCATTTAACATGTTTGGATATAAAGTAATCAAATCATGACAGAAATATTTTTGTTTTTTCAAATGACTATCAATATGTAACATTATGTAATATAAAATGTCTTTAAACTTTGGGATGCCATGAAGTGTTTAAAAACATCAAAAACTCCATAAAAATGTATTGATAGAGAAATTTTGTAATTTACTTTGAAGATTGCATTAAAAATGGGAAATCAATATTCATTCCAAATGACTAACATGGCATAACTAAAAAACAAGTTCACACAATATTTCCTCAAATTAACTTGTTCATGCCATAAAAGTCCCTTTGTAATGGAAATTATGAATTCAAGACTTTGTGACATTGAATAGTGAGCATTAGTAAGGACTCATAAAACTGTTTTTTGTTAAAGTTCAGAATCCATAACAAACTAAGATGCAATGACTATAAATTTTAAGATGGAATTTTAACCGCATAACTATCTGACCTCAGATATTCTGTTTTATCTCTTGTAATGACTTAACATCCATTATGGCAAGTGAACTACAGAATTTAAGTCGATTGCTTAATGCGTAATTTCACGATAATAGCAAGTCAGTTAGATAAAAAGAAAGTTGCTCTGCCCGGTGAATAGAAATACAAGTTGACATTTCTCAAACACATTCCATGGGGGGTTCCACCAATGATAATCAAGCTCACTCGTGTGTAAAGTTACATCCTAGTTAGTGGGGTGTTCTGTTCGTCACCTGATCCCGTCAACACTGCTCCTTTTATTTATGCCTCTATTCTTACCTTGGTTTCAGTGTGTGTGACATAAAAGGTAATACCTTTCCTGGATAAAAAGGATCTAACTTTTTTGTTGTCAAATTCGCGACCTTTGTCAGATCTTATAATTTTGGGTTGATCAGCAGTTGAAAATATTTTTTGAAGGCTTTGATAACAGCATCTGGAGGTTTATTTTGTATGGGTTCTACCCATAGGAACCTTGAAAATACATTGATAGCCACCATGCAGTAGGTATTTTACACCATTATTATCTGAAGCTATACTGGAGACGTCAGCCAAGTCTATGTCCCAGCGGTTATTTAAACCGGCTGACACGACTCTATTCCGTTTGAACTTGTACTTAAGGGGTCACTGCAGTGTATAAGCATCTTGTGTTGTTAGCCACTTCTAAGCTGATATCATATTTCCTTTTTCACTATGCTATACAGCTTTGTTGGTGATGAAAAGAAGGCAGGATGTTTGGGTTATAAGTAAATGCTGGACAAATACTCTCTTTCCATCCTTGAATGTTGAATGTGGACTGATGCATAACCAGAAATGAGCTAGTCACTGTTTGTGAATAAACCTCTCACACAGCACTGTTTATATAGACCCACAAGGCATGTACACTTCACTTGACACTTAAACTCACTGAGGCGATAAGACGAGTGAAGGCGTTCTTAATTTAGCTTTCTGCTAACCCTTACTGTATACCGAACAAACCCTGCTATTGCGACATCCCTGTCATGGCTATTAATAGCCTGACGCCAGGGCGCCAGTTGATGCAGAACTCTCATTATACTATCATCAAATATTCTCAAAAGATGTTAAGCAGCGTATTTATCTATTCGTGGAAAGTACATACTTATTTCACATGATATTGATTGATATTCAAGTGTTTATAGATGGAAATCGCCTTCACCATAAACATTATAAAGAGACTTGAATATTTGTTTAACAATGAAGGTTATCAAATGCGTAGAAAGAGCTGCCATTTCAACAAACATACTATCTTCAAAAGTATAAAACTGTTTGAACAAGTCTTTTTTTCAGCTTCACAACAAGATCTGCGATGTATTATATTAATTTTGCAGAAAGAAAAATCCATATCCAGATGAAGTGATGTATCTTTAAAATACTGAAAACCTTTTACAATAAGGCCTGCAAAACCTAATAATGTGAGAGATAAACCAGCTCTGATGTTAATGTAATAAAAAGAAGAATAAATCAAAAAGACACAGATTCGTTCCAAATGAGTGATACTGTCTAGGGATGTTAAAGCGAATATTAATTCATTCATGGAAAATACTTACTTATTTCACACTGATTGCTATTCCAGTGTTTATAGAAAGAAATCGCCTTCAATGTCAACATTATAAACTGGCTTGAATGTTCCCTTAAACAATGTTTGTTATCATATTCGTAGAAAGAGCTGTCGTTTCAACAAATAGACATCTTCAAAAGCACAACACTTTAGTAACAAATCTTTTTTCAGCTCCAAAAATTTAGTACAAAGAAAACAAGATCTGCTGTGGCTTACATTAATTTCATAAATTACATATATCTATACTTGTTAAGTTTTGTTAGAGACCCATAATAAAGAAAACAAATCATGGATAATTTGCAGACAGACAAATCCTCATCGAGATGAAGTGATTTATCTTTAAAATACTGAAAACCTTTTACAATAAGGTCTGCAAAACCTAACAATGTGAGAGATAAACCAGCTCTGAGTTGCAATGGTTGACTGAGCAAGACGAAGAAAAGATTCCACTTCATTAGTGCAACAGTTTTTTTAAAAACAGTACATCTGTTCAAAAGGCAATGCCATTCTATCTAGAACATAAGGGGCATTGCCAATTGGTATAGCAACGAAATATATTTGAACGTCGAAGGTGAGCTGTAAATAAAAAAAATAATTGAAGGGATAAACAATACTTTTTTTCATCAAATGTTCATCCTTCGAGGGCAAAGGTCGTCAAGTTAACACAAATTTTGAGGGGGGTATATTTACGCCCATAGGCAAAGGACCAAAAATTTATCCCTGGTCTGGAAGTGCAGCAAAACGCACACCCCTGTGGGTAACATATACCCCCGGGGGCAAACAGATCATGTAAACACAAAGAAGGTATATCCCCTGGGGTAGTTGAATAAAGCTTATTTTACACTCTGAAAATAATTTTCGTTAACGTTCTTTATTTGATATGAATTAAGGTTGTATTTGTGTTATCATTTCGTCTCCTAATTGCTATTCAATATTGGTTTATATATATAACTAACATATCACAAAATGAACGTTATCTGTTTTTATAACTATTTTTCTGACACTGACTCTATTGTTGCTGCAAATATTTGAAATATACCAAAACATATTTTCTTTTGTCTCTGGTATCAACCATAATTTATCAATACATGTGGGAGAAAATTCGGCCCTTTGGTTTGGAAATTTCAACATATAAACAATTGCAGTTTCTATCATATTTCCCTGGGTGATATATACCCCCTGTGTTAAATGTGTGGCATGTAAGCTCAAATTTAATATCTTTTCTGGAAACTATAGTTATTATGACGAAATCAAAATCCGAAAATGTCCTTTCTTGATGTAGTACAAATGTATGTAGATTTTGATTTCAAAACCTTGCATGTCATACAGACCGGGCAAAGATTGGTTCATCATGGATAGTACACTCAGATGAAAGCCACATCAGATTATAATTATGTATCCTGGGGTACAAGTTTTGATGGCGACCTCAACAACAACGCACGGTTTAAACAGACCAACATTGTTTGGGTTACTAGAAAATTAGAATTCAAGTATACTGACACAGTGAAGAATATCTGAATCTCCAAGAAAATGATGTCAATTACCATGAATAAATTTTACCTGATCCATTGCAAGTTATTGTAAAAAGTGATTTATTGGTGAACATAACACAAGACAGTTATTTGTATTACCTGTTGCAAAACTTTCTTAATTACTGTATCTATTACATCAGAGAAATAACCTCTTAAAAGCACCTTCCTCTGTTTTAAATAATGACTTTTGTAAAGGGTCAGTTGTACTGGCTGGTGAAAACTGTGTATGTTGATTAAATATTCCCTTCTCTTACATCAATTCATCCCGTCTTTGAATCAGCTCTATTGATTCCTTTCACATTGGGCAGCTAACCATGTCATTTGTGATGTTGACAGTGCATCTCTTTCGAGATACGACTTGATGTCTGATGTCAAGTCAACTAAGAATTATATCACACCAGTACTCACTAAACTATTTAAAAACTATTTCAGGAGTGTTCCCCAAAGAATGGGGAAAAAGTATCATATGCCCTATTTACAAAACAGGAAACATAAACATTACTGATAATTACAGAGGAATATCTCTTCTTGACTCATTTTGTAAAATTTTGACAAATCTACTGGATAAAAGTCTACAATCTTGGTGTGACTACAATGACATTATTCATGAATGTCAGGCTGGTTTCAGACCTGGGTACTCAACCATTGATCACACTAAAACAAAAGGCAGATTTTACTGCATCTTTGTTGACTTTCTAAAGCGTTTGACAGAGTTGATCATGAAGTTTTATTAAACAGTTTGATGAAAGTGGGTATAAAGGAAATTTTATTAAACTTCTGGCATCAATGTATTCAAACCTTTCAGCATGTGTGAGATCATCAACCAGGCTATCAGAATGTAACATTGGAACCCGCCAGGGATGTGTTTTAAGCCCAAAAGTATTTATCATTTACTTAAATGAACTCATATACCAACTAGAGCAGAAAGGTGGAGAAGGAATATTTGTAACAACTGATTTTCCCAAAATATATGCACTTTTGTATGCAGATGATGTGTCATCAATAGCTGATAGTGTTTTACAACTTCAGAAGAAAATAAATGTGATAGAACAATTTTGTGACTCAACAGGAATGAAAGTTAATCTAAAGAAAACAAAAGTTATGGTGTTCAGAAGAGGGGGAACTTTAAAGAAAAGAGAAAAATGGACTTATTAAGGAAATAAACTTGAAGTTTTTAATTTCTATAGATATCTTGGAGTAGTATTTACTCCAAAACTCTCATGGAGTAAAACATTCAGCTGTCTGACTGCACAAGCAAAGAAAGCATTTTCAATATAATGTCCTTCAAAAGAAGTTTGGAAATCTATGTTATGAGGATAATTTTAAAGTTTTTGATAGTATGATTGTCCCAATATTGTGTTATGGAGCTGAAGTATGGGCAACTTCATATAACAAGCTGATTGAGAGTGTACAGGCATCATTTTGTAAAAGATTTCTCAGACTCACAAATAATACTTCAAACAACATGGCACTTGGGGAGTGTGACAGGCTCCCCCTTCAATATATCTACATGACAAGAGCAGTAAAATATTGGACAAGATTAATTCATCTTGAAAATAACAGACTACCACATCAAGCATATAACATGCTCAAATCTCTTGATGAAGTAGAAAGATATACATGGGCCACTGCTGTAAAGAACATACTTTTTCGCCTGGGGTTTGGTGTTGTATGGATACAACAAGATATTGGGGACATAAATCTTTTTATTCAAAACTTTAAGATAAGACTCTCTGACAATCTCTACCAAGACTGGCATTCATCAATGGAACCTTTCTCTAAATGTGAATACTATCATCAGTATAAGTCTCTACTCAATGTTGAATCATACATAAAAAATGACATTCCACAGTATTTGAAATAATTATAGCAAAGTTCAGATGTAACAATTTTAGGCTTAAAGTTGAAACTGGGAGACAAACTAATATACCCCCTGAAGAAAGATACTGTGATCACTGTTTAAAGACATATATTAAAACTGTAGAAAATGAATATCATGTGCTCCTGACATGTGATAAATACTCTCACATAAGAAGAAAATACCTTTCAGCTGGCTTTACTGACAATCCAACAACAAACAAATTCATAAACTTGATGGAGAATACAAACAAAGACATCAATTATAAACTTATTTGCTACAAAACCATCTATAGAAACTTAATTGTAATGCATGCCAGAAAATAATTTTTAATTCCTGTGTATTATGGGTTTATGGCCTAGTTACGAAATAAACTTGTCTGTCTGTCTGTCTGACTTGATGTCTGAATGTCACGCTCTAAATGTCATGTAAAGATTTACACAGACATGCAACCAGGAAGTATTTTGTCATGTTCATATTTTCATAGGTTGGATTGACGGGTTGAAATGGATTCAAACATAGTATATGTTGTTGGGAAATATTCTGATTTAAGCTTGTACAGAAATATTGATATTGACATTAGTAAAAGTTCTTATTCAGATGAAATTGTATGTACATATTCCCGCTGTAATAGACATTACTTATTGTGGAAACATTTATATCTGTAAGACACAATTGGGGACCTTCATTATTTATTCTAACTAGAATATGATTATCCAATAAGACTAGTTTACTAAATTAAGTCTATTACTAAACACGTACATGTAGTTGAACAATATTCAACTTAGATATAATGCCTCTTGTATGATATTTTCGTTCTCACACTCACAACCCAGTGACAACCAATAAGCATCTACAGCAATGATAAGCATAGTCTGTCATGTTAAATTCTTGGTTAGTGTGGTGGTATTATGTCATAAACTGATCCTGTTAACACTATCTCAAGGTAGATATGTGTTATATATATAGAATGTGATGTTGCAAGACATTTTTGAACAAACTGTAAATCTACATTTTATTTGGGGAAGCAAATCCTATTTTAACTTGATTGCATTTTATGGGAAAGAAATCCCCTTCCAGATAACATTATAGACGTATTTAAATGGTTTTTATCAAGGATTGTTAAAAAATGTGTAGATAGAACAAAGGAACAAAGCTAATATAAAGATACCATCTTATCTTAACAATTGTAGACTGACTTACTTTCTAGAGTATAAAACATTTCCTAAAAGTTCAAATAGAAGTATATTTTCGGAGTCATATCAATTAAGCACAGAGGTCTGGAAATGTTGTATAATGCAATCTGAAAGATAAAACCAGCTCCAAGTTCCATCTTACAATCTGAGAGATAAAACCAGCTCCGAGTTGCATCTTACAATCTGAGAGATAAAACCAACTCCAAGTTGCATCTTACAATCTGAGACATAAAACCAGCTCCGACGTGCAATAGTTGACAGGGCTGGGTCTTCACAATATTTCAGTTGAATTAAGTAGCAGGTTTTCTAAAGAAATACATTTGCTCAAGTCGTAACGTCTGACTAGATATGCAGACCATTTGCATTTTGCACAAGATATATTTTGATATAAACCAAAGCTCAAAAGTTAATCCTCTGAATATTAGCTGCAACTTTCAAAATGTGATAATCCATGCTGATATATGTGACGATAATGAAGATATATATTTTCTGCCAACTTAACTTTACGGTAGATGTAAACTGTAAATGGACTCTAATGATGATGACAGCTCAGCAGCCAAATGATAAAAATATAACAACAATTGTACACTGTTTGAATCAAATTGAATCATGGAAAAGACGGGCCAAAGAGTGATCTGTCATGAGTGATAAAGTACTCAGATGGAAGCCACATCCTGTAATAATGTATGTTGCGAACACGTTTTGTGACGACGACCTAAAAATCAACAGCACCTTAAACATCGACCAAAAGTAACGAAAACGAAATGAGATCCAATCATACTGACTCAGTGCATCTGCCCCTACGCCCCTCAAGGGCATGACGTCAGTTAACATGAGTCAGGCGGGTTAAATATTGCCTCAGTAATTGTCCCCATTCAAAATCAGATTTAGTTAATTTATTACTTTTTTTTATTAATTTTAGTACAACCTCATAACTTGATATTTTTAATATACCTTATTGTCTTCCTCTAATTTAACCCGATTAACTGCGGGTTATTGTAAAAAGATAGGCAATCTATTAGTTAACACATTATAAAACAACCAATCCTAAATTGTATTACATGTACTTCCAAATAATGTTGTATTTTCATATCAGATGACTAACTCCTCTAAAAAGTTTATCTTACCTATATAAAACGTAAGGATTTTTAACTGGCTGGACTCGTGATTAAATATTTCAAAATCTTAAATCACCCGTCTATTGTTCAGCTCTGCTGATTCCTTACACATTGAGCAGCTAACCATGTCCATAAACCTGCTTTCCAACTTTTCAAACTTGCAAAACATTAAAAAGAACTATCTAGACGATCGAGAGGTTGTTCCTATCGTGAAACAGACAAGACCGACAGCATGGTGAGAAATTTTTAGTTCAATTTCATTTCGTTACTTTTATTGTAGAATGGTTTAAATGATTTTAACACTTCAGTAAAGATGTCCATGCGTACGATAACATGCTGTCGTTGTGACTGATTATCTGCTGTTTGTTTGTTAGTGTCCCTGGTATCTTTTACTTACAGGGAAATGAGTTGAAGACATCACATATGCAGTTTGATTAATATTGTTACATTGACGTATGTTTTAGTGTGAATATGGTGGTTGACAGATTCAGTTTGTTTTCACAATTTTGAAAAACAGTAATCCAACTAAGAATGTCTTCTGGGTTTGAAACGTTTTCAGCCCATGATCTTAAAATAATGGTACAACCCCGTCTGTTTAAAAATGTGTTACCATGAAATTAATGTTGAACATGAAACTTATATAAAACTTATATTTAATCTAACTTATAAACAAAATCTTGACTTGAATGTTACCAAATTCGATTCATTGAATCGGAACGCTGTATGTTTAGAGGAATTTATCTTTATTTAAGACCATAGGGTTTACAAGGCTGTTAAATACGTTATCAATCACGCGCTGTAACAGAATCAGATCTATATCGAAATTTATGTGAATAATGAAAGGAATTTATCAATAAGACAAAGATAGGTTCCAATGATGCAGACAATTGAAGAAGACAACAAACCATTTTAGACTTGAATGTTGTCTATCTTTAAGACCAGCAGACAATTACCAGGTAAGAAAATTACAGATAATTGAAACTAAACAAAGATCATAACAACAGTGACAGATACATGTCCCTGGAATATCCATGTACCATATTTGAGTGAATATCTAAAGGTATGAGCAGATGTGACTGTGAGCATTTTCAGGTGAACTGATTATCTTATGTTCATTTAATAACTCCTTGTTTTGAGTAAAATAGATTTTATGTTGTAATTGGTGACGTCAGGTTTTCTTTCAATGAGATCTCTTTGATATTCTAAAATATATTTTGCTTACGATTTTCATTTTGAATAACTTGCATAAGTTTGCATGCAGCTATTGTTTATGATTGTTACATTTGAATGGTGATGGTATGGAAATAACTATATTATAATATATAGTATAATGATTAAGGTATTTGAGAATGAAAACCAAAGCCAATGAATAATCCAGATAGATGAATGAAAACGCCATTCTGCGGTGTAAGATAACAATGAAGATATTAATAAATTCTGCCATAACATTGAATTACAATCTGCAGCCTTATCGTCGACATTTAGTCATGTTTCATAGAAATCCTCAAAATGTGGTTTGGTAGATTTACATAATCATTCATTTTAAAATGCACAGAGAGGAATGCACAATAATATATGAATCATATTAGGTTATTGATGCTTAGACAATTTAGATATACTAAGTCTCTGTTTTGTTGAGTTCATTAAAACTGTAAATGTCAGTCCAGGTTTGAAACCTTAAAGAGTCAAAAGGGTTAAAACCATTTTGAACAGAAATCACAATATCCATCATTTCAAAATCAAGAGAAATCAAGGAGATCATGTTTGTATGAGAAATTCATTGTCTTTCTTTGAAAAGTCTCTTACAATGCCAGAACACTTGACAATCATAACCACAAGTATCAATGTCAGAGTTAACAATGTTTACAATCGTAACGGGAAGCTATCGTAAACACAAAATCACTCATCACTCATCTATCAGATAAATTGTGTAGTTATTACTGCGTATACCCTCTTGCTAAACAACGTTAATATAACACTTTGAAACGCCAGTGCTAACTATTTTGGATTACTCACTACTGTATTTATATGAAAACAACAGAGAACCATAGTCAAAGTTGTGTCACAAGGAGGCAACCATACATGATGATTGTTCCATATACCAAGATAAAGTAAGCTAGGCCAAGTGTTTTTTGGTTCTGGTCATGACACTAATTCTTAGCTGTGTCTCCATGAAAAAAAGCATTACAAAAAGTTAATAACCATCAACGCATCACCATATGTGATGATTCCTACATATGGGAAATTAAAATGAAATTGGCCTGGTGGTTTCTAAGTTTCGATCAGGATAAACAATTCAAAATATGATACAACGGAAAGAAAGGAAGAAGTTACAACCATAAAAGGCACCACTACATATTATGATTTTCCATATACAAAGTTTCAACCAGCTTTGTCTTATGCTTTGAATATAGCAGGTTCCAATCGACTTATATAATTGGTTTGCTTGATATCTGTCCTCCTGTCCAGACTGATGAATGTTGACGAGTTAGTCAAGATGAAATCCCTGTAACTCTTGAATGTATTTAACAAGCAGGAAATTCAAATTGTTTCCATATTTTGTTGAAAAATAAATTTATTTCATAGCATTTCCCTTCAACATGGTCGACTTATTATTATGAACTAGATATACTATTCCAAGAAAGAAAGTAGTTTATCAAATAAATTATATAAAATACGTTTTCAAGTATAACCAGCAATAAGCCTGTGTTACTATTTACAGACAGACATGCAACAGTTTATATAAAATATGTTATCATTTAAACAGAATTATTGTGTTACTATTTCCAAAAGTAGGTTTAAAGACATAGTTCGCTGCACAGTGTGTAAGGAAGCAGCGGATCATGCACTCTATATTCTAGATACCACTAGTAGTTGCATGGTTAGCTGCCCAATGTGTAAGGAAGCGGCGGAGCATGCCCTTTATATTCTAGATACCAGTACTAGTTGCACAATAACAGCCCCATCAACTCGTATGGAGGTAAGAAAATTACACTCGTCGATAAACAGACGCAAATTGATATTATAGTTACCAATGCACAACCAAGTGACAATCCGAGAGCTGCCACATCATTATAATAATCATATTCTCTCATGTGTTAAATAACTTCCTGGTTTGTTTGGAGGTGTTTTCTCACAACCTGATTCAGCCAACTTTAGGTATTCAAATGAACTTTCTTTAAAAGTCTGAACAATTTTACAATGAGTTTGCAGAAGCTGATCGTTTTGTGGAATTCAGCGTAAACAAACAATATGAGAGATTATAGCAGCATATTAATTTAAACCAGCTCTACCATACAATGGTTTACTGGGCAGTAAGCTGCATCAGATACCTTTTGAATTATGAAGCAGGTTTTCTTTTAGTATATATCTAAATATATTTCCTTAAGGGACACCATGTATCTAGAATATAAAGGGCATTCTCCGCAGCTTCCTTACACATTGGGCAGCTAACCATATCTTTAAGTCTACTTTTCCTCTTCTGAAAGCTTTCAAACGTGCATAACAGTTGAAGAGAATTATCTATAAGATAACGATTGTGTTACTTTGTGAAACAGAGCAAGAACTGACAGAATGGTGAGTTACTTTTAGGGCCATATTTGTTGATTACGATCAATGTATTATAATAACATTAACTCTCTTTCATTGTGTCTGGATTGGTATCAATCATTTGAATACTTGTAATTGTTGATCCACTTTAATGGAGCACTGTCGTATATATGGTAAAGATAAGATTGAATTTTTAAAAATTATGTTCCAACCTTAGACTTGTTTAAGACTGTTTTGCTTTATTCATAGGGACATTAACTTTGAAATATAAAATTGAAGTCGTTTCTTTTGAAAGGAGTTTAAGGTTAACATGTTTGGATATTAAGTAATCAAATCATGACAGAAATATTCTTGTTTTTTCAAATGACTATCAATATGTAACATTATGTAACATAAAATGTCCTTAAATTTTGGGATGCTATGAACTGTTTAAAAACATCAAAAACTCCATAGAAAAATGTAATGATAGAGAAATTTTGTAATATACTGTGAAGATTGCATTAAAAATAGGAAATCAATATTCATTCCAAATGACTAACATGACATAACATAAAAACAATTTCACACAATATTTCCTCAAATTAACTTTTTCATGCCCTACATTTTTTCCCCATTTTCTTAGTAAAGAGATCAAAAATACTTTGTTAGATAAGATGTACGTGCACAGAGTCCCTTTGTAATGACAATTATGAACCAGACTTTGTGACATTGAATAACGACCATTAGTAAGGACTCATAAAGCTGTTTTTGTTAAAGTGCAGAATCCATAAAAAACTAAGATGCAATGACTATAAATTTTAAGATGGAATGTTAACTGCATAACTATCTGACCTCAGATATTCTTGTTTTTCTCTTGTAATGACTTAACATCCATTTTGGCAAGTGAACTACAGAATTAAAGTCGATTGCTAAATGCGTAATTACACGATAATAGCAAGTCAGTTAGATACAAAGAAAGTTGCTCTGCCCGGTGAATATAAGTACAAGTTGACATTTCTTAAACATATTCTATGGAGTGTTTTACCAATTATAATCAAGCTCACTCGTGTGTAAAGTTACATCCTGGTTAGTGGGGTGTTCTGTTCCTCACCTGATCCTGTCAACATTGCCTCTCTTCTTAGCGTGTGTTATATAGAACGTGACGCTGATCTAGTGAGGAGACAATATCCAACTTTAATTTCTCTCGGGCGTACACTGTATGGTTCAGATGTCACAGAAACAAAGTGGCTTTTCATTCCTCAAATAAAATAGAAACAAATCTTATTCTAGATCCTAAACGACTCAGACATAGATTATAAAGTATACATAGTTTCTACACTTTTCTTAGAGACTCATTACAAAGAAAAGCTCCTAACATGTGGGATTAAACCAGCTCCGAATTGCAATATTTGACTGGACAGGCAGTGTGCTTCATAACATTCGGTTTTAGCGGTTTTATACAAGAAAACATTAGTTAATGTGGCAACATCTATCGAGAACATGAATATCTTGGGTAATTGGAATATATGAACGAAATAGTTTTCGATGTAAAATGATTCATTGTTCATTATGTTTTTATTCGAGCCCATTGTCAAGTTAATCAACAGCAGCTTAGTACAGCTTCCTGTCTTAGTATAAAGTATAAAGCTTCTGATAATGATCTATACTATAGTGCAACTACTCATGTTACTGTATGATAGCTATTAACATTTCTAACTTTCAAACCTTCTTTGAGGAATACTGACAATTCTCGGATTCAAAGGATTGGAACAATAGAGCATGGAACTTGATGACCAAACTGGGAACAGCCATGCTTAATGCAACATCAATGGCTAAACAGATATAATCAATATAGAAATGTTTCAACACTTGTTTAAAATGAATCCTTTTCCAGCAATCCGGTACCTCCAATTTTGTGCACAACTGTATTGTGATTATTAATATCCTTTAATATATATTTCTGTACTTTTTTATTATTGCGTGCATTCTTTTCTAAACGAATATAATTAACTAATTGCATCGATAGAAAAGCTAAAAGGAGTATATCTTATTACTATTACTTCCAATTTAACTAACTGGCCTTCAGCAATAGAATCGGTGCACAGAAAGAAAGAATGTGAGGGTTTGATATATTTTAATTTGCTTAAATATGTTTAAATAAAGACAATTCATTCGTTGCAAACGAGCACATGCCACCTAAAGTTATGATTAACAACCTGGAAGTGATAAAGCAATTGTTGTCATGATAGACAACAGGGTATGATTTGAGATAGGGGGACATAAATACGCTGATGCAGCAAGTTGATGCAGCAAGTTGATGCTCGATATAACATAAGAAAAATTACCTTTCCCATTGTTCGAGAATACATTCATTTCTTTAGTCTCAATAATTTTGCTTTTCTTATAAAGGGCCTACGAATATCCTCTCTTTCCTCTAAGATAACGATATTTAACTGTTTGAGTTGATCGCGTGGTCTAGATGTTAGCTAACCTATAGGATTTCACATGTCTATTTATATATAGCCTGCGTCAATTGTCCTGTCCTTTGTTCAGCATTCCTTCTACCTTACAAACTGAGCAGCGAACCATGTCTTTTAACCTACTTTTCTCTACTCTTCTTTCAAACTTGCATAACATTAAAAGAGAACTATCCAGAAGATCGAGAAGATTTTCCTATCGCCAAACAGACTAGAACTGACAGAATTGTAAGTAACTTTTAGTTCAATTTCAGTTCATTACTTTTAATGTCGAGAATGATATTAAGAATTTGATAAATTCAGTTTAGTTTCCCTAGGTAATATGTTATGCTTTCGTTGTGTCTGGTTGTATGTCAATCTGTTTGTTAGTGTCTCTCATATCTTTTGCTTATTGAAGACATCAAATATGCACTTAGATTAATATTGTCACAGTGACCTTTGATTTGTGTGAATACAATTGTCGATTGATTAACTTTGTTTTTCACGTTTAGAACAGAACTTATCAAACTAAGTGTGTATTGTGTGTTTGTTATGTTTCCAGACAATGATAAAAAAATGGTGGTATACATCCTTGTGTTTAAGAAGCTGTTACCAAGATCTTCTTGAACATAAACTTAGCCCAATGCAACTCGCAATGAGGGAAACGTTTAATTATATAAACAATTAATTGACTAAACTGTTGACAAATATGATTCATTAATTGGAAAGAATTTATCTAGAGGTTTTTATGTTTTGGTTTTTACCTGAGGCAGAATAAGGCTGTGTAATAACCTGAGCTGCGGGTTTAAGAAGCTCTCCAGCGTTAAATCAGGATCAGATCTAGTGATGTGAATGTAATAAGAAGACGAATAAATCAAAAAGACACAGATTCGTTCCAAATGAATGAAACTGTCTAGGAATGTAAAATAGAATATTGATCTATTCATGGAAAATACTTACTTATTTCACAATGATTGCAATTCCAGTGTTAATAGAAAGAAATCGCCTTCAATTTAAATATTATAAACTGGCTTGAATGCTTACTTAAACAATGTCTGTTATTAAATTCGTAGAAAGAGCTGTCGTTTCAACAAATATACAACTTCAAAAGCATAAAACTTTAATAACAAATCTTTTTTCAGCTTCACAAAGTTGAGTACAAAGAAAACAAGATCTGCTGTGGCTAACATTAATTTCATAAATTACATATCTATATTTGTTAGGTTTTGTTAGAGACCCATGATAAAGAAAACCAAATCATGGGTACTTTGCAGACAGACACGAAGTGATTTATCTTTAGAATACTGAAAACCTGTTACAATAAGGCCTGCAAAACTTAACAATGTGAGAGATTGTTTAAATACATCTGTTCAAAGCGTAACACTTTTTAACTATTTTTCTGACACTGACTCTATTGTTGCTGTAAACATTTGCAATATACCAAACAAAAACATTTTTTTTGTCTCTAGTATCAAAAACAATTTATCATTACATGTGGGAGAAAATTCTGCTTGGTTTTCTTTGTTTCTTTGTTTCGAAATTTCAACATATAAACGCTGGGGGAAAATTCACCCTTTGGGATTTAACAACCCCTGGGTTAAATGTGCGGCATGTAAGCTCAGATTTAATACCTTTTCTGGAAACTATAGTTATTATGACAAAATAAAAATCCGTAAATGTCCTTTCTTGATGTAGTACAAATGTTTGTAGATTTTGAGTTCAACAGCATCATTGTCAAAACCTTGCATGTCATACAGACTCAGCAAAGATTGGTCCATCATGGATAGCGCTCTCAGATAAAAGCCACATCAGGTTATTGCATCTTGGGAAACAATTTTTGATGTTGACCTTAACAACAATGCGCGTTTTAAACGGACCAACAGTGTTTTGGCTACTAAAAAAATTGAAATCGAAGTATATTTACATCAACAGTAAATCACATCTAACTCTCCAAGACAATGACATTGTAACGGTTTAAGGGGGATAAAAGAAGCTTTTAATTTAATTAAAAGATAGCATGTTACTAATAAGTAATTAAATCTATCACTTTTACCCTATAAATTACATTTTACTGTCTAGGAAATAATTTAACAACAAGTTGATGAACCAAAAAACAAGATATAAATATATTTTGCCGTTAATAAAAGAAGGTTTGCAAAAAGAATACTTTGTCAACAAAACTTTGTACACACAAAGTCGTGACGTCATGACAAAATGGGGGCCTCGGTATCAGACATCGACAGACAATCAGCCCAGACAAAATTGCAGTTATAAACATGTTTAATAAAGGTAAAAGTCGATGTGGTTACACCTAGACAACGTTAAAATTTCTAGCAATAAGATTATAATAGAAATATGTAATGGCTCTTAATGACTGAATTGAATATAAAGACTGTCTGATTACCGACAGTGGAAATCAACACGAATGTCAACAGTATTGGATTATACAAATACGAACAGGCCTGTGCATTACAACATCAACTATCATGAACAAATTTAACCTGATTTCAACTTATTGCAAACAGTGATTTATTGGTGAACACAATCAATAACAATTATTTTTATTACCTCTTGCAAAACTTTCTTAATTACTGTATCTATCACATCAAAGAAATAACCTCAAAAAAGCACTTTTCCTCGGTTTTATGGTGACCTTTGTAACTGTTGTCATTTTGTAAAGGCTAAGTGAAAACTGTGTATGTTGATTAACTATTCCCTTATCTTACATCAATTCATCCCGTCCTTGGTTCAGCTCTGTTGCTTCCTTACACATTTGGTAGCTAACCATGTCTTAAAATCTATTTTCCTCTACTGTAAGCTTCCAAACTTGCATAACAGTTGACGAGAACTATCTTCGTGCAACAGAAAAACAACTGACAGAATGGTGTGTAGTTTAAGTGTCACATTCGTTACGATCAAGTTATCATGGTAACATTAACTCTTTTTGTTTGTGTCTAGAATTGTTTTAATCAAATGAAAACGTATGATGTAGCTGCGTAATATGTAATGCTGTTGTGTTCGACTAGTCGTCGTTGTGTTTGTCCGTCTGTCTGTCTGTTGTTCTATAGGTATTCATCTTACCCTTTGCTTTCCGGGCATAACTGGAAAATACTTGAAGAGAATGCAGGAATTCAGAAATGCACTTTGATCAATAGAGTTTCAAAGATAGTCCTGATAGACATTTTTTTATTTTGACAGTGCATCTCTTTAGAGATACGACTTGATGTCTGAATGTCACGCTCTAATTGTCTTGTAAAGATTTACACAGACTTGCAACCAAGTAGTATTTTTGTCATGTTCATATTTTCATAGGGTGGATTAACGGGTTGAACAGGATTCAAACATGATATACATGTATGTTGTTGGGAAATATTGTGATTTAAGCTTGTACAGAAATATTGATATTGACAAGGATTTCTAATCGCTATCAGAACATATCAACAAGTCGCTTAACTTTCCACATTTTTTTGCAATGCCATAAGATTTTTGACATTAATAAAAATTCTTATTCAAATGAAATTGTATGTACATATTCCTGCTGTTATAGATATAGAAACATTTATATCTGTTAGACACAAAAGGACCTTCATTCTTTAGTTTTACTAGAATATGATTAATCAATAAGCCTAGTTTACAAAATTATCTCTATTATTAAATACGTAGTTGAACGATAATCAACTCAGATGTAATGACTCTTGTTTGACAGAGGCAAACTATGATATTTTAGTTCTCACAGTCACAACCAAGTGGCAACCAATAAGCGTCTACATTAATGATAATCAAATTCAGTCATGTGGAAAATAACTTCCTTGTTAGTGTGGTGGTGTGTTGTTATAATCTGATGCTGTCAACACTATCTCAAGGTACAATGTAGATATGTGTTATATATGGACTATATATATGCTAAACATGTTAGACGAACTGTAAATCTACATTTTATTAGAGAGTAAACACTTATGTTACCTTGGGAGAGACATTTTAAACGTATTTGATTGGTTTTTATTAAGGATTGTACAAAAATTGTGTAGATAGAACTTTAAGGAACAAAGCCAATTTAACGACTGCTTGGTGTTTTAAGAATGATAGACTGACATACTTTCTAAGTATAAAACATTTCCTAAAACTTCAAATAAAAGTATACTTTCAGACTCATTCTAACTAAATACAAATCTTAAACACGATCTGAAATAACATGAATTATGGCAGTTTAATAAATTCTCCTCTTTTGTGAGAGACCCATTATAAAGAATAGTAAATCGTAGAAGTTTTATAACATAAGACAGACAAAGATTGAATCAATCAAAATGATTTATCTTTTGAATACATTTACTGAAAGTCTGAAAGTGCTGTATAATGCAAATTCCGAGTTGCATCATACAATCTGAGAGATAAAACCAGCTCCGAGTTGCATCTTACAATCTGAGAGATAAAACCAGCTCCGAGTTGCATCTTACAATCTGAGAGATAAAACCAGCTCCGAGTTGCATCATACAATCTGAGAGATAAAACCAGCTCCGAGTTGCATCATACAATCTGAGAGATAAAACCAGCTCCGAGTTGCATCTTACAATCTGAGAGATAAAACCAGCTCCGAGTTGCATCTTACAATCTGAGAGATAAAACCAGCTCCGAGTTGCATCTTACAATCTGAGAGATAAAACCAGCTCCGAGTTGCATCATACAATCTGAGAGATAAAACTTGCTCCGAGTTGCATCTTACAATCTGAGTGATAAAACCAGCTCCGAGTTGCATCATACAATCTGAGAGATAAAACCAGCTCCGAGTTGCATCATACAATCTTAGAGATAAAACCAGCTCTGAGTTGCATCTTACAATCTGAGAGATAAAACCAGCTCCGAGTGGCATCTTACAATCTGAGAGATAAAACCAGCTCCGAGTTGCATCTTACAATCTGAGAGATAAAACCAGCTCCAACTTGTATCTTACACTCTGAGAGATAAAACTTGCTCCGAGTTGCATCTTACAATCTGAGAGATAAAACCAGCTCCGAGTTGCATCATACAATCTGAGAGATAAAACCAGCTCCGAGTTGCATCTTACAATCTGAGAGATAAAATCAGCTCCGAGTTGCATCTTACAATCTGAGAGATAAAACCAGCTCCGAGTTGCATCTTACAATCTGAGAGATAAAACCAGCTCCGAGTTGCATCTTACAATCTGAGAGATAAAACCAGCTCCGAGTTGCATCATACAATCTGAGAGATAAAACTTGCTCCGAGTTGCATCTTACAATCTGAGTGATAAAACCAGCTCCGAGTTGCATCATACAATCTGAGAGATAAAACCAGCTCCGAGTTGCATCATACAATCTTAGAGATAAAACCAGCTCTGAGTTGCATCTTACAATCTGAGAGATAAAACCAGCTCCGAGTGGCATCTTACAATCTGAGAGATAAAACCAGCTCCGAGTTGCATCTTACAATCTGAGAGATAAAACCAGCTCCAACTTGTATCTTACACTCTGAGAGATAAAACTTGCTCCGAGTTGCATCTTACAATCTGAGAGATAAAACCAGCTCCGAGTTGCATCTTACAATCTGAGAGATAAAACCAGCTCCGAGTTGCATCTTACAATCTGAGAGATAAAACCAGCTCCGAGTTGCATCTTACAATCTGAGAGATAAAACCAGCTCCGAGTTGCATCTTACACTCTGAGAGATAAAACCAGCTCCGAGTTCGTCTTACAATCTGAGAGATAAAACCAGCTCCGAGTTGCATTCTACAACCTTAGAGATAAAACCAGCTCCGAGTTCGTCTTACAATCTGAGAGTTAAAACCAGCTCTGAATATTAGCTGCAACTTTCAAAAAGTGGTAATCTATGCTGATATATGTTACGATAATGAAGATATATATTTCCTGACAACTTGACTTTTCATTAGATACAAACTGTAAATGGACTTTAATGATGATGACAGCTCAACAGCCAAGTGATGAAAATAAAACCACAATTCTACACTGTTTGAATCAAATTTAGGAAATAGAGCTTTCAAGGAAACAAGGTGACGTAGAAATACATGTCATGCAGACAAGAAACTGACAAGAAATGGGATCCAAGCTTATTAACACAGTAAATCTGCCCCTCGGCCCCTCAAGGACATGACGTCAATAAACATGAGCGGCTTAAACGTTGACTCAGTTATTGTCACCATTCAAATACTATATTAGGTAATTCATTATTACTTTATTTACTAATTTCTGTACAACCTCATAACTTAATACTTTTAATGTCCCGTATTGTCTTTCTCTAATACAACCTGATTAACTGCGGGTTATTTTTAAAATATAGGCAGTCTATTGGTTAACACGTTATAAAACAACCCTTCCTAAATTGTATTACATGTACTTCCAAAAATGTTGTATGTTCATTTCAGAGGTCTGACTACTTATATAAGTATATCTTACCCATATAAAAACGTTAAGAGTTTAAAGCTGGATGGGCTCGTGATTAAATATTTCAAAATCTTAAATCACCCGTCTATTGTTCAGCTCTGCTGATTCCTCACACATTGAGCAGCTAACCATGTCTATAAACCTGCTTTTAAACTTTTCAAACTTGCAAAACATTTTAAGAGAACTATCTAGAAGATCGAGAGGTTGTTCCTATCGTGAAACAGTGTAGGCCAACAGCATTGTGAGAAATATTTAGTTCAATTTCATTTTGTTACTTTTATTGTAGAATGGTTTAAATGATTTTAACACTTCAGTAGATGTTCATGCGTACGATAACATGCTGTGGTTGTGACTGACTATCTGCTGTATGTTTGTTAGTGTCCCTGGTATCTGTTACTTACAGGGGAATGAGTTGAAGACATCACATATGCAGGTTGATTAATATTGTCACAATGACATATGTTTTAGTGTGAATGTGGTGGTTGACTGATAATCTGCTGTATGTTTGTTAGTGTCCCTGGTTTATTTTACTTACAGAGAAATGAGTTGAAGACATCACATATGCAGTTTGATTAATATTGTCACAATGACGTATGTTATAGTGTGAATATGGTGGTTGACAGAATCAGTTTGTTTTCACAATTTTGAAAAACAATAATCCAACTAAGCATGTCTTCTGGGTTTGTTACGTTTTCAGACCATAATTTATGATGGTACAACCCGGTCTGTTTAAAATTGTGTTTCTGTGAAATCAGTGTTGAACGTGAAATTTATATCAACGTAACTCACAATCAAGTTAACTTACAAACAATATCTTGACTTAAATGTTAACAAATTCGATTCATTTAAGTGGAACGCTGTTTTTTTAGATGAATGTATGTTTATTTAACTACCAGTGTCATAGCAACACTAACAAACAATATCTTGACTTGAATGTTACCAAATTCGATTCATTTAATTGGAACGCTGTATGTTTAGAGGTATTTATGTTTATTTAAAACCACAGGGTTTACAAGGCTGTGAAATACGTAATCAATCCAGCGCTTTAACAGAATCAGATCTATATCAAAAGTTATGAGAATGTTGTGAGGAATTTATCAATAAGACATAGATGGGTTCCAATGATGCAGACAATTGAAGAAGACAACAAACCATTTTAGACTTGAATGATGTATATCTTTAAGACCAGCAGACAATTACCATGTTAGATAATTACAGATAATTGAAACTAAACAAAGTTCATAACAACAGTTACAGATACATTTCCCTGGAAATTCCATGTACCATATTTGAGTGAATCTGTAAAGGTATAAACAGATGTGACTGTTGGCATTTCTAGATGAACTCTTATGTTTATTTGATATCTCCTAGTTGTGAGTTAAAGAGATTTTGACATCAGGTTTTCTCCCAATGTTATTTCTTTGATATTCTAAAATATATACTAGCATTTTGCTAACGACTTTCATTTTGAATAACTTGCATGCAGCTGTTTTTTATGGTTGCTATGTTTTAATGCTGATGGTATGAACATCGTCGATAAGTTGGAAATGAATAAATTATAGCATTGTCGGATAAGGTATTTGAGAATGAAAAACCCGGGCCGATAAATAATCTAGATAGATAGATATACACGCCATTCTTCAGTGTAAGATAACAACGAAGACAGTAATAAATTCTGCTATAAAATTGAATTGCAATCTACAGCCTTATCGACGACATTTCAATATGTTTAATAGAAATTCTTCAAAGTGTTGTTTAGTAGATTTTCATAATTATTCATTTTGAAATGCACAGAGAGGAATGCAAAAGTCAAAATGAATTATGTTAGGTTATTGAAGCTTAGACATTTTAGATATACTAAGTCTGTTCATTAAAGTTCTTTTATGTGGTTTTGATAAGCTACAACATATCTAATATGCTGATTTAAGTTCATATCTCATCACTGGACTTGCATAGATATCCATTTATGCATAATTTCTCAATAATGGTTGATTTTATGAAAAAATCAAGAACAAATCTCAAGTACGTTAAATATTCGAAATTATGCATTCAATTAATCTACCTAATAAGTTACAATACCTAATTAACACTATCGATTCCAATATGTCCTTCCTGTTAGCTTATGACAAGGTTTTTAAAATTACGTTTAGCGAATTTGCGCGCGCCACTCTAGTCACATTGCCGTGTTTTCGTTCCAATGTACTGATTGACTTTTACTTGTTATTTTCAGTAACAGTTAGTGGTTCCCGATGTAATAACATCGATATCAAAAGTGACATATGTGATCCTATCAACATACTCTGTGTCTCTTTAAGACTATAAATGTCAGTCCAAAAATCACTTTGAACAGAAATCACAATACTTGGTCAATGTCCATCATTTCAAAATCAATGAATGTTTAAAAATCAAGGAGATCGTCTTTGTATCAGATAAGAGTTGTCTTCTTTTGAAAGTGTCATACAATGCCTGAACACATGGCAACCATGATCAGAAGTATCAATGTGATTGATTTACAATCTTCATACCGGGAGCTATCATAAATCACAAACATAACTTTCTGTAAATCAGTTTAGACGCTCATTCAACAGCGTATACCCCTTGCTACAACAACTTTAATATAACACTTTGAAACGACCGTGTTGACTATTTTGGATTACTCACTACTGTACTTGTATGAAAACGACACAGATAGCCCAGAAAACCATACTCAAAGTCGAGGAATAACCATACATGATGATTGTTCAATGTAACAAGCTAAAGTAAGCTAGGCTTAGTATTTTTTTGTTCTGGTCTTGAAGCTAATTCAAAAAGTTGAAAACCATCGATGCATTACAAAACGTGACGATTCTTTCATTTGCCAAGTTGAAAATATAGTCGCAAGCGACGACAAAGGGATTCAGCGCTGTATGGAGTTGGTAATGATTGAACCATAAGCTTCAGT
This sequence comes from Steromphala cineraria, assembly GCA_916613615.1. Taxonomy (NCBI): domain Eukaryota; kingdom Metazoa; phylum Mollusca; class Gastropoda; order Trochida; family Trochidae; genus Steromphala; species Steromphala cineraria. The sequence goes on along the minus strand of OU744728.1, from coordinate 65,274,903 downwards.
GACAATATTTACAGTAATTTATCAACACAAACTACTTATAATCTTACACTTCAATTTCACAATCCTTTTCAAAGCCTAGCAATGTGTCCTGCAATGTGTCAATGTCCCTGTCTTGTGAGGAAATCATGCATCCTGCTCTGTTATCTTTCAAATTCTCAATCTAAACCATGAATTCAATGGCGGACTACTTTATGGGGAATTGTGTAAATATTATCATTACAGTTTTAGATAGAGAAATACTAAATACCAGTTGAGATGTTTGCAACGCAAGACAAATAATGACACATTTGTTTTGTGAAGTAATAGTTGGGCTATCGTTTTGAATCAAAATAGAGAAGGAATGCAAGGAGCCTCTCACATTTGTTTACTAAGAGAGCATGTTACGAAAATGAGCAAGATTCAGAAAGCAGATATATCTTCTTTCCATGTAAAATGCACTGAGATTTTGATTTTAACTTTCTAACTGTACAATCTATGAACCTCCAGCCTTCTTTGGTAGTTTGATACTATTGAACGGGATGACGAAATTTCAAATGATTTATATCATTGTAAAGTGTGTAGAACGAGCTTCAATTCAATGTGCCTTTATCTCCAAATGACTGAGGGTACACGCCTTTCTGTCTTTATATCTCCCCAGCCATTAAACATATTTTCATTATCGGATAAAAAGAGAGAACTGTCATTATTTACACATGTCCTTTGTATAGGCGCCCTCAAAAGTAAAGAAACGGCAAGAGGAACGCTGAAAAAATAGTGGATCTGTCTGTAACTGTTTCGGAGATACAGACGTTTTGAGTCTAAGATGTAAAAAAGACTGTTAACCCCTGTGTGAGCTGAATGACCTTAACACTGAAACTATGAGTATTTTGTTAATAAGGATAAATCAGATGACATTATGGTCTCTATCATACACATACATATATGTATAGATTGTACAAATGACTTCCATTTTAAAGGAGTAATGTTTCTTAGTATTTAGTACTTGAAAATCATATTTTAGACTCCTACTCGATGTTTGCCTTTACAGCCCCTTAACTATCAATTATGTTATGATATAGTGTAACAACGCAGATATTGTACTTAATAATGCGTATGTGTAGGTGTAATCAATTTCAAGATAGCTTAATTAGTAAGGAAAGTTTGGATATTTAAACAATGCGCAAAATTAGTATTGTCCCAAAAAAAGAATATTCAAATACTTAAATAGCTTAGGTTTTACATTATTTTAGCTGTCTGTTGATATGAGTCATATTACCTAATGCTTTGTAGTTAATGAGCCTCACTTTGTCAAACATACATTTATCATAATCATTCAAAAGTTAAATTTGCAGTTTTCAAATCTCTTTATTGCAATGTTTAAGAAAATGACGAAATTTATTGGAAATTTTCCCAAGTTGTATGATCTTTTATCTGTCTGATTATGTAATGAACATTGCTTAATCCTCTGTGGTTGATGATTTTTGAAACTTACATGCATGTATATCATAACCATTCAAAATTGACATTTGACAATATTCAAAGTTCCGTAACTCAATGTTATTGTATGTATCTAATTGTTAATGATTTTCGTTAGAATCTATGTTCTTTTACCTGTCTGTTGATATATTGAACAATGCGCTGTTATCTGTCGTTGAGAAGTTACGATTTTTCAAACATACAAACCAAACACACCCATGACATCTCTTCATGGCTGGCAGTGACTGTTCGCGACTGTTTTATTCTTTCATCTTAAAGGGGCAGTAGCACGTTTTTAGGGGAAATATAAGGTGATGTCATGAAAATGAAAATTAATGGTTACAATTGAAAGACAATGTATTTAAACTAAATGGAGCAGTAATTATTCAAACATATCATAACGTAAATTTTAGCCTTGTGGTTCCTTTTTCTTACACAAAATTAATTAAAGGTGTTCACCAAAAAGGTTGCAAATGGATATTAGGTGAATCTCCATATTTTGTTCTCTGACATTTGAAGATTGGCTTGTGTAATGACACTATCAAAATAATACATTTAGCATTAACGTATATTATCAATGAAAAATTAAACAAATAATATTATCAAAAAGGTGCTTATGCCCCTTTAAAGACATTGTTTAACTCTCAAAGGCGGGTGGGGGTCGGAAACTGTGGAAAATGCATATAAAGCAAGATGACGGCCAAACCACATGACTTAGAATTTTACAACGATTTATTTGTATTGCATTATTTGTTGTTGTGCATCTTTTTTTAAAAAGTTTTAGGTTTCTAAGTGCATTTTGAAAAACAAGCATGTTAAATTTATTATATTGGATTCGAACTGGGCCTTTAATGAATGGGCCGATTTGGCTGAAAAGCTCCGTGGCCCGTCTCCATAGTAAGGGCTATCAGACTCTAAAGTTTGGTGAAATATAAACGAGCGGTTGTGTCTGAAAGTTGTATACAAGAATCTTGGAAAATGATGAAAAAACACGCCAAAAACAATAAGGATTTAGTCCCAATAGGCAAACTTCATTCAAATGACTGTTACGCGATGATTTGTCTGCACAACACGTTCTGATTGCATTAGGCACACATATCCCCCCAGAAGGGCCAATCATATTGCCTGTTTCATTTTGTTGCTATTCTTAGACACGATGCAACCACTCAATGCATCGGACAATTTCTTGCTGTGAGAAATGATTTGATTATTGATTTAGATCTAAGATATGCTAACAGACTGTAACTGTGTATTGACAGTGATATTTTGGGCTTTTATGAGACAATACTTGTTACAATTGTTTAATATTACAACGAACCAAGACAGATTATGACTTTAACTACGAATAAATGTTTACTGCAGTAGTGTGGTCGCCGGGTTGGAAACTTCGTTGTTTTTGTTGCCTTGTTTTTCATCTTAATATACCTGGATATGTTTATATGGTGATGAATTAATTCTTTTTTTGATATGAATATTTTGGTTTGTACCAACAGATGATTGAAGGTATATCATTTTAGGTTTAAGTCACATGTTATTTAGCATGCATAATATATACTATATGAACTGTTCGATTGTTTGGCATCCTTTAAATGATCGATATTTTGGGTTGTCTTGTCATCTTTGAAAAACAAACTAGAGTACACAAACCATTTCTTATGAATGTACTCCTTATCATTTACAATCGTTTTCAGTTAGACAAACTGATTTCCAATTGATACAATTGATGAATTACAGATACAGTGAAAGACTAGAACACTCTCCACTAATATGAGTATTTGATATGTGTAACCAAGAGACTCGCCTTGAAGTCATGTTGTAAACAGATTCAAGACATTTTAATTCACTGTAAACAGAAAACAATATTTCATCAGATTGCAATAACCAATGTAAAGTTGACAGAGCATCTTCATTTGTATATTCAGTACAACTATATGACTTGCTGTCTTAATGAGAGATTTAAAATGAGTATAAAAACCTAGCATAACATGTCCTTATTTATTTGGTTACGCCATATTTGTTTTTAATATTGGGAAAATCTTTGGAAAGATTTAATGCACGGACATAATCCCTCTGATTGGAATGTATAAATAATAGAAACACTTGTGGCTCTAATGACATGAATTTGGACTTTCAAAGGCTATCTTTAGTATATTTTCAGAAATGTATGATACTTAAATATGTTATGTGCAGATGTCACGTCAAATGTGGATTTTGAAATTTAGATTTCGTTCTTCCTTGTTCAAAAGGCAACCTTGAAAATTAATATCCTATTAACATATCTCCATTTATATTCAATACTATGTGCACACATTTCTTTATGCATTTCATGTATATATTCTTAACTAATATATAATCATTTATTTAGCTAACTTACTACAGAATCAACATCTTTCACTAGTTGCACAATAACAGCAGCATCAACTCGCATGGATATAAAGACAATTTCACTCCTCGATGAACAGATTCAATTTGACATTTTAGTTCTCACAGTCACAACCCAGGACACCCTGAAAACTGCTACATCAATAATAATCATATTCGCTCATGTGGTAAATAACTTCCTGGTTTGTGTGGAGGTGTTTTCTCATATTCTATCATGTGTTTACTAACTTCCTTTTGGTAGAGACCCATTATATAAATAACATACATTATATACATTTATAAGATTGGCAAACCTGTTTTCAATTCAGAATTGAATTGTTTTCTAAAGTTTGTCAAACTTTTAAAATGATTTCGAATAATCTGAAAGTTTTATAATTATTCATCACAATTACAATATGGGAGATTAAAGCAGCCCTTATGGTTGACTGGGCAGGATGCTGCATGAGATACATGTAGCAGGTTTACTTAAAAATATAATTCTGCAAGTGACAACATGAATCTAGAATACAAAGGGCATGCTCCACCGCTTCCTTACACATTGGGCAGCTAACCATGTCGTTAAACCTACTTTTACTCTGAAGAGAACTATCTAGAAGATCACCATTTTGTTACTGTTGTGAAACAGACTAGAACTTGAACTTGAAATAGAACAAAATGGTGAGTAATATTAGTTAATTTGACTTCATTACTTCAAATGTCTAGAATGGTATAAATATTTTGAAAAATCAGCTATAGGTATACTGTGTAATATGTTTTATTACCTACGAGGGCAGTCATACCGGGGTTCATATTTTTCATATGTTGCCCTAGGGCAAAATATCACTTTTTCATTGTGACGTCACGTTATTAACAATGCTTTGACGTCACGGTTCACCTATGACGTCACAGTCTATACGGGCCGGCGGCGGCTTTTCCGCCTATGCTTATCAGAAGGGTTTGAGTAATTTCTTTGATTTGGAGGCTACGGTAATAAACAGAATATTATATTCGTGCCGATGACATGCTATGTTTACGACACTCATGCCTAAATATCAGTATATCCCTCGCTCTCGCTCGGGAAATACTAATATTTAGCCTACCGTGTCGTAAACATAATATGTCATGGACACTCATATAATATCCTCTATATAATGTCCTTGTGTCTAAATGTCAGTCAGTCTGTTTCTTAGTGTCCCTCGTATATTTTCTTACAGGGAAATTAGTTGAAGACATCAAATATGCACTTAAATTAATACTGTCACAGTGACCTTTTGTTTTTGTGTGAATACAATTGTCGATTGATTAACTTTGTTGTTCACGTTTAGACCAGAACTTATCAAACTAAGTGTGTATTGTGTGTTTGTTATGTTTCCAGACAATGATAATAAAATGGTGGTATACATTCTTGTGTTCAAGAAGCTGTTACCAAGAAATCTTCTTGAACTTGAAACTTATCCGAATGCAAGTCGCAATGAAGTAAACTTTCAATTATGTAGACAATTTATTGACTTGACTGTTGACAAATTTGATTTTTTTAAATGGAAACAATTTGTTTAGAGGTTGTTTATGTTTTCGATTTTACCCGAGGCAGAATAAGGCTGTGTAAACAAGTATTCCGAGCTGCTTGTTTAAGATATTTAGTAAGAATAAATCAATAAGACACAGATACGTTCCAAATGAACAAGTGGTTATAAGTCTATTATAGTTCAGAAAACTAGCAATCGCTTCCTTTACTTTACCTTAAACTTTGTGAATGTGTTAAATCAATATTGTCACAGTGACCTTTGTATTGTGTGAATACAATTGTCGATTGATTTACTTAGTTTTTCACATTTAGAAAAGAACTTAACTAAGTATGTATTGTGTGTTTGTTATGTTTCCAGACAATGATAATAAAATGGTAGTATTAATCCTTGTGTTAAAGAAGATGTTACCAAGACAATCTTCTTGAACATGAAACTTATCCGAATGCAACTCGCAATGAAGTAAACTTTCAATTATATAAACAAATCAATTGACTGAACGGTTTACTAATGTGATTAATTAATTGCAAAGAATTTGTCTAGAGATTTTTATGTTTCTGTTTTTACCCGAGGCAGAATAAGGCTGTGTAACAAGGTAACCCGAGCTGCTGGTTAAGGAAGCTTTCAAGCGTTAAATCAGGATCAGATCTAGAGATGTGAATGTACAAGGAATAAATCAATAAGACACATATGCGTTCTTAAAGAGTAAATAATTGGTTATAAGTCTATCTTAGCTCAGAAAACTATCAATCGCTTCCTTAACTCTACCTTAAACTTTGTGAATGTGAAGGATCTCATTTTCAGATGTTGTTTTTCGTTTGTAGTATCGAGGATATATAATAGCAGGTCTTTTGAACTGAATACGACCATAAACAATTTTAGACTCAAATGTTGAGTATAATTTATAGTAACAGTTGATTATCAGTTCAAACCAGGTCATAACATATAACTCAAACTAAACAAATGTTATGATGACGGCTACAGGGCCATATAACTGTTGTTTAGAGACCTTGATATTAGAATCTCTTACATTTTACCTTCTGAAATACCTTAATGTAGTTTAAATGTGTTGTTTCTATTACAATTAATACCACCCCACCCTACCAATTACACAAAATATACTTTCCCTTCATATGACATTACAGGTAATGTGATGCGTACAGACGAAAGTTTCAATGTGATGATCAGAGCAGTATCCACACATCTTGTACAGTGTTCACACGCTTTATCAAATACAAGGCCACGACTGTATGTCTAGTGATAGCGCCTTGGATTGTATTATTGCTGTTTCAGAACATTAGTCAGGTTGCTTAGCAAGGGTAGTCTTCACGTCCTACTTCTTGTTGCATATAAAGCAATAGATTTGATATTCATACGTCAGTGCTTGCTTTCCTCGAACTGCTTTGCCGTCACTGAAATCCATCATTTTTATAAAGTGAAACTCGGGTTTGTAAGTACGCTTTTACAAAAAACAAATGAAAACCCCGAGGTAATTTGTTTATAAAGGTAAAATAAACAAGAAGGTACAAAACGTTTCAAGCATTCATCTCACAATGCAACACAGTCTGGTCACTCGCAAGAAGCATTTTAAATTCATTTTATTGTCTAAAAACTGCTTTACCTCCACTGTAATAGGTTTCAAATCTTACTTAACATCTAACAAGCCAACTAAAGACTGCCTTCCTTCTATGAAGAGAGCAGAAGCTAGCAAGGTAGTGAGTCACGTCCTGCTCACATTCACTTCAGTATTGTAGCCAATGGATCTTTTCTATAGATATACAATTGAATGATGATGGTGTATTTTGGTGAGTTTGAATATGATAGTAAAATGTAACTATTCACTTTCTTTTTTGTGAAACATGACAACAAATATAGTGTTATAATAATGTTAATAGAACACTTTACTTTCAGTATTCATAAAAGATGAAAAGCTAATTATATATCTAATGGTGATGTGGAAACCAGAAGATGTATCATCATTTTATTTAGAATTTGAAACAATAACAAGGGGCAGAGATATAATGTGATTATATTTTACTGTGGAGCAAAGTGTTCAGTGGTTAGCCTGCTTGCCTCTTAAGTCAATGGCCCGGGTTCAGATCCAGTATAGACACCCACAAATTGTGTCCTAGGCCATATGCTCTGTTATGTCCTTGGACAAGGCACTTCATTCACATTTAACTTACATTAGACTTAGTTCGCCCAGCTTTACAAATGGGTCCACTTGTTCATCGGTAACACTGAACATACTATCCCTCCAAGGAAATAATACTGATAGTGCTTTGAGCATGCTAGGTCATTAATATATGCGCGGTATGGATAGCTTTTTGACTCTCTGAAAATATGATTGAAGAATATTTTAAAAACGTTGATTGCAAAATTGTCATTTTGCTAGGTCGAAAACTCTTGTAAAAGTACAATGAATACAGTTTAATTCTTTTAATAATATAGAATTTCACTACACTTTGAATATGAGTCTTCATCTCTATCAAGCTATCCATTAACACGGATTTCCCTTCAAATGCAATAAACTCACTACAAGACTTCATATGATTTTCTTTTGCAATCCCTGCTATGTTTCTGAAACCAAAGCTCATTACTGAAACTTTGTCTCTTTCAGTTTTAGAACACTTACTGTCAGTTCGATTGTGTCCATCTAATGACAGACATAACTGAGAGTTTTGAAGGACAATATACAAATGCTGCTTAGATTATTTTGATTACTGTACCATGTCAAAGCAGGTACCTTCGACACCACTTGTTATGTTACAGAATTTTTTTTTTTTTATATGAACAATGAGGCTTAAAGAGTATTAAAATTGCTTACATTACACTACAAACATATACACGAAACTTCGGTAATAATCAAGTAATATCGGGACTAATTACATGTTTTGTCTATTAAATATTGTTTTTGAGAACGGTAAAAAGCTTTACAAACCTTTCCTTACGTAATAAGAATAAAATTAAGCTGTTGAGGACATAAGTATGGTTCGTTAAGTGACTGTCATCAACTATGTTCTAGAGAAGGTGTTACAGACTAGGGAATAAGAACTTCACCTTCACATTGTAGCTATAATCATTATAATTCACCGAAAATTAAAGAAACATTCCCAATAAGTTTTCAGATCAAAAACACATTGTCGATTTTGTATCTTTAATATTAGCAACTTTAACGTTACAATGTCATCATATCATCATATCGTGTAATATTTTGTTCGAATCTGACACAATCTGGAAAACATGTTGTCTAAGCTACCCTTGTGTGTATAGTACTTCACATATAGAGCATTAGTTACTGATATGATGCTTTAAGGACACACCCCATACAGGATGATAGCTGCCAATACTGTGGTTTATAGTGTTTTCAGAAGAAATCGCTGTATGGTTTGTAGTTATCCTGTGTCTTCATACATCAAATAATTTAGGTTTCAGTCAAATGTTTTGTTGATTTTTACTTTGTTACAAAATACTTTGTAAAACAGGCGTATAATGACTTCTTAACAGTATAATTTAACTTCATTCCATAATTCTATCAGACGCTTCTATCGATTGCGAACAAAAACATATATCGCACCAAAACTCGTTCCTACAAACATGAAAACACTTTAATTGAAGCTTGAATATGAAAGAGGCAAAATGGGAATAACAATTAAGAAACAGTAAAACGATGCATGCATGGGATTTGGGTTTTACAACATATGTGATCTATTATCTGACATAAATTAGGTATTTGGGTGACTTACTTAGAATTGAGATTTAAAGAGCGCTTTATGTAAAATTATGTAAACATTTACATTTTGAAGTGAGATAAGGTAATTTTGACATTGAACTAATACACATGTATGTGAAACCTTTAAGAATTAGATTGGTCCTTTTTCCTAATTTTATTTATGGAACAAATAAATCTTTACTCAAAGAGGTTTAAGAACTTACTAAGTTTGAAAGACAATATTCAAAACAACATTTACAATTAATCGACAAATTTAAGATTATATGATAGTCATTGGATCGGGCAATCATATATTTGAAACATCAGGCATGGCGATAGGATCATTAATCCCAGTGTAACCTACCATTTGGAAATTCGCATATAAATCTCTTTCCTCATAAATCATTCATATACAAATGTAATATATATTAATATCATATCTTAATGTTTTGGGGAGAGCTGATTTGATTGTAACACTGGACCAAATTAACGTTTCAGCCCAGTATCCGTAATAAAGAATTATTCCCTTAATTTCCTCTGATGGACGCTTGAGCATTGATAAAGTCTTTCCAAACAACAGAAAGTATTTTTTATCTTAAAACGAAAGAAATCCTTTTCATGTTTATCATGTTATTAAATATGCATTCTCATTGTTTATACGTCACCTAAAGATATACTGCAATATTTAAATGCTGAAATTCATTAGAAATATAGAGTGCTCATACAGTGAGACAATGGGCACCTTCTACATTGCCATGTGTTGTAAGTCACTCTCTCTCTTCTACATAATCATGCCGTACATGATCATTCACCTTGCATTGACTTTTGATTGTATTTGATAACCTTATAAAGGGGAGTAACCAATATTCCTCATGAGGAAGGCTGCATTCGACAAGACAGAAATAGTTACATTAAAAAACTAAGTTATTTTCAAACGATTTCCACTGGCAGATCGAGACGGTCATTGATTGGTCATCTTGTAAGTACCAATGGTACCAATAATGGAACTTTAATCAAAAGACAAAAATAGAAGTTAATCGACAAAAAAACCCAATTTATTTGAGACAGGATGCACAGACAGCAAAATTGTGTTGATTTAAGAAACATTACAAATTGGCTCACTCCCCCTAGACACCTTGAAATTTAATTACTAAATACACCAACCAGTTATTTGTATTTGTAATATTCAATGATATCCTGCAGTTGCACAATTTATTCGAAATTTGCTCATTTGCCGCTGTTTGATCGACTGAGTGTCACTGTTTGATGTAATTGTCTTCAGCTTTTGTGTTTTCATATTCGTGGACAAAACAAGCAAATATGAATTAATGTTCTGTAAGTTAATTTATTGTTTACGTGGGAACATGCAAAAAGGTATATCAAATACATTCTTGGTCAATCAGTCATGTGTTTAATTCTCTTGTAAAGCTAACATTTGAACAGAGATGTACTCTGGACGTTTTTTCATTGACGTTCTATTTGCCATACAGTGATAAGTGACATTTCGGCTATTAACCAGTACAGTGATTCTACATCGTTGCTACTGTACACATTGATGCCATCCAAAAAGGGTAACTTTGACACAAGAAATTTCACACACATCATGAATAATATATCTAATCTATTAGCAATTCATATCACTTTGAGCTAATAAAATGATAAACGAGATAAAAATAAAAAACGCATTAGGTGGCCATATCTTCTATTATGCATTTCTGAGGAAAAATAATATTTTTTAGATTTTCTTTGAACTCGATGAATGCAGGTCATGTATTAATGCAAACAAGCCCATTCATATTACTTGTTATTTTTTATTTTCATTGCAAGTTACCAATTTCAAACAGTTATATTTCCATGTGACAGAGCTATAAACCGTTCCCCTACCGTATGGTGAGCTGTATCCGGTTCTTGAACTTCAGTTTGTGGAGTAATGACTTCACTTCAAAAGCAGAAATGGCAGTTGATGTTTAAACCACCAGAACTCTGGTTTTGACTGAAAATGTAGTGTTGATCGTGTATGCAACAGAAATCGCATATCTTATCAATTTCGTACATCGACCTCATTTGAGAAAGCAGGCTTTATTGCATCCCTCAAACGTATGTTAAATGACAACAATTGTGAACTAAGAAATAGTTAGAGAAAACGTTGAACACATACACCCGGCTGAGATGTAAGTATCTGATTCATGAAAGTAATTTACATTGAAAAACATTGGCTATGCGTTTCTTCTATATATGAATATATAATGTGGTTATAGTTGGGAGGTCCAACAGAGCTGTGGAAGGATCCACCATTGTCCGTGTGTAAAATATATCCTAGGAACTTCTGCTAAATCTAGAATTGAAGTGGACAGAGGGAGACATATTTTTTATATTTTGAGTTTCATGAATTTAGATTATAATATTTCTAATCGACTCACTGAGAAAATAATCATCACAGTCATAATAACAAATAGATATTACTTAGACAGAAAGCTGATCATCACTTTGTAAAGTATTCTGTAGAGAAAAATATTGTTTCATTGTTTCAGGTTTCAATTGCCTGCATATGACATTTGAATTTGTCAACGGCCAAGACGTCCTAGCTTAAGTAGTGCAATTCCAACACTATCCAAATATTTCCAATAGCTAATGCAGAAAAGTGAACTTTAGGTGCACAGTGCTAAAATCGTGACATTTAGGATACATCTTGTTAAGAGATCTGTAGTATAAGTTTCTCAGAACAGCGAGGTACAAAGCAGAGACTTAATCCAAATACTTGAGGGGATTTAGCTACACCTCGACCCACTGTTGTTTAATCAATAGCGATTTTGTGTTTCTTTCTCCATCCTCAACAAATTCAGCTGTCAATCAAACAGTGTACCTGCAGTTATTCTTTATAGATGAAGTTACTGCTGTGTAAATAAGGAAATGATATACGGTCTGTGTGTATAACAGTGGGCATGCCTAAAAAAGGATTTTAAGTTTAAAGTAAAGATAAAAATCAATTCTACTTTCTACCTCCAACAATTGTACATTAAATGAAAACGTTTTTAGCTGAAGCACAACATTTGTGGTACATAGAAATTATCAACCGATTGTGTTTCTGTATAAATTAGATCATATAATAGATAACATTTGTGTTATGCAAGCCTTTAGCTGATTGGAATGGCGAGGAGGATATTTCCGACACAAACTGAGTGAATTGTAGTTAAGCTTATTGATTTAGGAAAGCTATGAAATAAAGTATACTCGCAAAATGGCAAGTTTGGCAATATTTTTTTTGCAAGGTCCAGAAAGTCGGCGAATTTAAGACGTCTGATATGTAATAAGTTACAACTGAAAACGATGGTTTTGATGTCTAATCAGATTATTTCAGACGCTTTTTATGAAAATTACATTAACTCTCATTTTGGTGGTGTTACAAACCTGATTAACATTTATTTCTTTGGAAACTATAAAATAAAGATATAAATGTCATTGATATCATTGATTGAAAATATTTCCAATATTTTTTTATGTTTTGAAATTGTTTAACTATTTGTTCTCTTTTCAGGAAATGATGAAATATATCCCTTTGTTGTTCGTCCTTATCATCACCTTCCTACAATTTGGCCATACACAAGGTAAACACGTCATTATATACTCTTTTGATAATGCATACAACCTTGTTGTTACTTAGCTTGTCTCCCAACAATCTAGTCGTGATAATATCAATTCATCTGCATCAGATACCTATCCACTATGTTGTTTTATAACTTGATTGTTAAATCATATAATTGTGCATGCTTTTCAATTTGTATGATGAAATTTGAATGTTATTTTCTTGTTAATGATACCGTAAACGGTTACTATTTTCTTATGACAGCTGTGTATACCTATTTTGAATACTGATATGAAGTATATTAAGTGTCACATTTCTCTCTGATTACAGGCAACGAGGACAATGTCACAATATTTGTGACAGACACTTCCAGAAATCAGCTGATGAAATTACTTTTCAATGGCTCTACACATTTAGAGCACAATATAACCACAATGGGTTTGCCATGGGGAATAGACTACGACCCAGTGGACAGACACATCTACTGGACTGAGCAATCCCCTCCTTCTATAAAACGATCAGACATCTACTTAGAGAATGTTACCACCGTAGGGAGTCTTCCTTCAGGTAAGTGTGGTTTCAATAAGACACAATGAGATTGTAAAGCATTGTTTGATGACAACTCATCCTAGAATTATTTTTCAGAACTTGGAACTTATTGAGGACATGCAAATATATTGCCTGATATTTGTTTAAAAGAATTCTAAAACGTCATAATAACGTATGTTTATTTTAGATTGATTTTAACAGAACTACATTTAGATCTTTGTTTTATGCTATGCATATTTGAAAGCATATAAGATATTTTCTTAAACTTTTATGAAGGAAATTAGGTAAACTTTTGACTTACTCCTGCAAATATTATTGTTACATATTTTTTGAAAAATAAAACAAAGGGTTAAGTAAGTGTACATACTGTAAATAAGCTTTGTTTTTCTTTTGAAACAAAACAAAACAACGGGTTAAGGACAATTTGCTGTGATTGAACCAAGTTTCAGATTATTTGTTTCTGTTTAACTCCTACAATGCCCTGATACCAATAACATGAAATGCTTTATAAGCAGTAAGTGGTCGTGTTTCTGTCTGTTAGGGTGAAACCCAGCCCTATGCTGGATCAGTGGACGTCATTCTGTAATGGACAGATTTTCTATACAGATAATCAATGTTCATCAATTTTCAAAAAATGCAAACTCAAAATTCAGACACTGAAGTAATATAAGACTTGAACATATGTATCCCAAAAAGTCCTCAGGGTCAAGTATTGTATATGCTGACCTTCTTCAATATTGTAAGTAGAAAATTGTTCATATTCTGTACATATAGACAATAACAATTTGACATCTTCAAATAAGGAATTTCCTGTGTGTTTCTTCAGTTGTTAATAATGGGAAATTATTCAAATGTAGGAGACAGGTGAAAGAAAGCAAGACACCTACAAGAAGTGAACTTAACATAAATGTTAAACTTGAAAGTGTACTCGCAAGGTCACAATAATGACAATAAAAAATAGTATCTTCTATACAACAAAATATATTTTATTCAAAAACGGCTTCTGTAAACCTCATGTAAATTATAAATTATTCTGTCAATCGCTTTGTACCGAAACTTGTATAAAAATAACAAAAACTTCAACTAGTAGAGGATCGTACCAGAGAACATTAGATACATTTTGCTGCAACAATGTAGCTGCCTATCTACTGCTCTTTTTCAGGGATGTTTTAACCAACTTTGTACTTTGCAAAAGTTTAACCTGGGAAGTTACTGAACCAGAACCCTGTTTCATGTGATCAGCAGGTATAAGTTGAAAAATGATAATAAGAAATAATAAAGAGGTATTGAGATGTCACCTTCAGATATATCTTTTTATATAGAAAACCTTGTTGATCCGAAACTGTTAATTACAAAGCCAGTAAAACCAGAGGTTAATCTAGTTTGTTAAACAGTTTAACTCGCTTGATGAAATTCACATCTTTCGAAAACCGTTTTGCAAAATTCTAAGGAAAATTTACTTTATAATCTTTATCTAAAATAGTGCAACAAATAATGCCAGTATTTGGTCTGTACTGGCTGATGGTCATTCAGTACTTGGCTTGTACAAACTTGCACAAGGATTGATACAAACGAGGTACATGGTTTTGGGTATTGACAAGTATCAGTTTATAATTAAAACGGTGTCGTTCCATATACTGGCCCTTTTCAGGTTAGCTATCGCCTATATGCTGTAATTTATTAAATTTTATAGGCTCTTAGCCCCACATACAGTTATACACATATCTCATACAATAATATGTAATATTATTATGTATAATCGTAAATAAATCTTACAACCTTCAAGGAGAAGATAACATAAAAAAGGATAATTTATCATGAGAAATGTCATTTAAGTTTTCTCATAGGCATATACAAAGTGGCTTAATCTCTTCGTCAAGTAATTTTCTTCGTAGTAAGAATTTAACATATACCTGTTTCCAGTCAAATATATGGCAGATATGTTTTTCTTAAATCACTATAACATGGACACATAGACTGTTCATCCCTAACATATTTGACAAAACCTAGACAACCTATCAATTGTATGCCGTCTACATACATTAACCGTTACATGTTATAGCCCTTATTAATCTTACAATGATAATTCAAAATTTGAAATCCACTATTTCAAATGAATATTTCTCCTGTGTAATTCGACTTTTGCTTTCTTTGTATATCATATGTTGTACTATTTTTTAATGTTGAGTTCCAATTTTGAAAGAACTTAACTCTCTTGCCTGAATTTTGAAGCCAAACAAAACCAATTCCATAAGAAAAAGCATATTTCTAATTTCTAAAGCGCAAATGTTTTCACCCTTTCATCCAAATGAAGTGATTATTTAAGATTTTGTTTCTTCTTCCAATGATTTAAAGTACGTAAAGCATATCTACATATAATTTGTATTTACCATATTCACCGTACACATAAACTAGGGGGCGCTTTCTTCAGTATCTAGTATGAGGGGCACGAGCTGTAATTACAGTATTGCACCTCCTCGGAACAGAACAAATCAGACAATAAATCCTTTCCTGTGCATATTGTTCTCCACTCAACCTATAGTGCTGTGACTAGTGCATCAAACGTCTGCGGTGATGGTGTACGTGCATGGAAACGAAGATCAAGATAGTCCCAGTGGTGTAGTGGATAGCATGCTTGCCTCTCACGCCATAGACCCGTGTTCGAATCCCGGTGGAGAAATCAACAATTTGTGACTTTGGTCTCATCCTGTTTTGGGTCCCTGGGCAAGACACTTCATCCACATTGCACTCAGTCATCCAGCTGTACAAATGGGTACCTGAACAAGGGGGAAGTACGGACCTACACGGTCGCGCAGAGCGCTTGTTAGTCAGCAGCACCCTCCAGGGTAATAATAAACATGGAGCTCTTAGCATGGTTTGTCATGGATGTATGCGCGGTATAAGAAAGCTATAATTATTATTTTTATAAGGTTGATTTCAGGCGACTTGGAGGGCCATGGCAAGGAGTTGACGGGCTGTGTAGGGGCGGGCATTATTCTGTTGAATCAGCTCGCTCTATTGGTCGTCAACGAAAGTAGATGTAAAACATCATTGATGTAGCGTTTGGCCATCAAATTGCCTGGAATGATGACCAGGTCGTCCGTTGTAAGACAAGGCTTCCCACACCCTCCTCCAATTCTGTCGACCTTTCGAACGCAGTTCCGTGCAAAAGCTTCATATACTAGTGTTGCCTGTTGTCAAGTCTGTGAAGTAGGAAACGGGACTCGCCACTGAACCAGACACATCTACAGTTCCTAGGGGTCCATATCCTCATGTTAGTGAACCATCTGATACGTTGATGTTGCCGTCTCAGAATATAACAATGCGATTTAATTGATCTTTAAATAACCTTAAGTGCTTACATGAAGGTTCGAATATAAAGCCAATACAAGTTAATGACATGACTACAATTGAGTCACACTAAATAGCTTTCTAGATTCATTCCCATTTCATGATAATTACACAGTTGATTATTGTGGGAACATTTAGAGAATCCATAAACCTGATAGAGGACAAGCGTTCGTTTTGTAATGGAATCCAAAACAGTGGCAGATGCTCTTAGAAAAATGTTAGACGGGAAAGTGAACGATATCAATAAATGCAAATAATAAATTGAAGAACTGAGGGTGGAAGTAGAAAGTAAAACTGAGAAACTCAAGAATCAAAAGACAGACATAAGAAGTCCCAGAAAACACTTTGATGAAAGGACAGACGACCTCGAACAATACAGCTGACAAATTCCAATTGTATCACTGATGTTCTGGAATCCCCATAAGAAGACATTGACAAAGTTGTGATGGATGTGCTAACCAGCGTTGAGGAAACTCTATCTATCACTGCTATAGATAGATGTCACAGAGTGGGACACAGAGCTCAAGGGAAGACAAGACAGATCATAGTCAAATTCATGTACCACCACTACAAGCAACGGATGATGAAAAACAGTCTAGCACAGAAATAAAAGAACGGTTACATAAACGAAGACTTACCAAGGCTAGAAGGGTGTTGTTCAAGACCATGAGAGAGGTACCTGGGATGGAGATGGAAGAATCCTTGTTGAAGAACACCCTGAGGGTATGACCTGAGAGATCAAATGTGACCATGACTTGGATAAGTACCACAGATAAGCATGTCATTTTCCTTAAGGATTATAGTTGAGTTCATAGATGCGGTGGAGCGCGGTGGTGTAGTGGTCAGCGTGCTGGCCTCTCACGCCAAAGACCCGGGTTCGAATCGAGGTGGAGACACCAAAGATTTATGACCTGGGCTTTACACTGTATTGTGTCCTTGGGCAAGGCACTTTATCCACATTGCACTCAGTCTACCCAGCTGTACAATTGGGTACCTGACAACGGGAAGTACGGACCTATGTGGTCGCGCGGAGCAATAGTAGTGGCTTTAAAAGTACAATTCCTTCAGGGTAATAATGTACAGCCAGTGAGCAGTGCTTGCACTGGATATTAGGCTTTAAAATTGTCATCATTATTATTATTATTATTATTAAATGATAAGGATTATAAAGGTAAACTGTATGCCTTAGTTCCGTTGCATAATTAGATATGTATAAATAGGTAGACTATGTATCACTAGAATATACCATAAGATTTATATGTATCAAATCAGAATTGTCACTTGGCCTTGTATATAGTTTTGTTGTGTTACATTTAAGTTAACTATATACGTTTACTCTATATATAACACTTTGCCTCTTACTGTTTACATCTATAACTAACTTACAATTATCAACAAGTTTACATCTTTGATATTTCTTCTTGAAATAATATTCTGCTGTGTAAACCGATGTACTGATTTTAATGTTATACATTTGACACTAAGTCATTATTTCAGCACACTTGCACTGTACAAAAACACGCCTTATCGTAAGGTACTGTATGGATCATGGGTAATGATGTGGCAGACAGTTGTATATGTGTGTATTTTATAATAAAGTTGTTATTTATTTAAAGTATTTCTATTTTATTGATATGATTTAAGTTGCAGGTTATTACTTTCCAGTTGTTCTTGTAGTAGTATCACTAGGTTAGGTTTTCTTATGCATTGGGTCAGTCCATCTATAAATAAAAGGGAGGTTGGGTTATGTCATGTTACTATCATCTATTCATGCTTCAATTAACCCAATCTGTTCTCTCATTGGCTGATTTGAATCAGTCAATGTTCTTCCATTTTGCATTTCTCTTACTACACTGAGCACAGCCAGGTGTCATACACTGACTGACGATTAAGAACTTAAGATATCATAAACTAAGGTTAGTAAACAAAGCAATGTAGCACCTTTAGCTTGCTGGATTGTTTGAGGCTAACACCCGCTGTCATCTGGATTAATTTCAGCAGAAGCGCCTTAAAATCAACAACGTCACGAAAATTGGAAGTTTTCAAAAACTACAACAGATTTCTTGACAGAAATTCACACACTTATTGAGAAATATCTAAGCTTTTTAGTCATATATTTTTTGTTCCACGACTCACAATAGCAATAAAGAAACGATAATTGTAACGGTAAAATATCAGTTTTCATAAAAATTCTAATTATTTGAAATCGGAACATGTACATAAAAAACTATGAAACGGAATAATGTAATTATAAAAACCACATAAAAACATTTTTTACGAATGCAGTTATGTGCAGAAATATTCACCAAGAGTTTTAGTCGTATCTGATAGTTATATTAGTCACAACGCTAAATTATGTTTCATCGTTTCAAGTTCGGCAAGGATAAAACGTATATTTTATTTATGAAATGTAATTACATCAGTCGCAACGCTGCGAGTGCAATTTTCTCCAAAACGACTGTAAAACGAAATCCATTACTTCCGGTTGCGCATGGGAAGGGAGCGGACGCACGAGTGACGAGCTCTCGGTTAGCCCCACGTGTAGCGAAGTTTTTCTTCAATGAATTACTGAATGTAAACTAAGGAAAAGCACATAAGCGGTCTTCTAATCACAACAATCCTATAAACTGTGAGTATTTGTGTCTTTTCAGCAATTTTTGTGAGAACTGTGACTTTGAATCATGAGCACATCAAATGTGAAATCAGGTGTTAACACACGTTCAAGTTTGGAAAATCTTATTCTAAGCATGGAGAAGCGCCTTACAAATAAAATTGAAACGGGAAACGCTAGGCTTAAAAATTTAGAAAGATGTTTGGAAGAATTCAAAAACGACATTAGTCAGCTAACAACACGTGTCGGTGAAGTCGAAAACATAGCGTCTTTTCAGTCAGGTGAAATCTCGGAACTCAAGTCACATGTTTCTGATTTAAAGACTCAACTTGCAGATCAGGCAAAACAGTTTGAGAGAACCCTTTTGTTTAAAGAAACGCATGACCGCAAAATAAATCTCCTCTTTTACAGCATTCAACAATGTCCGGCCGAGGATCCAGAACAAATTCTTCGTAAATTGTTTGAAGGCGACCTTGAATTCTCTGAGGGTGACGTGGAGAACATTTATTTCAAAAACGTTCATCGACTACCGAGGAAACCCTTTCCTGGTGACCCTACCCCAAACGCACCTGCTCCAATTATCGCAAGTTTTCTGTCAATGCAGGACAGGGGTAATGTGTTGAACGCGGCAAACCTTCTGAAGGGCAAACATATCTCCATACGCACGGATCTCCCGCCAAAACTTAAAAAACAGAGTGCCATTTTGTACAGGAAGTCAAGGGCCATATATGACACTGAAAAGCTGCAAACACGAGTTCGCTTGGTCGGAATTGATCACGTTCTGGAGACAAGACCTAACGTATCGTCAGCGTGGACACCACGTATCACACTAACCGGAGACATGAATCCACCGTATGAAGTTTAATATGCGTTGTTGTCGTGTAACGCATGCAGTGTAGAATGTATGCTCGTGTACATGGTGTTATTCCCTTTCCTTTATTGGATCAGCATAATCATTCCTACCGTTTACCGAGAAGTGTGTTTGTGGTGTACCATGATATAGTGTATAATGCTATACGATGTTTACTTATGTATGATTGCATCAACATGTCGTCATTGCTACTGTCTATCAAAAGTGTTTTGTTTTGATGTAGCATATTATGAAGAGTCCGCCTATTGTGATTGTGACTATTATCTATCATAAATACTCAGCCTCAAATTTAAAGTGCTTGACATAGATAAATGATGTAATCTCTTACCTTCGGCAAAATGAATTATCCATATAACATTCTGTTTATCCATATCTCAGTGACGCATAGTTGACAGTATCGATTATCCATGGACACAACACATTTACACAACGCTCGACAAGCACGTGAAGGTATGATATGCACGTGCATACTGCCGGTGAAACAACTTGTGCTACCTGTGCAATTGTTTCCTTAATGAGAAAGTTGGGCTGTTTTTTGGGTTTTTTGTTTTGTTTTTGTTTTTGATTTTTCTAATTTTTTATTGTTGAATGTTCGTTTTGCCAGTTTCAAAGATAGTAACAATTGTATTAATTTCACTTTTTATTCCCCGTGGGGCATATTATTTCACGTGTGGGCCACGTTATGTGGGAGGGCGTTTCCCTTAAGGTGAGCTTTATAGCTCTTTTCTTTCTTTTAACAGAACTTTCTTTTTTGTTTGAAGCATCCCTGCAGGCAGGATGCTCCTACTTGTACAAACTGTACAAATGCTGGCCTTTCTTTATTTCTATTGACAATGGAAATGTTTTATTCACTATTCCTTTGAACTATGTGAGGAAGTCTCTAACTCTAAAACAGGTTTTGACATTTGAGTACACTCTTCTTTACAAATATGAATGCCACTATGATTGGGATGAACGTGTATGGTCCTATATGATTTTAATTCGAATAACCAGCAAAGATCAACATTTCAAATTAATAGATGACGGATAATCTCAAAATAGTTAGCCAAAACTGTAGGGGCTTACAAAATATCACTAAACGCAAAAAGGTATTCCAGATGCTTCGTAAAAAAAGGGCGAATATATATTGTCTACAAGATGTACATTTCAAATATGAATATACCCAATTAATCAAACAGCAATGGGGATATAATGAGTGCTACTTCAGTTGCTTTAAAGGTAATGCCCGTAGGACAGCTGTTCTCTTTAATAACAATTTTGACTTTAAAATTCTAGAACATAAGCATGATAAAGGTGGTTATTACGTTGCTTTAAAAGTTCTTACAAACGACATAACATACACAAATTGTTACTATTTATGCACCAAACTCCGATAGTCCAGCATTTTTTGAACATATTATTGATTTAGTAAAAGATTTCGATAGCGATAAAATATCAATTTTTGAGACTGGAATTTAGTACAAAATCAAAATTTAGATACTTACAATTACAAGAAAATCAATAATCCAAAAGCTAGAGACAAAGTCTTCGAATTAATTTATATTTTTTATCTTAAAGATCCATGGCGCGAACAAAATTATGACACGAAACGTTATACTTGGCGGCAACCAACACCTTTAAAACAAGCGAGACTCGATTTCTTCCTAATATCACACGGTCTGTTACCTTCAGTTAAAACATGCGAAATTAAACCGAGTATAGAATCTGATCATTCGATAATAGAACTAACACTATCCTCTACCGAAATTCCTCGTGGTAAGAGATTCTGGAAGTTTAATAATTCATTGCTACGTGATAAAGAATATGTAGATCTTGTTAAAGATACAATTAAAACTACACTGAACCAGTATAGAGTAGACAATAAAACGTACTCTATTGATGATCAGCTGCTATGGGAAATACTACTTTTAATGATAAGAGGGAAAACAATTTATTACTCATCAACTAAGAAAAAGAAAACTATGGCAAAAGAAAACACTTTCAAACGAAATTAACCGAACTTGAAAGTGATTTAGATCAAACCAAAGATCTTTTAGAAAAAGAACAAATTTTGAAGGAAATAAATGAAGTTCGAAACAACTTAGATGAAATCTATTACCAGAAGGTACAATGAATGCTAATTAGATCAAAAGCAAAATGGATGGAGGAGGGAGAAAAACCAACAAAATATTTTTTTAATCTAGAGGCCAGACATTTTCTGAACAAAGCAAAAATAGAATAAGAACAAAAGGACGGTACAATTATAAAGGACATTGCAGATATTATGGATGAAACTAAATCTTTCTATCAACAATTATATTCAAAACAAGATATATCACAGATTGATCTGCATGAGTATTTTGCAGACATCGACATTGCTAAGCTCTCTTGCGAGGATGCACTTAATCTCGAAGGAGAGTTAACAATCTATGAGTTAACACAAGCATTAAAACAAATGAAAAACGATAAAAGTCCTGGACCAGATGGCTTTACTGCAGAATTCCTTAAATTCTTCTGGAAAGATCTAGGTGCTTTTCTTTGTAATTCATTGAACAGTGGTTACAAAAATCGCATGTTATCCACCTCACAAAAGCAAGGGATGATTACATGTATTCCGAAAGGAAATAAGCCTTAAAAAACATCTAAAGAATTGGCGACCAATTTCTCTATTAAATACTGGTTATAAACTAGGTTCATCTGCTATAGCAAATAGAATAAAAAGGATACTACCAAAAATAATTAATGAAGATCAGAAAGGTTTTATTACAGGAAGATATATTGGTGAAGTCACCAGAACGATATATGACATAATGGAATACACAGAAACTTTCCAAATTCTGGGTGTACTCATGCTAATTGATTTCGAAAAGGCTTTCGATTCAATAGATAGAAACTATCTTCTTAATGTTTTAAATATCTTTGGATTCGGCTCCAGCATCTGTCAATGGATAAGTACGTTATACAACAACATCGAGACAAGAGTTCTAGTAAACGGTCATATCACATCTCCATTTAAAGTAGAAAGAGGTTGCCGCCAAGGAGATCCTGTCGCTCCTTATCTCTTCTTACTTGCTGTAGAAGTTCTGAGTATTATGTTGCGAAATGATAAAAACGTAAATCGAATATCAATGGGATCCATAGAGTATCTCATATCTCAATTCGCTGATGATACCACTCTAACACTAGATGGGACTGAAAAGTGCATCTACGCAGTTTTGGGTAATCTTAGTTTTTTTGCACGCTTTTCGGGTTTGAAATAAATGCAGACAAAATAAAATTAATATGGATAGGTTCCAAAAACAGATGTAGATACAAACTATGCAATGATTGGAATTTGGACTGGTCGCAGACAGAACTCACTTTACTTGGAATAAAGTTTGATGTAGATTTAGAAAATGTTGTGGAGAAAAATTATTAAGAAAATTTTTGTTCAATTTATAAGCTGATGAACATATGGTCCATTCGAATATTAACACCCTATGGAAGAAATACCTTAGTAAAATCTTTATTCATTTCCATATCGAATCATTTATTCTCTGCATTGCCAAATCCTCCAAAAGATTGCATTGACAAATTCCCAAAAAAATGTTTTCCGTTCATATGGCAAAATAAACCAGACAAAATCAAACGAGATGTTATGATACTAAAACCTGAAAATGGAGGTATAAAAGCACCAAATATTAGAGAAATAATAGCATCACAGAAGCTGAAATGGATTAACAGGCTTTATAGTAATAACACTAAATGGGGTTATTTGTTTCTAAACCGAATAAAAAACGATAATATGCTCTGGCTTTCAGATTCGGGTTATATTAAGAACGAAATAATACCAGCTTTAACCAACCTATTTTGGAAAGATGTATTGAAAGCCTGGTCAACATATCTGCCCCAAGCGAAAACATTAATCAAAACTGAAGATGAATTCGAAGTTCAGTCAGTTTGGAATAATGATGATTTGAAAATAGCTAATGAAACTGTCTTTTATAGCACCTGGTACAGAAAAGGGATTACGTTTGTAAAAGATTTTATTGGTGAAATTGGTAGCATATTAAGCCTTGATGAATTCAACAAGACTTATTCTCTTAATACAAATTTCCTGACTTATGAAGGTATGAGACGAGCTATTATGGCATATGCCCATAGATGTAATATTACACACTTCACAAATATAGATCATCGACCTGTATACCATTTCAACATAAGGCACATCAACAATTATTTAGGGAGAAAAACGTTGTATTCTACACTTCTAAACTCCACCTATGTTTACCTACCCTGTTACTTAAAACGGGAAAGAATTTTAAAATGCCAATTTACAGAATCCGAATGGAGAATATTTAACATAATAAGTAACAAATGCACTCCTTGTACCGACCTAAAATGGTTTCAATACAAGATTATTCATAACATTCTACCAACAAAACAGTTTTTATACAGACTGGGCTACATAGAATCACCTAATTGTTCTTTCTGCAAAATGGAGGTGGAAACTTTAGATCATCTGTTTTGGAAATGTGAAAAACTAGAAAACTTATGGAATGATTTGAAACATGGATGCATTCCTTACAGATTCCTCTCACTCTAACTATTGAAAAAATAGTCCTTGGAATCAAAGGTAGAAATAATAAGCCCTTGAATGCCATAATCTTATTGACAAAACAAATTATCTACCGGAGTGGTAGAAAAGGCTATACCCCATCGATTAACTATATTAAAAAGGAAATAATCAAGTATTACAATATCACAAAATGTATATACCTATCTTACCAAAATGAGGAGAAATTCTGTCAATTTTGGTCAACACTTCATCTACTTTTTCAAAACTCCTAAATCTGAAGTATTTGCTTTTTCTTGGTACCCTATTATCCAATTTTAAATGAAAATTAAGTGGCTTATTCCTATGTAAACCTTTCTTTATACAACCCATACACGTGACTTGGGTCAGTGCATTTATGTTTGTATACATATACTTTGATGTTGATGTAACTGTTACCTTCATAGTTATCCATGTTTGTGCATGAGTGGAGATGTACTTGATTGTATTGCTGTTATACTATTCAAATATGTCTTGCCTGTATAAAAACATGGGGGAAAAAACAAACAAAAAAACAAAAAACAAAAAACATTACTTAACACTTTATATGAAAAATATCTTTGATGATTTTGAGAATTTTCTAAAGCTGTAACATTTGTAGTTTATGCATACCAAGACCTTTTCTCTGCTAATCTCACGAAATTGGTGAATTTTAAGAAAAAATGGCGGACTACGCTAACTTGAATGAAAGATATGATATATTCACAATCACTGCTTCAATTTCAATAATATTTTGATGGAGAACAACAGAATTTGTGTCATATATCATTCCCTTTTTATTGTCTTCGACGTTCAAATTTCACAAACGACAGTGTGTCTAAAGCGAATCGAAATTCGATGCAAAAAAGATCTGGAGCTTAGCAAGTTGATAAAACTTCACAGTGACCAAAGTGTAAACGAGCCAAAGAATATTGAACCTATCTTCGAATATGTTCTGTTAAAAAAAATGATGTTCTACATGCCAAAGAAGTAATTTAGTGACAATATATGATAAATTCGTACCTAGTTTATTGTTGAAATGTATTGCATTTGATAGCAGACAAGACCATCATCCCGGATGTGACGTACAACGGAAGTTATCTCATTCTTACCTCCCTTGGCAAGCCTCAACGAATATTTAAATTATCGTAATAAAAAATCACAATAGGCCTACAAGTCCAAAATCTATTGATTTAAATCATAAAGATGAAATTCAACTAATTCGCAAACAAAAATGCAACGAACACTTCAAAATAGAAAACACGAACGGCAGACAACATTTCTGTACTGGAACATGACCAGCAGGTGCGCATATTTACTTCCAATACTGCAGCAAAAAAACAAACAACCTCATGGTCTAAAATGATTTGTATTGGTTTAATTCATTCTAAAATAATTTACTGTAAACATTTTCCAAAATTATTAATATTTATCTATAAGCGAATACATCGTTTGACTCACAGCAGTATTTCAATCACAAGATTTTAACATGGATTATATTATCTATATTATGACTTTGGAATTTCTGTTATTGACATATTCACTCAATAAACAGTTAAAGGAATTTTTTTATTCTGAACCGTTGTATATTTATTTTATAATCGACCAAAGCATTTGCATATCGATGACGAATTCAAAATCTTTATCTTCATGGCGATACTGCATCAAACATTCTTAGGTATCAATGAATTAATTTTTTCAAATTCAACTTGATCAATTCAAATCGTGATATGTTTCAGTTCATTTCAAAATATCTTTTATGCTTGTATTAATCCTTCTTGTACGGCCTTGGAAGTCGGACCACGCCCACCTTGTCACTCACGTGTCCACGCCCACATCTGTCAGTCAAAACCACGTGCTCTGTCTATGGCGATTGATTTACGATTAATCGTGTTTTCTTTTTAAAATTTTTTTTTCAAACGAATGAGAATTTTTTAGAGATAATTTGGCTATGTTAAATTTGCATCTATAACATTAATTAATTATATGCTTGCAAAAAGTCATCTCACACCATGATTGTGAAACCAAAGAACAGCGGGAATTAAATGTTATTAACCTGGCAACAAGTAAGACAAACACTTCAGACATGTGATTTTTATATAATTTCAGACTAATTTATTATGTCTTTATTGTTATGACTAACATCAACAAAATCTCGAACGTCATTTATCGTAATGTGTAATGTGTTCCAAATCAACATTTGCCATTGTTTACATATAATTTTACTTACTAGTACTGTAGTCAAAAGACATAAGTACACCAACTTTGCAGTCATTATATACAAACATAAAAACTATTTATTAATAATTATGGTAAATACAGTAAAAATGTTTGAACAAAAAAACTTGTTTTCAATTTATACAACCAAAAAGAACTTACAGAATTCAAGGGAATTGATAGATAGTTTTCCTCAAGTAGCTTTGTCAGTAACTCGCAAGTAAAATTCTCGGGGATCTAACGGTTTGAAGTAGAGATTCTATTCCTCTAAATTCAGCAACAAACAATTTTTTTTCTTATCACTGAATTTGACTGTCATGTGAGATGTCATCAGGAAATTCAGATCTAGAATCATGAATTGGATATTGAAGCGAACGAGACATCGACTTGACCGGAAGGGCAATGAAAACATTGTGTCATTGTTGTTGACAAATGTTGAATGGCTACTAATGCCTGCATGAAGGCATTCTATCCTAAATGTCCTACTGCCAGTGTAAGTGAAACGTTGGCAGATTGTTTTATTCTTAGGATTTCTTCAAAGTTGATATTTATTATGAAATTATGAGGAATTTTAATGTCTAACTTTTTGTTTTGGAAAATATTAACAACACATATAGCTCGCAGATATCTAATATTTACTTTATTGAGTTTTCGTTGTAATTAGTATTTTTCCAACACCGCTAAAAATTTACGATGTCAACCGGAAGTTTTCCTTAGCATCGATTGTTTTTTTCCGTGGACCCATGTAACACGAATAACTAATTTCATAACAAGTATTGCACATCATTGAATTAGTTTTTTTAATGTAGACTCCCTTTGTAACTGAGTCATGCAAACGTCCGTAATTGTCTAAATTGATAAGAGGTCAAGGATCACGTTGCTTAGCGCGTGCTCAGGCGGCTGCAGCCGCCCGCACTTTCTAAACAGATGTCACTGACGGCGGTATTTCGAGCCTGCAGCGTGCTAGACCTTAAAGGATAATGAAAAGTATTTCTATGACATTGCATAAATCATTTATTTCATTTTCTTTGTAAAACTAAACTTTGTAATTGTAATGGTAATGGTGGATGCCACCATTTTGAATAACTTTCTAATGTAAATTATCTACTTCATTTATAACATTTTAAACTAAAGTAATCTTTTATTTCTATCTTCTCTTTGTATAAATGTATTCTGAGTGAATATTTAATTAGGTGAGTGAAAGATTATTTGATGAAACTTAAATGTGTGAATAATTCATTCATTGTAGTTCTTATGATTTTTGTATGCATTAGTCATCATGTCTATAAGGTACACAAATAACATTTTATTTATGATATTATTCTTGTATTTATGACATGATGATTGGCTGTTTGTAACGTGGTTATGGATTGATCACCCCGGAACCACATTCAGGGTATGCTATATTTGCATACTATATATTTTACTATGTATTGTATATATTTACACTAATGCTATCAAGGGCATTTGACATGTTCTTGATGTTGATGTGATAATAAGTTGTTGTTTTATATCATATGGTTGTATGCATTTAGGTCACTATTTATGTACTTTGAACTGGAGCTAATCATGAATTATCTCCCTTATTTGGTATGTGCCATATGAATCACCTATTATTGTGTTAATGCTTTATCGAGTAATTGTGTAATTGGTAAGGTATAACTTATCAGTAATCAAAAAGTGTAATATATCTTTGTGATGTTTAGTTGCATAATATGATATATTGTGTAATGATGTTTTGATGAGTGAACAATATATTTTATGTACGTTAATGCATAATTGTGATAGATTTTATATTATAAGCAATTGTGTTTTGCAGGGTGTCTTATACCCATCATGTACTATCAGAGTACCAGTCAAATAAATCCTCGCACCCCGTGACCCCTTCTTGATTGTTCCTTATGGCCCGATAAGACCCGGTTACAATGATATAGCTCAACATTGAATTGTCATTGAGAATTTATGTAGAATTAAACGTTGAGTAGAATGCTAAAAATCACAAGGATATGGTTTTACTATTTTCAAGAATTTTAAGATCAAGATTGTGTATTCTTACTTCAGAGTGTGAAGCATGCATTGTATTAGGTGCTGTGTGTTTTGTTACAGCATCTTTAGGTAACGCCAATGTGCTTGTTTTATTCCTGTTATTACTAATGCTTTCAGGTGACATTGAGTTGAACCCTGGGCCTGTTCATGATGTAACTCAATCATTAGATAAGACTTTAGAAATATTTCACCTAAACACTACAAGCGTAAGGAATAAGCTAGGTCACTTTAACTAATGTTTATCTGATAATCACATTATTTGTTTGAATTGGACCCAGTTTGATAATTCAAAAAGTTATGAAAATTTAGCTTGAGATGCCTTTCACAAACAATTACGTAGAGATAGAAATGTTTTTGGTCCGGATTTTTATGGTCAATGTGAAGAAATATCAAAAGGCTTCCAAAGGCACTTTCAGAAAACAAATTTGATGAAACAATTTGGTAAGAATTATATTTACCACAGAAGTCCATCATGCTGTGCTGTTTATACACTTACGGGCAAACGAAAGTATAGGGAAACTTTCAATGCTCACAACATAAATTCAAAAGATCATATTTCAATGCCGCGAAGATGATTTTATAGCACAATCAAATGACAATAATCCACACAAGCAGATATCATTTGATCACTCCAGTAAATTTCTGCAATCTCATTTAAATTAGCAAGGGGTCAAATTTCATTGATTTAAAGTGTCTCAATTGTCAACAGTGAGTACAAAAATTCTCTGTTATTGTCAATAACATGTGTGACCTCATGTAACTCCAATACAGGCACGAACACGTCTCCTCATCGACGTTGTAAAACGTCGGATGACGTCGTCAGGTAGGGCAAACTGACCGAGGTTCGGACATCACCCGAAGTCGCCCGAACTTCGGACACTTTTGATTAGTAGCTGACGCAGTTATACGTGCAATATCTACATGTCATTTGTTTCAAAATGTTTATTTGCACTCTGTCTTGATATATATTTCTCTTGATAAACATTTTATGACATTTACCTATTTCCCAACTTACTTTTTCGGACAGGGGCAATAAACCGGTTCATGGAGGAAATTGGCAAAATATTTGGTTTCATGTAAATTTTTGCACAAATTTCAGGAAATGTAGGAAGCGCCAAAATATCATATGCTTTATTTGTTGTAAAAGAGAAACTACTATGTAATCAAACTCCGATAAATATTTGCAATTAAAAAGTGAATTTAGAAGAAAATATGGGGATTTTCGAAATATATGAAAATGACCTTGGTTCGGACAGTTTTGACAATGCGTGATATGGTTCGGACACTTATAAATGTTCTTTATAGAGAATTGAAAAACATATAAATTATCTAACATCTGCTAAGGAAACATGGAGGAACATTCAACCAACACATATTACAAAATTATTTACGCCTAAATCATTTAGTTTAGCCTGTACAGTGTGTTTGCGTCAATGCTTGCAAATGTCATTGTGACGTCATCAGATTCTAGCGGCGCATTCGGGATTTGCCGAGAGGTTTATCTTTGGAAAGGACGCCGTGTATTATCAAAACATTGAATCAGATTTGCAAAATATTGGTTTATAATTGTAAATAAACGACTCAATGTGTGTTGGGTGATTCAATAAACCTTTTGGGGCATATTTTAAAGTTGCAGTAGCACGTTTTTTTTTGATAATTTTATATTTTAAAATTTTCACTGATAATTGTAAGTTAATGCTACATGTATTAATTTCACAGTGTCAAAAATAACATTACACAAGCCAATCATCCTTAGTAAGAGGACAAAGTATGGAGATTGACATAAAATCCATTGGCGGCCATTTTGTGTGAACAACTTTAATTCATTTTGTGTAAGAAAAATCAGTCGCATGGCTAAACTTAATGTTATATATTTGAATTATTACTGCTCCATTTAGTTTAAATACATTGTCTTTCAATTGGAACCATTTATTTTCATTTTCCTGACATCACCTTATATACCCCCTGAAACGTGCTACTGCCCCTTTAAAGCTGTGATGTATGCGAGAACATTGAGTGGTAGTGTCCAAGGTTAGGTCAAGACTGTCCGAACCCCGGGCGAGTCGATATACACAATGAAATCCGTTAATTTCAGTTAATTTACAAACATTTCCACAAAAATAAATCTTAATACAATACAAAATTTCATTCCTAGTGGCATGATTGGCTTAAAATTGTTTTCTTCCAATGATACTTTACAGTACGATCTTTGAAAATATTTGGATCAGAACACCGTCCAAACCTCGGTCAGTTTGCCTTATACGTTGCTACTCTTTTCTAAGGGTGAAACGCTCACCCCCGCGCCTGTTTACCCTCTGTCTGCTATGGTTTGACACTGACAGAAGCGACTTTTGTCTGTGAATAAGACTCGTCTCCAGTTCCGTGCTTGCCATCTGAAAACTCATCGCGCCCATTGAAGTCGACGGCGCTTATGTTAAGGGGTCAAGGCTACGCCCTGGAAGGGGCGATAATCCTAAATCCCTGCTACATATAATCTACTTGACATTGTACGTCAACTAGCACGATGACCAAGAGCCGTTGACGCTGTTTCCGTTGCCGTTACAGATCTGTTCCTCAGATGAATGGTCCGGATCTTCTTGATGTGTTGTAACAGGTGGTCTTCCACTTTGGGGTCTGTCCAGGGTCCGATCAGTCTGTCTGTGACGTTGCATAAGCCTGGACACTGTCAGTGGCGTGCAATAGAAAGTTCGAGCAATATGGCCGTTAGTTGCTCCCATTCCAATAGCTCCTTCTCGTTGTTCCTGAGTCAACCTTGCCATTCCTTTTGTGTTTTTTCAGCTGCTATGATATGACAGTATCAAGCAAATCGATTGATGCATATTTTATGCACTTAATTTTCATGCAATTGGTTCTAAACAGAATTCACGATTTTTCCGGTTTCTACAAAATATAGCAACACAAGTTGCGTTTTTGCTATATTTATTATGTGTTGTAAGGCATGCCATTATGTTAAGTATAACTTACGTTTGGTATGATCAAAAGTTTTAAATTTATATCAATATGAAGGACTTATACTTTCTTTTGACCATGAGTGTAAATCACTAGGCAAAAACACAGTATTTTGGGAGAGATTAGAAACTTAAATTGAAAGCTCACTTGATTATTCGTCTAAAACTGTGTTAGTTTGTGACTATCTTTTATCAGACAAACTTACAAACTGGTAGAAATCATTAACAGAAAAGCATTATGTATTGTCACAAAGGATATAAAGCGTATCAGTAGAACTAGTAAAAATTTGCTAGATCCTATTTTAATCAGTATTGACTTCGATGTCTTTGACAGTGACCCTTATGTTTGTTATTCAATAAAATATTATCTTCAGGTGTATACCGCAACAAATGGAAAGATCACATGTGATGCCGCTTTATTAAAAAGGAGATAGATCTACCTGTAGATATTACGGATCCATTTCCTTGATTCGTTGTATTGTCTGGAAATATTGCTCTAATTACTTGTGTGACAATAATTATATAAGTTTTACAAATACCAATCGGGATTCAAGACTGGACATTCTACAACACATCAATTGATGGAGCTTCATAACAACATTTATTGTGCCTAAGATAGGCGGGAAGATTAATGTATGGAAAATGTGATGTTTCTAAAGTCTTTGACAGAGTGTGGCACAGAGGTTTGATACATGAACTAGGAAGTTACAGTGTAGGTGTAGGATTACTTAAATAGATACGTTTTTAAGGTAGGATTCAAAGGGTTTACTCGGCAAAACTCGTCATTAGTTGTGTAAAAGGTTTAATCTTATGATGTGTTTGAGGAGTCTATTACACAAACTTAAATTTGAAACCAGTTTCAATCAACCATTAACTTGCTCATGATCCTTGCAATACACTTAAATAGCCCAATGTCATTTTCTAAAGCTACGCTCAAGGACAAACACTGACTGAAAAGGCGCACAAAAAGTGATCATAATATGTTGTAAACAGGACATTTGTAAGTAGATGTTGGCATCATTTAACTCATGTAATATTGTTGTTTCACTACTATAAGTAGACGGTTTCAAACCTCTATAAAGAAGACATGTAATATCAATGCACTTATATCCAAAGAACATGTATGTCTTTAGTTAAAAGCTTTTGGTGACATAGAAGGGATTTTGAGAAGAAAAAGGGCTTTTGTAGAGAAAATAAAATTTGTGTTTAAGATTACTGGACCCCCTTGTTACTTCTTTTATCTGCCAAAAGGGTGTTCGATTATGTTGAAAAAGTATGAATCTCCCTTTTTGCCATAAAAATATCTGCTTCGTTTTCACAATGCTATACAGAGCTTCAAGAAATCCCAAATTACATAACGTGTGCACTTTGATACACAAGTATGTGAACAAACTTCACTTATGCAGCTGTAATCATGCATACAGCTGTACGCATTTATTGTAAAGAAGAGTTAACATCTTGTTGGATCTAACTAGATCTAACATAGGCGACTTAATTTCATTTTGACTGTACCTTTTCAAATTGACTAGATTTATATGCGTTATTTTGGCAATTGTAAATTTTGATCCAAAAGTACCTTACTAAATCCCTAGTTTTGTGCTCGTGCATCTTTGTCCTAGTGTACATTTTAAGAAAACATGAACAATGAAAATTGCACTTTTCTTTGTAACAGCCCTTGTTAACAAAGTAGATGTTATTGCTCTGAAGCTTAATACCTAGGGATTCCATTGTTTTAATCCTAAAAATCTTTATGATACACCCTTACTTTTTTATCTTTTTTTACTTTTTGTTTTGTACACTGAAGTGCAAAAAAAGTAGTGAGTTCAGAGAGACATCTCTTCATTGCGATAACCACAGATAACTGCATGTGATATGTAAACAAATAAACATTCATAGTGACGTAAGTTAAAAAATGTTTCCAAATGTGTTGCAAATATACATATAGATACAACATATAATTTCACCAGTCAGAAGGATATATAAATCATAAAAATCATTTTATGTAATCGATTCAAAAAGCCCAGTTGAACAAACTTAGTTATTTCAATAAAATTAAGAATTTCAATTATCCAGTGATAAAGAGATAAACGCCAAATATCATGATTTCATTTCATTTTCCGTGTTTTAAAATAGAAAATTATAGTTTTTCATCCTGACGTTATAAACAATCCAAATTTCGTTTGTGTTGCTTAGCTGACGTAAAACAATCTATTGAGTTAAAACGCTTTGAACATTTTATTTGACGTTGACATCCATGTGCAATATCTTCCAGATTTCCTGTTCATCGGCGTTAGTTAGCTGAATTTTATGTATGAATTTCCAATTTCCAATTCGTAA
Organism: Steromphala cineraria; assembly: GCA_916613615.1. Lineage (NCBI taxonomy): Eukaryota > Metazoa > Mollusca > Gastropoda > Trochida > Trochidae > Steromphala > Steromphala cineraria. The sequence goes on along the minus strand of OU744728.1, from coordinate 65,240,766 downwards.
CAAACGTTTCATTTATCCCTGTGTCACTAGTCTTAGAGTACAACTATTATTGTATTTCAATTCTGATATGAAAAGAATATCAAACGGGCAAAATACTTTTGAGATGAAACTTTTGTTATTGGATATTTAAACAGAATTCTTCATTTTACTCTTCTCTGAAAGCAAGTTTTCTCAAAGCGTGTACCCATGCAACGACAGGAGACCTGTGACACGTGCAGTACGCTTCTCAATCGAGGTGTAACCTGCACATGCAACTCAAGGTGCGAGTGGTTCTGATTGCTGCTATGTAATTGACGAGTTACAACTATTGACCTTTTATAATGGATAGTGAATATTTTCTCTTAGATATTGAAAAGTTTATTGAGCTATTGACAGTAATTTATTTTTAAAAATGGATTGTTATCTAGTTCATAAACTTTACTGCGCGAGTACCTCAGGGATCAGTGATAGGCCCCTTCCTTTGTATTGTGTATGAAATTGTAATCACAAATAAACTAGATTGTGTTGCACTCGTGATTGCTTGTGATACATAATTGGGAATGACATCAATAGATCACAGGCTTATGTAAGATGTGCTCAATAAGAATTTCCAAATGCTTTATATATGTGCTATCATGTTGGTCTAAACGTTGACTTGTGACTCATAATCGCAGCAAAACGTAGCTGAGTCTAAAAAATAAAAATGCAACTTCGAAGTTAACATTTGAAAATTAGATTAGAAAGATTCTCACAAACATTCTGGGATGATATTCGCATCTGATTGTAAATGGAACAACCATATTAACATCATTGTAAAATCCTTATCACTCGTTTCATCTATGAGAACATCAAAGAAATGTTAAACAGAGAAACCCTAAATGAGAGATATAAAGTGTTTGTTAGACCCTTTATACGTCTGTGAACTGTGGGATGATTATTCATCAGATAATATTGAAAAGTTCAGTTTGAGGCGGCCAGAAAAGGTCTTCCTAAATATGCTTCTCGTCAATCATTTTGTTATGAAACAGGATGACAATCTTTAAAACATAAAAGAATAACTCTTAAACTGTCTTTATTCTATAATGCGTACCTTTGTGATCTTATGCTGTTGAAACTAAGACCAATTACAACCTAAGAAACTTGTGTGATCTGCTTTGTCCCACTCATAGCTCGTTACAGTCAATCTTTCTTGCCATCATGTTTACAACTCTGGGATAGCCTTCCAATGCACATAAGAGAAACTGTTTCATTTAGAGTTTCAAACATTAATATCGTAATGTAAGTTTAAAGCACCCGCATATTTCTCATTGGGTAAAACAAAAACCAACATAATTCATTTACAGTCAAGATACAAGATTAAATGATAATCCTGGTTGCATTGGAAAAGCTGCTTGTGATAACCCTATCACTATTACATAGAGTTTACTAGATATTCCAATATAAGATATAAAATGGTTTGTAATAGTAGCAAAATATTCAGTAGAAGAGTAATTGTTAATATATACTTATTATTAAATGACAGTATAGATTTTTCATATAATTACCATATCAAGATTTTCGAGAGAAGTTCATAAATATATATTATTATCTGGAATTTTTGATAATTAGAAACATTTCCTCTCTAAGCTTATACAAACTAAGACTGTGACTTTTTCTCCTTTGCCCGTCTGTACTCTTGTATATATCTATATAGCTTATCTATGTATCTTTAGTAATCTTCCATGTACATAAACATGCACTTTTATGTCTCAATATTAAAGGTAAGCACTGTACATAGGAGAGGTTTCACTAAGTTGGATTGCTTGTACCAAATCCCGTCATTTGAATAAATATGCTTAAATCAAAATCTAGTTTGCAAAGTTATTACCATACCACTAATAATGCGATGCCATTACACAATATGAAATTTAGTTGTTAATTCAATTATTCCAGTCCTCGAAAGGGACACTTATTAAATATCATAGTGGAATTAGTAACGCCTTTTTTTATATATAAGTGCAATAGTTTTCAGTTTGTTTCTGGAAAATTTATAGCCTAGAGGTAAATCTTGCATTGTTAAAACCAAAACTTCTCATGTTGTCATAGTTATTTCTTCCATGGAAATTTAGGGACTAAAATACAATGTTTATTATCATATATAGTTATATCATATTGAACGTAAATGGTGCATGTGATCATATGCAAAGCCTTTAAATGTGTTATTGAAACAATTCTAGTTTCCAACCATCAAGGACGTAATCATTCTTTTGTATTTTTAGATAAGAAATGTATTTCAAATAATACCCTGCTGCTTTAGTTTAATAAATTTGTTACATATGAATGTTTTATCCCTATCACTTTTCACTGCAATTATGTGTGAAATGTATTAAATTCCTATAATATAGACTTATTTTATTAACCATTTTAACATTTATTAAATCTGTTTCCAGGTTCACAACCTATTTTGTTCTTTAGCAACATTTATTTAATGTGTTTCCAGGTTTGTTGCCCCGTGGCCTAGCTGTTGAGAAGGATCTGAGGAAGCTCTTCTACGCTGAATATTACAAGCATCAGATAGTCTCCATGGACCTCACAGGATCAAACCTCACAACAATCCTCAACTCAACAAGTGTTACAAATCCTTGGGCCATCGTGATTCATTCAGTTAAAAGGTGAGGTGATATAACAGTGATCATAAACAGGTTTAAACATCATAAATATTTTATTGTGAAGCATTCATGTTTGCATTACTGAGTATTAAAAATAGACCAGGAGCTCAACAAATCCTGTCCTTTTGCTGCACAGTCAGTCCTCTTAACTAACCATCCAAATATAAAACTTCTTAATATCAGATCTCTCAGCGATCTTTTCAGTGTTCAATAATCTGTTAGATTAGCAATATTCACATATCCAATGACATCATTCGATCAGTGTAACCAACGTTTTTAGTATGACAAAATCAGAAAATGTTATGTTTACATTTTCGTACAACCTTTTATCCTCCGAGTAATCATTCCATCGTGGTTTTTAACCTGGACCGCCTTCACACTTTTCAGTCATTATAATAAATCAAGACATTACCCTGCTGTGTAGTCACAGTATGTGGGAGGCATTACTCAACTTTCGTTGTTTACTGATTGATTACGTGATTTCGCAACATTAATTCAATATATTATAAGATTATACATAAAAACTACATTGTTCCTTTTATTGTATTAAACAAAACCACTTCCATATCAATGATATTGGTTCGGTTGATATCTGACTTTGTGTGACGATTTTATGATTTGGTTTTGTATGAAGAACACCAGGTTTCAATTTTTTACATTCTATTATCCACTCTCGAGGACATTTATTCCTGAATGCTACAACAGTTGAGTCTTCATTCAGAGGCGTGATGACGTTTTGAGATGCAGATAGGAATGATGATATTCATTGTCCTGGGAGGAGCTGTCACATAAATCCCCTGATTTGAACTCCATTGAATACCATTCCACCTAATTTACATCATAACATTAAAATCCTAAACAATTCATACATCATAAAATCTCTTAGTCATGAATATTTATTTTGGACAATAATAACAATTCTGTCAATATCAGTACACCAATTTCAAGATAGAAATGTTTATTTAAACAATATATAATTAATGAGTTAACAATGAGTTAAAGCTAATGTCAACAATGTTTTAAGATGTTTATTGCTTCATGTATTGCTAGTATTAGAAACATGCACTCATTTAACTCTTGGTCAAATTTATAGCAATATATGAAGGTGGACTAAAAATATCCTTTACCTTATTCAACACCGATAAAGTATGTACACAAGCTGCATATAATTTTCCGTTTCACATCCAAGCCCCGGTATTCAACTGCATCATAACACTTGTATGACAATAACATCAAGTTAGTAATACATTATGCCTTTCACAGACGTCTGTAGTAACTGAAGCACTTTATCGACTCTCAATAAATACTATCCATTATGTTTAAGTTTCCGTTGTGAGAGTATTCCGACAAGCACATATTAGTCATTTGGAGACAATCCTGACTGTCTCGTTGCTTTGTCACATCAAATGACAAGAGTACATGCTTTTAAACACACGTACATACATCACAGTGACATTGCTTGCTGACAGCATAATATGATCTACACTCACTACATCAAGAATCAGATACATACGGAAAAAAGTTAAGCACCCCCTAAATTCGAAAACAAAAAATGATGTTATGGCAAAGTTACTGTACTGTGAATAAATTTATGACTCTTTTACATAAATAATTTCTTCACAGAAAGATCGTCCATGTAGACAATTTATGAAATTACTATTGAATTTCTAATGGCACTGAAATTTCACCCAAAATAAGTTTGGCTGTAGTGCCAAAACTGGGCAATAGACTGGGTTTCAGACAACAAAAATAACGTTTGTGTACCAACTTGACTTCCATACATCAAATCATCTCTTATCTTACAAAATAAGGAAGTAACTGGTCGTTGAAATGGCATCCCTTTTTTCAATTGTTATTGTAAATAATTGACGAAATGGCTGGAATCATACGATTTTGGAATAATCTGTGGATTCCTTTGAGTTCAATCTTTTAATCAACCACTTCTCATTGATTTCTAGGGGTCATTACAGTTGACACCGACCATCTTTCGTTATTACACCATTTTCCTTGAATTTAGTTTTATTGAGATTTTGCGACTTTGAAGGTTATTAAAGATCTAATGGTGACTTTTGACTAAAAAATTTATACTGAAGTTTGACATAACACATCACAACTACCAATAACAACTTTCTTTTATCAGACTAATGTAACTTGTTTTTTGACATAGAACTGCAACAATTTTATGAATGCAAATATCCAAAAGGAGCGAAACGTTATCCGGATGAAACTTTCTTCCATTAACTACTAAATTATGGTTCTATCATACCATACTATTACTGCTACAATCACATCGCCTTTTTTTTTGGTCAGGCAACTTTTGTTGCTGGAAAAACGTGGGGGTGCTTAACTTTTTTCCGTATGTATATATATTATTGTGAAACATTCATGTTTAGAGTACGGAGTATGAAAAGTCATTTTGCTGCACAGTCAGTCCTCTTAACTAGCCATTCAAATATAAAACTTCTCAATATCTCAGCGATCTGTTCAGTGTACAATAATCTGTTAGATTAGCAATTGTGGTTAACACACCAATTTCATTTTATAACATTAATTCGATATATTAAAATTTATACAAAACATACACATTTCGCCTCTTCAATATCAATGTTATTGGGTTGATTGATAGCTGCTATCTCCCTGAACAATATGATAAGCCTTGACTTCGTATGACGATTTTATTTTTTGTTTTTGTATGAAGAACACAACAAGGTTTCAATTTTTATTCTTCCATGAAAACAGTACATTGTCAACCTTTGCAGATATTCTTTTCTGAAACCTACAACAGTTGGGTCTTCACTTAGAGGCGTGATATTGTTTATTGTTGTAGATACAAAATGGTGATATTTATAATCCTCGTAGAAGCTGTCACACAAATCCCTGATGTGTTATTACTCTATTTTGTTTACCTGCAACAATACCAGATCACTCAATTTACTTCATAACATTAACATCATAAACAATTTATACATGGTAGAAGCTCAATTTTTGTGGAAAGAATATTTGTTTTGTTTTTTTCCAAAGAACAAATGCCATTCATGATGTGAATTATAATAGAATTTTATCAAACAATGTAGACCCCCAGCACGAGACCATATACACATCAGTAATTGGGTTTAATATTAAAAAGATTTAACAAAGTATACTTTTTGGATGAAAAAAATATTATTCTACAAACAAAGAAAATAAGATATGAGATAAGGTTGATGAGATCGAGAAGGATTGGGGACGAGGGGCAGCTGGTTGTCGCTGTAAATATTGCTGTATTTCTTTGTTTTTACACTTGTATATATACATTTTGAGAATAAAGAAAAGATAATTTATGAGAATGCTTTGATCGGGCTCTCCAAGTAAAGAAACAGATTTAGATATATTTAATTTCATCTGTGTTTTTTTCTTCGAAACACGTTTGAAACATGCTCAAATGTTTCTCTTGAATCTATTGGTCATGAATTTTTAATTTGAACAATAACAACAATTTTGTCAATCGCAGCACACCAATTTCAAAACGATGAGTAGAAAAAGGGGTAACGCTAATTTCAATGCTGTCTTTTACTGATGCTTCATGTATTTCCTAGGAGTTTAAACATTTACTCATTTAACTTTTGATCAAATTGAAAGAAACATATGAAGATTAAATTAAATTTCCTTTAACTTCATTCAAAACCGTGATCGATGTCCACAAGCTGCAGATTTTTTTTCCGTCTGTAAAAAAAGTGTCGCTGATCCTTTTTACATCCAAGTCAAAGTGTTCAACTGCATTGGCACACTATGATGACAATGTTATCAAAAAAAGTTGTGTTGATTATAATCCGTCACATTTCGGTATTAACAAATAAACAACAAAATTTCAATCATTTTACAGACGTTTGAAGTTACTTTAACGATTTTTTTACCTGGACTCTCAATAAAAACTATCCATAATATTTAAGATTCCGCTGTAAGAGTATTCTGACAAACACGTGTTGGCATCCTTGAGACCATCCTGGTCGTCAAGTCAAACTATAAGAGTATGTGCTTACGAACGCAGGTGCATATGTCACTGCGACATTGCTTTCTGATTGAATAATTTTATCTTCACAACAACTATGTCTTCCTTCAGTTGTTGACATTATTGAGTTTTCTTAAATATTAAAACATTGATTAAATTATGTTTTCCTCAGTGTGCATGGCAAATAGAAACCTATGCCTCGGTTGAGACAGGAGAATTACTTACTAGAAATAATTATGTAAGTTTTCTACATAAAATTTATGGTAAAAGTTCTCATATTCTGATATCTTATAGTCCTTGGTACAAAAATGGAATGCGTAATTATTTGCATTACTTATAATTGTTAATGCATGTTTAATTATGTATCCAAAAGAAGGAAACAGTGATTGATAATGTCATCATAACTTGACATGATGTGCAAAGACGTCATTATCTATAGCACATTCTAATCTTGATATTGCACCGACCAGTATGTTTTGATTTCTCTCTATATAACTGTTGATATTTTCAAAAGGAAGCCACGCCAATCACATGTGCTGTATCCAAATCAAATGACCAATGAACAGAGCTGTAGCGAAAAATACATTACGTTTTTGGCACATTTAACTGTGGAATATGATTTCACTTTAAATGTCTTATCAAAAGAATAATAATATGTTCTATTATGGACGCTGATAAAATTAATGTTAACTGAGTCAATCAAAAACAATTTCATATGAACAAGAGTCTACATTTGTTCTAGATAAGAGTATAATTTTGCATTCAATAATCGCAGAATCCATTATTTTATAACCAACGCGATTGCATTTTGCTAATAAGTAATATTACGCTGGTGACATTGAAATAAGAACAATGTTTACCATATAAGTAATGTCTATAGGAGGAACATTTACGACCACGTTACAACTCATACTTAACGATGTCACTAAATGGTGACATTGAAAACATGTACTTATCATCAGAGCTAATGAAAATGAAGCATGCTGTATTCAGAATATGAGATATATTGTTGGTTTCAAAAAGTAACTGTCAGGTCTGCTCAGCTCAGTGGATAACGCTTTCGAATTGGGATCTTAAGGGCCAGGGATCGAATCCCGTCAGATGTTCGGAGAGTATTTTGTTTTATAGTCATCTTGGCTTCTTAGAGATCAAGCGATAGCACCTAGGATAGCGCCTAGGAAATGGTTTTGGCAGTACATTTTCGCAATATCCTGTCATTGTCAATGTTGTCTGACTGTCTTGAAAATATAGTATTGTTGTTTTCAGAGATGTACATTTTTTCTTTAAAAAAAAGAGTGACTTTGGATGATGAATACAATATCTCCCTCGTGTCGTTTGGTATGAAATATAACAACTTTCATCACATTATGTTGACAGAAATTTATTTTGTGAAATTACTTTGATTGATTGATCAATACTCATTCTAATGTTAGTGCTGGTACCCAGTGCTGTTACTGTTTAGTGTTCACTAATCACCCAAATTGGTCGATTTCATGTAATCACAACCTTCATCTGTGGTACCAATCATGCCTTTATCAAGGCTTTTCTTGTTTCAAATGTTGACAGCTAGTATTCAGACTCTTAACCGTTCACACTGTTTGTCTCAAAGACGTTGACAATATCAACATGCAGGCATCAATGGCTTTATATCTGTATTCTAATATTCTTTTTGAAAGACATAGGCATTTTTCTTTTTAACTCTTTGAATACAGGCTTAGAAAAAAGAACACTTTCAAGTACACAAAAGCAAGGTTTTATAACATATATTCCAAAGGGTAACACACAAAACAAATACCTTTTAAAATTGGCTTCCTATCTGGCTTCTTTATTCTTCTTACAAAATTGGAGCAGCAGCAATTACAAATCGAATTTAAAACATAAAATCATCTTTGAAAAATCAGGCCCAAAGGGTTGTGTAAAAGATAGATATATAGGGGAGATAACCAGGTTAGTTTACGACATAATGGAACATAAAACCTTAAAAAACCTTAAACAAAATTCAATTGTGATCCAATAATTATTGACTTGATAACCACATATTATAATGACATCAAACAAGAGTGTTGGTAAAGTGATTTCCATCAGGATCCTTTAAAATTTAAAAAGGTTGTCGCCAAGCCAATCCGTTGGCGCCATATCTATTCATCCCCTCAGCATTCTCATTGGAAATAACGCTTACATAAAAGGAATAGACACTTGAAATAGAGAAAGTTTACTTTCACAATTCACAGATGATACGTAATAAATACAAGCAGGATCAGAAAAATGCGTTGTGCCGTTTTACAAATTCTGCAATTTTTGCACGATTTTTCTGGTTTAAAGGTTAGGAAAACTAGACTATTATTTCGTTTCAAAGACTCAAACTTTGTCAAATTGGAATTTTGATTGGTAACAAACCGATTTCAAACTATTTGGGAATAATTTTCAACATTGATCAAACTTTGAAAAAAATGATAATTGAATGAATATTTAGCAATAAAACTTTCACATTATGGAAGAAACACAGTTCTGAAATTACTTCTTCTGCCCAAGTAAAATCCCTTTTCTCCGCCCTACCCTGCCCAACAGATCTATTATCGAAAATTTCCATAATTATATTTTAGATTCATATGGAAAAATAAAACGAGATACTGTTATTCTTAACGAGGAACATACAGACGTTAAAGTTCTATTTATTTAAGATGTTTTATATTATATCTCAAAGTATATTGAACAATGATAGCATAAAGGTTTAAAATAAGTATTTTATAAAGATAAAAATATCTAACTCTTGTGAATGATTTATTTGATGAAAATAGCACATTCTATTCCAAAGAGGATTTGTGTACTTTATATCAACTTATATCTTAATGTTAACTTTCTTCATTACGAGGGTGTAAGATGTGCCATTCTATATTATGTAGGTAGTAGGTGTAACTATAACCGATTGTAAACTGTGCAATCCTATATATTATTGCAATATGAAATCTACAAACACTCTTTTGGGTCATCAAAGTTTTATGATATGTTATATGTAACTTACCATACATGTTATTTGAAGAACGGATGATTTTTGTGATTCCTTCAGGATTGTATGACAATGTTGAAATTCCAAATGTCATCTATCTCCATGTTCGATGTTGTAATGTCCCTCTGTTGAAAGTATATACTTGTATTCCAATAACTTTTCATCGCCTATTCACAAACTTAATTACCACTAGTTTCTAGAATATGCTTTGATGACTATGGACAAAACAAAAGCCACTTAACCATTCAGAGGTTGCAACACTCGAGATGCACGACACAAAGCAGCATTGTAATATCTCCGCAGGTTCGATTGATTCAAGTGTAATGGACGAATCCAATAACTAAGACGTTTTTCATGATACTTTTTTTAATTTGTTGCAAAGTAAAAAAGTGCTGGCAGTGATTTGCCCTACAGTAACTGAAATCTGAAGAGAAGAGATGTAATACCTTGTTGATAAAACATCGAGGCAACTTTGGCAACTCTTAATCAGACAATAGATGATCAGCTCGAGGAAATTAAAACTTTAGGGGACCGGCTTGACCGTTGTGACCGCTATTTGCGACGCAACAACCTGAGGATTTTGTGTATCCTTGAAGAAGAAGGGAAAGATACCGACACAATCATCATTGAAGTCGCAAAATCTATAGGTCTCTCATCACAGGCCACGAAATCGACGTCAGTCACAGTGTGCCACCGTGCCCGACAACACCCCAGGAGAGATCCCGACCAATACTGGTGGATTCGTCAGTAACGCAACACAAAGATTATGTCTCAAGTCAAGAACAAAACTAAAATACGTACATCACGACCCTTAACTCAGAACATTTCATAAACGAGGACCTTACTCGATCAAGTGCAGACATAGCCCGTCAGGCACGTGAGTAAGTTTATAATGGTAGGATTGAGTCCACATGGGTCACCCGTGTAGTTATCCCTATTAAAGGGGCAGTAGCACGTTTTTGATAATTTTATTTTTTTAAATTTTCACTGATAATTGTACGTTTATGCTAAATGTATTACTTTGATAGTGTCAATAATCTCATTACACAGTCAATTAGCCATAGTCAGAGGATAAAGCAAGAAGATTCACACAACATCCATTGGCGGCCATTTTTTTGTGAACACCTTTAATTCACTTTCTGTATGAAAAAGAAATCGCAAGACTGAATTTTACATTATATATTTAAATTGTAACTGCTCCATTTAGTTTAATGGCTTTCAATTGGAACCATTAATTTTCATTTTCCTAACATCACCTTATTTCCCCCCTAAAACGTGCTACTGTCCCTTTAAGGAGAGATGGGACAAACAACTCAAATATTTTAGAATTTTCTAATGTTTGGTACATTGGTTATTTTTTATATGTAGAATGCATATATGAAATAAAAAATGGGGGTCACCAAACGATTTTCGGAGATACAGCCCATTGAAATTTGTGGCCACGGGAGAAATGTCAAAAAATGGCATCACTGTTTGAAGTTTTTTTTTAGATAAAAAGAGTTGTAATACTGCTTTAATTTTTCATATCATGTGGGATTAAATATAAAAAAGTATTGTAAATGCCTTTTTTTGGAAAAAAATAATATTTTTTAAAAAGTTATGATGGTATGAAAATGAAAATTGCGATTTACGAAAACATTTTCTAACCTATTGTATTGATAAATTATATTCACACATTTTACGATTTTCTCATACTTTGTGACATGAAAGAAAATCGCTTCTTCTTTCCAAAAATATATAATTCATTAGGGGTCACCGAACGAATTAAAAAGTTATGACGCGAAATGTACATTATATGAAAGCCGAAATTCGATTTTTCGCGTCGCCGGTGTATCAGCCTCAAAACACTCCCCTTATATAAACACTCTAGAGTGTTTTGGCGTTAGCCTCAAAACACTCTAGAGTGTTCTCGGGCTAGCCCCAAAAGACTCTAGAGTGTTTTGGGACTAGGCCCAAAACACTCCCCCATCCAGTCCTAAAATACTCCCCTCAGCCCCAAAACACTCACCTTCGGCCCCAGAACACTCCCCCTATTAAATTAACAACTCCAGGCATATTTGCAATGAAATGACATATTACATGTTTGTCAGATGGATCATCACTTTGTTATTTGATACACGTCTAGTAAGTCAATGTCTTTGTTAAGTTGATATTTATGCTGTTCGTTTACTTTTATCTTAAATATAAATGTTATCAGCTTGCAGGTTTTTTATGTGTGGTTGATATAAAAGTAAAAGCAGGTATCAAAGTTATTAAAAAGTCATGAATGGGCATGACATCTGGATGTGATATAGAATGACATCTATATGTATCTAGGTGTGAAAAATCACGTATGGAAGGGGATTGTTTTGGGGCTGACATCTATGTGTAACTGTATGTAATAGATATAGTATGGAAGGGGATTGTTTTGGAGCAAACATCTATATGTCACTGTATGTAATAGATAATGTATGGAAGGGGATTGTTTGGGGCTGACATCTATATGTCACTGTATGTAATAGATAACGTATGGAAGGGGATTGTTTTGGGGCTGGTATCTATATGTCACTATATGAAATAGATAACATATGGAAGGGGATTGTTTTGGGACTGGTATCTATATGTCACCGTATGTAATAAATAACATATGGAAGGGGATTGTTTTAGGGCTGACATCTATATGTCACCGTATGTAATAAATAACATATGGAAGGGGATTGTTTTGGGGCTGACATCTATATGTCACTCTATGTAATAGATAACATATAGAAAGGGATTGTTTTTGGGCTGACATCTATATGTCACCGTATGTTATAGATAACGCATGGAAGGGGATTGTTTTAGGGCTGACATCTATATGTCACTGTATGTAATAGATGACATATGGAAGGGGATTGTTTTAGGACCGACATCTATGTGTAACTGTATGTAAAAGATAAAGTATGGAAGGGGATTGTTTTAGGGCTGATATCTATATGTCACCGTATGTAATAGATAACATACAATGTATGGAAGGGATTGTCTTGGGGCTGACATCTATATGTCACTGTATGTAATAGATGACATATGTAAGGGGATTGTTTTAGGGCTGATATCTATATGTCACCGTATGTAATAGATAACATATGGAAGGGGATTGTTTTGGGGTTGACATCTATATGTCACCGTATGTAATAGATAACGCCTGGCAGAGGATTGTTTTAGGGCTGACATCTATATGTCACTGTATGTAAAAGTTAACATATGGAAGGGGATTGTTTTGGGGTTGACATCTATATGTCACTGTATGTAATAGATAACATATGGAAGGGGATTGTTTTGGGGTTGACATCTATATGTCACCGTATGTAATAGATAACGCATGGAAGGGGATTGTTTTAGGGCTGATATCTATATGTCACCGTATGTAATAGATAACATATGGAAGGGGATTGTTTTGGGGTTGACATCTATATGTCACTGTATGTAATAGATAACATATGGAAGGGGATTGTTTTGGGGTTGACATCTATATGTCACTGTATGTAATAGATAACATATGGAAGGGGATTGTTTTTGGGTTGACATCTATATGTCACTATATGTTATAGAAAACATATGGAAGGGGATTGTTTTGGGGTTGACATCTATATGTCACTGTATGTAATAGATAACATATGGAAGGGGATTGTTTTGGGGTTGACATCTATATGTCACCGTATGTAATAGATAACGCCTGGCAGAGGATTGTTTTAGGGCTGACATCTATATGTCACTGTATGTAAAAGTTAACATATGGAAGGGGATTGTTTTGGGGTTGACATCTATATGTCACTGTATGTAATAGATAACATATGGAAGGGGGTTGTTTTGGGGTTGACATCTATATGTCACCGTATGTAATAGATAACGCATGGAAGGGGATTGTTTTAGGGCTGATATCTATATGTCACCGTATGTAATAGATAACATATAGAAAGGGAATGTTTTGGGGCTGACATCTATATGTCACCGTATGTAATAGATAACGCATGGAAGGGGATTGTTTTAGGGCTGGTATCTATATGTCACCGTATGTAATAGATAACATATGGAAGGGGATTGTTTTAGGGTTGACATCTATATGTCACTGTATGTAATAGGTAACATATGGAAGGGGATTGTTATGGACTGATATCTATATGTCACCGTATGTAATAGATATCATATGGAAGGGGATTGTTTTAGAGCTGATATCTATATGTCACCGTATGTAATAGATAACGCATGGAAGGGGATTGTTTTAGGGCTGGTATCTATATGTCACCGTATGTAATAGATAACATATGGAAGGGGATTGTTTTAGGGTTGACATCTATATGTCACCGTGTGTAATAGATAACGCATGGAAGGGGATTGTTTTAGGGCTGATATCTATATGTCACCGTATGTAATAGATAATATATGGAAGGGGATTGTTTTGGGGCTGGTATCTATATGTCACTGTATGTAATAGATAACATATGGAAGGGGATTGTTTTGGGGCTGGTATCTATATGTCACCGTATGTAATAGATAACACATGGAAGGGGATTGTTTTGGGGTTGGTATCTACATGTCACCGTATGTAATATATAACATATTGAAAGGGATTGTTTTGGGGCTGACATCTATATGTCACCGTATGTAATAGATAACATATGGAAGGGGATTGTTTTAGGGCTGGTATCTATATGTCACTATATGTAATAGATAACATATAGAAAGGGAATGTTTTGGGGCTGACATCTATATGCCACCGTATGTAATAGATAACATATGGAAGGGGATTGTTATGGACTGATATCTATATGTCACCGTATGTAATAGATAACGCATGGAAGGGGATTGTTTTGGGGCTGACATCTATATGCCACTATATGTAATAGATAACATATGGAAGGGGATTGTTTTGGACTGATATCTATATGTCACCGTATGTTATAGATAACATATGGAAGGGGATTGTTTTGGGGCTGGTATCTATATGTCACTGTATGTAATAGGTAACATATGGAAGGGGATTGTTTTAGGGTTGATATCTATATGTCACCGTATGTAATAGATAACGCATGGAAGGGGATTGTTTTAGGGCTGGTATCTATATGTCACCGTATGTAATAGATAACGCATGGAAGGGGATTGTTTTGGGGCTGACATCTATATGCCACTATATCTAAAAGATAACATATGGAAGGGGATTGTTTTGGACTGATATCTATATGTCACCGTATGTTATAGATAACATATGGAAGGGGATTGTTTTGGGGCTGGTATCTATATGTCACTGTATGTAATAGGTAACATATGGAAGGGGATTGTTTTAGGGCTGATATCTATATGTCACCGTATGTAATAGATAACGCATGGAAGGGGATTGTTTTAGGGCTGGTATCTATATGTCACTGTATGTAATAGATAACATATGGAAGGGGATTGTTTTAGGGCTGACATCTATATGTCACTATATGTAATAGATAACATATAGAAAGGGGATTGTTTTAGGGCTGACATCTATATGTCACCGTATGTAAGAGATAACGCATGGAAGGGGATTGTTTTAGGGCTGATATCTATATGTCACCGTATGTAATAGATAACATATAGAAAGGGAATGTTTTGGGGCTGACATCTATATGTCACCGTATGTAATAGATAATATATGGAAGGGGATTGTTTTAGGGCTGGTATCTATATGTCACTGTATGTAATAGATAACATATGGAAGGGGATTGTTTTAGGGCTGACATCTATATGTCACTATATGTTATAGATAACATATAGAAAGGGGATTGTTTTAGGGCTGACATCTATATGTCACCGTATGTAAGAGATAACGCATGGAAGGGGATTGTTTTAGGGCTGATATCTATATGTCACCGTATGTAATAGATAGTATATGGAAGGGGATTGTTTTAGGGCTGGTATCTATATGTCACTGTAAGAAATAGATAACATATGTAAGGGGATTGTTTTAGGGCTGACATCTATAGGTCACTATATGTAATAGATAACACATAGAAAGGGATTGTTTTGGGCCTGGCATCTATATGTCACCGTATGTAATATATAACGCATGGAAGGGGATTGTTTTAGGGCTGATTTCTATATGTCACCGCATGTAATAGATAACATATGGAAGGGGATTCTTTTAGGGCTGATATCTATATGTCACTATATTTGATATATAACGCATGGAAGGGGATTGTTTTAGGGCTGATTTCTATATGTCACCGTATGTAATAGATAACATATGGAAGGGGATTCTTTTAGGGCTGATATCTATATGTCACTATATGTGATAGATAACATATGGAAGGGGATTGTTTTGGGGCTGACATCTAAATGTCACTGTTAGTAATAGATAACATATGGAAGGGGATTGTTTTAGGGCTGACATCTATATGTCACTATATGTAATAGATAACATATAGAAAGAGATTGTGTTGGGGTTGACATCTATATGTCACCGTATGTAATAGATAACGCATGGAAGGGGATTGTTTTAAGGCTGACATGTATATGTCACTGTATGTAATAGATGACATATGGAAGGGGATTGTTTTAGGACTGACATCTATGTGTAACTGTATGTAAAAGATAAAGTATGGAAGGGGATAGTTTAGGGCTGATATCTATGTGTCACCGTATGTAATAGATAACATACAATGTATGGAAGGGATTGTTTTGGGGCTGACATCTATATGTCGCTGTATGTAATAGATGACATATGGAAGGGGATTGTTTTGGGCTGGTATCTATATGTCACTGTATGTAATAGATAACATATGGAAGGGGATTGTTTTAGGGCTGACATCTATATGTCACTGTATGTAATAGATAACATATGGAAGGGGATTGTTTTAGGGCTGATATCTATATGTCACTGTATGTAATAGATAACGCATGGAAGGGGATTGTTTTAGGGCTGATATCTATATGTCACCGTATGTAATAGATAACGCATGGAAGGGGATTGTTTTGGGGCTGACATCTATATGCCACTATATCTAAAAGATAACATATGGAAGGGGATTGTTTTGGACTGATATCTATATGTCACCGTATGTTATAGATAACATATGGAAGGGGATTGTTTTGGGGCTGGTATCTATATGTCACTGTATGTAATAGGTAACATATGGAAGGGGATTGTTTTAGGGCTGATATCTATATGTCACCGTATGTAATAGATAACGCATGGAAGGGGATTGTTTTAGGGCTGGTATCTATATGTCACTGTATGTAATAGATAACATATGGAAGGGGATTGTTTTAGGGCTGACATCTATATGTCACTATATGTAATAGATAACATATAGAAAGGGGATTGTTTTAGGGCTGACATCTATATGTCACCGTATGTAAGAGATAACGCATGGAAGGGGATTGTTTTAGGGCTGATATCTATATGTCACCGTATGTAATAGATAACATATAGAAAGGGAATGTTTTGGGGCTGACATCTATATGTCACCGTATGTAATAGATAATATATGGAAGGGGATTGTTTTAGGGCTGGTATCTATATGTCACTGTATGTAATAGATAACATATGGAAGGGGATTGTTTTAGGGCTGACATCTATATGTCACTATATGTTATAGATAACATATAGAAAGGGGATTGTTTTAGGGCTGACATCTATATGTCACCGTATGTAAGAGATAACGCATGGAAGGGGATTGTTTTAGGGCTGATATCTATATGTCACCGTATGTAATAGATAGTATATGGAAGGGGATTGTTTTAGGGCTGGTATCTATATGTCACTGTATGTAATAGATAACATATGTAAGGGGATTGTTTTAGGGCTGACATCTATAGGTCACTATATGTAATAGATAACACATAGAAAGGGATTGTTTTGGGCCTGGCATCTATATGTCACCGTATGTAATATATAACGCATGGAAGGGGATTGTTTTAGGGCTGATTTCTATATGTCACCGTATGTAATAGATAACATATGGAAGGGGATTCTTTTAGGGCTGATATCTATATGTCACTATATTTGATATATAACGCATGGAAGGGGATTGTTTTAGGGCTGATTTCTATATGTCACCGTATGTAATAGATAACATATGGAAGGGGATTCTTTTAGGGCTGATATCTATATGTCACTATATGTGATAGATAACATATGGAAGGGGATTGTTTTGGGGCTGACATCTAAATGTCACTGTTAGTAATAGATAACATATGGAAGGGGATTGTTTTAGGGCTGACATCTATATGTCACTATATGTAATAGATAACATATAGAAAGAGATTGTGTTGGGGTTGACATCTATATGTCACCGTATGTAATAGATAACGCATGGAAGGGGATTGTTTTAAGGCTGACATGTATATGTCACTGTATGTAATAGATGACATATGGAAGGGGATTGTTTTAGGACTGACATCTATGTGTAACTGTATGTAAAAGATAAAGTATGGAAGGGGATAGTTTAGGGCTGATATCTATGTGTCACCGTATGTAATAGATAACATACAATGTATGGAAGGGATTGTTTTGGGGCTGACATCTATATGTCGCTGTATGTAATAGATGACATATGGAAGGGGATTGTTTTGGGCTGGTATCTATATGTCACTGTATGTAATAGATAACATATGGAAGGGGATTGTTTTAGGGCTGACATCTATATGTCACTGTATGTAATAGATAACATATGGAAGGGGATTGTTTTAGGGCTGGTATCTATATGTCACTGTATGTAATAGATAACGCATGGAAGGGGATTGTTTTAGGGCTGATATCTATATGTCACTGTATGTAATAGATAACATATGGAAGGGGATTGTTTTAGGGCTGATATCTATATGTCACTATATGTAATAGATAACATATAGAAAGGGGATTGTTTTAGGGCTCACATCTATATGTCACCGTATGTAAGAGATAACGCATGGACGGGGAATGTTTTGGGACTGGTATCTATATGTCACCGTATGTAATAGATAACATATAGAAAGGGATTGTTTTGGCCTGGCATCTATATGTCACCGTATGTAATAGATAACATATAAAAAGGGATTGTTTTGGGGCTGGTATCTATATGTCACCGTATGTAATAGATATCAGATGGAAGGGGATTGTTTTAGGGCTGACATCTATATGTCATCGTATGTAATAGATAACGCATGGAAGGGGATTGTTTTGGGGCTGACATCTTTATGTCACTAAATGTAATAGATAACATAGAGAAAGGGGATTGTTTTAGGGCTGACATCTATATGTCACCGTATGTAATAGATAACGCATGGAAGGGGATTGTTTTAGGGCTGATTTCTATATGTCACCGCATGTAATAGATAACATATAGAAAGGGAATGTTTTGGGGCTGACATCTATATGTCACCGTATGTAATAGATAACATATGGAAGGAGATTCTTTTAGGGCTGATATCTATATGTCACTATATGTCATAGATAACATATGGAAGGGGATTGTTTTGGGGCTGACAATCTATATGTCACTATATGTAATAGATAACATATAGAAAGGGATTGTTTTAGGGCTGATATCTATATGTCACCGTATGTAATAGATAACATATGGAAGGGGATTCTTTTAGGGCTGATATCTATATGTCACTATATGTGATATATAACGCATGGAAGGGGATTGTTTTAGGGCTGATTTCTATATGTCACCGTATGTAATAGATAACGCATGGAAGGGGATTGTTTTAGGGCTGATATCTATATGTCACTATATGTGATAGATAACATATGGAAGGGGATTGTTTTGGGGCTGACATCTATATGTCACCGTATGTAATAGATAACATATGGAAGGGGATTCTTTTAGGGCTGATATCTATATGTCACTATATGTGATAGATAACATATGGAAGGGGATTGTTTTGGGGCTGACAATCTATATGTCACTATATGTAATAGATAACATATAGAAAGGGATTGTTTTAGGGCTGATATCTATATGTCACCGTATGTAATAGATAACATATGGAAGGGGATTCTTTTAGGGCTGATATCTATATGTCACTATATGTGATATATAACGCATGGAAGGGGATTGTTTTAGGGCTGATTTCTATATGTCACCGTATGTAATAGATAACATATGGAAGGGGATTCTTTTAGGGCTGATATCTATATGTCACTATATGTGATAGATAACATATGGAAGGGGATTGTTTTGGGGCTGACAATCTATATGTCACTATATGTAATAGATAACATATAGAAAGGGATTGTTTTAGGGCTGATATCTATATGTCACCGTATGTAAGAGATAACTTATGGAAGGGGATTGTTTTGGGGCTGACATCTATATGTCACCGTATGTAATAGATAACGCCTGAAAGGGGATTGTTTTGGGGCTGACATCTATATGTCACTATATGTAATAAATAACATATTGAAGGGGATTGTTTTAGGGCTGACATCTATATGTCACTATATGTAATAGATAACATATAGAAAGGGATTGTGTTCGGGTTGACATCTATATGTCACAGTATGTAATAGATAACGCATGGAAGAGGATTGTTTTGGGGCTGACATATATATGTCACTGTATGTAATAGATAACGCATGGAAGGGGATTGTTATGGACTGATATCTAAATGTCACCGTATGTAATAGATAACATATGGAAAGGGATTGTTATGGGGCTGGTATCTATATGTCACTGTATGTAATAAGTAACATATGGAAGGGGAATTGTTTTGGGCTGGTATCTATATGTCACTGTATGTAATAGGTAACATATGGAAGGGGATTGTTTTGGGGCTGACATCTATATGTCACTGTATGTAATAGATAACATATGGGTGGGGATTGTTTTGGGGCTGACATCTATATGTCACCGTATGTAATAGATGACATATGGAAGGGGATTGTTTTAGGGCTGACATCTATATGTCACCGTATGTAATAGATAACATATGGAAGGGGATTGTTTTGCGGCTGGTATCTATATGTCACTGTATGTAATAGATAACATATGGAAGGGGATTGTTTTAGGGCTGGTATCTATATGTCACTGTATGTAATAGATAACATATAGAAAGGGGATTGTTATGGACTGATATCTATATGTCACCGTATGTAATAGATGACATATGGAAGAGGATTGTTTTGGGGCTGATATCTATATGTCACTGTATGTAATAGATAACATATGGAAGGGGATTGTTTTGCGGCTGGTATCTATATGTCACTGTATGTAATAGATAACATATGGAAGGGGATTGTTTTAGGGCTGATATCTATTTGTCACTGTATGTAATAGATGACATATGGAAGGGGATTGTTTTGGGGCTGGTATCTATATGTCACTTTATGTAATAGATAACATATGGAAGGGGATTGTTTTGGGGCTGGTATCTATATGTCACTGTATGTAATAGATAACATATGGAAGGGGATTGTTTTAGGGCTGATATCTATATGTCACTGTATGAAATAGATAACATATGGAAGGGGATTGTTATGGACTGGCATCTATATGTCACTATATATAATAGATAACATATGGAAGGGGATTGTTTTGGGACTGGTATCTATATGTCACCGTATGTAATAGATAACATATAGAAAGGGATTGTTTTGGGCCTAGCATCTATATGTCACCGTATGTAATAGATAACATATAAAAAGGGATTGTTTTGGGGCTGGTATCTATATGTCACCGTATGTAATAGATATCATATGGAAGGGGATTGTTTTAGGGCTGACATCTATATGTCATCGTATGTAATAAATAACGCATAGAAGGGGATTGTTTTGGGGCTGACATCTATATGTCACTGTATGTAATAGATAACATATGGAAGGGGATTGTTTTAGGGCTGACATCTATATGTCACCGTATGTAATAGATAACATATAGAAATGGATTGTTTTGGGGTTGACATCACAGTATCATATACATAATCTATGTTCACCTTCTTTCATCACACACTATCAGATACATCCACTATGTTCAGCTTCCTTCACCACACAGTTTAAAACACATCCACTATGTTCACCTTCCTTCACCACACACTATCAGATACATAAACTATGTTCACCTTCCTTCATCACACAGTATCAAATACATCCACTATGTTCACCTTCCTTCATCACACACTATCAGATACATAAACTATGTTCACCTTCCTTCACCACACACTATCAGATACATAAACTATGTTCACCTTCCTTCATCACACAGTATCAAATACATCCACTATGTTCACCTTCCTTCATCTCACACTATCAGATACATAAACTATGTTCACCTTTCTTCACCACACAGTTTAAAATACATCCACTATGTTCACCTTTCTTCAGCACACAGTATCAGATACATAAACTATGTTCGCCTTCCTTCACCACATAGTATCAGATACATAAACTATGTTTACCTTCCTTCATCACACAGTATCATATACATCCACTATGTTCACCTTCCTTCATCACACAGTATCAGATACATAAACTATGTTCAGCTTCCTTCACCACACAGTTTAAAATACATCCACTATGTTGACCTTCCTTCACCACACACTATCAGATACATTTACTATGTTCACCTTCCTTCACCACACAGTATCAGATACATTTACTATGTTCACCTTCCTTCACCACACACTATCAGATACATAAACTATGTTCACCTTCCTTCATCACACAGTATCAGATACATTTACTATGTTCAGCTTCCTTCACCACACACTATCAGATACATAAACTATTTTCACCTTCCTTCATCACACAGTATCAAATACATCCACTATGTTCACCTTCCTTCATCACACACTATCAGATACATAAACTATGTTCACCTTTCTTCACCACATAGTTTAAAATACATCCACTATGTTCAGCTTCCTTCAGCACACAGTATCAAATACATAAACTATGTTCGCCTTCCTTCACAACATAGTATCAGATACATAAACTATGTTTACCTTCCTTCATCACACAGTATCATATACATCTACTGTGTACGCCTTCCTTCATCACACAGTATCAGATACATAAACTATGTTCAGCTTCCTTCACCACACAGTTTAAAATACATCCACTATGTTCACTTTCCTTCACCACACACTATCAGATACATTTACTATGTTCACCTTCCTTCACCACACAGTATCAGATACATTTACTATGTTCACCTTCCTTTACCACACACTATCAGATACATAAACTATGTTCACCTTCCTTCATCACACAGTATCAGATACATTTACTATGTTCAGCTTCCTTCACCACACACTATCAGATACATAAACTATGTTCACCTTCCTTCATCACACAGTATCAAATACATCCACTATGTTCACCTTCCTTCACCACACACTATCATATACATAAACTGATTTCACCATCCTTCATCACACACTATCATATACATCCACTAGTTCACCATCCTTCACCACACAGTATCAGATACATCCATTATGTTCGCCTTCCTTCATCACACACTATCAGATACATCCACTATGTTCAGCCTCCTTCACCATACAGTTTAAAATACATCCACTATGTTCACCTTCCTTCACCACACATTATCAGATACATAAACTATGTTCACCTTCCTTCATCACACAGTATCAGATACATTTACTATGTTCAGCTTCCTTCACCACACACTATCAGATACATAAACTATGTTCACCTTCCTTCACCACACATTATCAGATACATTAACTATGTTCACCTTCCTTCACCACACACTATTATATACATAAACTATGTTCACCTTTCTTCACCACACAGTTTAAAATACATCCACTATGTTCACCTTTCTTCAGCACACAGTATCAAATACATAAACTATGTTCGCCTTCCTTCACAACATAGTATCAGATACATAAACTATGTTTACCTTCCTTCATCACACAGTATCATATATATCCACTATGTTCACCTTCCTTCATCACACAGTATCAGATACATAAACTATGTTCAGCTTCCTTCACCACACAGTTTAAAATACATCCACTATGTTCACCTTCCTTCACCACACACTATCAGATACATTTACTATGTTCACCTTCCTTCACCACACAGTATCAGATACATTTACTATGTTCACCTTCCTTCACCACACACTATCAGATACATAAACTATGTTCACCTTCCTTCATCACACAGTATCAGATACATTTACTATGTTCAGCTTCCTTCACCACACACTATCAGATACATAAACTATGTTCACCTTCCTTCATCACACAGTATCAAATACATCCACTATGTTCACCTTCCTTCACCACAAATATCATATACATAAACTGATTTCACCATCCTTCATCACACAGTATCATATACATCCACTATGTTCACCTTCCTTCATCACACAGTATCAGATACATAAACTATGTTCAGCTTCCTTCACCACACAGTTTAAAATACATCCACTATGTTCACTTTCCTTCACCACACACTATCATATACATTTACTATGTTCACCTTCCTTCACCACACACTATCATATACATCCACTATGTTCACCATCCTTCACCACACAGTATCAGATACATCCATTATGTTCGCCTTCCTTCATCACACACTATCAGATACATCCACTATGTTCAGCCTCCTTCACCATACAGTTTAAAATACATCCACTATGTTCACCTTCCTTCACCACACACTATCAGATACATAAACTATGTTCACCTTCCTTCATCACACAGTCTCAGATACATTTACTATGATCAGCTTTCTTCACAACACACTATCAGATACATAAACTATGTTCACCTTCCTTCATCACACAGTATCAGATACATCCACTATGTTCACCTTCCTTCATCACACACTATCAGATACATAAACTATGTTCACCTTCCTTCATCACACAATATCATATACATAAACTATGTTCACCTTCCTTCACCACACAATTTAAAGTACATCCATTATGTTCGCCTTCCTTCACCCCACACTATCAGATACATAAACTATGTTCACCCTCCTTCACCACACAGTATCAGATACATTTACTATGTTCAGCTTCCTTCACCAGACACTATCAGATAAATAAACTATGTTCACCTTCCTTCATCACACACTATCAGATACATCCACTATGTTCACCATCCTTCACCACAAAGTATCAGATACATCCATTATGTTCGCCTTCCTTCATCACACACTATCAGATACATAAACTATGTTCACCTTCCTTCATCACACAATATCAGATACATAAACTATGTTCACCTTCCTTCACCACACAGTTTAAAATACATCCATTATGTTCGCCTTCCTTCACCCCACACTATCAGATACATAAACTATGTTCACCCTCCTTCACCACACAGTATCAGATACATTTACTATGTTCAGCTTCCTTCACCAGACACTATCAGATAAATAAACTATGTTCACCTTCCTTCATCACACACTATCAGATACATCCACTATGTTCACCATCCTTCACCACAAAGTATCAGATACATCCATTATGTTCGCCTTCCTTCACCACACAGTATCAGATACATCCACCATGTTCTCCTTCCTTCACCACACAGTATCAGATACATCCACTATGTTCACCTTCCTTCATCACACAGTATCATATACATCCACTATGTTCACCTTCCTTCACCACACACTATCAGATACATAAACTATGTTCACCTTCCTTCACCACACTATCATATACATAAACTAATTTCACCATCTTTCATCACACAGTATCATATACATCCACTATGTTCACCTTCCTTCATCACACAATATCAGATACATAAACTATGTTCACCTTCCTTCATCACACAATATCAGATACATAAACTATGTTCACCTTCCTTCACCACACAGTTTAAAGTACATCCATTATGTTCGCCTTCCTTCACCCCACACTATCAGATACATAAACTATGTTCACCCTCCTTCACCACACAGTATCAGATACATTTACTATGTTCAGCTTCCTTCACCAGACACTATCAGATAAATAAACTATGTTCACCTTCCTTCATCACACACTATCAGATACATCCACTATGTTCACCATCCTTCACCACAAAGTATCAGATACATCCATTATGTTCACCTTCCTTCATCACACAGTATCAAATACATCCACTATGTTCACCTTCCTTCATCACACACTATCAGATACATAAACTATGTTCACCTTCCTTCACCATACAGTTTAAAATACATCCACTATGTTCACCTTCCTTCACCACACACAATCAGATACATAAACTATGTTCACCTTCCTTCATCACACAGTATCAGATACATTTACTATGTTCAGCTTCCTTCACCAGACACTATCAGATAAATAAACTATGTTCACCTTCCTTCATCACACACTATCATATACATCCACTATGTTCACCATTCTTCACCACACAGTATCAGATACATCCATTATGTTCGCCTTCCTTCATCACACACTATCAGATACATCCACTATGTTCAGCCTCCTTCACCTTGCAGTTTAAAATACATCCACTATGTTCACCTTCCTTCACCACAAACTATCAGATACATAAACTATGTTCACCTTCCTTCATACCACAGTCTCAGATACATTTACTATGTTCAGCTTCCTTCACAAGACACTATCAGATAAATAAACTATGTTCACCTTCCTTCATCACACACTATCATATACATCCACTATGTTCACCATTCTTCACCACACAGTATCAGATACATCCATTATGTTCGCCTTCCTTCATCACACACTATCAGATACATCCACTATGTTCAGCCTCCTTCACCTTGCAGTTTAAAATACATCCACTATGTTCAGCTTCCTTCACCACACACTATCAGATACATAAACTATGTTCACCTTCCTTCATCACACAGTATCAGATACATCCACTTTGTTCACCTTCCTTTATCACACACTATCAGATACATAAACTATGTTCACCTTCCTTCATCACACAATATCAGATACATAAACTATGTTCACCTTCCTTCACCACACAGTTTAAAATACATCAATTATCTTCACCTTTCTTCACCACACAGTATCAGATACATTTACTATGTTCAGCTTCCTTCACCACACACAATCAGATACATTTACTATGTTCAGCTTCCTTCACCACACACAATCAGATACACAGTGCAACGCGTCACACGGCGTGTTTTAAAAACACAGAGTAGCGCTTGCGCCGGGCGCTTTGCGGACCATATCAAATGATAAAAGTATATTTGAAAACAGACTGAAAACAACAAGAAACACGTTTTGATAAGTTAATGAAATTGATTAACATTTGAGATGCATAAGTAAATTTGTAACAAAGTTTAGGAACAAAGTTGGCTCGAGGCTAGACAAATCAGCCACGATCCCACTTCCCCCCCCCCCCCCCCCCCCCCAAAACACACATGTTAAAATAATGAAAAGGAGACTGTGATTTCATCATTTCCTAAAATTGAGCGCTCAAGTATTATAATAGACTTGCTTAGGCTTTTATTTTATTTTTGGGTCTGGCTATCAGACTCTCTGGCTGCTAACAAATGATAACAAAAGTAAAAACTGATGTCAAAAGGCTTTATTTGTTGTAAATTTAGCACCAAATGATTCAGTCATTATATTCAATACACAATTTAAATATGATATCCATAATCCACATAGTGAAAAGGAAATTTTTTCAAATAGCTATATCACACAGCTATATCTGATCCATTGACTCTTTTTATCAGGTTCCAAAAGCAGGCAAATAGGTCACAATTTTTATGATTTGGGGACAAAATCCAATGCTTAAAATTCTAAGGGGGGGATTTTTTTTTAAATTTCAGACTCTTAAATGACAAAATATCTTTCAAGACAAAATAACTTCTAAGAATTCAATGTTTTCATAGTAAATCATCAAACAGTAGTAAATAATAATTGTGATGTGAAATTTCTAGTAATTGAATCTGTAGGTAGTAAGATCTAACATCATTCATCAAATCTATGGACTGATACATAGTAAACAATATATAATATTAGCAGGTATCATTTTAGACCTAATCTTAGCAAAAAGGCAATAATATTCTGCTAGCTTGTTTTTGGAAGATTTCTCCATTATATAATTTTTTGTCCATCAGATAAAGTAAACAAATATCTAACTCACAAAGATGTGCTCATAATCCTCATTCAATGTATTTACTTTCTTTACTTTAGGGACCACAATTGAATTATGCAATGTAATTTTTAAAATTTATATTTCATTCACATAAACTTATTTGAAGACAAATTTACTAAACTATATCGCTCTTGGCAGTTACAGTTATAATATCAAAGCAAATTTTATACTTAATTATAAATAACATGATGGTTGGGTCTTTTTGTTACTTTTCTAGTACCTGTATGTTGATTCAATGATGTTTTAGTTTCTTTATTACTAAATAGATAATACATTATACTTGGCTAATGATATTTGATTCCAAATTAAACATCCTCTACCAAGGCTTTTTTTATGAGAAATTGCAATATTTGCAGTAAAGTGTTTGTACAATAATAAAGACTCAGAATTATGTACAATTTGGCCCTTTTGGTCTTGTGACCTGCAAATGTGTGACAATCTGTGAAAATCCTGTTTGTAACAAGATTTTTCTATAAACATTTCTTTGAACAATGGCAGTGTGTCAATAAAACCAACTAAAGTTGGTGCATAATCATTGAACTTATCACATTAATTGAATTGACAAATACCCTAGAATAAAGGTTTTGGCATTATGGCCACATAAAATAAATTTGTTGAATATTTTCAAGAAATCTTTTCAAGAATCCCAAGAATGATTTCAAACAAGGTTTATAATGCTTGAACATCTGTTGACCATCAAAAGTAAGACCAGTCACATCTCAGGCTTGTTTAGTTTTTGGTTTGTGGGGTAAGATGGCAATCTTGATGATGTGGGCATCAGTTTCTGTGGAAACAATAGACAAAGTCAATCTATCTGATAGATTTTAGAGAATACTGTATTTCCTCAAATGAGCGCCTGGGCCTCTTTACCCCCGGTGCTTATTGGAGGTCTGGTCTGGCACTTTTCTTTCATAGAAAATTGAAGTTTGTGTTAAACAGTAGTTTACAATGAATATCTGTAACAATATTACTAAGGGACATAATTCAATGGTTTGGACCTGGGTGCTTATTGGAGACCCGGCGCTTATTGGAGGAATTACGGTATCTCATAATTTTCTCAGCTGTCCTGGTGACTTTGAGTAGATAACATCCCAGATAATGTTTTAATGGGGATTTATCTTACAATGAAAGTGGTATTCAAGACAAGGTAACTAGTCTTTTTCATCAATTAATTTATTTGTGAATGAATTTATCCTAGTTGCAAAATAGAAATTGAGAAACAAAAGAGACATTATTTTTCTTCTAATCTTATAATTTCCCTAATTGTATCAAGTATGAAGAAAAAAAATCGCTCATGGTCTAATAGAATATAAGTATTTTTATGCTTCAAATTTCTAAAATGCTACAAATTTTTGAATGAGAATAATGAAATCCAATTACGTCATCAAAAATATTTTTAAATATTGCTTGTGACACTTTTCATCAAAAGTTTGAATTGAAATAAACAGCTAATGACAAGACGTCATACAAATATCTTTTTTTTTAATTTCATATATTAGTTGATTATCTTTTCTCCATTTTCATCAAGTTATGAAAAACAACTTTGAATTTTCAAAATAGTGGTGAATTTTGAGCTTTGATAAATAAAAATAATTTGTAATCAAGTTAAAACTTTATGAATAATCAACCAATTGCACTTTTTAGAAAAATGTGGATCGTTTTTTATGTGACAGTATTTATCATAAAAGAAATTTACCTGAGACGAGAATTGCACTGGACATAGTGGTCAAGTTGACAGGCAAGAACTTGCAGGTCAGCTACTCTCCTTCCTTCTGTCCAGTCTTGAATTTACTCGTGGGAGAGGAAACAAAGTTGTAGAATCGGTGTCGGGAATGTCAGCCGGATCGTCCACCTCTTCACGTATAACATGGCCGAGTGAAACTGAGACGGGTGCGGGCACTTTCTGATTTGGTACTTCTACCGCATGATGATAGTCGTGGTCAATCAGCCAGGGCAAAGAAACGTGCAAAGTTTCCCTTTGGCACACAGACAAAGCTTTGGAGACAACCTGGGATCTTTTGAACTTCGAAAGGCTACAAAATCGCCCCAATCGCGATGATCGAGCATTGTGCCAACTCATTACGAAATCAGCTGATCGTTGTTTACAAACATTGCCGTAAACCGATCGGGTGCCGTAAAATTCTCAAAAATGCAAACCAAACGCTGATGAATGAATGTAATAACAGTAAACTGACATTTCATGCTGTAAATACTTAGATACATTATTTTAAAATGCATAAATTTAGTTTTTTAAACATAGACGTAAAATTTCTAACAACGCGAAATACGTTAAAACTGTCATGCGCAGAAGTCGAAAATGCTACGTCCCATCTCTCCTTAAGGTCAAGGATTGGAGCGTATAGAAAGTGCAAATAACTTTCATCTCGAGGAGGTCATCGAAGCTGCAGGACTTAAAATGATCAAGTTAGCAACAAAAGAAATATTAAGTGTTTGTCCATACAGATTCAATTCTTTATTTACGGTTGATATTTAGGCCAACGGCCTATGACAACATAGAATACATATAAAATGGATACTCATAATGCACATGCGTTTACATTGTAGAAGAAACATAGTTTGGAAAGATGCTTATGTTATAATTGTGCTTCGTAGTTTCATAACATGGTATAGATACATGGCAACATTCATTAAACACCCTTTATTCTTAACATACATTAATTTAACAACATGGTATTTTGATGCTGTGACAACATTGCATTGAGGTATTGTTTTCTAAAATCCGAAAGTGGCTCGCAATGAAGTAGAACATGATATTCGTCCTCTATTTCTCCTGATTTACATAGCCTACAGGTTCTCTCTTTGCGTTCTTTACCATTTTTCCTACCAGTTTCTATTTCTAAAGGGAGTGCCAAAGTGCTTCTAAATGTATTTATTTGAAGTGAGTTAATATACTCTTCAGTTTCAAATGTGAGTTTAAAGGTTTTATAATTTTGAAGTTTAGATATTTGATCTATCGAACTAAACCAATCTGATATAAACACATCTTTAATTCTTTGCTTGAATTCTCCTAGGAATAGATTAGTGTTTTGTACTCTCAGATTTGTCCAGACATACATAAACCCATTAGAACATAAAATGTTTCTTACTTTAGTTACCCAGTTTACTTTACCATTTGTATCATAAAGAAGTGACATATTGTATGATTTCTTAACGTATCTATGGTCAGG
Organism: Steromphala cineraria; assembly: GCA_916613615.1. NCBI lineage: Eukaryota > Metazoa > Mollusca > Gastropoda > Trochida > Trochidae > Steromphala > Steromphala cineraria. Next base: position 65,209,896 of record OU744728.1, on the reverse strand, counting down.
CATTCTAATTATCTTGAGCCAATATTTGACAACTCTAACAGTGGTATTTACAAATAATGGAAAACGACCACATTCACCGAGGACAGCATTATTAGGCGTTTTAATAGCTAGTTTAAGATACCCTTTGCATGCTGTTCTTTGGATTCTTTCAAGTTCATCATAAGTTTTGTATCCCCACAGTTCACAGCCATACGTTAGGATTGGTAATATTTTGCTATCAAATATTTTGACGAACATCTGGCTATTTATAAAACAGTTCATATTTAAGGTCTTTAGTATACCAATCAAAGCTCGCTTACCTTCCACAGCTCTTTTATTAATAGCATATTTCCATGATAACTGCGGGGTTAAATACATGCCTACATGTAAGTACTTGTAATTATTTACAATTTTCAATTCTTCACCATCAAAGGTCCATGACTCATTTGTACTTAGCACACCCCCTTTCTGAACACCGTTATATTTGATTTCGCCATGTTTACCTTAAGTCTGTATTCCATAGAAAAAGAAGAGAGGATATTCAACTGATTTTGCAAATCTCTGCATACATTATAAAACAACACAATGTCATCAGCAAACAGAAGTAAATATATGTGTACAATATCAGGCATAAGTTGTAATCCATAACAATCCGAACATTCAATACTCATTGCTAGTTCATTGATATATAGTGAAAATATAAGTTTGTCCATACAGTAATAATATGACTTTAGGATTCTACTGATATTTCCTTAACAAACACTATATTATAAATATATGTGTCATTTAGAGTGACATCTAAGGTGGGTCTAGATTTTGCCAAATTATCCACTCACGTTTCCAGCTTTGGTGAAGCGAATTTAACCGAGATAGATTATTAGATTTATTTTTAATAGCCCAGAGTGTAATTGCGGGTATCACACTGAAGATGCTCTTCATTTCTTCCTTTCTCCCCGAATTTTAGTGACAAAAAAGCCAATGCGTATGTTTTAAAAAGAGGTTTTAACTTGTTCTCAATTTTTATTTGGCCACCATGGGTCATCACAACATTTAAATGTAGAACTTCTAAAGTCAGTACATAATTATTACTACTCACATTAAATCCTTTGGCAGAGATTTTATGTTAACACATTTCATTAATTTTGTGTAAGAAAAAGCAATCGCATGGCTAAACGTTACTTTATTCATTTGAATTATTACTGCTCCCTTTAGTTGAAATACATTGTCTTTCAATTAAAACCTTCAATTTCTTTTTCCTGACATCACCTTAGATTCCCCCCAAAAAACGTGTTACTGCCCCTTTGAAACAACATGTAGTTAGCCTTGTAGTAAGAAAGGATCTACACCAATGTTTATTTTATTAAAAGACAAATGATACAGTAATTTGTTTAAATTAAACAAGACCAAGAAAACATTTCTTGAAACTGTGGTCTATCATACGTTTTGATACCCCCTCTCCCTATTTTTCTCTGAAATAGGTGCTACATGTCTGAAAACATTTATCTCATAAACCCGACTATATGTGATATTTGTAAAAATGCGTGAGTAATCAACCATTCACACTCATCAACAAAAGAATTTGAAGTTTTGAAAGTTTAAATAAAAGATTTGAATAATTAGTTTTCGAGGTATTATATTTTATTCCCTTCATTTAGCAAGCTATAAATGCAATTATTAGATTAACATGGGAAGCAAGGCATCGTCATATTTGATACACTTTGACGTGTGCGAATGTGGCGAATATGTTCATATCAAACTTCATATCCAGCTTCATTCATGTTTGATAAGAAATGTTACACCTCTTTGAATTTGAATATCATAAAGAGTTACGTGTTCAGAGGAATTTGCTTTGACGTTGTAACACTCCATCAGTTTAGTACCTTGTGCTAAAATAGCAGACCTGTAACTTTAATGGTAAATTAGTAATCGCCAGTTCTTCATGGGTGGGGCCAATTGTCCCATTTCCGATCTAGTATAAGAACGAAGTTTTTAACTCTCACGTCTACTAGACTTTTATATGTAACCACATCATAACCTTTGTAAACGAAGTAAAATGAAGTAATTTGATATGCACCACTTTCAAAAACTGTCATGACTGTGAAAAAAATAATTGTAACATACCACAGACACAAACAAAACAAAATTTTTTAATCTGTTTGTGACAGATGTATGAGCTCAAAATGAAAAGTTAAATGTTAGTAAATCAACCATCTTCAGTAACACAGATAAAGAAACCCTTGCCGCTCACATGAAGATCAGTCTTGCACTGATAACTGATCCAATCTAACAACATTAAACTGACTGCACGAAAGTGATGTTTCTATACAAGAACAGAAGAAAAAGAAGAAAACTATTTATTACAGTGTCACACGCTGTACATACAAGAAGTAAAATCAAAATAGATAAACAATTAAAAACAACAGGTGGCCTACGAAAACCACATTGAATCTAAGAAGATAACATCATTGTTACCTTCCATACAACCAACATGTAAATACTTACTTACATACATACTTACATCCAACACTTATGCATATTCGATTTACATGATACAAACATGCATATGTCCATACCAAAACAAATACATCATATACTTAATGTTAACGGATCCCAACCAGCACCAAGACACTGCAGGCGCACAATCAAGGTCTCTAAACAGCCGAGTCTTAATGGTAACTGATCCCAACCAAATGGATGAAACTGCAGACGCAGAATCAAGTTGTCTATACAACCAAGTTTTGATCATAACTGATCCCACCCAAACCCACGAAAGTGCAGAGGCACAATCAAGGTGTCTATACAACACAGTCTTAATGATTACTGATCCCACCCAAACCCAAGACTCTGCAGGCGCACAATCAAGGTGTCTTAATGATAACTGATTTCATCCAAACCCACGACACTGCAGACGCAGAATCAAGATGTCTATACAACACAGTCTTAATGACAACTGATCCCACCTAAACACACGGCCCTGCAGGCGCAAAATCAAGGTATCTATACAACAAAGTCTTAGTGATAACTGATCCCACCCAACACCGCGACACTGCAAACACACAATCAAGGTTTTTATACAACCCAGTATTAATGATAACTGATCCCACCCAAACCCACGACACTGCAGACGCACAATCAAGGTGTCTATACAACACAATCTTAAAGATAACTGATCTGACCCAAATCCACCACACTGCAGACGCAGAATCAAGGTGTCTTAACAACCCAGTCTTGATTGTAACGTTCTGTAAGTCTACTTCATACTCTCAACTTACCCTCAGCAATTCCTAGATGAATTGAGATATTTCAGAAACAACCAAAGTAGTGACCTTTTATGGCAATGCTGTTTGTTTCTCAAATTAGTGTGAAGTCAAATGCTGTCTCAAAGTCTTAAGATAGTGCGAACAAATATCACTTTTACTGTGTCTGCACTCGTCAACCCACAGCTGATTCTGCAGTTCTGACTTGAAAACGGTGATCTTATGGTTGTGAGTCGTCAGTTGCCTGGGTTTTAATGAAGGCACGACTTAACGGTTTATTTTTCTCTGCTTGACATAGACACGTGATTGTATCCGGTCCCCAGCTGATGATATTGGCATTATGTACATGGTTTATTCTTGGAGTTGTTTAAGTACCTTTTACGCCAAACTCACAACAGGTATGATGGACTACCATCAATCGCTGTCTGAAAGCCATTGAGTTGTTATTATGTTGTTGTTGAACTAGATCTGGTGGTTCAAATGATTTATAGTAGATTTATTCAATTCATATCAAAAGTAACTTTAAAATCATGCATTATTCTGCCACGTATCGTGATGCCATATGGTTATGGTCATGATTGGTTTGTGTTGATTGAGTCAAAATCAGGTTTCCTCGTAGAAACATATTTATTGCACAGAGATTTTGTTCTTAATTGTAAAGCCCTGACTTTGACAGCAGTCATTATTGTTATCGATAATATTATCGTAGTTCAATGTGTGTATCGTGACTTTGGCTTAACACTGACAGACATCATAATTTGAAGACAGAAGATCAAAGCGATAAGTGCAACATCTGCCATTTTTGTGGTGACTATGGTTGGATTATGGTGATCTCATCAATTTACTGTTGAGAAGTGTGACCTGTAATGTTGGTAGCATACAGTTTCATGCTTTTGATTCTTTTCTTGAAAAGCCCTCCCAGAATAAGATTATTTGATCAAAGTGTCACAGCGTTTTTAGTGTAAGGCAATAAGAATACCTTTATGATTCATGTTATACATAAAGGATATATAATTAAGAATAAGACTTGAGGCATAGAATTCTTTTTCACTTAAAATTTACATAACACAACAAAATCAGATAGACACTTATCACTGTCTTTGTCCGTCTCGTTCAATCGTGTGTTTGATTTATCCTTTAGGCTTATCCTTGGTGTTTATACATTGTTGCAGGAAGATAATATGGAGTGAGGTTGGAAGTGTTAAGAAGATAAGCTCAGCTGACTCTGACGGTTCCAACATCAGGAGGATTGTCAATACAACATGGTGTTATGGGCTAGCCCTGGACGAGGAGGGTAAGTGAACATGATCAGTGAGTGATTGATTTCAAGTGTTCTTTATATTTCAAAATACAAATTTACATCTGTAATGATTGAATCCAATGTTTATTTCGAAAAGAATATATGAATATGAAGAATTTTGTTTGATAAAACATTTTCCTATTCAAAATATGAGGTATTTTTTTAATGTCGTGAGAAAAATCGGATGACTGCTACTTTTTGCAAAGGTGATAGTTTTACTCCTTGGGTGGACATAACTTTATACAATGCTTTATAATGTGAATGTGGCATATAAGAAGATAGCAATTTTCTTCACTAAATAGGTTTGAATAAAAGAACATGCATGGTCTTATTTGTCTTCTCATGTTTGCATATCTACTTGTATATCTATATGTATATTTGTTGATCCAGTTCTTTCTAACAATATCTAAAATCTGTTTTGCATTTAAACAAGTCAAAATTTGATGAATCAAAATCATATTGATAGTAGTCCACAAATGCACATACATTTATCTTACAAAAATTAATTTCAAATGAAATTTATTAAACAAACATTATATATATTTGGTAACTGGAAAGACGGCATAAGATTCAACAAGAACTGGAAACAAGGTCACGATTTTCAAGCAAGGTTGGATATCAAATGTAGAGACTTTGAAATAATTTATAATGTAAAACATAATAGTAAGACTTAATTACCATAGTGAAAGCTAGGAGCTATTTAAGCATTGGAAACAAAACAGGGGGTGAAGGTAAAGAATGAAAGCATACACGTAAAACTACATTTGTACTATCACTACTTAATAACATTCATTATAAATTAACTATCAATAATATGGCACTAAAACAATCTATACAGCCTATAATGTTATTAATCTTGTTTTTCCGTATTGGTCCAGTTACAGGACCGTTGACCTGTAACTGGGCGAATATGGAAAAACTTGATTAATGACATATTTATTAATTAACTTCTTTGTGATTTACTTGTACAACATTAGAGAGTTCATTTTCATCGAAATCAAAATTCTAAAAAAAGTTTGTGAACTGTAATATATGTTGAAAGTTTTTATGCGATAGCTTCGGATTTGTGCCATTTTTGTTTATGCGCATGCTCAGAGTTGTATTGGCCCAGTCTGCTCGTATTGGCACAGTTTGTCCTGTATTGGCCCAGCTTACCTGTATTGGCCCAGTTGCCGAATCGTATAGTGTGGGCCGTTTAGATTGTATTAGTGCCATATCAATAATAGTTAATCAATAATAGACTATACGATTTGCATACGAGATACACGAGACAGGAATTTTAAGATATATGACGGTTCACATTTTTATGTATAATTTGATTCTATGAAAAAGAACTAGATAATGTTGTGCAAGTTTATCACATATAAGTTAATTATCAAAATTACATTAACTCACTTTTTCCATATTAGACCAGTCTGGTGAAAACCTCAGTCTGCTGTATTGGCCCTTGGGCAGACCTCGGACCTGTAACTGGACCAATACACTTAAGTTTGATTTTAAAACATTATATGATAGTAATGCTTACAGATCTTAAAGAGGTTTTGGTAGGTTTTGTCCTGCAATTTGGATCTTTGCATTACCATTCCAGTCTGGTTTACATTCAAGTATGGTTCCCTATTCTTTGTAGCATTCAACTTGTTCAAAGACAGACATTAGTGTGATTAGAGTTCAATACGAGAGTTTATTAAGATCAAGTTTGCATCCCTGTGATTAAAACAAGCGTTCTAGTCGACACAATATTTGGTGTATTAAAAAACAATACAGTGAAGTCTGCCTTGATCAGCATCAGACTTTAACAGTATTCTATTGATTGATATACTGACGCCTGTTTCACCTTAGGAATAAATGATCATTGTCATTCTATGTACAATGACAACTTTCTGTAACAATTAGAACCACAAGATTATACAATAAGCTAATGAGCTCTGTGGATAACGATATGTTTAATTGTTCTGTGGATAACGGTATGTTTAATTGTTTTGTGGATAACGGTAGTTTTAATTGTTACTCTTTGATCATTTACTGTTCGATAAACATCAGTGACTGAAAGCCAGTGTTAAGGCAAGTGAACATATAATAAATGCAGATGGCAGAAAATCGAGACTGATTTGACAATGATATAGTATTAAAGATATGCAAACTGTTCGAAAATGTCCACAAATTATCGTAAAACAGAAGAATTGAGCTGATAAGGGCCATATCCTGTTTAGACCTGGAAAACCGCTATTTTGTATAAGCTAAAACGTACTCAAAATCTCATGGATACTGGTTGAATATAAATTGTGGATCTGAAATAAAACAAAATCAGATTTGTTTTTGTATTATGACCAGGAAAGTGTTTTCCTAGAAAATGCATTCATCGGAAAATAAACCTTTAACAGGCGAAATTGATATTTTATGATGCTTCATTTTTCAAATGAATGGAATCAAATAGGACGGAAATGATGTAGAAATGAGGGATATTTCATAATAAATGTTCACGATCTCTGACCTAAAAGACTAGTATATATATAGTAAAGATTCTTAGAAAAAATGTACTAACATTCCCAAAAAGGGTTTTCCTTTGGGGACTATAATATAGAAAAAAAGGGCATGGTATTTTTTTTCGGGGAAAGATGCTTAAATGCTTAAACTGAATATTTGAAAAATTAACCCTCAACAGGTGGCATAAATATTTTAAGACGCTTCATTCTTCAAATGTATTGAATCAAATAGGACAGAAATGATGTTTAAAATAGTCCCATTTGTACACGATTTGCGGACTAAAAAATGAGTATATATATAGTTAAAATTCTTAGAAGAACTGTTATTATGCACAGGAGAGGGTTTTCCTTTGGGGACTATGATATAGAAAAAAAGGGCATGGTAGTGTTTGATGGGGAAATATACTTAAACTAAACATTTGAAAAATTAACTCTCAACAGGCTTAATTAATATTTCATGACGCTTCATTCATCAAAGGTATGCAATCAAATAGGAACGAAATGATGTAGAAATGAGGGATGTTTCATGATAAATGAACACGATCTCCGGCCTAAAAAACGAATATATAGATAGTAAAGATTCTTAGAAAAACTGTTATTATGCCCGGAAAAGGGTTTTCCTCTGAGGACTATAATAGAGAAAAAAGGAGCAGTTTTTTGGGGTAAAGATACTGAACATTTAAAAAATTAACCGTCAACAGGCTTCATTCATTCTTCAAATGAATGGGATCAAATAGGGCGGATATAATGTAGAAATGAAGGATAATGTTCCTCATGTTCCTTTTTATTGCTTCTGCTTTTTGGAGAACAAATTCCATTTTCAACTCTTCCATCTAGATGTCGGTTGCCATCTATGTTTGCTTAGTAACGCAATGTAAATACAATGCTTCTGCCCCTTTTAGGGCGACGTTGGACCACAAATTACCTTTATGCGCCCTACCTCATGTAAGAATCTCGATCTCTGATTGGTCCACGTGACCCTGAATAAATACTGATATACCCCTCTTGAGCCGGGGAATAAATCATTTATACCCCCACACATAAAAAGCACGAAAAAAGCATGCAAATTGAGTGTCTTGAAATGTACAATGTATGTTACCTCGAACACATGATTAAGCGGGTTACTTTTGATCAACTAAAATGTAGCTTTGAACAACCGATAGTAACATGCCTTACGAATTTCGTACCCTTTATCTTCATACTATATGCGTTTTGTTTAAACATTCGGCTCGTCGCATAACACCAAGCTTGAGGCGGATATCTCCCCGTGTACCCCGCCTTTGAATGGTATAACTTATAATGTAAAAAGATTGTTAAAAAGAAAGGATTAACATATAAGTTAATATCATATTTGCTTTTGTTTTGGATAAAATCTAAAAGTGACCTTTGAACTTCGCCAAACATCAAGTTTTCTCCTAATATGAGTCTAATTGAGAGGACGTTTAAGTTTGACACAACAACCCCTCTGAGGTCCTGGCGTTGCTGGTGTTGACCTTCACATGCTAAAAGAAAATGACAGATTGTTCCTGGAGTAATTTTAAAACAATGGATACATAGCTGAGATACATTTTTGTCTAAGATATGTCTGTATGCGTTTAATCTGCAATGGCCAAGCATCAGATGAGTAAGAATAACTTCTTCTCTTTGATTTTGTAGACGGATCTTGGTATGCTTTTCAATCGTTGGACATGAACTGTACATTTGCCTTGCTGTGCTGCCCTTATCCCAGTCACTCGGACACTTGTTACCAAATCATGCTTTTATAGATGTCTTTGGGGATGGGGCAGCTATCTTCAATGTCTATTTGAAGTTTTGTTTATGACCTCTTTGCAAGGTTATCAACTTTCTCGTTACCAGCTAGACCAACATGAGCAGGAACCCATACGAAATTACAGCTAAAATATGCTTCATTTAAAATTGTGACCAGATACAATATGTCATACAAAATGTCACTGCGATGTCCATATACACCTGATTGATAAGCTAGAACTGCTGCCAAAGAGTTTTCAAAAACAATTGATTAATGGCTATGTTGTTTCACTCAAACTAGAGCTTTATAAATAGCAGTTATTTCTGCAGAAAATACTGAAATATGATCTTGGAGTCTGAAGGATTCTTCTTCTTCCAAGGATGTTATGTAGAAAGCTCCTGTTACGACGTAAGATGTAATAAACGCGGTAAGATGTAATAACTGCGGTAAATTGTAATAAAAACGCGGTAAGATGTAATACTGCGGTAAATTGTAATAAAAATGCGGTAAATGTAATAAACACAGGTGCGGTAAATTGTAATAGGGGGTGCGGTAAAATGTTAGCACTCAGTGTGCGGTAAATTGTAATGCGATGCGCGGTAAATTGTAATAACATTGGTTCATATAAACCATAGAAAATGATTATGAGTATGATTCGCCAAACATGTTAGAATCATTATGCTAAGGTCTGTATACAATAATAATGATAATGATAGGCCCCTTATGATGCGCATTTATCATCTGCTTCGCACAAAGCGTTACATATTAATACCCTGACGGTGATTGTACTATGCCGAAGGCGCAAGGAATCAACCTACACCCGTTATTTCAGGCTTCACTGAGTGCATTGTGGATAAAGTGCCTTGCCAATGGACCCAAAATAAATAAAAGCACTCTTTTACGTCATACGTGTATGCTTTAGAAATACAAAAAGCCACCGATTAGTTAGCAACAAGGATATATTTTAGATCACACGGGACAATGCGCTCCCCGGCTTTTTTTGACCCATTGAGGGTAGTGTTCGATATGTAAATCATAGGAACTTAAGGCAAATAGCTACGAATTGATAACATGATACCAATGTGCATCATAGGTGCATTAGATTCAAACTTCCCTTTTGTGTTTTTATGGTATATCTAGTCACATCCATTCCTTATAGCAAACTCATTTTTTTTAGAATAATTGATATCATACGTCCCCAACCCCCGCAAACGATACAATCATGTGTCACAGTGCTTCATGTCGTTTACTCTCATTGGTTGGTCATAACAAATTATACGCCATTTGTCGATCATTAAGAAGAAATAATGCTTGGCCATTTTGCCCCTAGGGCGCGCTTTGCCCTGGTCTACCCTATATCAACTGATAAAATCCCACTGGTCACATGTGTATATTCTCAACCTTCTAATGTTCAGCAGCATTTGTTTGCTTCTTGCATGTTCAGCAGCATTTGTTTGCTTCTTGCACACGCGTACCAAACTTAAACTTTAAACAGACATCGTGCATGCTTGACATGTCTCTTGGTTGACGATTGATGCATAATCTAAAAACGAAACTATACCAGAGTAGGTTTTTACTAATGAACAATGATGATTTTATATTGCATATCACTGTACGAACGAGCACATGACACATAAGGAAAAGAGTTCAATAATCAGCTTTAAAACCGAATCTATTACATTTTTACAACAACAATTTCTGCTCGACAAAGATTTGTGCATGGTGTGTTCATATAGTGTTCATACGGCACTTACAATGAACTACGATTGCATTTCATTCAGTTTGATATTTCTCCTGCATGCATATTATTAAAGCTCAACATTCTTCACATATGAATACATATGAGTACAGTTTTGTACGAAAAACGTTGTACTTTTTTGACAAAACAATCAGACATAACCCTGGCAATAAGCCATGTTAAGCTGGTATAAGGACGAGGTATTTTTTTACAAATAAGGTGTCGTTAAGACGAACAAAGACAAAGCAATTGTTTTATGATTTTCTCTGATTTATCTGTGGGTTTACTTCAAGAGTACTTATTAAGTTACTCGGACAGTCAAATGGATAGACTAAAACTTCTGATGAGACGAAGTGTGTATTTTCTATATACATTTACATCTAAAAAATTGACAAACTGTGCAATAGGAATAAAAACGTTTGGTATAAATCCTCTTTTGTTACTTTCGTTTGTGTACACTGCAACTATTTACTCTCTTGAACTGCTAGTCAATTCTTCAAATGAAACATTTAAAACTGATATAAACCGCACGCTTTTAACTTAAAGAATTGAATTTTAAAAATACATTACGACGCTTGTCAGGTATGCAGTACGTTTTTGAATTCAATTAATACGACCTTGTGTGTAATATATGCCCTATTAGCCGACAGCCGATGGGCTTATGGCTTGGTATGTTGTCCGGCGTCTGTCCATCCATCCGTCAGTCAGTTAGTCCATCCGTTAATTGTTGTCCATTTTGGACATATTTTTATTTAAAAAAAAGAAGCTTTGAAGACTGAAACTTGCTGTACAAACTCCTTGACTAATGAGGATTATTAATTATAGCTATGGTGACCCTGAGTCCCCTAATAAGGATCATAGGGACCATGCCATTAAAGGGGCAGTAGCACGTTTTAGGGGGAATATATTATGATGTCAGAAAAATGAAAATTAATGGTTCCAATCGAAAGACAATGTATTAAACTAAATGAATCAGTAATAATTAAAATAGATAACGTAAAGTTTAGCCATGCAATTCCTTTTTCTTACACAAATTGAATTAAAGGTGTTCACATAAAATGGCCGCCAATGGATTTATGTGAATCTTTATGCTTTGTCCTCTGACTATAGATGATTGGCTTGTGTTATGAATTTATTGACACTGTCAAAATAATACATTTAGCATTAACTAACACTTATCAGTGTAATTTTAAAATATAAAATTATTAAAAAACGTGCTACTGTCCCTTTAAAACCTATTTACGTCTTTTACTTAAACAAACATGAGGTCCAGAAAGCTGAAAGCTTGTAGACACAATCTTTATGCAATGGGGACTAATGTATCTCTTTTAAAGATCCTGTGGCCTGTAATAAGCATCGGTGAACCTTTGGAACTTAAGCCCTAAATTATTTTTAATTATTTTAAGTCTAACTCAATTGAGGGTCACTGCGTTTACCATTTTTACATTTCCTTGAATGTTTGAACAAATTCTATTTTTGAATTGATACACACTAAACTTTAGCATTTCTGATCTTGTGGCCCCTACTAAAGCCTTTTTGTCATCTTCTTCTCTAACACCACAATATATAGAATGATACAATATTGTCAATAGACTCATTAGATAATTAGAAATTAGAAACCCTAAAGCAAAGTTAAATGTAAAGCCTGATAAGCTGCAGAGTCATTGGTACTAGTTCAATATTTATTGGCAGTAAAGAGCTAAAGTTAAGGCGTATTTTTTCTAGATATGTTAGTAGGCATGTAACCAACACACATTTTTAACGATATTTAGTAACGTTTTATAAAGATCAATGGCACTGTTACCATTTATTCCGTTGTAATTTTGAATGACGTCATGAAGTAATGGTTCATGAAGTTAATATAAAACTATACTATGACATCACTTGAAAGGGTTCTGGTCTTCGATTTCGAGCTATAACTATTGTAGTGCAGGTAAATAATATAATGCAAAGCTCGTGATGGTTTGAGCAACTGTATTTATCAAATAACTAATTGCATGAACGTTATGAAAATGATGATAATTGTATTTTCAAAGTGTAGCCTTATTGTAAAGAAAACATTGGGTTGGACAACAATAACTAAATCAGAAGTAAAAAAAAAATAATAAAGAATTATCAGCAATCTTTGGGGAAAATAACCTTTAGCATACTGTTTAAAACAATTAAAAATCAAAACGTCTGTGATTTATATGTAAACATTTTTCTTGTTTAATGATATCATCTTGTATATGTTTCAAAACAGTGTATCGTATTTCTTATAAAGAACATGATAAAACACGAGGCATAGAGTTGATTTGGTTTATAGCATAGGTACAAGTACAAATGATTAAATTGAACAAATTCGTTAGAAGACTCGACCAAAGAACCGATTAGAATCACACAACTATCTTTGGTTGTCACAAGAAGGCGTTCCTGGTAGCAAACACCTTACTACCTTATTGGAACTCGATTTTGTCGAAGTCTCAGTTGATTGATGGATAAGGTTTTTTTCACAGCCAATGGGGTGATTTGTTCCTGACAATAAGGCAGTGGGTTATTGTAGAAAAATAAAAGAAATTGTACTTTATCCGATAGCGTCACAGTAAGGGTATTTTCCACACCATGTATAAAAAAGAACATGCAACTTGCATTAGGACGATTTCATACTTCCTATAAACATCTTCATCGACCAACGAACATCATTGTAAACCCATAAATGTTACAGAAAAATTAATGTTGATCAAACCTACTATAGTATAGCAAACATGTATATTTTTCATATAGAACTTTTAAATGCATCCTTTTCACTTAAGGGGTAGAAAATATTGACAAGTAACTCAGCATTAGAAGTATATCTTTACACGGACATAGATCAATTATTATCAGTTATTTTAGATTATCATTTGTTTATTATAATACTGATTAAGTATACATATATATATATATATATATATATATAGGTATAAAGATGAAGGAGTCTCACGTGAAGTAAATGTAGATTTGAAAATAAAATACTTCAGACGACACTTGCTGTAGATATCATTTTAAAGTCGAAATGCGACGCATCCAGTCATCATTAAAATGATATCTACAGCAAGTGTCGTCTGAAGTATTTTTGTCAAATATATATATATATATATATATATATATAAGTGTGCATTTTGAAATGTATCACAAACCCTCTTGGTAATCATAATAGATATAACCATTCTTGAAAATTAAAGCTTGCTCAATTGTTTTCTCAAAAATGAATGATTACCCCTTATAATTAAAAACAAAAAACAAATATTGATTTTCCAAAATATAAAAAAAAACATTTATGAAACTAGAACACCATTCTTAAGCAAACTAAATAAAACTAAAAGCCATCCAATCTAACATTCATAGATATAAACCATGAAATATGAGTCGTCCAAATCAATTATAAGTTATGCCTTTCAGAGGCGTGGTTTTTAGGGAGATATCAACCTCTCACTTTGTGTCATGCGACGAGCCCATATACCCCGCCTTTGAATGGTATAAGGAATTTATCTTACCGAATGTTTAAATATAACGCATTTAATATGAAGATAAAGGAAAACGTTAACTGCGTAAACACTTTGACTATAGTTTGCTCAAAGTTACATATCGGTTGGTCAAAAGAAACTAGCTTAATCATGTGTTCGAGGTACATGTAACATACATTGTAAATTTTTTTGTGCCGGGGTATAAATAATTTAATTACCCTCCCGCTCAACAGGGTGATATCAGTATTTAACCAGGGTCACGTGGACCAATCAGAGATGTGATATATCTTAATAACATTACTGATAATAAAATACAATCATTCATGAAAGTGAAATAACATTCAAGTGTACGTAATTCAAATCTAAACATATTTCGTTGTGTCATCCTCAATCAAAAAACAATTAAACATATCATCACATGTACCAGCATAGACCAAAAATGAACAAATATTGTTGAAAAAAGTTATCAAAGACTGTGGAAAGGTTATTACATTTTACCGCATATTGTATTACAATTTACCGCACCTTTTAGTAACATCTTACCGCACCCCCTTATTACATTTTACCGCACCTATTTTTATTACATTTTACCGCAATTTTGTTACAATTTACCGCAGTATTACATTTTACCGCGTTTTTATTACAATTTACCGCAGTTATTACATCTTACCGCGTTTATTACATCTTACGTCGTAACAGCTCCGCCAACGTACCATGTAGTAGGATCTTTAGAGGCATCTGTATAGATAGGGTAAAACCATATTCTGTGCTTGCTATAGCTTTGATGATGTTAGGACTGATTTGTTTATTTAAAACTGAGACCAAATCTATATTTATTGATGGTTGGGTTAGGCACCATGGAACTGATTTTGGTAGGCTGCGAAGGGAATTAAGTTTGAAATCCTGAATGTTGCACCTATGTGCTAGTTGGAGAGCTGTTAAAATTTACCAAGACTCCAGTCACAGATGGCATACTCAGTGCAGTCATTTAGAACATCTCTAGCCGAGTTCAGAAGAAGATGCTAAAAAAAGGTAAATCTTAAGGGAAGATTTTTTGCGGCAGTACTTAGGAGGTTACTCTGCACATTCTACCTGCATTGCAGCTATGGGAGTAGAAGGGAATGCAGCTGAAGCTATTCTAAAAGCCTTTGATTGTACTCGATCAAGTTTATTTAAATGGAACTTTGCTGCATGAATAAAAAATTGACTGTTATAATCTAATCTTGAGAGAATGAGTGCTTTATAGCCTTTGGACACTTTTCTGATAGGTAGGTGATATGGCGAGCCCAAGTTAGCTTACTATCAAAGTTAATTCCTAGAAATTTAAAATCAGGAACAAAGTTGATTCGTGGACTTCCAATTGTAATTAACAAATTGGGATCTAGTTTGCGCCTAGTAAAATTCATTGCCACAGACTTTGATATCGTAATTCCTCATTGCGAGTACCATTTGAAAACAGCATCTAGTCCTGATTGACGTATTTTTTCAAAATGTTCCATCATCAGCAAATTGAGAGGCACCAATGTTTACAGGTAATGAATAAAACATATCACTAATCACAATGTTAAAAATAAGAGGACTTATTACACTTCCTTGGGGAATGCCATTTTCAAGTATATGTACTCCAGATAATTCTTGTCCTATGCAAACTCCAATACTTCTATGGGCGAGGAAGGATCTTATACATATTAATACTAAGATTTTGGAGTTTGAATAAAGGCCCTTGTCTTCAAAGCATATCATACGCTTTCCCGATATCTAAGAATACACATATCATATATTCTTCATTGCCAATAGCTTTCTGTGCTTCTGTTTGAACATGGATGAGTTGGTCAATGCATGAACGATTTTTCCTAAAACCAGATTGAATCCTCGTTAGTTGATTGACTCCATGTGAATACTAACACAGTTAGTAACCAATCTTTCAATGATTTTGCACAACTTGGATTTAAGGGAAATTGGTCGATACGACAATGGTAATGATGTATCTTTTCCTGGTTTTGGAATAGGAACCACAACAGCTTCTGTCGATACTTTTGGGATTAAGCCAACTTTGGTTAATTATATCTTTAACTATTTCTAATGAACTATAAGGCATACGTTTGAAGTGCTCATAGCAAAGGTCATCAGCCCCTGGTGATATATTTGTGCCTTTATGGATTGCTGTTTTCAGCTCTGCAAAGGTGAAGGGCATATCCAGTGGCAAACAAGGGTCTAATATTGCTTTCTCAATAAATGCGTTAAATTCATACACTGTTTTTGCAATTTGGTCTTATCAATCAGCGGGAAATTGTTTATGCTGCTGACATTTCAAAATTGTCCAGCATGCAACTCTGCTTTTTCAGGTTTGGTAACAGCTTCTCCATTTGTGCCAAGGACTGGAATAGGGTTTTTGTTCAAGTTTCCACTTATCCTTTTCACTTTGGACCAGACAGTTGATAAGGGGGTAAACTGAAAACATTGTGACGGAAACTTCTCACTTCGACCATTAAGTAAATTGACCGCAACAGTCTGTTTTTCACCCATTAAACCCAACTGTGAGGACACGTCTTCATTTTTGTGTACAACGATCCTCTTTGTGCCATTTTTTAAGACAACAGGAACTGTGCGCAATGACACAAAATCTGTCATGTGATATTGTGTAGATGACATTGTGACCTTCGAATATTGACCTTGAGATTGATCAAAATGTTGCTGTTCATTGCAAGGACTACTTGTCGACTTTACAGGACGACCTTTATCATGGTTTGCACTATTACGCATGCTTGAATGAAGCAGCTGATTGTGTTGAGATGTACAATTATCAATACCACACAATGTTTTCCTACTGCATATCTTGCTGTAATGGTTTTACCCCAGACACCTGAAGCAAAGACACAACAGTTTTGCAGTTTCCCATCTTTTTGGGACTGGCATAGACTTGAATTTAACACAACTTGTAATGCTGCCTTGACTCGAGCTATCCCATGGGTGGTTCTGCCTCCACTATGTTAATCGTTGTTATTTATACATGTACATATTAGGCATCTAACAACAATAGATCTTGAAATAACTTATCTCTCTGACAACTTATCAGCTTGTAGATTTACAAAAGCTCATTGTAGTTGTGGTTTAGATTTGCACCAAAGTACAATATCGCCCCTTTCAAGTTTTTTAAGGTTGTCAATGTTACAAACATTCTGCTGTATGTCTCTGGTAAAGGCTATGGCATAGATATTATTAAGGGTGGTACAGGGATCAACAGGTGAGAGAACGACAATAAACTTAATTTCAGGTTCTGAAATATCAGATTGATAATTATCTTCTTACTTTCTTTTTTGGGCGTTTGGAAAGCATTATATGAAAGTTATTTGAGTATTAAGACTCTGTTGAGTGCTCAACAACTTCATGTCCTATGCCCCTATTTCACTACGAGAGGAATTCTCACGAATCACCACGAATAGGTGTAAATTCGTGAATATTCTTGAATATTCGGCAACATTCGTGAACTGCAATTTCACTTGTATGAAACGTTTACGGAAATTCGTAGCTTTTCATGGTAAAACACTGCGAAAGCGATACGAATTGCTTACGAATTATGTACGAATATGATACGATATCACAAAGGATGTAGGAATAGATTACGATAATTCGTGACTGTTTCGTAGATGATTCGTAAATAATTCGGGGAGAGACCATAAAAAATATCAACCACGAATTTCGAAGAACTCGTTACGAATTTGCTACGAATGACCCGAATTAATTACAAATAGTTTACGAGACAACTACGATAACAAAGATCGTAGTTTATTCGGGAAAATCTTTTGACAAACAAAAAAATTGTTCACGAATGCCACGAATTGTAAGAATATTGCCGAATCAATCATTCATTACGAATCACAGGAATATTCGTGAGAATTCCCCTCGTAGTGAAATAGGGGCATTACTCAACTTGCAGTTCATATGATGCTAATATGGCTAATCAATTACTCTGTGAGTTATCTACTCAGCATCTTCTCAAGGGAAGAGGCCTGATTATTGAAGGAAAACTATTTAACATCATGATAGACTCCTTTGTAGTCGACTATTACATCGAGTGTCCCTTTGGGTTCGTTTGGTTGGTGTGTGTATGTCTTCAGAATCATAGCAGTCTTTTTCTTCAGTTGTTACTTGGCAAACTTGAAAAACATATTGAGTTCCAAATGAATTATCCCAATGAATGTCAATGTTTTGTACATCTATATTTAGAATTCATTCAGAATTCTGTATTAATACAAATGATGAACCTGGCCTCTCTTTCTCTGTTTCCATGGTGTTTCCGTTTGCAAAACCGTTACCTATCCTTGTTATCCTTGTGAGGCATAAGCCATATTTAAAAAAATCAAAGTATGCACTTTTATGTTTTAGCTCAGTAATAAACAGTAATGAATTAGTCTCATAGCTCAGTTACATATCAGTGAGTAAAAGACCTATTCAGCTCATAGTTTCTAAATT
This sequence comes from Steromphala cineraria, assembly GCA_916613615.1. NCBI lineage: Eukaryota > Metazoa > Mollusca > Gastropoda > Trochida > Trochidae > Steromphala > Steromphala cineraria. The sequence continues at coordinate 65,191,431 of OU744728.1, read as the reverse complement.
AATAATTTAATTAATTTTAAAAGAAGTGAAATTGAAATGTATCAGAATTAAACAATAATGAGAATAATTACTAAACGCTTTTGCTATTTGTCCTTAAGTTTATACCCTATTGATTACATTCTGCCTCAAAACACCTAAAATTAGAGGCTGATATTAATGTATGTTGCATAACAATGAATTATGTCCTTCGCTATAAATGTTACTGATATAAACAATTGATTGTCTTCGTTTGCTTGACCCTGTTATCTAGGTATAATTCGGCAAATTAGGGACTGATGTTAATTAAAGTTGCATAACAATATTTTCAATAATTCTTTCTGTGATAAAAGAGTTTAAAAATTAAAAAGAAATAGCATTGAAATTTACAAATTTTAAACTTGAAATTATAGATGTATCCCCCTAAGCACACATATACATTCACAATGAACAAACTAAGTGCAATTCTTACTTCTGTTTAATCTGTCAAATATACAAACTACTCACAGTGAATGAAACAGCTGGAAAATGTTATAATCGTTGTATATTGAAACATGTTTGCTGATAGTTTAATAAAACTGAATTATGTCCTTCGCTATAAATGTTAATGATATAAACAATTGATGGGTTCATCTATTTCTCATCGTTAGCTCGATCCTTTTATCTTGGTATAATTCGGCAAGTAATAGATGAAAAACCTAACTTGGTTATTTCTGATAACATTTTTATCAAGTTATTTAGTTAGATATTCAAGCACTCATTATTTTCATAACAAGTGTTATGAAACGGGACTTCGTTGAGTAAACATATGTATGACAGATGTGTTGTTCTATCTGCAGCTGACATCCTGTATTGGAGTATATATAGCCCAGGATTGATCCAGTCAGTCTCTTTAGATGGGTCCAACAGAAGAGTTATCTACACCCATACAACAAAGGGTCTCTATGATTTGTTCCTGCTGGACACAACTCTTTACTTCACAGCATATAAAGACTAGTGAGTGATCTGTAAACAGTCTTTACCTTCATTCTAACCGGGTTCTAGTCCAGTTGTTGAAGTCACTTTAAATAGAACTGTCTGACAACAAATTGTGTTATGGTAGAGATCTCAGGTTAATCAACATCATTTCGAAATGTTTCATCAACCAATAAGAATGAATGTCTTTCTCAACTATATCACATACGACTCATAATCTATCTGTTGTCAACTACATGAAGTCTCGCATGAAGTCTATACTCTCAAATAAGCTAGGTGTAGGATATGTAAGATAAGTTTTGACTTAAATTCAGTTTATGGTTCTAATGACATCAAACTGACAAATCTAACATGCAAGTTTCATTCTTAACATTTATAGCATCCATGCGTCCTTGATGATAGTGGGGAGGTCATCTAAATCGCCCGGTGTTTTACCACGAATAAATTATATTTGTAAGGTATTGATAGTATCCAACAAATTGTTCTTTACAGCGCTGACAAGAGAAAACTTCAAAGTATCTTTATGACCTTGACATGATCACGAGGACCATTGTCTTATAGATCTTATCTTCATCCTGGTTAACCAATGAGCAAAATATAAAATATTTCCAGAGAATGGTTTTTGAGTAGTCAATGATGTACTCACGTATGGACGGACCACTATTAGATACATGACATATCTACCCTGTCCTATTGTCCTATTGTCCTATTGGTCCCAGATTTATATTGCGTAGTAGGGGCAGGCAGAAGCTTACTTCAATATGCATGTTGATTGGTCTGTTTGGTCTGTCTGTCAGTCCAACTATCTGAAATGAAGTAGAGCACCTGTATGTTTAATTATGTTATCATTCTAACTTTGTACTCTATAAGCAACTTAATAAAATCCTTTACCTTTATTCCTTTATTTGATTCTCTTAGTAAGTTTCATGCTCTTTTGAAGATTTCACACTTTACATAGTTTACATCAATATACACACAGCAAGGTTACTCATAAACCTGTTCATCAAACATGTTTGGAACAGTTAAGTTTTTTTATCAAAATGCGCAAGTTGTGAAGTGTTATATTATTCATGTTTCTAAAAGGATTTATGTGCTCACAATAAATGACACTGCTCCATTTTACTTTCAGTGTGTATCGTATATCAGTGGATGGAGGAGCAGAAAAGGCTATCTCAGATACCAAGTTTTTCGATCCCTACGGACTATATGTTCTGTCAGACAATACTAGAGGTGAGTGCTATCTCAGATACCAGGTTTATCTATCTCTACGAACTATATGTTCTGTCAGACAATGCTAGAGGTGAGTGCTATCTCATATACCAGGTTTATCTATCCCTACGGACTATATGTTCTGTCAGACAATGCTAGAGGTGAGTGCTGTCTCAGATACCAGGTTTATCTATCCCTACGAACTATATGTTCTGTCAGACAATGCTAGAGGTGAGTGCTGTCTCAGATACCTGGTTTATCTAACCCTACGGACTAAATGTTCTGTCAGACAATGCTAGAGGTGACTGCTATCTCAGTTACCAGGTTTATCTATCCCTACGGACTATATGTTCTGTCAGACAATGCTAGAGGTGAGTGCTGTCTCAGATACCTGGTTTATCTAACCCTACGGACTAAATGTTATGTCAGACAATGCTAGAGGTGACTGCTATCTCAGTTACCAGGTTTATCTATCCCTACGGACTATATGTTCTGTCAGACAATGCTAGAGGTGAGTGCTATCTCAGATACCAGGTTTATACAACCTCTACGGTATATATGTTCTGTCAGACAATACTAGAGGTGAGTGCTATCTCAGATACCAGGTTTATACAACCCCTACGGTCTATATGTTCTGTCAGACAATGCTAGAGGTGAGTGCTATCTCAGATACCAGGTTTATCTATCCCTACGGTCTATATGTTCTATCAGACAATGCTAGAGGTGACTGCTATCTCAGTTACCAGGTTTATCTATCCCTACGGACTATATGTTCTGTCAGACAATGCTAGAGGTGAGTGCTGTCTCAGATACCTGGTTTATCTAACCCTACGGACTAAATGTTATGTCAGACAATGCTAGAGGTGAGTGCTATCTCAGTTACCAGGTTTATCTATCCCTACGGACTATATGTTCTGTCAGACAATGCTAGAGGTGAGTGCTATCTCAGATACCAGGTTTATACAACCTCTACGGTATATATGTTCTGTCAGACAATACTAGAGGTGAGTGCTATCTCAGATACCAGGTTTATACAACCCCTACGGTCTATATGTTCTGTCAGACAATGCTAGAGGTGAGTGCTATCTCAGATACCAGGTTTATCTATCCCTACGGTCTATATGTTCTATCAGACATTGCTAGAGGTGAGTGCTATCTCAGATACCAGGTTTATCTATCCCTACGGTATATATTTTCTGTCAAACAATGCTGGAGGTGATTGAGTGTACAAAGAATCAATAGTCAATAGAAAGAAACTACCAATTATGGTTTAGTTGTTGTCCGGTTTTCTGGTTAGGTGAGTAAATGGTTTATTCACTTTTACAAGCACCGAGGCGAATTCACCTTTTTAAAATCTAATTAATAATATGAACATTATGTTAGAACCTAATTATTCAGCAGAGTTCCCTGAGGACAAAATGTTTTTATCCATTTTAGTCATTTCAATGATGAATATTCGCTATTAAGACACGCTATTGAGTACTAAACGATGTCCCGTTTAATAACATTTTAATGAAAGGAGTGTATGGTTTGGTATTAAAGGAGCGAAATCAACATCATTCACGAAATTTATATAAAAAATATTAGACAGAACAAAGTTTTTTATTTGATATTATTCGCCGAAATACATCGTCAGAAATGTAAAGAAATTCACAGATATGACCATCACTGACATTGTGATGTCACATCATTCGGTAAGCGTGCGATGTTATTACACAATGCGTAATAACTTTGTAGATATATTGATCAGAGATATCTTCAACAGACGAGTCATACATCTTCCGACATGTACAAACCTGCCTCACGGTTCTCTATTACCAGTGGCGTTACTGTTTCTGAAACAAAACAGATGATAAATATTCCTATACAATACCTTTCATATCAAAAGTTTTTTGTAATGAAAATTTTTGTGAAGGTGATTTTTAATTATGCAGGTCTAACTGGATCTTAGTGTGTAAGTAAACCATTCATGTTGTAAATATTTGAAGGTCAGCAAATCAGGAGATATGTTCTATGTAATATTGAATCAAAATAAGTTGTTTTTTGTGGGTAACTTTATTGTGCAGATTCAATGTTTTCTTAAAATAAAGCTCACACTCTGGCAGGAAATCATTTTTTCGGTCGAATCCTTCAAAACAACTAACATTTGGATCGTATAAAAAAGTTTTGTCAAACTAAGTAGCACTAAACATGTTTACATATACCGATATAGATGCTTTCATATGTTTGTTAGAGTGTCCTGCTGGTACATTTGGATCTGACTGCACGTCCTGCAGTACACGTCACTGTCAGGGAGAGTCGGACTGTCCTGCAGATGGAACTTGTTCTCAGGGATGTGAGAATGGATATAGGGGTCAAACATGTACACAAGGTAACTCGGTTTGCAGTGATTAGTCAGTTCAATGAGTCGCGGTGCTTGAAGACAATTTGCTTTAGTTCTGCATTGTTTTCAGATTGTCGGTAAGTGAGAGTACTTGAGCTCTGTTATTGTTAGGAATCTGTTGTTTCAATCAATCTAATTATCGTTAAATGCATCTTTCATTGCACATTAAACCAAATAATGTATAGTTCAAAACGATTTGTGAGTCTACTGGATAGATTACTTGATGCATTCAAATTGTTTCTAAATGAAAATCAACTAAATTCGATATTTTGAAAACGTAACTCGACTAGTAGCTCAAATACCATGCTCATTACTAGAACTTATTCAACCAAATGTTTTTTTATAAATCTGATAGAATTAGTCGCCTAGTCTGTCCCTTGCTTTCTGTTGTCAGTATTTTAGGCAGATATAGACCTCACTTTGTTTATATTTAACTATGATATCCACAGATGGTAGCTCTTTGAGATTTATATTTATTCTTAAAGTGTCAATTAAAGTCACATGTTGATTTCAATATTGTTTTACAATACCAAGTCTTCTGAGGAACCAGGTTAACTATATAGTTGTAGTTTCTTCTGATACTCTATAGGATGCGTATCCAATGGTTCTCATAGTTGTGGTCGTTAAACACCCAGTTCAATGTCGTGCATATGATCTCTGTGGTACTACAATATGAGGAATCTTTCAAGAATAGTTTTAGATCTTTTGAATGTAAATGACTGACGGTTGGTGGTGGGTTGTCTTAACAGTATTTCTTATTTGAGTTCTGAAGCGAGCGTCATTATTAAATATTTCAAAGAGGAATGGAAATAAATGATTGGAGAACATGTGTGACTCCTGCACGTGTCCTCTTGCTAATTCTGCAAACACTGCTAACTATTGGGCGTCAAGCTTTTTTTGTCTGTTTACTATCAGGTTTCACAGTTATAATAATTTTGCATCACAAAATCAAGACTGGTTTCAATATTCATCATGATCGTTATTGCCAAGTTTTATTTGCTTGTGAACTTGGGAATATTTTTTATTTTTGTTTATCCAAGATTGTGATTCGGGCTTCTATGGATCTGGCTGCAGCTTGTCCTGTAACAACAGGAGCTGTGGTGATGATCCATCTGACTGTGAGCACGTGACTGGTCAGTGTATTGAGGGATGTAAGCCTGGCTTCCAGGAAACGGACTGTTCACAAAGTAAGTATCAGCAAAATAATTAATACTGTAGGAGCTACAATAAATCGAAAACAAAACTGTTAAGAGTAAATGAAACGCTTAAATGAATTAAATGTAAGTAATATAGATATCGATCTATTCTATTCTGAACAATGAGTGAGTGTGCTTTATAACAAGGATTGGGATCAGCAATCTCTTGCCTGATTGTTTTCTCTTCATTCATGGAATCAGTGTTGTCACAATCATAATCAGATGCATCTCCTTACTCAATCATTTATTGGTACATGATAGTACAATTTGAATGTCAAATTCAAGTAAAATCATGTTTACTGATATACTGACATAATCCTTTTAAGGAACGGTTGGTACACAATTTACCGTATTCGAAGTAATAAGCACCCTTCTCCAATTGGCGCCCCAAACTGGTTTTGTAATTATAGGTCTATAATCGCCCATGTACCAGCAGTACTAAAGTAATAAATTCAGCGTATTTACTTTGTTTCATGAGGAATAAAACGATACATTAGCGGCAATATGTCTTATTTCTACTCAATAATGTGTAAGTATTTGTTGAGTGCCTGTCTCAGTTATTAACAACAACCTAAACACAGTTCCACTTCAGAAGCTTTGTTTTTCGATCGTCATTCATACCACTTTAACAAGCGCCCTAACATGTCAATGTTTTATTTGATCCAATAGGGCTACTTGCAATCGTAGGTCTGTCATGTTTTTGATTATGTAAACAACTTTAACTCGTTTTAGAAATGCATTTTCTGGTAGACAGATGGACAAAATAGAGAACAGTATCAGTCATGTCCACATATATCCATCAGTTTTAGAATGTTTAAATCTTAACTTGATTGTATAAAGTCAGCAACTATTGTCTGTGAATGTGTAGGTACACCTAAACATAGACGTTTACACCACATGGAGGAATGATTTGCTCTATTTTATTTCCATTAGAATGTGACTCGAGTATTTACGGACCTGGCTGCAACTTGACCTGCACTGACCGGAGATGCCTCGACTCTACATCTGGCTGTGATCACGTGACTGGTCTGTGTGTAGGCGGATGTCAACCTGGGTATAACGGGACAGATTGTGTGAAAGGTGACTATTTAAATATTATAGTTATTATAGTAATTTTTATTTTCATTCTTGTGTATGGTGATAGGCAATCTACATTTTAAACATATATGTTTCTTTGAATCATTCAATTCAACACTTAAAGAATACTTGCATGTGTTATTTCTCCTCTGTTTATTTGATGTAATGTATTAGTTTCCATCATGATATTAAAGTATCAATTACAGGACCAACAGGAAATACTAACTTTGCAAAGGAATTTGCATTGTAGCTTCTAGATGTCAAGTACATAGTTATGTGTTGAACCTAGCAATGATCTTACATTTCCAAACAAATATGTTCACAGAATGTTCTCCTGGTGTCACCTACGGAGTCAACTGTGAGAAGTCCTGCAATTCTCGTCACTGTGTGAGGTCATCTACAGAGTGTGACCCTCAGACTGGACAGTGTCCTTACGGGTGTTCTCTGACTTGGAGAGGAGTTGACTGTACTACTCGTGAGTCTCACGCTTCAGTCTGATGTTGTTAGAATATTTAAATCATCAGTCTGATGTCTGTGAAATGTAGGAATCTTCAGTCAGAAATCTGTAGAATATATTAAACATCAGTCGGAAGTCGGAAGTGAAATGCAGGAAGCTTCATTTATTGTTACATGGTACGATCTCTGGTTTGTCCACATAAATGTAAATGAAACTTTGATCCTTAGGACTGCGATAAAGTAATGCCGTATATAATATTATCACAGAAACCCAATAAACAATTTATTTTCAAAACATTAATATTAGCTATGTTTAATAACAGAGTGTCCTGATGGAACATTTGGAACTTTCTGCACGTCCTGTGGTACACGGCACTGTCAGGCAGAGTCGGACTGTCCTGCAGATGGAACCTGTTCTCAGGGATGTCAGGACGGTTATATTGGAGACTCTTGCACACGAAGTGATTATTCCAACTCTTTCTTTACTGTCAAAACATACGTACGCATAAAACAAAATTTAACTATTTTTAATGAAAATATGTTTTTAGAAACGTACAACATTAAATGTTTTGATATTGTTCAATATCTGCTTTTCTTTTTCATAGTCAACTTTTGCTCTTTTTCCAGCTGAAATCAAAACTTCTAGTGTTGTTCTGCTGGTCGGGGCTATTGCTGGTGCTGTTGTTGGAACTCTACTGATTGGTGCTGTGGTTTTATTTTGTCTGTATAGACATGGCAGGTGAGTGAAGTGTTTATGTGTTATATTAGACAGGGTATTAAGTGAAGTGTTTATGTGTTATTTTAGACGGTGTATTGAGTGAAGTGTTTATGTGTTATTTTAGACAGGGTAGGTGGTTTAAGTGTTTATGTGTTATATAAGACAGGGTAGGTTAGTGAAGTGTTTATGTGTTATATTAGATATGGCATAAGAATAGAATAATTACATCCTTAATAGACAGTGCAGAGTGACAGAAGCTCTTTGAGATAGTTAAGGCAGTACCAACAACTATGTACAGATACCTCAAACCAGTTTAAGCCAATGTACTGTTCCCTTGCCCATAGAAAACTGACAAACAGTAGCTATTAATTTGATAAGGACACACATACTTTTCAGTACATTGACGGTGTTGCAACTCATATTCATAGTGCGTGCTGTATGTACACATTAGTCCTCCATAATTAAGCTTAATTAACTTTTTCATGCAGGGTGAGCCAATTGTATTACACAAACGCATCGCGGAAAACATACTCCACTGAAGTTGAATAGTTCAGTAACTAACTATTATGCTGCCTATAGGTTTACAATGTAATGTTTATCGTAATGGAATAAACTTGTGTTGCCTTCTTTATCGTGTTAATGTAAGTAATCGGTATGTTGGCAAACACTTAAAACTTCTTAATCTATTGTTTACCTTTTTGGTGATTAGTACATGACTAATATTTATCGAATATCTTTTGAAATCAAACTGATTGAACATGTTGGAAGTTTACAGAAGAGCTAAGCCAACTATTACATTGCAGACTGCAGTGTCTGAAACCCGCTCCAGCCTCAGTGGACAACATCCAGATGGACAACATGGATGGACAACAACCAGCCAATGATGCTCAACAAGCAGTCGATGTTTCTAGACAAGCTGACACATCCAGCAACATCTATGATGTCCTTGACTCTGAGACTAAGGCTAGCGCTAAAGACTATGAGGCCATTGAATCAAGACCTTACCAGAACGTCTAGACAAATAATGCAGAATATTGTTCTTCAAGATGCATACTCAGTTTGTAAAAAGTGAAATAACAACTTAACATCCGCATCAGTTTATTGATATAGATAAACTCACGAGCCAAAGAAACATCCTCAAAATCAATGATCTCATAACATATAGTCTAAAAGTGATTATGAGATGAGAATATCCATTAGACGCCCAGTAAGCCGGTGTAGTTTGTTAATGATGAAATTGATTTTATCCATCACAATTTTTTTCAAATGTGTAAAATAACCTGCATGGTATTTATATTCAACACGCACATTACTGTTCATTGTCATTATATACACCCGTTTAGCATTGATAAAATGCCCAAAATAACATTTGTTCTTTGCAAAATGCACAGAAGATATGTTCTAAATTGAAAATACCAGGTCGATGATTAAAGAATATTGTGTCCTCCAAAAGAACGAATGACAATTGGTCACAAGCTGAAGACATACCGACTTGACTGAAGATGGTCCTATAAAGCATCTTACATGGATTCATTGCCGATACATATACGATGCGTTTACAGGTGTTTCATTCGTAAAGTCGGCCTATCACTGGGCCCATGATGTCATCAGTACTGTTAATGATTTGGTACCATATACACATTTTGACATTATTTCAAGCATATATTGTTAAGCTGATATCGACACCTACCTTTTTGTTTTGAGGCATGCCATTCACATTTGAAAATCGTTGCTTGGCTTGGTCTTAAATAATTGGTATAACATCAGTGAACGTTATCGGTATTTACAAGTTGATCTTGTGTCAGCAAATGACGTGTTGAACTGACAGTAATATAAGATTTTGATCCCAGACAGTAAGACATATTTTATAATCATTGAAGGACATTTTAGTGCAACACAGCTAGTTTGACAAATTGCACAGACTGATTCACGTTTCTTCGAATGCATCCTCCAATCTCTTTCAAACATTCATTACAAATGAGACAAAGAACAAGTAATGAGGTGTTGCAGAAAGTGCAGCTTTATGAACAAAGCAGTTTTATCCTTTTTGGGAAGATTATACAAATAAATTCACCAATCCTGTTTAAATAGTACTGGACTTTCAATCAACAATGAGACATGCGACGCTATTTTGCCAAGGAAAAGGCATTTTCCAATGCTTTCCTGTAGCAACAAAATAGTTGATGACAATCATGGCAGCACGTGAAGTTACAAATAATTTCAAGTAGGGTTACTTTTCGGAGCACAACTCTGAAAATACTTGATCAATATTCACCAAATTTGAATGTAGTATGTTGTTATATAGAAATGGTTTTTTGGGGAGACATCTGTTTTTACGAGTAAAAGCACTTTATAAAATAAAGTATGTTCCTTTTAAAACCGCAAATAGAGCCCGATATACCCAAACTATCCTCGGTTCCCCTCGGCGTCACTGCGGTACGCCCCCCCCCCCCCCCCACCCCACACGCTTCATACATGTGTTAAGCAATACACCTCGAGAAGTGTTAGTTTAACTATTTCATATTTCCCTTGGCATATCCCTGACCATGGGCCAAAGCTACAGCATACGGGATAGCTCAGTCGGCAGGGGCGCCGGTCTCACGTTGCTGAGGTCCGGGGTTCGAATCCCATCCAGGCCAAGGTGTAAAAACCTAGAGTTCACCTCTGTTAGAACTCTATAAGTGTCACCCTGGAGCCCTAGTATGTAGTGCAACAAAAACTGCGCACTTAAAAGATCCCACGAATTCATGTCAGTGGCTGAATGGTGGATACATGAACACATGCATACGCCGAGCTGTCGGTTATCAGCGTTCAGCAGTGTTGGACAAACTGCTTTGACTATGTGTCTCAGTTCACCCAGCTGTAAATGGGTACCATGTGAGGCATAGAATGGTCCCTAAACTGAGCGCCAAATATGGATGCCGGTTGAAAACTCCCCAGGGAGATGAGTTGGAAAAATGATTGGACAGTGAAAGAATGCCATTGACCAGGGGAAACAATGTAAGTGCCTTGAGCAACCACTAGTTGATGGATATGTGCGCTATATAAAACAAATATCCTTATATTTGTTTTCTCTCATCAGAAACGAATAAATGTCATCAAACGAATATAAAATAGTGTATGTACAAATTAAACTACTAACAGAAAATTTAATACTATCTCTTTTGTTCTGGAGTAGAAATACCGATAACCAACCAAATAGATGAAATGTCATTGAAATGTATGATAATCCTTTTAGTTAATACCTTGGTCTCCTCGCTCAAGTGTATATAATAGATATTTTTCTTGACTTTGCTTTGTACATATTATGTTATATGAACATGTTGTAATTATGTTATATATTCCATTTGATTCAAGATTCATAGCTGTATGTAAATGTATTAAATGTGCTCGTAATGAAAATATTCTAACGTAAGGTCTGAAAGTAGCATTTACGATCCATTTGAATGTTATAAATATGCTTAAGAAAAAAGAAATTTATTTCACCCTCTCATGACAGGGTTGCTTTTCCATTTCTTTTCCCTTATCTAATCATAATTAAGGATTCAGCCTTAAGGCTGAATCCTTATTGTTATTGGCGTGTTTTATTATTTTTTTTTTTTTTTTATTCCACCGATTTTGTGACCTCGATTCAGCCAAAACGGCTGATGCTAGAACAACAAAATTTTGTACACTGATAGCCCTATATAAGAAAAGGGTCCAATAAGCTTTTGGGCGAAATCGGTCGACAAGTAAAGGGTCAAGGTCGAATCCAAGTTCGAAAAATTAACATAGGATTTTTTTTCAAAATGCAGCTAGAGATTTGAAATTTTACATAGAGATGGAAAATGACGTTCTAAGCAAAAAAGGCAATCAGGACGAAGTCGTAGGTCACGTGGTTTGGCCGCCATATTGGATTTTTCCACTTTTCAGAATTTCCGGACCCCTTGCACCTTTGAGGATTAACTCCTCTGAAGATACTTGCAACAGAGAGCTGAATCTTTGGTATGTTGTAGCTAAGGCATTGGACATTAAAGGATACCCTCGAACAAGACTCTACCTTAAATAGTTTTTGCGCTATACGTGTTCAAAGTTGGGTGACTTAGGACAAGGTGTCATTTTCAAAGGGCGGTAACTCAAAAAATTGGACTCAGATTTATGCAATTTTTTCAGGAAGGTAAGACAGGTTTATATACAACAGGAATCTGTCAAAACATCGATCGCGAACAATCATTTTCGTTCAGAATTTATGATAAAAATCGATAGAAAAAAGGACGGAGGAAAAAAATGCTAAAACGGCCCCTGAAGCTTAACATGTTGACAGAACTTGATGAAACTTTCAGGAATGACTCCTGACATGTTTATCTTTGTACTGAACAGGCTGTTGATGCGGCTGAATCCTGTTGTCGCCGCTTGCGGCTATATTTAAGGATTCAGCCTTTCAGGCTGAATCCTTATTGTTATTGGCGTGTTTTATTATTTTATTCCACCGCTTTTGTGAGCAGCTTTTAGCAAAAACGGCTTATGCTATAACAGTAAAATTTGGTACACTGATAGCCCTTCATGAGAAGACGGTCTAATAAGCTTTTGGGCGAAATCGGTCGACAAGTAAAAGGTCAAGGTCGAATCCAAAATCGAAAAATTAACATAGGCTTTTTTTTGAAAATGCAGCTAGAGGCTTGAAATTTTACATAGAGATGGACAATGACATTCTTAGCAAAAAAGGCAATCAGGACGAAGTCGTAGGTCACGTGGTTTGGCCGCCATATTGGATTTTCCAACTTTTCAGAATTTCCGGACCCCATGCACCTTTGAGAATCTTCTCCTCTGAAGATACTTGCAACAGAGAGCTGAAACTTTCGATATGTTGTAGCTGAAGCATTGGACATTAAACGATACTTCACCCGAAGACTCTACCTTAAATAGTTTTTTGCGCTATACGTGTTCAAAGTCGGGTGACTTAGTACAATGTGCAACTTTCAAAGGGCGATAACTCAAAAAGTTGGACTCAGAATTATGCAATTTTTTCACGAATGCAAGACAAAAATATATACAACAGGAATCTGTCAAAACATTGATCGCGAACAATAATTTTCGTTCAGAATGTTTGATCAAAGTCGACAGAAAAAATGTCGGAAATTGCTAAAAATGCTCCTGAAGCTTAACGTGTCAGCAGAACTTGCTGAAATTTTCAGGACTGACTCCTGACATGTTTATCTATGCAATGAATAATGCATACTGCATAATGCATAATAAATGTGTAGCGAAACCTTCAAAGTTTGATTTGTTGTAGAAAAAAAATATTTTCAAATGCAGATAAAACAAAAACGTGACCAAAGATTTTCATGATTGTTCTATGAGAAGGTGCGCAAGGATATTCTACGCAAAAAAAAGTATCATGACGAAGTCGTAGGTCACGTGCTTTGGTCGCCATATTGGATTTTTCAACTTTTCAGAATTTCCGGACCCCATGCACCTTTGAGAATCTTCTCCTCTGAAGATACTTGCAACAGAGAGCTGAAACTTTCGATATGTTGTAGCTGAAGCATTGGACATTAAACGATACTTCACCCGAAGACTCTACCTTAAATAGTTTTTTGCGCTATACGTGTTCAAAGTCGGGTGACTTAGTACAATGTGCAACTTTCAAAGGGCGATTACTCAAAAAGTTGGACTCAGAATTATGCAATTTTTTCACGAATGCAAGACAAAAATATATACAACAGGAATCTGTCAAAACATTGATCGCGAACAATAATTTTCGTTCAGAATGATTGATCAAAGTCGACAGAAAAAATGTCGGAAATTGCTAAAAATGCTTCTGAAGCTTAACGTGTCAGCAGAACTTGCTGAAATTTTCAGGACTGACTCCTGACATGTTTATCTATGCAATGAATAATGCATACTGCATAATGCATAATAAATGTGTAGCGAAACCTTCAAAGTTTGATTTGTTGTAGAAAAAAAATATTTTCAAATGCAGATAAAACAAAAACGTGACCAAAGATTTTCATGATTGTTCTATGAGAAGGTGCGCAAGGATATTCTACGCAAAAAAAAGTATCATGACGAAGTCGTAGGTCACGTGCTTTGGTCGCCATATTGGATTTTTCAACTTTTCAGAATTTCCGGACCCCATGCACCTTTGAAGATCTTTTTCTCTGAAGATACTTGCACTAACGTGCTGTAACTTTGGTATGTTGTAGCTGGAGCATTGGGCATTGCACTTGATTAATTCGAAGACTGTATCTTATATAGTTTTTTTTCTATAAACGTTCAAAGTTGGATGACTTAGTATAAGGTGTCATTTTCAAAGGGCGGTTACTCAAAAAGTTGGACTCAGAATTATGCACTTTTTTCAGGAATGTAAGATAAATATATATACAATAGGAATCTGTCAAAACATTGATCGCAAACAGTCAATTTCGTTCAGAATTTATCGATAGAAAAAAAGGTCGGAAAAAAAGAAAAATACTAAAAAGGCTCCTGAAGCTGAACGCATCAGCAGAACAGGACTGATCTAAGCCATGAATAATGCATACTGCATTACTTGCCTCAAATACTCACAGCAGTCATTCACTGGCACTACAGACATGTACATGTAATATAGGTTTAATGTCTCCAATAGTGACAATGCAAGGTACATTTTATAACAGTTAGTCGCTGACAAAAATACAGTGAAATGCAGAGAAGCGTCGTAAAATCTCTTTTAAAGGCCCATTGAGTTAGAGAATTGCTTGATTGATAATTTTCTAAAAATGTTCTAGGAACTTTATGCATTAACAAAAAGTCATGAAACTTTCAGGAATGACGCCTGACATGTTTATAGTTAGACATTACCAAGGTTTTTAAGATACAAAATTAATTCGCTCGTGAACATTCATTTGTTGCCGTTGCGTTGTGTCAAATTACATAAGATAAGTAAAAAAACTCAAAATGCATGTGTTCAATATCCACAACTACCTTACTGATTTATGGGGGAGTCACACTTACGTTCATTTACCTAGTTAAACGTAGTTCATTGAACGTAGCCACAAAACCGCTAACATGCCGAAAATGAGTGCATTTTAGTAACTACGTAAAACAACCGTTTCATTATAGGTTCGTTCACTACGTGTAAGTACGATTAAGTACATATAAGAACGTTTTACTAGGTTTAACAACGGATAACTACGTTAATTGAACAACTGACTAGCTACGTTTGTCTACGTTTAACCACGTTGATCTACATTTAAGAACGTTTATTAATACAACTAAGTAGGTTGAACTACGTTGAAACACGTTTAGGTACGTCAAAGTACGTTAAAGTAGGGTTAATCACGGCACTACAGTGGTAGGGTATATAAAGACACACGTTTATGTATTTTATTCTACCTCCATTTCGGACATACGTGTATGATATTGACCTTGTAATGGCCTACGAAGGAGCAAGTCACGGACCAACCATCTTCATTGTTTTTGTCCCCCGCCGCAAGAAGTGCGAAGCAGGGAATATAGTATTCAGCTCTGTACGTCCGTCCGTCCATCCGTCCGTCTCTCTTCTTGTTAGCGTGTTATCTCGGTTTTGGTGACCTTGACCTAATTCTCAAGGTCAGGACGGGACTTTGACCAGTGTGTAAAGCCTTGTATGCGCGACATCTCACTAACCCTTCTACCTAGAGCCTATAAACTTAGTATCTGTCTTCATTGGGTGAATACGCAGAAAACAGTCAGTTTGGTGACATTGACCTAATTTTCAAGGTCACGACAGGACTTTGACCAGTGCGTAAAGCCTAGGTAGCGCAATAACCTTGACATCGTTTTAAGAGTAACTTTGAGACACCAACCGGCAATCCCTTTTAGTCAATTTCTCTCTTGCGGCGGGGGATATGGTCACGTTAGTGACAACTACTTGTTCTCTGCATTTCGTCGTCCATTTCGATTTTGTTAATATAAAGAGCAAAACATATAATTTCTTTGTTGATAGAAGCTAATGCTGTATCATTTTCACCTTCCTTTCACTCATCCTGTCTCAGTTGTGAAATGAATAGTGTTAAAACGCATACTAGGTGTCTCAGTCAATTGTAACCAAAGGTACAAATAAATAAATATACCTTGGCGTAGTTTATCGTAGATCAACGTAGTTCTGCTTACTTAAGGATAGTTAGATGTAGGGAAACGTACTTAAACGTCAAAGTCTAAATACGAAACGTACCAAAACGTAGTAACACGTAATTGATACCGTAGTTCACCGTACTAATACCTAGTTTTGTGTACTTAAACGTTCTTCAACTCAGATGAAACTAGTGTAGTTTATCGTAGTTTAACGTAGTCAGACGTAGTACAACGTTCTAGAATGTACTTAAACGTACGAAAACGTAATCGATACCTAGTAAAGTGTAGTAAATCGTGGAAAAGTTGTACTACGTTAAAGAACGTTCTTAACGAGGTTCAACTACGATGAACTAAGGTCACATTTTCAATTAACTACGTCCAACTACATTGAACTACGTTTCTGGAAACGTAGTTTGGAAATGTTAAACTTAGAACATGTCCAAAAATTAAATCACAAACTACGTTTGTCTCACGTCTATGTCTACGTTTTGAGCACGGATAACTAAGTATAACTACGGATAACTAGGCTTAAGTACAGTTAACTGCGTTAAAGTACGTTCTGCATCACTACGTTCATAAACGTAAGTGTGACTGGGGCATAAGCTATCTTACAATTTATTACACCTACACACGCGCTATTTCAAGTACAACATTTGCTATGCTACATTACATTATAAAAAGTCGATAGTTAAAGGCCTGAGAAGACTAACCTAGAGTAGAGTTCTAAAAATATTAACTTTTCACAGTTTTCAGCAAAGTTTAAAAAAAAAACGTTACTCCTTTACTATTAAAGTCATCTTAACATACTATACATCAATGGATGCGCTTGTTAAAGACACAAAAACTTTGTGTAGTACCTCATTATAAAAATATAAACACTAAACGAGTATAAAGCTAAATTATCTATTTCTTGAGATAAAGTTTGATATTTGCAACAGATGTCGCATCGCTCACCATTTCTTTACTTTTTCCTACTCATAAACAAATAATATACGCAAATAAAGACAATTCTCTCCTCTACACACTGGTGAAAGAAATATGCCGATATCTTTATTGGTTCGGGATATATCAATGCTGAAAGACAAGTACCGTCAGTCATCTTGAGATAAAACTTGATATTTGAGACAGATGTCGCATCGTTTACCGTTTCTTTACTTTTTCGTTCAAATGTACAAATGACGCATTGGATTGAAGCTGGTTCTTCGCCCTTTGCAATGGTATAAATCATTTGAAATTTCGCCACCCCGTTCAAGAGAAACGAGTGCGAAAGAAGGATGGGGGTTCACAACTTTGATAGTAAGAAATTTACATGGAGATCGGTTTTCACTACGCTATCGTAGTATCAACCCTTATAAGGTGTCTCCATATATGGCAGATTTTGTGCATCACTACGCGTCTGAAAGAGCACCCCTCCTATTTTTCAATAACTGAGCCTCCACGCCCTGTTATGTCCTGAATGTGCCAGGAACCAAAATGTCAGTGTATTTTACATGCAAAGATGATGTTTGCAGCTTCTGAATCTCGCTTATAATCTTTGTTTACTTTTATAGTAAACCAAATTGAGAGGCTCAGTGCATCCCTTTTCTAATGTGCTTCAAACCAATAACCCAATGATTACATCTCACAAAGAATATTTCATTATTTTTCATGCACGTTTCTTCCAACATCTGAACCGCTCTTCAGCATGTCTATGCTGAGATTCTGCTATTTGAAAATATAAGGATTATATCTGTGCACCTCTCCCTAAAGTAGTCGTCAATGAGTTCATTCATGGATTGGAGAGACTGTAGGGTTGTACATTGCAAAGCGAGATGCATGCAAAACACGGTCATTTACACGCTCCGACTCACAATGCTAGGCTTTGCTTTGGTTTTGAAATTTAAAACAAGTATAAGATTTAAATTGGTTTGCTTTGATAAATTTGGTTCTGAATTTTTCAACAATACAACGGAAAACAGGGTTCAAAACCAGGATGAGTCAGAAACTTTTGCAGATTGTATTTGTTACATTTTACTTTAGGTTTTACATCTTTTGCTAACATGAACATTTAATTGTATTAACTCATATTTTTGGCATTATGATTTTGGATTGGGATTTGAAATGTATTTTTAACAAAGCACATATACTAATTATTCAATATGACATTTACGTTTGCAATTGACAGAGTCTTTTTGGCCTTGGTAATACTGCCATCGTGACTTTTAAAATTCGTCTGAACGAACTATTGACTTCATACATACATGTATTGCATATATTTGTCATACATATCATCACCATACATTGCTGAATCCGCTTGTCGTCGCTTGCGACTATATTTTGAGTTTATTGTTGATTGTGCATTGGTACATTTCCTTTAGATCCTTGTCTTTAATAAGCTGTTTAAATAACAATGTGTCATTTATTTGGTGTGAAAAGATAAAACTGTAAGAATTCGAAGCTGAAATGAACATTTGTGTTTTTTAAGAACTTTCATTAAGTAAAAAGGCTTATTTTCAAATGGTAACATTTCTTTTTCTTTTCAGGACATTCTAAGAAATACTACAATGTTTTTAAATCTTTGGAATGTTGCGTTGTTCGATAAGTATATTCATAACGTTGCATGTACCCGTGCATTGGGTGATTCATCATCAATTATGAGCTATTTCAACTTATAAAGGCGTAAAATAGAGGGTCTTGAAAATCACCGATTGTCTCCTTGAGTTTACGATTGTCTCCTTAAGTTGACGTTTTTTGGTGTATAGATATTTATTGATTTCATGTTAATTGGTCTTAGAAATGTTTCATTGTTTATTGAAAATTAGAGAATGAAGCCAAAGAAATAAAGAATCTACACAGAAAGAGTGTCTTGTCATCTTGATTTTGATACAAGGAAACGAAGACTTTATTGTACTGTTAACATGGGGTGTATAACTCGTAATACATATTTATGTCACTTTGTCTTATTTCTAAAAAAGAATTTGTATTCATAATTTTGGTTGGAGTTTTATTGAATGAATACTATTAATTTTATGTACTATAAATGATGTGTGTTTTTTCAATATGATTGATAACGACTACCACGTCCTTGAATCAGCAAGTTATACTTCCCAATACACAGGAGCAACGATCGTCCTTTCCAAAGCATTAAAGGCGTTCCTTCCAAAAGGAAAGAGTGCACCTTTCCAATCTTTCAGCCAAGGAAAGAGTGCACCTTTCCAATCTTTCCAAACGAATTAAAGATCGACCTTTCCAAAGCCCTATGGAAGGGACGAGTGGAAAGGTACGGCCTTTCCACAGACTTCAATTTAAGAGCTCGTTAGATTTCTCACCATGAGTTATGTCCCTTTATCCCGGCTATAAATAGCAACTGGCGACTGATTAGTCAAGGAATATAACTGGTGATAGATATACCAAGGAATGTGGTTATATAATGCAGGTTCATTTGAAATTATATAGATAGAATATTTGATATACTAAAATTCTATAATTTGAAGACATTTGATTATTGAATTAGTATTTGAAAAGAGTGTTTTGGTTACAATATATGCATTCTCAATTTGTTCTTAATATTGATTTTATTATTCATAACAATATATTTTAAAGACAAAAGTTTATCTTTTTAAAAAAACAAATAACCCAATGATTGAGAGTTTGATTTTGATATTTACTAAATTGAAGAATTGACGTTCACAAAAAAAAACCAATATGATTTTCATTTAATTATTTCTGTTTGATATAGAAAACTATACATAGTGTTATTTAGGGTTCTGTATATATATATAAAATATATATAGTATGTCATCGTATGTTGTCTAGCAAATTGATAAGATTGCCTAATCGTTTCTAATGTTTATCACTATCAAAAAATGTAAAAGAAAAAAATATTAATAATCCTTCATCAAATGTAAATGAGGATAATTCAGAAATAGCACATCATTGGCACATCCTGAAATTGTAGTATGTAGGCCTGTTAAATATAATAATATATACATTTTGAGTATCTCAATTAATCTAAAGAAACAATGTTAGGTTCCAAAAGACATCAACATACACTATACATTTCACTTGTTAATTCGCATTGACAATTGTGTATATTTTTATTTTTTTGGGTGTTTTACGTAGACACGGGTGGGGGGGGGGGGGCAGTTTAATGGTTGGTTCGTAGACACTTGCAACATTGGCAATATACTAATTCTTATTTACAATTATAAATGTTACACATGACTTATGATTTAACGTCATATATATTAGTATGCTATGGTAAAAAAGATCACTTATGGATTGGTGTATTGTGATGGATTTTGATGATCGTTTTGTTACATTACTTCTTCTTATATTTTGTAATGTTTATATTTCTCATTGTATTTGTACCATGGGCTGTTTAGGATTTCAAAAATAAAACTAAGAACATAATTTAGTTATTATAAAAAATAATATTATTGTGTTGAAAATATGTATTTATCAGTCTCCGAACCCACCGTTTTATATGTCTATGAACCAAAAGTGTCCAAGCAAAACTCCCCGTCTACGAACCCGTTTTGTCTACGAAAAAACTGGTTCCCTTGCAATTGAATTCTTTTCAAAACTGAACTGGACTAATGCAAAGCAAGTTTCTAAAATGATCAAAATGAAAACATTTTCATTTCAATGTATTACTTCTTGTAAAATCTTATAAACAAAACGTACCTTGTTGAAAATATTCCATTTGTATGTAAGTCCCAAAGGTATTGTACTCCAATAGATATGTCATGTGTTCATCTCAAAACACATACACTATATATGATGATCATGAATAGTTCAATTTTTCATTGGATCTAGTTTGACATCCTGTCGACCAATGAGTGACTTGTGCCTTGACAACTTGGCATGACCTAGATGCTTTGGCAGACATGCTTATTCTCTATAACAACATCCTTTGGCTAATCCTTGTAATCACATCGTCAAAAAGTTGACAATCCCCTAAGCGGGACACCACCAATTAAGTTATGTCAAAGCTTTTTATTACTACTCATGGGTAATTACCAGACAGTTGTAGCTGCAATATTGAGCTTAAACATGTTTAATCTGTTTAATTACCACCAACCTGTGTCATTCTTATATTATTTGACTAATACCTTCGGTCATGCACACTAAAGCTATTATCTATTACTGTTTGAAAAAATATCCCTTCCACTTCAACATTCAAAATCCGAAGCTATTTTATTTATCATCCTATTCTAAATGTATTCGCCCATTCATTGGACATAACTGAGGCAAAGGCCCCACTTCGACAAGGTGACATCAAGCAGAGGTAAAAGCAATCAATCACAAAACATAACATCAACGCAATTAACATAATACCGTACATTCAATTACATCCGGATCTTTTCAAGGGCAATATTTTTATTATTCGAAAAACGTGTGTCATTTAGAAAATTTATTACTTTTTCCTACAAGTACTTGTTTATTTTATCTCATTGCTTTGTACAATGAACACATATCAGTTTGAGGACTTTAATACATACATGAAGATATATATGTCAGATAGAAAACATAGTGTGTAAAAGTACAGATGACAAAGGTGTATTTTTAATGGCGCATTAGGTACTTAAGGGGGTTCAATCATGCTACGTCAACATATTGCATTCAGTCAACGTGTTGGTGGTTAAATGTGTTCACCAATTATCTATGCATTACAGACAGACAGACAGACAGATTGTTATTAAAGTCTCACCTCAACATGAAAATACATACAATACATTTGAAAACAGTAAAAGTTAAGCCACTCCTATAAGGTATTATGAGAGACTTATGTCATTAAAATATTTACAAGAAGCAAAATAGGTGCCTAAAGTTATAGTTATAACATTTATAAAGATAAATCTATTGAGATAAAATCATGAATTGTTTTCGTAAGATTGACGTTTAGAAAGAATTAAATTGCAGGTTTTGGCAGCAGTAAAACAAACATTTGGGCTGGATAAGAAAAATTGAAACTTTTGGTCACTCAAGGGTGAAGCTTAAGCTCTGCTAGATTAGATTAGCAAATTCTTTTATTTAATTTTTCTTAGCGTTCCAAGTTTTTCTCTCCAACTGTTGGCGTAGCAAGAGGTCACCCTTAGTAAAAGTCGGGTTTATTTTGATTGAAACAATAAACAACATCGTGATAATTTTTTAAATATAAAACATAAAACTGTCTATATACACTACTGAATTACCGATACTGAAGATCATTTTGAGTCAAATATGACAGACCAAAATACAGATGGTTTATTTAAGTCACACGCTCATGCATATTCCGTTTCTAACAAGTGTACAAATCCATTAAGACAACAATCTTCAATCATACTCCAAACATTTTACATTTCTTTTCTAGCATTTTCAACAATACATTCTTAATATATACCAGATCAATCCTTCAACACATATAGATGATATACATGTTTTAGATAAACACATAGGCGACATAGTTAATAATTGTGTAATTGTGATTCTTCAAGTGTTATCGAAAGTTGGGAATAACAGAACAATAAGTCAATCTTAGGCCCTGTTATATTCTTCCGCTTGTACAAAAATTTCAAAGCATTGTTTTCTTGAGATGTTTGCTGATATGGGAACACGATTCCCTAGATAATAGAACAACTTTATCTTTACATCAATTTATCTACAGGAGTGTGCGATTTGATAAAACATTGTAAAATGATCGTTGTAAAACATCATATAAAAAGCAACCGCTGGCAATAAGTCACCCTGTTGTGTAATACAGATATGTCAGGTTCTTAATTTCTATGTTTGATATTTGTCTAGTTTGTGTCTTGTGTGTTTTGTTTATTGTGTTTTTACTGGTGATGTCTTCAGATAAGCAAAGCTTTGCTTCTTTACTGAATAGGATTCTTCATTATATAAAATATGCTTAAACCAAAATAATGATATTATAATAATACTTTAATCTACTTTCTACTAATCTGTTGACAAATCATAGAGACATACTTCCCTGATATACTGAAGCAAAGTTTTAGGATGTCTGAAAAAAAACATACGAATTACAATTACAAAATCGAACCCACATAACTGTAAAGAACATTACAAAATATTCCATTTGATTGAAAGGAATAATGAAATCCGCCACAAAAGGTCGACGCGTGATGGTCCACATAAAACATGCGATTTGGATAGCGGTGTATCTCCCTAATAAATTAGTAAACAATTGATGTTCATTTCTAAAGAGGATTTGTCTTAAAATCTTCTATCTGGGCAGTCTGATTAGATGCAGACACGATAAGTGACGGCGGCGGACATCAAAGACTGCACTGGCGCCAGGAAGGGATTGTCGTGCTCTCGGGTATTGTCATATCAAAGCATGCACACGTACGCACTGCTGACAATATACATCGATATGGGGGAGGGGTGCAAAAGGGCGGCTTGCCTTTTGATGTTAGTTTACGCGCACGTTGAGATTATTTGATTCACTTTATTCTACTAGTTCATTACGTAAACATATATTATCAAGCTTTTAATAGCCCTTTTAGAAAAAGCATTAAAGTGTGTAATATCGTTAAAAAATAAATCAATTACTTTAATAGTTAGTAATAAAGACATTAAGCAGTTGTAAATGATAATTCCTAATGATATTCTGTATACCATTCATAAATGATACTAACTGATTTTCATAGGTCTCATATTAAATCTGTACCAGATGCAAAGGTAGAGACATCTTAATATTAATTCGAGGTCAGTAGGAATAATTGCAAATATATATATCAACCAATGTACCGGTATTTGATATCTGAATCGTTTTATGGTAATTTTTCAAGAGAAGCATTCATATAGGAATTTGCTGCCTGTTTCTACCGTTTTTGCCTTTTTGTATATATAAATTTATTCTGAATTTTGTTTAATGTTTTATGGAAAGAGTTCAAATCAGTTGTTAATAGTTTTATGGACACGATTTAAAAATAGTTTTTTAAGCATTTCAGATATAATCCTAAGAAAAACGTCTCAAATTGATTCAGAATTAATGTAGAAAGTATTTATGCTAGCCGTATGCTTCCATATGTTTTCTTTAATTTATTGAATATATGTTACAGTATTTCGTTGTAAAATACGAATACTTTTTATGTAATAATTTATATTCTATAATAAAAAGATGTATATCACACACGCCTTCATGAATCCTACAGAAACCCTCATCATGCGGTTACAAATTACTTTGTATTTTCAAATAAAAGAATAAGTTTCCAAAACATAACCATTGTGTAAAAGTTCATATGAATCGTTACCTTGTGTATAACAATAGCGACATAATATTTATAATTTTGTTTTAATGAGTGATTGGCATAAAAAAAACGTGTCGATTTCTCTTGAAAAGTTGTCAAAGTTGATAAAAAAAACTTTAACTGTTCAGATCCCCTGACACTAAAAACAATAGCTGTGGAATATCCTCTGCCATGGCGATGACAATTGTGAAGAAGCTGTAGGTAAATGTTGCTCTCAAAAAGTAAATGACGGTGATAAAGCCTTTACTTGTATAAACATATTTTTCGTGAATATTCTGTTACCATTTGTTTTCTTTATAATCAATACGTTTTGACAGGTGTATCTTCGGGGTAGTGTTTTATTAGTCTCCTTTACAATACCCAGAGAAACATCTTTAAAAACATAATTTTCTAAAATGTTAACTGTTGCTTATGAGCATTAACTAAAGCATTAAATTTGTGTATCATGTTTTTATTTTATGAATTTTTATCACCGTACAATGTAACCGTTTCTTGTCGGCCTAATATGCCTGGGGTTGTAAAAACTCAAGACACATAATAAACTATTCTATTATTATTATTATTATTATTATTATTATTATTATTATTATTATTATTATTATTATTATCACTTGATACACAGTCGGTCTTATTGATCATCACACAAGGAAATGTTATTTACATAAGAGAGATGAAATCTTTTGGTTTGTAAATTGTCATAACAAACGATTTGGTTTTGCAAACAAGAGGTGTACTTTTATAAATGTATCGTTTATGCTGTAACCTGTATTGTACAATCCTGGTGACACAATAATAAAATAATTTTCTTCTTCTTTTCTTTTTCTTTCTTCAAGATCTTGTTGGTATTTCATATTTTATTTACTATATTCGCACAGTCAAACTAGATGCTGTACTCTACATGTATGGACCTTTAAAATTCCTGTCGTCATGTGCAGTTGTTATTATGATGAAATATATTTATGTTATACATTCATACGGCTTAGTTTTCAATTGCTTTTTTTGCTTTGATATTTGAATATCAAAGGGAAAGACAAGAACCAAATCTATCAACATGCATTTATTTTCAGCTAAAAAAAATCACATATATTTTTAGTCTACTACTGCAAAATCCAATGCATATTATGTAATGGGTTTAAACAACGGGTAACAAGCTTACTGTTTATCGATTGGTTACTCGTTATCACGTGCCGTACCGGGAGTTACCTTTGTTAGTATAATTGGTCAGTGAACACTCACGTGATTTATGGTATTGAAATATAATCAACCGTCATTGATGAACTCAATACTTCTCTATCCGGTGATCGGCAAACCCAGCTGAAGAACTCTCTGAAAAGCTCATTGACTCTGTTCAGGTAAGCAATATTTCTTTACATTTAAAGCTTCCTATTTCATTCCTTTTCTTTTGAGAATCATTAGGTTTTAACAAAAATTGTTTATAATGTATAAAGGGAGGACTGTTATCGTTGTATCAATTGAGTATTACACTTATCAGGTATACTTTTCATGTGAGTTTAACAAATCTTTTTTAAAGCTTAACCCAACAAGTAGAAAACTGGTGAAATCGATAGGCATGAATAAACTGTAGGATTTAAGTAATGATGTAGGATTTTAGGGAGACACTGCTTAAGCAACAGTGATCATAGGATGTAATGGCAACTTTGAGGGTTAACAATAGTTCAGTGATTGTTGTTGATAGTCATGATCAAAGTGCTGTTTCTCTAAATTAAAAGTTCAAATAACCACTAACATATTTCTCTCTTTTCTTTAAATTATATTAAAGTCTGATTACAATATTGTATAGTTCGTCAAAGGTCGCTACTCAAAATATATTTAGTTTGGTAATGAAAGCCGTTTTAAATGCCACTTTTGTTGGACCAATATTGCCACAAACAAGTGAATGCATGACTGCCCGTCACTGGTCACACCCCCTTTTTCTGACGCCATAAACAGAATCGGCTTCGTTATCTATAATCTATATAGCAACAGTACCACACAAAAATTTCAGAAAATGTTGTACATTCAGTTATATAAATCATTTGACGATGTAATATTACTAGGTAAGCATTTGGTGTAAAAAATATATCCACATCAATGGTAATCATTTAGGAAGTATTTCAGTGGAAATGATGACACGTTAATCTGTACAGTCACACCTGTGCGAGTTTTATGACCCCAAACCCAGGGGTTTTTTTTACAGCAGATAATTACGCTGTCTTAGTGAAAGGCTAATTAAAGGTTGATTAATTAACACAAATTAAGCCCAGTTTTTATTTTGTTGAAAAAACTAAAATCTAGAAGTGATAAAGTCGAAGTTAGTGGATGTTTAAATAATTACACAAGTTATCTCAATAGGCTAAAATATGGCAAGTTGATTTTAATCCTGGTATGGCTGATGCAATTCTATTCTCACGTAAAGGTAGTCAGACGCCAAACTAGTTTTATAATATAAGGAGTAGATATTAATGAAGTTGATCAACATAAGCATTGAGGAATAATTTATGAACTAGTTGAAATGGTAAATGTAAATGCCTTCATAGACATAAGTGTAAATTGTCGAGGAAGTCATTACTGCAAAAGTACAAATCTTACATATTGCCAATTTTTTATTGATTTTGATTTGATTGATGTTCGCCAATTGGGATAACTGTACAAAGAACAAGAGAATTATCGTAAGTTTGCATTGAGTTGCTTTGCGACCAAACTGAGGGCCAAGTCATGCATTGATATAACAAAATATATAAAGAAACGAACTGTAAACCGACGATATGTTAATAAAATGAGCTTGTTTTATAAAGTGGTCAAAACTAAAACAAACCTAGAGTTTCGTGAAATCTCAGATGCTTTTGACTTCAGACCATTTCAGAACTGTAAAACTGTAAATTATGCAAAAATTCTTCTTTTGGATTTCATTACCGATAGAACATTGGAATTCGCCATCTTTGATCTTTTAAAAAAGCTATCGCCAGTGAAACTGATGTATAGTAATTTCAATTTTAGTTATGGCAGTAGATGCAGCGATTTAAATGCACGATCCTTATCACAAATTCGCGCCTGTAGTGAGGTCATAACTACGATGGTGAAGATACGACACATTTGTTCTTTTCATATTCTCTGTTCACCCAAGACAAAGTATGTTTTCTATAATAAAGGTTTTGATTTGAGATTTATTTGGAAACCCAAATTGTTGTTATTGTGTTAATAATGAACGCGTCGTATCTGCTTGCAATGAGGTCGTTCTTGACATAATTTGGCCAACTATAAACAAAAATGTATATCCTATGCAAGATATGTCCTTTAGTCTTCATAAGAGACAGTAATAAATGTGCTTTGATAAGAATGAATGGTCAGGTTTGTAGAATAATACACCGTTTGGTGAATAAACAAATATCACAGATAATCTGTTATTAGAACTTAACACAGAAATAAGCTTATGTATAACATACATCTCGTTCATATTTAACGATAATATCCTGATAATTCGATTCAGTGATGCAGTTTGATGTAATTATCACATCGTCATCAAATGAATTCAGTCTTTTGTAACTAATCCTCAATAAAAGCCGAATCTAGATTTAACTACGGGTTGGATCCTCACGTGAATAAACATCCAATCAGACTCTAGAAATAAAAAAATCATTATCATAACAGATTGACCTTGAAATAACAAGATGCACAACTACATACGCTAGCAATTTTAGAACAAACACTTGCAATTGATTTCTTTGGACATACAAATTTTATAACCTATTGAATAACTGGCTATTCCATGCCCCTCGCTTGCGTTTTTCATTCATATTTGAATTTAATGCACAATAATCTCTTTGCATGTGTTATTCTGTCGTGTAAAGTTTGTATGCTGTTAAACGTTTTGCATTATAAAATTATGTTTCAAAGGGAGTTAAATACGTAAAAAGTATTATAAAGGTTAATTTGCGTACATGTATGTAATAATGTGACATTCTACATGTACGACATATTAATTCTGTTTTGTTTACAAATAGGCTTGTTTGTGTGTTCAACAAGTCAAATAGAGTTACAATTTGTTAATACGTTTTGTTGAATGCCGCACACCGTTTAGGAACCGACAGTATTAATACAAGATAATCATAATCATGAGCCTGTATATAATGAGATAAAGGTAAAAATTCAGTTTCACCTGTCAGAGTAACAAGATTTATAGTAAATATGATATAACGAGAGAACCACTTGTTTTGTACAGGCTGAATAAAATAGTCTGTCTGTCAGTTAACTTTTTGTATTACTATGATATATTTCGTATTTATATATAACATATTTAATTTATTTTATCATATTTTGTAGGACAAGGAAACTCTCCAGAGAATGAAACTGAAAGCAAGAACCACCCTACAGCCTATGCCGTCTCTATACAATGAAGAGGTTACAAGTTTTAGAGCATGGACTGATGAGAGCAAAGAGATGGCAGGTTCCATGCCAACCTACCACAGCGTCAAGAACCATCTCTACCGTGCCCGACAGACCATCTTCCCCGGTTTTCTATCTCGAAGACGGACAATTACATTCCCTGAAGAATACCAGAAGACCAACTCCGGAGAGCAGTTTCTTTTGATAGACGACGGTGATGATGATAAGATAATTGGTTTCACGACCAGATCCAACCTAGAATACCTTTGTGCATCTGATTTTTTGTATGGAGATGGGACATTTTTTGTGGCGCCAAAACTGTTCACGCAGTTGTATACGATCCATGCCAAGGTGTCCGACCAGATGTTTCCGCTTGTATTCTTGCTGCTCCCAAACAAGACCTTGAGAGACGGCTTGACACCTACAAACATGGACTAGCGAATGGCACTATGTCATTGATGGAATACCTCGACAACGCTTCCTATTCAGTTAAATTATTCAGTTCCTAATTACTTTGAATAGCTTGGATTATTTGTTAAAAATAAAACAGTATTAATTCTGAATTGTTGAATATTTCGGTATAGATGTATATTTTGTATATTTATTTATTATATATTTCACGTGATGGACTCGTATTGTACTAGTGCTATATTGTGTGCTTGAGTGCTATTTTGAATGTATATATGTATTTAATAATATGTACTTAATAAAAATAGATTCGAATCCGTGTTCTCTTCTTTACCGTTGAACAATTTAACGTTAACCATGCTCTTGTGAAAACATTAACGGTCCTTTGTCAAGAACTATTCGACCATAACGACGTACCCCTCCAGATCGACCTCTGTGTTGTTACACTCATTTTGGGGTCGGTCTCACGGACCCTGACCTCCCCGACTGTTCTACATGAAACAATCAGAACTTTATGGTAGACTAGACAAGTTTCCTTTCATCCCGTCTCGGGAGATGAGGGGTACTGTGAGCTAATTGGCGTCGCTAGAGCGGGCAGTTACGCTGACAAGGGGCCTAGGCGTTGAGCCGTGAAGTATGTCCAGGGGTTAATAAGTTAAATAGTTACAGGCATTTTTCATGTTGTTTTGTTAAGCTTGTAGGTGTTTACTTATTTATTTAGATGAACGATATATTATGTTAAACAATCATTCTTTATTGTGTTGGCGTTTGTATAGAAAACTATATAACTATATAATATTCACCATGACATGTTCTACATCTTGTACTTTTGAGTGGTATTAACATAAGCTCTTAGATTAACCTATCCAATCCTTCATTGAAATACATATTTTTAAACCATCTAAAATGCAACTTATTGCATGCACCAAGTAAAGATACAGGTTAATAGAATGACATGAATCATGACAATAGTTAAAATGCATTTCATCCTTTGTTGTAATCCAAATAAGTAACAAATGTAAGGCATCAATGGTTTTCACAACATAGACACAATATTACACATAAGTCAGAATTCACACGTTACAGACACATTAACAAAAGTAGAGTTCATCAATATCTCGCATGGGCAATTCTGGCATAAATGCACGCAATATATAATGAGCCATGTTATGGATCATAATAAAATGTTATTGGTATTTGTTTGTTTAGCATTATTGAGTGCTGTACTTTCTGTTGTAGTTATCAATAAGGACTTGTGTAGAACATAATAATAACATATTTTAAATTTAGATGAAAGTCTCTCACGGGTATCTACAATGTTAACAAATGCTTCTTTTTCTTGAAGATGTACATAACAAGAAACAAAGGTTCGAGGTATAACACATTCTAAACACATTAATGATATGTAACGATACTATACCTTAAGACATTAAAAAGGTTAGATAAAAAGAATAGAGACATTAAAGAACAAACCTTAAATAAATTTAAACACCTTCTATCTACAAACGCCAACATAACTATCAAACACCATGTTTTAGGATTTTTAGAATTTATTAGCTTTAATGCCATTCAATTTTGAGAAATATTTTCTAATGCACTTAATATGCACTTTGTTAGTTTGTTATATTCATATTTCTTACATCTGTTTTAAGCCAAAAAGTGTTGCTTTACACAAAACTTATGCAATATACAATCTAATGAAATATAAGTATAATATAAAAAAAAAACTGCAACAAGCATAAGAAAAGCTCACTAACACTTAGTCAACTCTTTGAGTATAAAGCACATGGACCTGACTATATGTTAAATGAATATTTTATTGAATATGATACTTACATTTCACCTTTATTACATAAGATATTTAATTGCATTATGTCAACTGGCTTTTTTCCAAAATCGTGGTCTTCAGCTGTAATTGTTCCTGTATTCAAAAAAGGAGACAACTTGGACCCCAACAATTATCGGGGAATTAGTTTAGTTAGTTGCTTTGGCAAACTTTTCACTACTGTTATAAACCAAAGGCTGTTAACATGGTCTGAGGATAACAGTGTCATTACAGATGCTCAGTTTGGCTTCCAACCTAATGTAAGTACAGTTGATGCTATGTTTTCATTACATACTTTGATTGATAAAAGTTTACGTAATGGCAAACGTCTGTATTGCGCTTTCATAGATTTCCAAAAGGCTTTCGACTCTGTTAATAGGTATAAGCTCTGGTATAAATTATCAGCATTAGGTATTAGAGGAAAACTCCTGGGTGTTATTCGCTCCATGTATTCAAATGTTAGATCATGTGTTTCAATTAACGGTTTCAATAGTCAATATTTTAAGAATTCTGTTGGTTTAATGCAGGGGGAGGTTTTGTCTCCAATTTTATTTTCTTTGTATATTAATGATTTTGAAATGACTTTTTTGAAAGACAATTGCATACCCTATGAATGTTTATCACTTAACCTTTTCCTGTTAATGTATGCAGATGATTTGGTATTATTTTCAGAAAGTATTGATGGACTTCAAAAACAACTTAATACATTGTCTGTTTACTCAGAGAAGTGGAGTCTAAGTGTTAATATTGATAAAACTAAGATTGTTGTATTTAGAAAAGGTGGTAAAATTAGAAATACAGAGCATTGGTTTTATAATGGTAAAATGGTTGAAGTAGTAAATCAGTTTTGTTACTTGGGTATATTATTTAATAATAATAATAAGTTTTCCTTTGCTGAAAAACAGTTGTCTGATCAAGCCAGGAAGGCAATGTTTGCTCTTAATAATAATATCAAGTGTTGCTCTTTTAATGCTGAAACAATATTGTCTCTGTTTGATTGCTATATTGGCAGTATCCTCTCTTATGGAGCTGAGATATGGGGCAATAATAAGGGTGTTAATATTGAACGGGTACATTTAGATTTTTGTAAACGGTTATTAGGAGTAAAAAAATGTACAAACAATGCAATGATTTATTCTGAATTAGGTCGTTATCCATTAAGTTGTAAAAGGCAGTTTGGTATTGTTAAATATTGGTGTAAATTACTTAAGACAGAAAATTGTATTTTGCGTGGTTGTTATGAGTATTTATTTGATGAAGCTGAAAACCGGAATGTACATAATTGGGCCTATAATGTTAAACACATACTTTTTTCTTTAGGGTTTAATGATATTTGGTATAAACAGGAGTTGTCATCTTATTTCTTGCCTGTAATTAAGCAAAGACTTATAGATAATGCTATTCAGGTTATTAATGGCCAATTAGAAAGCTCCTCGAAATGTGTAATCTATAAAAACGTTATTACAAGTCATGTATTACAGTATTATTTACAGAAACCTATCCCAGCACTGTATAAAAGATATATATCCAAGTTTAGACTGTGCTCTCATACGTTGTCAATTGAAACGGGTAGATATCAAAATGTTCATGTAAATGATAGGAAATGTGTTTTATGTAAAAGTGAAATTGAAGATGAATTTCATTTTATTTTGAAATGTCCAATGTATAATGATCTTCGACAAAAATTTATAAAGCCATATTATTGTAATAACCCATCTGTTTTTAAACTTGTCCAGTTATTAAGTATCAATAATGTAAAACAGTTATGTAATCTTGGGAAATATCTTTACAAAGCATGTACATTAAGAAATCAGTTGCTATCAATTGTAAGTGAGTATGTTTTCTGAAAATGTTCACCTGCACCAACTCATAATGTATCTTTGTAACCGCCGATTAGCTGTAATGCTAAAGGTTAATAAAGAATTGAATTGAATTGAATTGAATTGAGTATTCGGCTTCCACCCCAACCTAATTCCAATCCCCTGGTGCGACTGCAATTAACACTACCGGTAATCGCCTAATTGCAATTAGTGATGTGGTTAATGAGGCCTGTTAAAGAGATCGAGCCATCAGGTGTTAAATGTGTATTCAAGCGTGAGGGACAGCATATTTGCGGCCGCTGCATAGTTCATTTAAGCTATTGCTTCTCAAAAGATGGTCTTGTTAACTTTGGAATGCTGTAAAACATTACATAAAAGTGATGTTTATTTTTGTGTTTTTTTTACATTAGCGTCTGGAACTTGGTTTGTAGAAAGAGTTGTTTCCCCTACGTCGGCAGCGCTCTCTCGGATGGCAAACTGAAACTAGATGAGACTAGAGAAACTAGAGAAATGTAAAACGTAAGATCAAAAGTAATAGTAGATCACGTTGGGTCTTGGGAATTATAAAACTATTTGTAAATATTACATCAATTTCACTTCATAATTAACATTCTGGCCACTTGGCTCGTACGGCTGTTAAAACAGCGATTTGCAAATATAACGTTA
Source organism: Steromphala cineraria (assembly GCA_916613615.1). Lineage (NCBI taxonomy): Eukaryota > Metazoa > Mollusca > Gastropoda > Trochida > Trochidae > Steromphala > Steromphala cineraria. The sequence continues at coordinate 65,158,032 of OU744728.1, read as the reverse complement.
GTCCCTTTCTTTAACATCAACAAGACTTCTGATGATAGTTCATGTAATCCAATTGGCAATTTATTAGAAAGCATCTCACGTTTTAATAATGTAAAAAACGTGTAAATAAATGTTTCTCATTGTTAATATTCTACAAATTGGTATTGATTATTGGTAGTTTAGATTTCCTCAGATTGACTTACCCCAGGTAAAAAATGTGAATGTTTCATGAAAGGATATATCAGGCACCGTTGTGAGAAGACAGGGTGATGTTATTTTAACAATAGAATTTCATTTCAATTATTATCACTATATGTTATATAAACACAATGGTGTCACAGTGCTGTGACATCACCACATTAGAGTTTTCAGACAGGAGAAGTGTTGAGAGATATTAAATGTCATGGAAACTTTGGATTTTAGATGATAGATAAAATCTCACCCATGAGTCTTCTAATATCAAATATATCATACTCTTTGATACTATTTGTAACTTTCATCTACTAGTGTTGACATATCTGATATCGATAACGATGTATGTTTGTACATGTATGTTTCTGTGTATGTATGTTTCTATGTGTGTATGTGTATGTACTGATATATGTTTGTATGTGTATGTATGGTTGGTTTGTATGTATCTCTTATGTATTTGTGTATATTTGTGTCTATCTGTTCTGATTCTCTATGTTTCGCATTGAGTGAATTTATAAAAAAAATAATATACATGTACATGTATGTAAAGTAAACTTTGCCTTTAAGATACTTTTTACTGCATATATTATGTATTAATCAAAGTGTTATTTATGCCTCCAGGCCTGGCGTTTGTATATAAACTGTACCCTAAATCTTCTTTTAAGCAATGTAACACATGACACTTTAGTAAACTATATTATTATTATTGATTCAAAGTTTCAAGGGCTATTTCTTCTGAAGCGAGAATTAATTAGGCCAGGAAGCATTGAGTCCTGATTTGGGTTCACAGTACCACACATTCATAAATCAAAGTGACTGTATCTAAAATTCAGTACGGTTTAAAACTGAAGTCAATTTTACAGACAGAACTAGAATCTTACCAATGAAGTACTAAAATGTTAATTTAAATGAGCTAATCCTTCCATACGTCTTCCATAATTATTTACAAACGAAATCAATCGTTAAAGGGGCAGTAGCACATTATATTGAAAACATAAGGTGATGATGGGAATGTGAAACTTGAAATTCCATCTGCTTCCAATTGAAAGACAGTGTATTTAAACTAAATGAAGCAGTTATAAATCAAATAAATAATATAAAGTACAACCAAACATCTTTTTTTACACAAAATGAATGAAAGAGTTTACACAAAAATGGTCACAAAAAGTCTTCATGTGAATCTATATAATTTGTTCTCTGACTTTTGAATATTGTATTGAGTTATGAGATTTTTGCTACTTTAAAATTAATGCATACTTACATAAAAATAATAGAATTAGCTCAAGAAGTAGAATATCGAACATGACATAGTCTTTGTTCACTGTCTATGGATGTTCATTTATGGTACCCAAAATATAGCAAATTCATTTGACTCAAATATAAATGATGCAACTGATTACTTGAACGTGTCCTTTTGGTAAAAAATAACTGCTATTGAATTCATTGTTGAAAAAGCGGCAGGATAAAGGTATTATATGTAAATTTGTATGGATAATAATGGGTTAATATTTACTTATGAATATTGATGAATACTTAATAATTTTCTAACTTTTTTTCCATGCGAATATATTGTAGAAAGAAACCTGTACAAGAAATTGTATGATCCCGACAATGAATTGCATCAGTCAGCAAAGAGGATAAGAGCAAAGCAGAAGGACTACTGGACTGAAAACGAGGGTAAGATCAACTTGGAGTCTCTCTCATGTCAAGGTGATGTCTTTACACAATGCTTACCATAACAGTTGGCAAGAAGGAGAAGACCTCATCCTTTATGCGAGGTCAGTGCATCAAGAGGAATTAGCCATATGGGACAAAGCATGTTTGTGGTTGTTCAGGAGACAGATTCATGTCCTGCTGATAGTTTGTGAGTAACAAGGAAACAACTCATTTTTATTATGAATCGTGTTGCAATAAATGTCAGTAGGAAAATGATAATGTGACCGATTCAAGAACTGAACTATTACAATGATTACAACATATATACATGTTAGAATGTAAGATTTATTTTCACAATGAGGTCACTGATTATTGTAAATAGCTAAACGATTGAATGAATAGTAAATATTGCATGAATTTATTATTGTAAATGACTAAATGAATGAAAAGTGACTATTACATGAATTCATGATTGTATATAAATAAACCTGTTAATGTTTTTGTCTTTTCTTATTATTATGATATAATATATATTGAACTAAAGTAAACGACAAAATAGAAGACAGATATTAGATACCCGACCTGAACTATCTTCAACTTATCTTTAACCTCAACAATATTCATCTTTAAGAAACAGAATTCAAACTCAACAAAATTCTCCAATCCTCTATTAAAAAAATTGAATTGCATTTTTAAAACAAGTGACAGAACACATTCATGATTTGTTGTTCACAACATGACGGACTCCCAGTATAAACAAGTATGTTATTGATCCTTATTTGCACTCAAATAACACAACAAAAATGATCAATTATATATCTCTATTCATTAATCAACAACAAACACAACAACTAAGAACTCAACAAGATTCTTGAATCCTGAATACTATAAATAACAAAATATGAAATATGATTTTATTAGTGCTTCAAATTACTCATTAAAATATATGCAAGCTTTTAAAAAACCATATTATGACTGCTTACTTCATTGAAATGACACAACAGATATATAAATTGCTGAACACAAATTTATGTGGGTTTTTCAATTAGATCCTTGAATGCTCAAGTAAAAAGATGTAATAGGATTTTACTAGCGCTTCAATGATTTGACAGTTTTGGAAATATGGCTTTGGAAAGGCGTCTTTTCCAAACGGTGGAAAGGACGCCTTTCCGTCTTTGGAAAGGACGCCTTTAATTCTTTGGAAAGTTTTGGAAAGAACGATCGTTACTCCAGTGATAGAAACACAAAATGTACCATCTGCCTCAGAATCGCCTTTGTGACATTGATCAAAAGATTTAATTAAAAATACATTGAACATCATAGATGATTTAAACGTATTTTAGTAATTCAAGAAAACGATTGGACATACGTTGTCGAACTGAGTAAAAGTCCTCTCTAGGTGTGTACAGGAGTCATCCTACAAGTGACGGACATGGAGATTATTATCCGAGTGTGTTTCCGTATCATTAATATCATACATGTATATATGGGATACAATTTGTATGATGTGAGCGCTTGGAATACCATCTATAGGTGCTCTGTAAACAAAAGTTTCTAAGGCTTTAACAAGATTTTGTTTTTGAATAAAATACAAAGGGCATTCCAGGAAGTAATGAAATTACAGTTAGACAAACATGACCAAACTGGCAGCCTGCTTCGTTTCTAACATTAATTCTAAACTGATGATATTTAAGTGTGCTAATCTTTTATCTTATCATGAGTAAAAATAATGTATTTTTGCATACATAACAACAGCAGGTGCACGTTTTATTTTCCCATGAATGTTCGTTTTAAATGATGAGACAGAATCGCTGTGTCTAATGATAGGATTCATAATTTGATTGATGTTGGAAAAAACAAACCTTGAAGGCTTCAGCCCTGTGCACGGCTTTCTACAATTTGCATCTCCCCCCTCCCTTTAAAAAAATAATGTCTTCGGTGCTCTTTCTTTGTTCTATGTGCTTATGCGATATAACAATAGCATTGAATCTGCTTTGGCATATAACATAATATAATGGCATAGTAAAATGGAGACACGAAAAGCAGGTATTCAACAGGGATCACTACTTGTCCCCTCTTCATTTATTGTGGCTGTTGATAATTTATGACTATGATTGACGGAAAGACTATTGAATGATACTGGAGGCTGGAAAAAGATTTTGTAAAATGACGATTGTTTAAATCTCAGTACCCTCAGACAAAATGTCAAAATACTACTAAGTATTGAAACGTTGGCGGATCATAGTGATATATAACTATAGTGAACCAAAATTTTGTGACTTAATCTCACAGTGTGAAATGTGTTTTACAATGTATATATAAATACGCTTTTGTATAAGACCACATTTAAAACAACTTGTTTGTTTGGAACTAGTACCATCAGTACATTGTATGTTTTTCAAACAATTTTCTATAATGTGAAACTGAAACTGAAGCACAACAAGAACGATAATTCAGTTCACAAAAGACGCATGTCGTGAAACATCTTTCAGAACTTTTCATAACAGAGACATTATGAGCACAACAGTCAAATCTCTCAAGCAAAACCTTGCTATGTCCAACGAGGAGTTTTAGGGTAATTTTGCTTTTTAATCTTCCTTGTAGTCCACTGCCAATTGTCCTTATACTTTCAGCTCAGTCAGTGTGTAGGACAACAGGCGGATGTTGGAGATCCATCGTGTTCTTTGAAACGTTTTGGACTTATGATGTTTTTTGTATGACAGAACATATACATGTATATGTATATTACATTAAGTTTGCTTTCTCAAGGAACGTTTTATAAACTTAATTCATACCAAATTGTGTTATGTTATTAGATTAGAAATGAACAAACAAAACTTCTGTATTCTAGCAAATAGTTGTGTGTGATGGAATCAGAGTCTCCGCTGACTCAAAGTCCTGTACACGTGTACATCAATTGCTGACTGCAATTCATCGACATTAAAGTCTATGTTTGAGTTGAAATATGCAAGTACAAAATTATCATTTCATAGATCTTACATGTATATCGTTCTAGCAACACGGTTTGTTCTTGATTAAGATAAACAGCAGGCATCAAATGTCCAGGATTTCTACACATATACGTTTTACTTTATATTTACAAAATAACTTGTTGGAAAATAACCTTTTTCAACTTTATTCATGCTTTGAGTCAAACAATGTTTTTTTAATAGTTATTAAAGATTCTACATTGAATGGTATGGATCGAAATGTGTCTGTTTGTATGCACGAAACAGTTTGACCTCAGTCAGAATCAGCTTGTGGTCTTGGAAATTACGCATGTGTACATTTATGAGACTAATAGAGTCAATAATACAGTTGTTAAATTGCATATTTTGTATGGACAACGAAATACATCCTTTGATATAACAAATGCATATAAAGCTTCACATATTTGTTTGTTTATATTATATTTTCCATAAGCTTTATCCTTGTGTTAACTTTTTTTTTTTATAACTAGAGAAAATTTCTTTGGCCTTTAGTTTTTTTTATTTTCTGTTTTGGTCCATAGTACCATATCTTTTTTTCGTCTACTTAATGGGCAGAGTTTTGTTCTGTCGCTTTTACATTATAGCACTCTTCACACCAAAAAAGCAATGGAGGATAAATATCCAGTGATAAACGAATAAAAGTTATACAAAGACCACTTTTCATATAAGTATAATAATTATTGGCAAATGATGGAACAATTTAAAAAACAGAGCTTTGTTGTACAGTTTGTGAGGTTACCGAAGCTTTGTAACGTGGTGTAAAGAAGATGGAGGACATGTTCAGGGTTTTTACTGTATAAGACCAATTAAACTCTGACAGTGTGATAGTGTGAAAGTGTAGCAGTGTGGCAGTGTGGCAGTGTGGCAGTGTGTCTGTATGACGGTGTGATAGTGTGGCAGTGTGGCAATGTGGCAGTGTAGCAGTGTAGCAGTGTGTCAGTGTGTCAGTGTGGCAGTGTGGCAGTGTGTCTGTATGACGGTGTGATAGTGTGATAGTGTGACAGTGTAACAGTATGACAGTGTAACAGTATGACAATGTAACAGTGTGTGTGACAAGTTAAAAGTGTGAAAGTGTGATAGTGTGACAGAGTGATAGTATGAAAGTGTGACAGTGTGATAGTGTAACAGTGTCTCAGTGTGACAGTGTGACAATGTGACAGTCTGATAGTGTCGCAGTGTGACAGTGACAGTGTGACAGAATGTGTGACAGTTTGGCAGTATGAAATGTGACAGTGTGACAGTGTGACAGTGTGACAGTGTGACAGTGTGACAGTGTAATAGTGTGACAGTGTGATAGTGTGACGGTATGACAGTGTGATAATGTGATGGTGTGACAGTGTGATATTGTGACAGTGTGACAGTATGACAGTGTAACAGTGAGATAGTGTGATAATGTGACAGTGTGACAGTGTGACAGTGTGACAGTGTGATATTGTGATATTGTGATATTGTGACATTGTGACATTGTGACCTTGTGACAAGTTAAAAGTGTGAAAGTGTGACAGAGTGATAGTATGACTGTGTGGCAGTGTGACAGTGTGACAGTGTGTGTGACAGTGAGATAGTGTGATAGTGTGATAGTGTGACAGTTTGACAGTATGACAGTGTGACAGTAAGTGTGACAGTAAGTGTGAGGTTGTGACAGAGTGATAGAGTGATAGTGTGACAGTGTGACAGTGTGACAGTGTGATATTGTGACACTGTGACATTGTGACATTGTGACATTGTGACATTGTGACAATGTGTGTGACAGTGTGACAGAGTGACGGAGTGACGGAGTGACGGAGTGATAGTGTGATAGTGTGATAGTGTGATATTGTGATAGGGTGATAGTGTGATAGTTTGATAGTGTGTTAGTGTGATAGTGTGATAGTGTGACAAGGTGAAAGTGTGATTGTGTGACACTGTGATAGTGCAATAGTGTGACAGTGTGACAATGTGACAGTGTGACAATGTGTATGACAGTGTGACAGTGTGACAGTGTGACAGTGTAACAGTGTGACAATATGACAGTGTGACAATGTGACAGTGTGACAGTGTGACAGTGTAATAGTGTGTGTGACAGTAAGACAGTGCGTTAGTGTGATAGTGTGACAGTGTTGCAGCTTGACAGTCAGTGTGACAGTGTGACAGTGTGACAGTGTGACAGTGTAATAGTGTGTGTGACAGTGAGACAGTGCGATAGTGTGATAGTGTGATAGTTTGACAGTGTGACAATGTGTGTGACAGTGAGACAGTGTAACAATGTGATAGTGTGAAAGTGTGACAGTGTGACAGAGTGACAGTGTGTGTGACAGTGAGACAGTGCGATAGTGTGATAGTGTGACAGTGTGACAGTATGACAGTGTAATAGTGTGTGAGACAGTGTGACAGAGTGATAGTGTGATTGTGTGACAGTGTGACAGTGTGACAGTGTAATAGTGTGTGTGACAGTGAGATAGTGCGATAGTGTGATAGTGTGACAGTGTTGCAGTGTGACAGTAAGTGTGACAGTGTTGCAGTGTGACAGTAAGTGGGACAGTGTAATAGTGTGTGTGACAGTGTGACAGATTGATAGTGTGATAGTGTGATAGTGTGACAGTGTGACAGTATGACAGTGTGTGTGACAGTGAGACAGTGTGATAGTGTGATAGTGTGGCTTTGTGACAGTGTGACAGTTTGACAGTGTGATAGTCAGATAGTGTGATAATGTGATGTCTGATAGTCTGGTAGTGTGTTGTCTGATAGTCTGATATTCTGATAGTCTGATTATGTGATAATCTAATGTCTGATAGTCTGGTTGTTTGATTGTCTGATTGTGTGATAATGTGATGTCTGAAAGTCTTATATTAGTCTGACCTCCATTTTTGTGGATGGCGAAACGGGCGAATTGGTTGGCTGATGGTAAGGTCATGGTCATTGCTGGCGGTGTATCTGTACTTTTCAAGATAATGTGATCCCAAATATAACATTGTGATAGTCTTAAAGTGTGATAGCCCTGTAAATATATACATAGCGTGCGATCCATAAGCTAGTTGTTAGTCAGTTTACCCTTTTAAAGGCCCGTTTCATTAATCACACTTACGTCCTGGGTAGAAATAGAAATATAAGCACCCTAAACGTGAATCTCTTTGTTCAGAAATTTCCGCTCTACTGCTTCTCTGTCCAAGTAAGAGGACAAGACCGTGTCCTGTAGCCTACTATCTGTTACATCGAGTGTTCAGGTCTATAGCAGTTCAAGGCAATCATTACAATCCAAACAGACTGTGAGTCTGATAGCCCTTCCAGTTGACCAATCAACTATCAAATGATAAGTAGAAGTTATATGTGTTGTATATATATACAACGCAATGCAATACGTGCAATCCACAAGTTAGATGTAAATAAGTTTGCTCTTACTTAAGTTATTAGTAATCGCACTCACTTCCTGTTGGTAAAAATATAACCCCCCTAACGTCAATTTCTTTGTTCAGGCTTTCTCCGCTCCAATGCGTCTCAATCAAATGCAGTGAGCAAATACCGTGTCCTGGGACCTACTTTACTGTTGAAACTTATATTCCATGAAGACTGGTTGATACAACTTCCTTCCCTGTATTTAGCAGATAAAGAGCTTGCAGAATGGTGAGACTTGGTCATTTTCAGTTCATTAATACTAACGATTGTCTATCTATCTCGTTCATTTTCAGTTAATTAATACTAACGATTGTCTATCTATCTCGTTCATTTTCAGTTCATTAATACTAACGATTGTCTATCTATCTCGTTCATTTTCAGTTCATTAATACTAACGATTGTCTATCTATCTCGTACAGTAATGTTAATTTTCACTACCGACTATCTATCTCGTTCATTTAAGTTTGTTAATAATACCGATTGTCTATCTGCCTTGTTTATAATTAGTTCATTAACACTACCAAATATCTATCTATCTCTTTTATTTACAGTTCATTAATACTACCAAATATCTATCTATCTCTTTCATTTACAGTTCATTAACACTACCAAATGTCTATCTATCTCGTTATATTTCAGTTCAATAATACTACGGAATGTCTATCTATCTCTATGATTAACAGTTCTATAATACTACCGAATGTCTATCTATCTCGATCATTTACGGTTCATTTATACTAACGAATGTCTATCTATCCCGTTCATTTCAGTTCATTAATATGATATATCGTGTATCCCTGTCTTTATTTCGCTTCTTAGAGCATTTGAATACTTTTTCAGTTAAAGGTTTCCTTTCAATGTCACTTTGTTTCGTTCTAATATAGATTATGAACTTCATCATTCTATCTAACCTACAAACAAACTTCTAACTGTAGAGATGGAATGAAAAACAATGAAGTAAATCTTAACTTACTAAATATGGTTTTAAATGAACAATTACCAGAGAAAATAATACTTATCACACTTTTTGTAAAAGTGTTAAGCATAATCATATATTGCGAGAGAATATATATCGAACGAAAGGTTATTGTAATTGAATATATATGTTCAGATACTTAATGTAAGCTTTTGAGTGACTATCTAAGCAATCAACAGCTTTTGAAGACACATTTGACAAATTCTGTATTTTTAAGATGAACAATTGATGATAAGAAGAAGATAACAATCATTCACATAGACAATCATACATATTGACATGAAAATTATATATATTGACAACCAACAATTGCGTCAATCGTAGAAGTTCACAATATTACATTGTCATACATTTTCTTACGTTTTTGTTATCTACATCGCATTTCATATTATAACGACGAGTGCTATAAACTAGTCACGCATGGTTAACACGCTAATATAATTTGTGTAGGAGCTGTGCAAGGCGTTGTCAAATGCACAAGGCCGAGGCTAACAGTTTTGTTATGATCTTAAATATTGCGTCTAATATTGCCTCTGGCTTATTCATTGGGGTCGGTATGCTGTTGTATGTTTATTTTCAGATCAAAGTTATGGTTGATTTAACTTTTCATGATTGTTCATGTCAACCTGTATGCCACTATTACAAGCCACAACTTTTACTGGTTCCAACTGTTTTCAACAACAGTGAATGTATTACATTTATGATTAGATTGTTATTCCCCTCATTGTTCACCCATATGCTTGAAAAGGGGGCCTAAGCGTAATTGAAGGGTCCGAATGACGGGGTGTCTAAAACATCAATAAAATGCAACCTGTTCCTTGAAAATGATTGAATGAAGATAATCTGACGGCTAAAATGATTTACTATAAACCAATTATTTCCTTGAAGCCTTGAATGTGGTTGCAGAACGTATAATCGCAATGAAATCGTGGAGTTTTCGAGTTTGGTTGCAGTCCCTTATAGGCAACTGCAACCAAATTGTTTTCTAGCAAATATCCATCAATTTTCGTGTCTTGACAAACACTAATTTGGTTGCAGAGATTGTAGTTGCTTGTTGAATAGCAAATAGATAAATTTGGTTGCAGGAGTTACCTTATTTGACGTGAAAACAAAAACAAATCAACAGTTCCATTTTGACAGGTTCCCTCTCGCTCTGCGTGTGACGTAATGCCATGCGGTATTTAACGTGTCCTACAATTGGTTGATTCAGTCCCAAACATTTCCAACAATTTTTCAAATTTCCTAATTTTTGATTCATAATTCATGTGATAGAAACTATTTGTTAAACTTACTTATTGATGTTTATTTTCTATCAAAATCATTTGGCAATATTAAAGGAATTTGTGACAGCCAATGGGAATCTTTTTGAGATATGGCAACAATTCGAATCTGCTACGGAAGCACTTTGAAACACAGAAATGAAATTTAGGAATTAATTTGGTCAAAGATTGTCTAAAGTACCTACCATGACATGCTTTATGATAGAAATTGTTAAAATAATCAAGGTCAGTGAAATATTTCTATCCATAATGTCAGAAACAATTTCAAAACATGATGTGACATGATCGAAAACCGGACTCGATAGCGATCGGTAATTGGCTGATGTGTCATTGAAATGTAAATAAAAAGTCAGGTAAGTGATCAACTGTTGTCAAATCATCTTATATTCCATCTGCAACCAAATTTCTTCAAGCCCAGGCTCTTCTGTTTGATAAAAACATGTATTTTCTTGGAAAATAATTTGGTTGCAGTTGCCTTTTGGGGACTGCAACCAAACTCGAAAATTATGTGATTTCATTGTGATTAATCTTTCTGTATTATATCATTGTATAGATAATTATCTCAGCTTTCAGAAAATTCGAAGTTGAGTTTTTTTGAAGAGCTAGGTTGCATTGAACAGTCCTTTTTGACACCCAGTCATCCGGACCCTTCAATTACTCTTAGACCGAAAAGGGTAAAAGGATCTACACTAAAACGTCGCTACTGTCAAATAAAGAAGTTGTTCATTCATAGAATATCCTTTGTCTTCCTTATGCCACCAACTGCAAGAAAACAACTCAAACGTTTCAAATAATTACCATGAAAATGATAAGATTTTATTATTTGTAACTTAGGTCAAATAAGAGGTAGTTTTCTCTTATCTTACCACGATCTCTTATTCTCGTATACTCAAAATCTAAAAGAATCAACTACGATCTATGTATAGGCCTTTGCCATGGTATCTTACGTCAACTAAATATGATAATTCATCCTCTCAGAACTGGAAAGTTGGTAAATATTATTATTATTATTTCCAAAGATTTGTTATATTTGTCAGAGATTCATTTTCAAAATATGCATTACAACTTGGTAGATTGACCATCACTTCTGCTCTGTTCTGTGTGTTCAGTATGTTCACGTGGACAGTAAGGTAGAGTCCGACCTGGTGAACCGTGTGCACATCGAGTGAACGGACATCACTGACAGTTTAGCAACTGTCCTGTTCCTCTAGAGTTGAGGTCATTGCTTGGTCAAGAGGACAATAGACGCAGCTCTGTAAGAGTCCATGGAGGTCTAGAATTAGTTATTTTGCATTTTGGAGATTTTATGGGGATGATAGTTGATTTTCTTATATATTTCTCCAAGTTTCCCCACGAAAAGCAGTTTCCAGCTTCCAATGGTAACCAACGGTAAGAAGTTCCAAATTCATTTAGGAGATCTTGGATTTGTTTCACAACTTCTCTGTAGGTTCTTTCAAGGGGCTTGTTCTGGGTGTCAGATACTGAACACCACAACTCACATCCATGGAATGCCTTTTGAACTGTCACCGATTAAACAAATCTATCAAATATTTTGGGACTAATGAATGTATATTGAACTATCTTGAAATATTCACAAAGATTTATGCATGCTTTTAAATTTATGTCCACATGATGCTTGTGAGGCTTACAACAACAATGTGATTTATCGTTCTTGCTATCAGTAAGTCATTACCATGTGGCAAGAAATTATTTTAGTAGAGTCACTTCAAATAGCTTTTCAACTTTGAGCAGAAGGGAAGGATTCTATATGATCCAGGTTCATTGTGTTCTTCTTTCTGGCTTTATAGATTGGGACAATAATGATAATCAATTAGTAAGCAATTGACATCCATAGGAAAACGAAAAATAATATTAGAAACAAATAATGAGTGAAAGCATAACTTCACCAGCAAACCAAACAGATTAAAGCAAAGTTTAACTTGAGCCCTTATACTATGTTATCAAATGAAATGGCGGTATATTTATTGAAATTGTATATGTCTCCATTCGTGTCTATATGACAACCCCATAATGTCTGATTTATCTACAGGAGACCATGAAATTGCTGCTTGTCATCTTCGTTATCAGCGCCATCTTGGGGCGGTCAGACAGTGCTCGAGGTAAACAGTTCATGTGCTTTTTAGCTGTAATGGCTCTGTATGTCGCTGTCTTGAATATCCATCTTGATAAGACAACATTGGCATATGGGATAACCGCTTCATTAATTTAATACAAATTTGATTTAACTAAAACATAAGGAGGCATGATATAAGCCATGTAGATTCCTTTTGTTGTACTCTGTAGTTATGTGAACAAAGGGAGATAACCCTTACTTGTTCTCATACTGTCAGGTGTGGTGTTTTCTGTTTAAGTTATAATTTACTTCTGTATGCTTGATTATGATGTTGTTTACCTTATGATTTATTGTTAACCTATGTAGGGGTCTCCTTGTGGGGTTATCAATATGTTGTAATGATGTATGTTATAGTTATTTTCTTTCTTCAAAGTGACCTTAGTTCTCCTTCGAATAGTGTTGTTTTTTTTTTAAACTTTCGGTATATCTTGCAATCAGAGTGATTATAAAGCTATGAGCATTTCTCATGATTAACTGACTTAAGATATTATGTTGTCAGATTATTACATTTTTTTAAATTTTCGGTAATAGGGTTACTTTTTTTGCAAGTCGTAAGGTAACAACAAATACAACTGGTATAAGTTGGCATAGACGAGAATACGTTGAAGGGAAGCAAATATATTGGGTTGAACAGTAGGAGCAGGCGTTTATTCAGAGATACTTTAACTAAGGAATGATAAGAGATGAGTAATAGCACACTGAGCACACACGATATCCTCTTTCACTATCCTTCCCTTTCAGATACCGGCAGTGGCTTGTCTATGTATGTCACTGACGCGGACAGCCGACTTCTGATGAAACTGCTGGTAAATGTGGTGACCACAGATGAAAAGAGAACAAATACAACAGGTTTTCCATATGGCATTGACTTCGACCCGGAAAGAGAGCAGATCTACTGGTATGAACAAACAAATTCTTCTATAAAACGAGCAGATGTCAACTTGGAGAAGGTTACCATCGTTGCGAATCTTCCAGTTGGTAAGCGTGTCCATTAAGGAACTCTAGAATAGAATCTGAAATGGCATACCATCTCTTGCATATAACATTGTATCTTCTACGGAGGTTGTAATTAGTACAAGATCAGGATAACGTTCCTCCTTTTCCCCGCTGTGGGTTTTGGAGATTTTGAGAAGTTTGAAATTTGTTTTTCATAAAAATTGTTTATTGGAAGTAGCAGAACGTAATGGACATATAATTTACTCTTCTCATTAAAACGTTATGAGGCTTGTCGTTAATGCTAATTATTTAGTATGATTTGTAGTAAATTTTACAACATTTTTCTTTTGTGTTTCCAGATGTTATGGTCCATTCCCTTGCCATTGAAGTTAAATCAAGGAAGCTCTATTTTGCTGACTTTTACAACTCAAAGATAGGCTCTATGGATTTGACGGGGGAAACCCTCGAAATAATCTTCGACTCAACAATTGTTAGATTTCCGTCATCAATCATAGTTCATTCAGATAGAAGGTGAGTTGTTATATCATTGTGTATTAACGTTGGTATAGTTATGATTGTTTGAACTACAAGAAAACTTGGTAATTTAGCAAACCTTGGGTATGGATAATTAACTTTTTGTTTGTATGAAATGCGCCGTTTCGGTAGAGAATCTAATATCAAAGCACACACATCACTTGCTTGAAAACAGGGATAATAACTATACAATTGTGTATGCAATAAAGCAATGTTATCCGTAAGAACTAGATCATCTTCATCAAACCAGCTTCCTTTTAAAGAAACCATTTCATATTTAAATAGCTCCCCCTCAAAAAGACAAATATATACAAATATGTTTATTTCAACCTACTATTTTGTAAACTGAAAATCAGATTTGGTCACTCCATATATAACAATTGGTCATTGGTCAACTCATTTTTTCAAATAAAAATCTACCTTGCTTAATTTATCACAATATTTCGGAAATGTGATGGTACTGAATTTTCATCAGACATACTTTTTGTCCTAGGGGCTTAACTGCATTATGAACATAAATGATTGATTTATTTATTGTAAACAATATTATTGATTCCAAGTTGAATTTCATAGAATGATAAATTATTGTCATTCAAAGGATGAGAAACACTTAGTCCATTTGCAAATATGACTTTGAGAACATGCCAAAATCAGAGAATAAATTTGAGATGAAGATTCCTGGAGTTTAAATGTACTACAAGGTCTTTGTTCTGTCCGATATTCGGAAAAGTTTTCTTGCAAATTGAAGAGGAATATTCTGATATTCAACAGGACTGGACATGTACGTTTGTAATTGATTCATTGTTATCTGTATTGATAAATTCATATTCAATAGCATGACTTTCTAAACTTTTGACAAGACCAGGTGACAACATGCTCGAGCTATGCGTCCTTATTTTACCATTCAATCATATTAACTTTCTTTTTAAGCGAAACGGTATTATAATTGTTTTTGACCTTATCAAAACACCATAGTTCAAATTAATGGTATTATAGGTTAACTTTATCTAAAATACTTAGTTTATGTACTTGGTTATTGATGCCATTGTGTCCAGATCTTTATAAAAAAATTGTCTTATACCTTTAAACTTAACTTTGATATTGCAAAACATAAATGATCATATATATACTTCGTTTAACAGTTGTGTATACAAAACATAGATTGTCTTATACTTCGTCAACACCAAAGGAGATAGAGAAGAATTATTGTCTATTTTGAGAAATACATTCGGCAGATTTCATTTTCAAACATTTGGTGACAGAAAATGGTTTCATTTGTGCAATGTTATCATTCAGATCATAATTTACTGACTCTTTCAGAAAGTCGAAACAAACAATAACATGTGGACTCATTTCAATTCCCTTATGAAACAGCGATTTGGTTTTACACAATGAATATTTCAGCACAATATCATCACCACCATCAGCTGCTAGATGTGAAAAGTGAATGGCTCAACCGTGAACTAAAATCTAAACCTTAGTTAAATCATATCGAGTAACAGTTTGTGATAAAAAAAGCAGAATCAAGACAATAAAACAAAGTACTAGCGACCAAGATCAAATGTATGCCTATATTAAAACTAGTTAAATCTCTCTCTTAACAATATAACCTGCTATAAATTTATGTATTACCGTCAACTGTACTGAATAATATGTGCATTGAATGATTTCACGTAACTTTACATGCCTTCTACACCAACATGCCTGACATATGGACATTCGAGGGTTGTGGTTGTATCAAGGTTGAAAATATTTACATTCTCTTACGAATCTGAAGAACCATTAACTTTTAACAAAATCTTTGGGCCAATCATTGACTTTCCGTTTTTTCCTTTTCTTTCTAACATGGTAACTTACTTTTGTTGTAATAAACATGGTTTCAGACAGATAATATGGAGTGAGAACGGAGATGTTCCAAGCATAAGATCAGCCAACTACGACGGTTCAGACACCAGGACGATTGTCTCTACCTCCGGAACATCATGGGGACTGGCAGTTGATAGCGGAAGTGAGTCAACATGTACACCCAGGGTTTTGTCTTAAGTAGAAAACAGGAATGATTCTGATAGCCCGTCCTAGGACATGTTTTGTCAGATCAATTTCAGAACTATTGTTCCGATTATTTTTATGGTTTGCTTCTGCTCTATAAGTAGTGATGCAGTTATTCGATTTTGTTATTTAATATTAATAAGTTTTACTTACTTACTCGTTGTTAGTCTTTTTAATTTAAATCCGAGTTAGTCCGAACAATAGGTCCACTGATGATATTTCATGTATCGAACATCACGTGAACATGCTGACTTCCTCTAGAATAGAGTTAAACGATTAATGTTTTTCAGTGTCTTTGAAAAAAATATATGGCTATGGCCATTTCTAAATGTTGACTTTAAATAGTGTGCCATACAAGTAAATTTGTTATAAACATATCTTTATGAGTAAATTAAAATCCTCTATAATTATATTTTCAGTGTCGTCACTCACTACTGTGCAATATAACAAGGAATAGAATGTACTCATGCATAAGAAATCAAGTTCATAATAGGAACTGAAATAAAGTTCATGGCGCTACATGTTAAAACCTCTATAAGAATATATACCTTTGATGATATCATATATTTGAGGTCAAGGTAGTCAACATGAATATATTATCACACAATATTTTATGATCTGCTAGATGAAGAGTATGTGAGAACTACTATATTCGATCCGCTTCTCGTGTGTTCATGTATGCATATATCAAAGGTTAATTTGGTCTCTCCACAGATGGAATTCTGTATTGGAGTGAATATCAAACAAGATTGATCCAGTCGGTCTCTCTCGATGGGTCGAACAGAAGAGAGTTCTACCATCATGCAAGTAAAGGCGTCTATGCGTTGTTCCTGCTTGACACAACTCTGTACTTCACAGCAGAAGGCGACAGGCAAGTACTAAGGTGTAACTTTGAAACATTATCCTGTTGATAATATATACAAGTTATATTGACAACGATACATCATTCTTACCCTAGCGGGCAAGGATATGCCGGGTATTAAAGTTTGCATAATGGTCATGGGAATTACAGTTTTTCTAAAAATAACTCGCATTTTGATTGGTTGACGGAACTTTTTTGCATCCATTGATGATTCGCATGGATCTTCTATTTCAGTTGAGAGATATAGATGAAAAATCTTATTCCTAAATTGCGAAAGTCACACATAACTAAAACATTTTTAATGCGAAATCAAGACCTTCTGATGTTTTCTTTGCCGTAATTACAAGTTTAAATCTTCAAGGCGGCGCTAGGTGGGAGAGTCGCCGGCCGAACTGTCGTTACGTCATAGCTTTATGACGTCATATAACATGACGTCAAACAGTGACGTCATACATTCCTCACAAGGCTTGTCAAACGTAGACGAAAGCTAGCGACGTCCTACTTTTTCTTTCTGTTGTGCACGGTCAATATAAGCGATTTATTATGACATGAGACAATATTTTTGGGGATATAATGTGACATCAATATAATAAACTATTTCAAATAAGATCTTGAGTGGCGAACTACTTAGAGACGCCCATCCTGAAGTAGTGAGAAAATTTATGAATGGCGTATGAATACAATTTGTACTTTACCGGCCGAGCGTAGTTTTTTAATGTTTCTCGTTTTCCCCCGTTTTTGCGCATCAAAATTATCTTGGGTAAGAAAAAGAATAACCAACTCGATCCTCGGAATTACGGATTATCTGTCCCTCGTGAATTATTGTGTCAAACTCCTCGCTGAAGCTCGGAGTTTATCACAATAATTAACTCAGGACAGATAATCCGTAAATCCGAGGATCGAGTTGGTTATTCTTATACTATTCATCATAATCTCATCATGTTAAACATTCTGACAATTTAAAAAAAATAGGTAGACACAAGAGTGAAATAATGTATCCAATGAGTCACTACACTTAAAGATGTTATGGATATCCTGTTGCAACTTGATCAGGATTGTCGATACCTTATATTGGAAACATTTAGCAACCTACAAGTGTCCTTTCAAAGTGGTTGACATACATGGTGATGTATCCTAGTCCTGTTTGCTGCACAGTATTCTTGTTTGGTTCATTCATGTGTAATATAAGGTCATGTATACATTTCCATTCCAGATTACACGGTATCTCCGTGGATGGAGGTGAAGCGAAAGAAATCTCAGACACCAAGTTTCGCCAGCCATTTGGGTTACATGTTCTGCCACACAAAGCTGATGGTGAGTGATAGTATAGTCTAGGTTAATGGTTGTCAGTCAGTTAACTGGAGGAGCTAGGACATATAAAACAACATACACATAACAATAGGTAAAATATACAGACACAGGCCATGGTATAGAGACAATGTGCATTCAAATAACCTTTCTCAGGGTGAGACTGAACAGTGTCAAGTTGATTGTCAGGCTGGGTATAACTGTACATATTCATGTTTACTTGCAATAAATATCACCAATTTTCACACATGGGGAAACGAAACAAATGGTTTAAACACAATGTTTATTCATTTCATCACAACACCCTACATCATACAAGGACACAAGGACAACTTACAATTTCACTGGCATACCATGAAACACATACACAGGAATCCAGAACACATACAAATGCAATTCCAGAGTCACATAATTAAAAGAGGATTCGTTAGATCACCTTGAAGTCTCTCAGGCACAAGTACGTACTGACATCATATATATTTTTTGTTTGAAATTTGATCAGGATAGTCGATAACTGTTATTGGAAACATTTAGCAATCTGCATGTGTCCTTTCAAAGTGACGGACACATTTGGTCACTGGGGAGGCTTTCAGTTATATCAACATCCCTGGTATATACTGACATCACCAGCTCACAACGACATCACATGTAGACATGTAGTTTACAATGCACACCAAGTTACTGCCACAAACAAGATCAGCCCTGGGACTCTACGGGTCGTATATTAACTATAAACTAATTCCAAACAAATTCCGGGAGTCTACAGATCCTACAAAATACTATCCTGCACTGATGGGGGAGTATTTACTTATTGATAGGACACACTCAAAAGGTTAAGGTGGATGTCAGGCTGGGAATATTGCAGGGAATATATAACTTACTTTACAAGATATCTTTTTCGAAACAACATATAACATATAACATAGTGAACTTCATAATCGAAAGACCAAAACTATGTATCTTTACATATGTTATTACTTAACAATCTATTAATAAAGTTTGATTTTACTGAATGATTAATTGACTACATTGCATATGTATTTTATAATAGTAAACTCACAAAAACAAAACAATAAAATTCAAAACCTAATTCCCTTTAGTCCACAAATTATGGCCCAATGCCTGTATATAAACACAAAATTCACAAAAATGTCCTTGCATTTAATCTTGTTATATTGTCTCAGGAGTTATCTGTGAGAAAGATCCTGGTGCTGATGAAATCAACAAGGAAGAGCCCATCACTTCTAGAGTTGTTCTGCTTGTGGGCGCTGTTGTTGGTGCTGCTGTTGAACTCTCTTTGTAGTTCTGCTGGTTCTAGTATGTCTGTGTACACAGGGCAGGTGAGTGAAGTGTTTATATGATGTATTAGACAGGGTAGTGGGTGAAGGGTTTATTTTTTATATTAGACAAGGTAGTGAGTGAAGTGTTTATTTTTTATATTAGACAAGGTAGTGAGTGAAGTGTTTAATTTTTATATTAGACAGGGTAGTGGGTGAAGTGTTTAATGTTTATATTAGACAGGGTAGGTGCGTGAAGTGTTTAATTTTTATATTAGACAGGGTAGTGAGTGAAGTGTTTATGGGTTACATTAGACAGGGCAGGTGAGTGAAGTGTTTATATGTTATATTAGACAGGGTAGGTGCGTGAAGTGTTTAATTTTTATATTAGACAGGGTAGTGGTTGAAGTGTTTATGTGTTATATTAGACAGGGCAGGTGAGTGAAGTGTTTAATTTTTATATTAGACAGGGTAGTGGCTGAAGTGTTTAATTTTTATATTAGACAGGGTAGGTGCGTGAAGTGTTTAATTTTTATATTAGACAGGGTAGTGGTTGAAGTGTTTATGTGTTATATTAGACAGGGTAGTGGGTGAAGTGTTTAATGTTTATATTAGACAGGGCAGGTGCGTGAAGTGTTTAATTTTTATATTAGACAGGGTAGTGGTTGAAATGTTTATGTGTTATATTAGACAGGGTAGTGGTTGAAGTGTTTAATTTTTACATTAGACAGGGCAGGTGCGTGAAGTGTTCAATGTTTATATTAGACAGGGTAGTGGGTGAAATGTTTATATGCTATATTAGACAGGGTAGTGGGTGAAGTGTTTATGTGTTATATTAGACAGGGTAGTTGTTGAAGTGTTTTATTTTTACATTAGACAGGGCACGTGCGTAAAGTGTTCAATTTTTATATTAGACAGGGTAGTGGGTGAAATGTTTATATGCTATAATAGACAGGGTAGTGGTTGAAGTGTTTATATGTTTTATCAGACAGGGTAGTTGTTGAAGTGTTTTATTTTTACATTAGACAGGGCACGTGCGTAAAGTGTTCAATTTTTATATTAGACAGGGTAGTCGTTGAAGTGTTTAATTTTTCATATTAGACAGTGTAGTGGTTGAAGTGTTTATGTGTTATATTAGACAGGGTAGTGGGTGAAGT
This sequence comes from Steromphala cineraria, assembly GCA_916613615.1. Taxonomy (NCBI): domain Eukaryota; kingdom Metazoa; phylum Mollusca; class Gastropoda; order Trochida; family Trochidae; genus Steromphala; species Steromphala cineraria. Next base: position 65,137,330 of record OU744728.1, on the reverse strand, counting down.
GTTTATGTGTTATATTAGACAGGGTAGTGGTTGAAGTGTTTAATTTTTATATAAGCCAGGGCAGTGGGTGAAGTGTTTAATTTTTATATTAGACAGGGTAGTGGGTGAAGTGTTTATGTGTTATATTAGACAGGGTAGTGGTTGAAGTGTTTAATTTTTATATTAGACAGGGTGGTGTGAAAAGTGTTTATGTGTTATATTAGACAGGGTAGTGGTCGAAGTGTTTAATTTTTATATTAGACAGGGTAGGACCGTAGGAGGTGAAGTGTTTATATGTTATATTAAACTTGGTAGTAGGTTAGTGTTTATATGTTATATAAGATTGGGTAGTGGTAGAAGTTTTCATGTGTTATATTAGACAGTGTAGTGAGTGAAGTGCAAATGTGTAAAGTGTTTATGTGTGGTATAAGAGCGGGCAGGTGAGTGAAGTGTTTAATTATTATGTAAGAGAGTGGATAAGTGTGAAGTGTTTATGTCCGATGAAGCACCGGGCAGGTGAGTTAAGTGTTTAGTTGTTATATTAGACATTTGAAGTGCGTAAGGTGCTAATGTGTTATATAAGACAGGGCAGGTGAATGAAGTGTTAAATTAGCAATATATTAACTAAAGGTAAAAACAAACGTATCTAAAGTATTAGACAGAGGAGATGAGGCAAGCGTGTGGTTATCTATTCAGACAGGTTAGATAAGTAAGTGCAAAACGTATTTGCAATCTCTCATGGAAACCTTTTACCTCTGAAACTTAAGGTGAAGGTGATTGTTCTTTTTTTCTTTTTCTTTTAGAAATTTAGATCTCGATTTTTTCTCTGTAAGTGAATGCATGTTTGAAATTTAACCTCAACGTCTCTTTCTTGAACCAATCCGCTGAGACATTTCAAAATACTTCAGTCACACTAATATATATATATGCATGGGAGTTAATGTGATAACAATATCTTAGCATCTTTAAACAGCATTAAATACGGCAGAGACTTGTAAACCTTTTTTCGTTTTATCTTGTTGTTTCTAATACTGTCAATTGTGTCTATGTGTGAAGGATTTACTTCACTTACTCTCCCCCACAATAAAAACAAATAATATTCCTTATTAATCATTAACATATTATCTGACTATTTCTTCCAGACTGCAATGTGTGAGTCCAGTTCCAGTATCAGTGGACAAGAGACCGATGGACGAGACGGCTGGACAACAGAAATCAGCTAATGTTGTGTACTCCTCCAACACGTCCAGCAACATCTACCACGTACTAGACTCTGACACCAAGGCTGGCGAGAAGGAATACGAGGTCTTAAAGAGGTTTTGAGGAAACGAGATCTTGTCAAACTGACTCCAAGGAAGAATGGCTCTCGATAACGAACGCCACGAGGATTTCTATTACTATTTCTATGATAAGCAGTTCCGAATTTTCGAGTATGAGGTTTGATGGAGACAGTCTTCTATTTTACTTAATGGCCCTTTCAGACAAATAATAACTTTCTTTTAATATCTTATCATAATTTGTACATTCTGCTTTGTTATGATTTTTTATATGATTTCTCTTTTTGATACGTATTGTGTCTATGCACTCGATCTAATAACGCCTTCTTGTGCACCCAATTCTTAGGTTACTAAAATCCATGACAGTTTCATGGTTATGTACTTTTGAAAATGTCCAGTCCAAGTGCAATTTGTTTTTGAAATATCTAAGGAGACACAACTGTTTATTTGGACACCTTGTAACTAAAACTTTGTTTAAAGATATAATGCATTATTTTAAAACGACAGCTATTCATAAAAAGTGAAATGATCTTGTCAATAAACAATCTAAATAAGGTTATTATTCAATTATTTGACTATAACTTTCAGACCCCGTTTTGAGAATAACCATTGAGCGATTTGAAAAGTTACTTGAGCAAGGCTACGTACATGTGGAAAGAATCCGGGGAGAATTTTAGAAAGTAGACCTTTTTTCCCCACTATGTTTATAAATCATGTTAAGTGTATGAGCCCATATATCAAGGAAAACTTGAGAATATCAGAAAATATATACTATGTATATGGACCTCAGTTTACCTCAGTTGTGTTTCTGTTTTAGTGTGCGGATAGCTTTGTTGAATGTGCATTCATAGCAAACGATCATTTGTGATACGCAACAGTATATGCTATCAGTAAGAGATCAACTGAAATAATGGCACTAAAAGTTAATGTATTTTGATTATAAATGGATTCGGTCCCACTAAGATATATATATATATTCTTTAAAAATAACAAACTAAAGATTGGTCTTCATTTAAGTTCATTACCAACCGGTTTCGCAACATAGTGATCATCAGGGTAACTTATACATTGTGTTGCTAATGGTATATCGTTAACAATATGAAGACCAATCTTCAGTTTGTTATTTTTAAAGAATATTTAATACATAAACCATGAACATTTAACTTTTACATCTATATATATATATATATATATTTCATCTATATACACCTGATAGTTGTGCTTGTGGATTTTTCGTATATATATATATATATATATATATTGAATAAGGAGAGTTGGTTTCTCACGTGAAGAAAGGTTGTATATAAGAAGGGTGTGTCCCTTCTGCCCTGATAAAATAGAGAGTGAAATCCATTTCCTAGTTGACTGTGAAATGTATGACGACCTGCGATACGACCTGTTCTCTGGAATGCAGCATTATGACATCTCCCCACGCTTCAACAACTCATCATCAGTTACCAAATTTACACACCTTCTGAATACTCCAGACATAGTGCATCATCTGTGTGATACAGTTACCAACATGTATAAACGCCGCCAGTCATTACTTTAACCTATTTATTATTGTACTTTTAATTTACTTTTATCCCCATTAGTTATTATACGTATGAATGTATCACATGTTGTATGAATGTTATATTTATATATACTTGGGAGTATGCTGTGTGCTTTTTTAATGTTATGTTATATATGCTTTGTAAATTTGTATGGTATGCATGCGACATGAATGCTAGTTATATATCCACCTAGGGTATGTGTGTATGCTTTGTTAAGAATTTTAATTTTGCTATGCTATTTAAACAGTGATGTATGTCTGTGAGTGAACGTTGGTAGTACTATGTGTGTTTACGTGTATCCGTGTGTGTGTATATGTATGTATGTTTGTATGTGTGAATGTATATATGTATGTATGTATATAGGTATGATTGATGTGTATATGCGTGCTTGTGTGTATATGTATGCGGATATATTTGCGGGTATATGTATGTTTGTATGTTTGTATGAATGTCTGTTTGTCCGTATGTATGTCTGTCTGTCTGTATGCATGTACGTATGTTTGCAATGTGAATCTAAGTATGTATATGATTGTTTTACATGTAGTTTTGCATGCATGCATATGTTATATAACCATGTATGTATGTATGTATGTATGTTTGTATGTTTGTAGAGTTGTATGTTTGTAGAGTTGTATGTTTGTAGAGTTGTATGTTTGTAGAGTTGTATGTAGCTTTTATGTATGTATCATTTTCGTGTTTGTGTGTACCTTATGTATTGCTTTGTAAATTTGTATGTCCATGTGTCCGTGATTATATCTCTGTGTGTTTGTATATGAATGTATTTCTGTTTGTATGAATGAAAGGTTGTTATATTACGCTGTAAGTGTGATTGTATGAATGAATGTATGTAGGTTTATACTCCATTGTTAATTCATCATTATTCGTGTAACATTATGTATGTAATGCAATGTATTTCTACAATGTTTTAATAGTTGTTTATGTTTAGTCTCTCATAACCTACCCGGTGGTTCCTGTACTTTTATTCCATGTAAAAATGTTTTAAATATATTGACTATGTACAGGAAGTGAGACTTTAATAAACATCATCTCTCTCTATATAAGAAAGAGTAAACATCAGATGGTTCGGACTGGATCAATCTTCTTTAATACGTTGAATTCATTTCGACCATTATGTTGGTCTTGTCAAGTATGATTACAGATGGAAGGTAACAAATACTTATACAGGAACAAAACAATAAATCAATTCATATAATCAACACATAGTTGTGTGCTCAGATTGACAGTTAAGAAATCAGTCATGTGTTGTCAATCACGTAATGATTGCCCCAAGCACTAATTGCCGGGTGCAGTTTGAATACAATAGAGTCAGTCAGCAATGACGAATCCGTGTTGTCTTATCAATCACTTGATGGTCAGAGAGGTGTAATTAAACAAGCATGCTAATATATCACAATGGTAATCACTTCCTCATGTGAGGTAAAAGTTCATGTCCCACTGTTTAGTGTTGGAGAATATTTTTTGATAAAAAATGTTTCTTTTGTTTCAAGATTCATAGTTTTATTTTCTGATTTTGCATAAACCTTGTAGAAAGAGAAAATATTAAAGTTACCATTGCTGCATTGTGCTATGTGTTTGCTTATCTTGAGGTGGCGGAGATTAGGGTCATTAATTTGTTGTTTGTGTACCCGTACTCGCGCTTGTAAATTACTGAAGAAGAAGAAGAAGAAGAAATGTTTATTATTGTGTCACGCCACAATTCAACAAATAAATGCATTTCATAAAACATTAAAGGTTAAGAATTGTAGGCCCAGCCAATAAACGGCTTATGAGACACATATATACATATTAACTTGTTACTTGTTTGTCCTATGTAGGTAAGATTGCATGTAGGGCAACGGATTGCATATATTACATCCTTAGATTTGCAATTCATTGTGTGTATAACTCGGAAATCTTCCCCCGTTTCAAATCTAAAACTTGACCTTCAATGATAACAGAACAAGTGCCGTACCTCTTGTCATGGCATTTTGTTACTTCAGCTTCAGTGTTGTTAGTGCTGAATTTTGCTCTAGTTAACACCTTTTTAAGGTTATTTGGCTGCCGCTTGCTTTTGATGATAAGGGTTATTTCAAGCATTGCTTTCAGCTTTTTATCTTGGTTTAGAAGGTTTAAGATATCCTTAATTAGAGGGAACATGTTGGGGTTATTTCGATTGTGGGTACTGACAAATGTTATTGCACGTTTTGGTACCACCTTTTTTTTTGATTTTCTCAATTCTATAATGGTATGGTTGGTTGCTTTTTCAATACCCTTGTCTATCATATTTGAAGGGAAAGCCCGTTCTAACCTTTTTTGTCGTAACTCACCATCCTTTATTATGGTACATATGCGCCGTGCTAGGCAATAGGGGAGATTTGTTTTTACATGTTTTTCATGAGCACTCTTGAAGATTAAAGATCTTAATGATTCCCTGTTATATATTTATTTATACATAAAATTAGGGGTCTTCTGGTGTACAGTAGTATATATTCAAAATGAGTGCTAAAAGAATAACAACGATTATTTCCTCCTACATGCATGTTTCAACTTTATCCTCAGGGAGGTTTACATTACAAACTAGAATCTTTGTCTGTTACGGACTCGCGAGAATATTGGAGGCTTGTCCGTGAGCTCACAGGTGGACAAGAGACGGACCACAGCAATAACATCTCTGCCTCCGAGTGGTCTGAACACTTCACCAATCTGAACTGTGATATTCCCAACACCACTGAATTTCATCAATATGTATCAAGGTCAGTTGCAGATATATATCCATCAACAGATTTAGACTGCGATAATCTCAATGATAATATCACAGCACAGGAACTCGTGACAGCTATACGGAAAATGAAGAGTAGAAAGTCTGGCGGTCCTGACTTGATACTCAACGAGATGATTTCTGCATCTTCCACTGTTCTAATCGATCACTATTTGAAATTATTTAATCTTATATTAGACACTGGACGATTTCCCACTGCTTGGCGAACATCGTATATCATTCCTATTCACAAGAAGGGAGATGTTAATGACGTGAACAATTATAGAGGAATAGCCCTTGGAAGTTGCCTCTCAAAACTTTTTCTGTCGATCATGAATATAAGGATAAGTTCTTATATGGAATATCACTCTCTATTGGACTCAAGACAGGCAGGATTTCGGTCCGACCACAGGACATCGGATAACATATTCATCTTTAGAACCTTGATTAAAAAGTTTAAACAGATGAAAAGAAAACTATATACCTGCTTTGTTGACTTTCGCAAGGCGTTTGACTCTGTATGGAGAGACGGTCTACTATTCAAAATGTATAATTATGGCATAACAGGTAAAATATTTAATCTTATGCATGATATGTACTCTGAGGTGACATATGCCGTAAAAACTGAAAGCGGAGTGGCTGAACCAATTTCATCATCAATTGGTGTTAAGCAAGGATGTGTCTGCAGCCCTACCCTCTTCAACATATATATGAATAATATGAAGGACTACCTTGAATCCGGCAGTGAACATGCCCCAAACTTGGATGATCAAAGTCTCACACATCTACTTTTTGCGGACGACCTCGTCCTTTTCTCAAAATCAGCCAAAGGACTCCAAAATAGTATTAATAATCTAAAAACATTTACAGAAGATTGGAAACTCAAGATAAATCTCTCTAAAACTAAAGTGATTATTTTTGGTGGTACAAGGGTCGATACAAATCATTCATTTCACTATGATAATTCGGCCATCGACGTTTGTGACTCATATACCTATCTAGGAGTAACTTTGCACAAGAATGGAACTTTTAAAATCGCCATTGAAAGTCTTAAAGGGAAGGCGATGCGCGCCTGGTTCAAGATCAGATACAGCTTATCTTCATCAACTCAATTCCGCCCTGATGTTCTTCTCCGTCTCTATCGTTGTCTTGTTGTTCCAATCGCCACCTATGGTGCAGAAGTGTGGGGCAGCGATATGTTTAAATCTTCATTGGATCTCTTCCAAAATTGGAGTAAGTTGACTTGTAATATTATAACCATAAAGATTGCCAAGTCAATCCTAGAAGTACCAAAGCGCACCTGTAACATTGGATGTCTTAGCGAGCTTGGACTTTACCCTATATCAATAACCATACTCTCAAGCATGTTTAACTACTACAGAATATTGATAAGGATGGACCATAACCGACTCGAATATGCTGCTTTACAAGAAGATAGACTTCTATCAAAATCATCTTGGGTCTCAACTATTGAGCAAATTCTTCAAAACGCTTTCCCTACTTCAAATATTGTCAACATATCCTCACTCCAATTTACAGAATTTATAAAGTCTCAATTTGTTAACTTGTATCTACAGGAAATAAATCAGCTTCCGTCTGATAAAGGAAAAAAACTTCGCCTGCTTGGGCACATTGGAGATTCATTTCAATATAAGGACTATCTATCGTCAATTAAGAACAAGGAGCATCGTAAAGTTTTAAGTAAATTACGACTTAGTGCTCATCAACTAGAGATAGAGAGGGGTCGATACAACAACATCCCAGCTGATAGTCGTATTTGCAAGCAATGCAACCTAACGGAAGTTGAAACAGAGGAACATTTTATATTGTCATGTCCTAAATTCCATAATAAACGTTCAGACCTCATCTGTTCAACAGGTCTGACGAATGCGGGGTTGCCAAAGAAAGATCTCCTAACTGCCATATTAAACCCTAAGAGTCACCATGCCTCCAAAACCACCAAATTGTTGTATGAATTATATCAATACAGATTAGGTTAAATGGCATGCAGTTTCATTGTGTATAATAGCATATCTCTATTATTTGTTATGTATATATTATGTATGTCATGAAATTTGTTTATTCTCGTTTTGTACACTGCCCAAGAAGGGTGTTCTCTGTGCAAATAAATTATCTTATCTTATCTTATCTTGCAGTGATTATGACGTCACGTTTCTGTGACGTAATAACAATTCACTGATTGTGACGTCGCTGTTCTATGACGTCACAGGAGCGCCTTTTTGCTTTTACTGGCTTAGCTATTTAATGATGGACACATTGTCTTAATAAAGTGTTCCTCCTTTATCTTACGCATTATTGTGTTTGAATCTGCCATTTTATAAAAAGGATAAATTGTTAATTTAATCTCCTTATTGGCAGCGCATGTGTCCAAATGTTCACTTAGTGGAATACATCTTATTTTAGGGTCTTTGATCTGCTGCTTGTGCACCCGAACTCTGTCCCTCAGACATTCGGTCTGACCTATGTGTTGACCTTCACTCCCTTGGCATGTAATTACATAGATACCATTTCTTATAGAGCAATCCATTGTGTGATGTACATAAAAGAATCTTTTTTTATTTTAAAAAAAAGATTTTTTTCTCCTTCCACTAAGTGCTTACAGGTTCCACAGTTTCCACGACCACACTTGGATACACCATAATTAGTAGGGGTTTCCAAGTTGAATTTTCCCTTTGTCAGTATCTTCTTTAAGTTGTTACTCAGCCGTTTGCTTTTGACAAGTTGAACCTCTTCCATGATTTCTTTCATTCTTTCATCTGAATCAAGGATATATTTGTTTTGGCGTACGGCATTAAATACCTCTGGATTCTTAGGGTTATGTGTAGTAACAAGGGCAATGTCATGGTTTGTGTTTTGGATATTGTCTCTCACTGATAAGAGGGTTTTCCTATCCAATTCTGCAGCTTTTTGAATCCCATCTGTTATTAATAGTGGTGGATATCCACGTTGTTTCAAAAAGTTCTCAAGTTCCCGCAGGCTGATATCACGTGTCGTGGTTTGTGAAACAATCATACAAATCCTTCTTGCTAGATTGTATGGTATACTTCTCTTTGTGTGACTGGGGTGACATGAAGAGAAGTGCAGATATTGCTTGGTGTCAGTAGCTTTATAAAATATATCTGTGTCTATTTTCATTCCTGATATAGTTATCATAGTATCAAGAAATGGTTTTCATGGTCACTTATAGCCATGCTAAATTTCAAATGTTTATCTTACCTTTACACCTATATAACAGCGACGTCACAATCAGTGAATTGTTGTTACGTCACAGAAACGTGACGTCCTAATCACTGCAATGTATATATATGGAAAATAACTTCAGGTTATACTTGGTGTAGAAATAATTTTCACAATATCTGGAAGTCTTTGCAAAAGAGAAATGTCGACCATTCTAAGTCTTACAAACTGATTGCCAAGCACTGATTACAAACTGATTGAAGCTAAAGGGATTAATCAAGTTTTGGTATGTTTTTATTTTTAATCCGTCGGTGTTGTAGCAGTCACTTGCATCCTTACACCATATTGTAACATGTGTTAAAGCCCCATCCTCATACCTGCATGCGGTTGTTGATGAAATTTAGCTTTTGAGAAAAGACATACATTACTCAATCTAAATAAATTTAGATCAACAGATTTTTTATTTTGTCATACTGTTGATCTGAGATTGACCAGTGTGAGAGGTCGTCCCGGTGACCTTTCGTATGCAAATAAGGAATTCGCGATTTGATCAATCAAATCCGACGTTACAAACAGTTCATAGTCGCTCATTCAAGGTGTGAACGGAAGAAACATATAATAGCTTATGGCTGTTCTCAATAATAGTGTGCTTTTAGAAAAATAAATCTTGTTTTTGATACTGATAAGAAATATATCGGTAGGTTGATTTTATTTTGGTTGTATGAAATATATTTAGTTTTATGATTGACAAAAAATCAATATTTTTTTAATTATTTGGATGGAAATGAAAGAAATTAGTACAAACAAGTTTGATCAAAAGGAGTTACCTCCCCTTGCATGAGGATTTTCGTAAATATTGACATTTATCATGCTCTAACTTTATGATTATTATTCGCCACGTTAGTATCTGTGCGATGTGCAGTCATCATTTGTCATTGACAACTAGCAAATACGCTAAATCGTTTTAAAAAGAAAAAATATAATCTAGTAATACATCCAAGCAATCGGATAATTCATCGCTCTACTCCGCTCCAAATGACAGAGCTCCGAACATCATCCATTTCAAAAGATGTGCTGCTGAGTTGTTTTAACTTCCAGCGAGCTAGGGCATCTTTTCTGATTGGCCGAGCGGCTGATTTCAGAGGTCACCGGGATGACCCGCCTTACGGGCCAATCTTAGATCAACATGTATGACCAAATATTAAACCTGTTGATCTAAATTTATTTAGATTGTACATTACTCGGTAGAAAATCTTTCGTCAAAAGTTTTATTGCATATTTACATGCTTTAGTCAACAATATAACATACGTAATTTGACGTCAAAAGTCAGCAAACGTGCCACAGCTTTTAACGAAACGTCGGTGACGTCATCATTATGTGTGTATGATTATCATCACGTCTCAGTTACCGCAATTGCGTTCGATGGGTATCAACTATAGGGCGGCAAACGATAACCCTATTAGGAGAAACAGAAAAGAAATCTAGTCGTGCGCGAAAGACGGCTTTCAAGCCTATGTTTAGGAAACGGAAATTGAGATCGCCACAGTTGATTCGCCTTCACAATAATTCTGGGGCATTAAATGTTTGATCTCATGTTTCATAACTCCTAATACAAAATTCAAATTTTCAATTTTCAGCCTCTTGCATATGTTTATGATCTGATTAAGGTTAATATCTTATAATTAAATATTCATTAACAGTAAAACGTCTTCTTTTGATGTCCCTTTAGCCAGTTACGGCTCAACATAATGTTCTATATCATGTTCCATCATTTTATTAACTTTGGATATATGCAGATCTTGCCCCAAACTATATATTACCTTAGCATTCAATCAAATCTATGTAAAATATGAGTTTAATGACTAATGTTTTTGAAGATGAACCTTTCATACTTGTCACAGATAGATTGCAGATAAAGTACACATTGTTTAAGCTTACTAAGATAACCGATTATCACGTATGGGGAAGTATCGTCCTCAAAAAGCTGTTTATTACTGATTATCCCTTCTACTGTGTCTTTTATATATACAATGAACAATAGCAGAGAGGAGAATACCTTATCGGATTTAGAACCATTAACTTCAACACATCGCTCTCTATCTTCAATATAACTATCAAACCATATTAAAGGATTAATTACCATATCGTTTTACCTTAATACATTTGTGTCACACTTTATCAAAGGCTTGGTTTACATCACGAAATGCTGCTTTGATTCCCTTTCCTTTAAGACACCGGCAATAAACCATAGAGAAACCATAGTAGAAGCTCCTTGTGTGAAACCGGATTGAAGATTCAAAGCATATCGTTGTCGCTAAAATAAGTAAAACATGTTTGAAGACACAATTTTAAAAACCCCACACTAAACAACTTGTAAGTGCAAAAGGTATTTAATAGGAACACTCATTTAAAGTATCTTTTATGATTTTGGAGTACATATGCCTCTTTCCAACATTAAGGAAAATCACTGTCGGAACGTGAAATATTGAAAGACACTTGTTAAAGGGGCAGTCGCACGTTTTTTGATAATTTTATATTTTAATTCTTTTACCGACAATTGCAAGTTAATGATTAATGTATTATTTTTACAATGTCAAAAATCTCATTTCATAAGCCAATCATCCATTGGCAGAGGTCAAAGTATGAAGATTCACATAATATCAATTGGCGGTCATTTTGTGTGAACATCTTAAATTCATTTTGTGTAAGAAAAAGGAATCGTATGGCTGAACTTTACGTTATAAATTTGAATTATCACTGCCCCATTTAGTTTAAATTCATTGTCATTCAATTGGAACCATTAATTTTCATTTTCCTGACATTCCCCCTAAAACGTGCTTCTGCCCCTATAATGGTTCGACTAGAATACCACAATTTTAGAATTTTTAAAACTTATTCCTTGCGCGTGGGCCAATCGCCTCAGCAGCGTTAACGGATAATATCAGGAACAAAATTGGGGTACATGTATGATTGATATAAACTGGGTAAAAAAGAAACGCATCACTAAAATCAACTTTTCAAATTGCAATAATTTAGCAATTTATGTTTTAAATCGATTAAATTTGATTCATTATCATCAGTTCTAGTCAATTCAACAATGTGATGCGCTCGAACACATCTTATGATGTTTGTCGCCGAAATTATGCACCTTGAGAAAAAAAGCGCCGAAATTTGCATGCAAAAAAATCTGTTAGCATGTTGCACGTAAAACTTCGGATATTACACCCTGGTAATAGTGGGTATAAAAGCACATCAGTCCCATTGCGATTCAAACTCAGCTTTTTCCTTCATGCGACCTACAAAATGCCACGACTTAACGAGGAAATCCAAAACCGAGCAATTGGTCGTTTGGAACGCAGAGAAAGCCATCGTTCAGTTTCAAGACACTTCAACGTGAGTCATAGCACGATTTCAAATCTAGGCCAGCGCTACAGACTGTACAACTCCGCCCGAGATCGACCAAGATCAGGACGACTAAGCGCGACCACTCCTGCGCAGGACCACTACATCAGGATCTTCCATCTGCGTCATAGAACTGTAAGTGCTACTCACACCGCCGACAACGTTCTTGGACTTTGCAGAGTCTCGGCGGAGAAGATTAGAAATCGCCTACGAGAACAGAGATGAAATCCTTATTCGCCACCGACGTTAAAAGGGAAATATTTCAGCAAGGCAGCACGAGACCACACGCAACATGTCTTAATATGGACTATTGCGCAAACACCAATATGACTGTTCTCCCATGGCCATCAAAATGCCCAGATCTCAATCCAATTGAGCATATGTGGGATCTGTTGGACCGACGTCTACGACGGCGTCAGCAGCAACCACGTACACGCCAGCAGATGATGTATGCATTGTAGTATGAGTGGCAAAGGATTCCTCAACATCAGATTCGCTGCCTAATTCAGTCTATGCCACGGAGATGCAGAGAAGTGCTCCATGCTCGAGGGGGTAACACTAGGTACTGACTTTGACTACTACTATCACGGACGACGGCGTTCTATGAGGCAGTCGATTACACCAGTGTCTTCAGAATTCACATGTTAAACACTGTGCTATATTTTGTCCATTTACAGGCATTCGTTATTCGGTAATTTTATGTTAAAGAATGTATAAATAAAACTGATAATTTCTGTGATGCGTTTCTTTATAAGGATGTATCATAATATGGAACAGCTTCGTCAATATTTGTATTTGATTGGCTAACTTTCCTTTTCTTTGTGAATTAAAGTTCATTAATACTATTTGCGATTCCAATTCTGTCAGCGTAAATTTTATCTTTAAGAGTAGAAGTTGGGAATTATTGGGACGAGAGTTCACTTTTTGTGCAATTTTGTGATTAAGCGCCAACACATTGTAGTTTTATGCTTTTCGTTTATCAGTGAACCAATGTTATCATTGTATGGCCTATTTGCTTTTGGGACAGAAGATACGGTTTAGTTGCTAAATAGTTTTAATTTTGCCCAGTCGTATGTAAATTGCAACTTTGTGTAATCGATTACCTTTTCCAATAAAACTCACGTTTACATTGCTCATCCAAGGTACCTATTTTAGCCTGATAGTGACAGTTTCGTTCGGTTTACGTTTCTTACACAAATCTAGGATCTTATTGGTTAACTGGGCTGCAACTCGTTCAACGTTATGTTTACCATAAAAGTTTACAAAACCTAGGTTTCTATAGGTTTAACAATATTACAATAGATCAGGATTAATTTTTCAAATATCTTTTCCAGGTTTATGTTATGATGTCTGTCCGTTTTTTGCTTAATCAGTTCATTGTGAAATTAACATGAACTGCTGATGTATAATATAATAAAGTAACCACATAAACATCACATTTATATTATTTCCCTTGCACGCTAAAATATACTTATGATTCAACATTATATTTCATGTTCAATTCATTGTTTATTGTTAGCCTTAATTTTCTATAAATGCGGTAAACCTAGTATATTACTGGAAACAGCTGCTCTTGCAATGCATGGTCTATATTAGCTGGGATACATTGATATATATGCACTCGAAAAGTTTCCACATATATTAACATATCAATGTCAATGTAAAAACTAATAAGAATTAAACCATAAATTATTCTCTTTTTTTCTCGGCCCATGTGACTTGTACAGTGGCCCTTTTTTACCACGACTCTTTCGACGTTTTACGACCTTTTTTTCCTTCGGCTTCTTTGACTACAACCTGTAATTAAGAGTGTATCCAGTTGTTTTTAGCAATCAACGAAAATAAATAATTTAAGATTGAAACAGGTAAAACTATTATGTCAGTTGAAGCAGAGTCAAGCGCTTTAACCCCCAAAAATATTGATACTGTGACAGTGCCAAAATTTAACATTCATCAAACTAATTATTGTTTCAAAATTGACTGCCACAAAGGGAAATCTCATCAAAGGACGGCGTTCTCAGCATCCCTCGCAATACATATCAAAGCACTAGGCCATCCCATGTTGAGAACATCTGCCATTCCTTATCTGGACATTCCCTGACAGCCATTATGTAAACGTTCTGTAATTTGACCCTCAGTGTCCATCTCTTTGCAATCCTTAAATATTCGTGCATGTTCCCTAACTGGCAGACAGGCTCGGAGTCCAGCTACGGCAGGACATACTTCCCGACTGCTCTCGCCTGTGGACGCCATCTTGTTTGTAAAACTTCTGGTGAAAATCCCCCGCAGAAAATATAGAAGAAAAACCAAAAGTCTTCTTGTTTGTCATCATTTTAAACACGCTTGCCACGGAAAAGTGGAAAAACACATATTGTGTAGTTCAAGGGAAGTTAATTGGTGTTTGAACAGAGGTACTTAGCTTTTCTTAAAGTAAAGTGGTATTCCGGTACCTGGTGGAGTTCCCCCTGCTGTGAGAAGAGAACAAGGACTTCTTGGAGAAACTACAACTTGTTTCATCATCCCCAAAGAAGAAAGTTCAACCTCCGGCAGAGTCAAGGATCTTCCCGACCAACACAGAGGAGCAGACATGACAGCCTTCCTCCCAGCTCACTGGAGGATGAGAGACCAGCGGCGTCAGTGGACACAACCGTGCTCAGATCTACATCAAGATAACCGCTGTCGGCGATGTGGTAAGTGGTCTTCTCATCAGGAAGTTGACTGTCATGCTAATTACAAAAACTGCTTTTTGTGTGGTCAGGTTGGTCATTTGGCTAATTGTTGTTTTGATGCCCCTATCTATTATCAATTTCCCAAATTCAGACAAAATACCCAAAGAATTCACCATTCAAATTGCTGTAAGAAACCTACCTCTCAATTTCATGCTTCTGCCGTAAATTCTATTCATATTCAGAATCGAAATCAAGACAAAGCCGAAACTCAAAAACTAAACCCAAAATCACTTCAAAAACGAAATACCAAATCTTCAAAGCGAAACGAACGAGACTCTATTCGAAAATCAGACTTTCATGTAAGGAAATATTCGGCGAGACAATTACCCTTTTCGAACATAGGAGTTAGAGCATTTTTCGACTGTGTAAGCACAACCGGTCCGCTAACCGATGCTATTGCAAATTTAACAGAAAAGTTCTCCTTGCTTAAAGAAGAACACGAAGAGTTAAGACTTCTTTTTGATACAACAAAGATTCAATTCAGGTCAACTATTGAGTTAATAGAATCGGACATAGAAGGTTTTCAAACGAAACTTCAAGATCTTCGGGTTGTAAATTCGGTTCAAGTAGGTGTTATAATGGGGCAGAAGCAACAAATTGCAGAACTCAATTCAACTGTTCGAAGTTTGGAATCAAGATGCCAACAGTATCAAAGTTATCTAAATTATCCACACAACAATCACCATTGGCGATAATGCATGACAGTCATAAATCTTCTCAAGTTGACCACATGCCATGCCCATCAACACCCCGGCAGATTCTGATGTAACCCGTCCAACTGGTGCTGTACGCGACTCATCAGTATACAACACACCCGACGTCGCAGGACAAACATTACTCAGAGACTCGAGGACGAGTCTCACCGGGGGCAGCGGAATCTGTGACAGTGCCAAAATTTAACATTCATCAAACTAATTATTGTTTCAAAATTGACTGCCACAAAGGGAAATCTCATCAAAGGACGGCGTTCTCAGCATCCCTCGCCATACATATCAAAGCACTAGGCCGCCCCATGTTGAGAACATCTGCCATTCCTTATCTGGACATTCCCTGACAGCCATTATGTAAACGTTCTGTAATTTGACCCTCAGTGTCCATCTCTTTGCAATCCTTAAATATTCGTGCATGTTTCCTAACTGGCAGACAGGCTCGGAGTCCAGCTACGGCAGGACATACTTCCCGACTGCTCTCGCCTGTGGACGCCATCTTGTTTGTAAAACTTCTGGTGAAAATCCCCCGCAGAAAATATAGAAGAAAAACCAAAAGTCTTCTTGTTTGTCATCATTTTAAACACGCTTGCCACGGAAAAGTGGATAAACACATATTGTGTACTTCAAGGGATGTTAATACTAACACATTAACAGAAGCTTCTTTAAGGGGCATTTTAGAAGTTAGAATGATGATAATGAAGAAACATATGTGGATAACAACTTCTTTATTCATGAATTGCGACGTGTTTACACAGTTTCTTGTGTCGTTCTCAGGCAGATGAACAAATGGTGGATAGAAACATATATATAAGTACAGTAAACAATAGGTAGATAACTAACAATTAAAAAGGAGTAAATGTACTTAACAATGGATTAGACAAATGAAGCCAGAGATGTACAGTGTAAAGGAGAGTTTACTTAGTTGATTGCTTGAGGAGGAAATCATAAGCCGGGGGGTTGTACTACCCTTGATCACGGTTGATTGAGGGCCTAATCTTAGTAATCTCCAGTGCTTCTCTGTATTTTCTTTGGCGGTATTCTGATTGGTTGATTGCCAGGTGTGTGATTTCGGTCCAGTAAATTTGGTGATTGGGATTGTTTTTGATGTATTCTTCGATTGCAGATTTGTCGTCTTGCTTGTTGACTGAGGATTGATGTTCTTTAACTCTTTCTTTAGCATTAACAGAAGGAACGACAGTGAGTATAAAACTATCCTGAATATCGATCACTGTCAGATGATTCCCCTGGGTGTCTCTCATTCAGGCTACCTTTGTGTATAACGCTTCTAAAGAAAGTTGTTCACGAATGGGTGACACTAAAGGTCGTGTGAACAGACCATATCTGAAGCAGATACCATAAGCAGAGTTATTTTCAGATAAGTATGTGTGATTCATAACTTAAGGCAATGCGCCGTCAACATAAAGGCGTATTCAAATATTGACAGGTCGATACATTAAGTTAGTTAAATACTGAATGAAACCCTTTCATTCCCGTCTGACAGTGGAATCTTTTGAACTGGTTATAGACTGGGTGCCTATAACATGTCTGACTTAGAGACTGTAAAACATATTTCAAACACTTTACCTTAAATTCCATTTAAACAGTTCAATATTGCTATGAACTGACAAGGACACTTCTCTTCAATTTAAAACCAGAATGAATACAAAGGTTTTACACTCTACCATACAAACTCGCATCAGCTACTGTAAACCCGAGAGAGCAACCTGGTTATACATGTATGGTGCTCTTTCTACTTCGTCTAATGCTCAGAACATCATGTATTACCTAACAACAGTAGTTCTTAAATATTGCTGCTGTGTCGGAAATATTCACACAATAAGTCATGATTTTGTTTAATCATATTATTTGAAAGTTGTTTGTCATATTGTTTGAATTGTTGAAAGCTTTCAACAAGCTTGAAGGTCGAATGCTGCCACAACCGGCAATCGAACGACACATTTCAGATTTCCTGTCAGCAAGATCCGTCATTCAGTGACATTCAAAAGCAAAACGGTCAAAATAAATTAACCCGAGAGGATACAAATATAAATCGTAATACGACACTTACCTCATATGTATTTACAACATCACAGTCATAATACTGACGTCGGGTTTATGAACATATGCAGAACATATTTTAAACGCAGGCAACCGTCACGAGACAATAATGATTATCTCATTAACCAGACGTTTGTTTTCTAGCGTCAAAATGTTAATACGTATAATAAAATTTATTTCAATGAAAATCAATTATTTTGCTAACCTCTTATATTCATAAAATTTCTACATTTCATAACTTTTAAAACTCTTTTAATGTTGTTTAGGACCCCAAGTGTATTTTCCCACTCATAAGAACGAAGGTATCATACACTGATGCATGAAATTGTGAGTACTTCGTCACATCTCATTAACCTATCGCACGGGTATTATAAATGAGTTCGAAAAAAAATATTTTTTGGTGAGTTATGCATATGATACCACATATGAAAATACATAGAAGATGTGGAAATGATTTAAAATATTTAAAGATGTTATTGCGATTATTGTACTTTCTTTTCACCAAGCAATGGTGTTTAGGTAAAATATGTACATATATATATTCTTAGTACCTCAAGGACCGAAAATGTTTAGCGATGCATGTAACTGAGTGTTTGTTATTACGTGTTTGTGCTTATCCTTCTTTAATCAAATTATCTTGCTTTTCGGGATGTCATTTGTTTTACTTTGAGTGAAGTTTACTTAACTAATCTAACGAAGAAATCGAAATGTTTTGCGAGATAGTTGTCCTTAAGAAACGTCATATTGAGTTGCAGAAATGATTTCAGATATAAAGAGACCTTTTCATTTATCACGTTTAATCAACGTCTTTCATAAAACGAGGTCAAGGTATCTCACAGGACATCAAAGGCTTTAACCGCAGATGAAAACAAACACAATGTAGTGAAGAGCGACATTTAATGTATAACGTTGTATAGTCATAGCAACAACCAAACATGAATAACTTCCTGGTTTCTTTAGGGATTTTTCCAATTATACCATCAGCATACTTCCCCTTACAATATATTTACCATAGGAAGATGAGCGACTCAGGTTTTAACAAATATTGACTACAAACTCTTTGTATGTTTACACATGCGTACATCTTCGAATACATATAGATATATAGGTTTATTTGTGTTGAGCAAATACACTGATCGTGTAGGAAGGTGTAATTGAGTCTCTTTACAACTATACTGAAAGCGGATAGTCGAACTTTCATCGTTTATAACATTATTAGATTTCAAATCTCTATCACTTGAAGGAGTATTTCTTGACTCTTTACGGTGAAATTGCACTTTCTTGGATTCACATCTTATATGATTAGACTTCAAGTTTTGCTCATCACTTGCAGGTCAAACCTATCGTTCGTTAGTGTATATCTCGTTCACAGAGCAGTGCCGGTGAGTTACCTACCTTCAATATATCTTCAGTGTGTGTGTCTCGTTCACAGAGCAGTACAATCATGGCAACTAACAGGCCGGTGAGTTACCTACCATCACTGTACCATCTTCAGTTCTAAGTGTTCTATACGCCTATGATTTAACACCCGCGCGTTTACTATTGTTGAGTTTTTTGTGCATGAAGACAAACATTAACAAAACTCAATCCTGACAATAATTCATGGAGTGAAATATCAATTCAACTTGTTTATGCTCTTTTCTTAAACGTGGTAATAAACCATTGGTCAGAATGTACTACTCGTTTATCTGTGAAGTTTTGCTGAAGTCCTTAGAAGGAAAAAAGATGAAACGATTACTAATGCTATCATTAAAATTAGATATAAAAGAAAACCTCTGCTAACGATTAACGTATAACTCTTACATATTCACTTTCCTGATATTGCACAAGGAGTTATATCAGTTTTTTTCCTACAGGAGACCCTGAAAGCAATCCTGTCTGCCCTTTGTTTTACAAGTATTATCTTCCCATCCTGCAGATCTCAAGGTAGGCATATTTCATGACATACCACTTGCCAGCCCGACACCCCCATATCAGTTCTACAGCCTCAGTACATCGGGCTGATGTAAGTTATGGGATGGACATTGGAATTGGGAAAAAACCTTTTGGAACTTGTTAATCATTAATCATATCTGCGTCTCTACCATCAATTTTAAAGAACAAAATATATGGATAAGTTGTTTAAACATAATTATTTAAGAAAACGATTATGCATTTTAGGAGTTTGAGAAAGATACTGTGAACATCTGATTTCAATCATTTGCATATTAAAAACAAATATCATCAACAACATCCTTTTAGGTGAAGGAAACCTTAGCATTTTCACTCTCCATTGCTACTAATGTTACTCTGAAAAGGGAGATAACTCTAATCTAAAGTCCCGCGTGCTGATATTGAGTTAGATTGTTGATATGGCCTACATGTTATTGAAGACGAGGGACCAACTGGGCGCTGTCACTGTCTTGATGATGTATGATAAGATATAGATGTACAGTAGTCTTCCCCGTCTTCTGTAACTATCATATAATGCATATCGGGAGTCCTTTATTAAACTACACTGAATTTCCTCTCCAGCTTCATTTTCTTATCCAAAAATTATTGGGATTACAAAGTCATTTGTTTCACTGCAATGCTAATAGATTATATCTTTTTTCTTATTAGAGAAACTATAGTTGTGTTCAACATAACAATACACTTTCTATATTTGTGGTCGTAATATTTGTACATGCGGAAAACGATATGGACATAATCACATTTAACCAGACTAATTACTCACATATGATGTCTTTTTCATATGAATATCTCTTAAGGCATAACCAACCTTCCCTTACAGATACCGACAAAGTGGTCACCATAATTGTAGGTGATTTTCAAGAAAAACATTTGATAAAACTGCTTGTAAATGGTTCGGAATATGAAGAAGTTGAAACTAACACAGCGGGGAAACCTCATGGCATAGACTACGACCATCAGGAAGATCAGATCTACTGGACTGAATATGACCCCCCTTCCATAAAACGAGCTGACATCAACTTCGAAAATGTTTTTATCGTTGCCAAATTGTCTTCAGGTATGTTTGCTTCATGAAAGGGCAAATCTAGTCGTTATTCTATATACTGATCCTATTAAATACATAGATGGATTTGTAATAGAGATGTTAGTCGTACACGCAGGCTGTAGTTAATGATATTTTGACATCACAAACCTCTATAGACGCAAGTCTTGATCTTGTTATTCTGTGAGGCTCCTGTCTTATAATCAATAAAATAGTTGTTTTTTTAAATCATCATTTTACAGAGATTGAATAAAATACAATAGAGATACTTATGGAAAGAGATTAAACATATAATGTAATATTATTCAGATAAGCCTTCTAGCCTTTTAAGCTATTACAACGTCAACCATTCGGCCTTCGGCCTCATGCTTTAATTCTAATAATTCTGGGCACAACTATACTTTATTGCAAAATACATGATGATTAGGGCTACTCTATTTCTTAAATATCACCTGTAATTTCTCTTATTAATCACTTGATATTTCATTGAATCCAGTCTAGGTAAATACAATTTACAAAAAAGTTGCGTCCTATTTTACAGTCATGGGCATTGTTTTTTATTCACGATTCGATATATTCAAGTTTCATTTAGATTTTCGTATTTTATCCTTTAACTTTATTCAATATAGTATAAGTCTTATGTATATAGGAGCACGACCTTCCCAACTGGCTATAGAACAAGCATCCAGGAAAGTGTTCTACACCGACTGGTCTTCTGATGAGATAGTGTCTATGGATCTTACAGGATCGAATACAACAACAATCCTCAACTCTAAAGACATTACAGGTCCATTCCCAATCATCATTCATTCACACAAAAGGTGAGTGGACACATGGGAATTTACAGAAATTGTTTATGCTAGAAGCAATGATCACTTTGTTGTTTGGTAGATGCCAGATGCCAAATGCCAAATGGAAAAAATATAGCCATCTTGACGATTGGTCATCCAAACAAATAAACAGATATTGCTGATGAGTGAATTTGTATTTTTTTAAGCTAACAATATAGTTATGCGTCAAATGCGACTGGAATAGAGGCAACACTGCCAGACATAGACACAGCTCATGCCCTAAAGTTGTTGAGCTTCGTTGACAAAACCGGAGAGACGAAGTTATTCTCACTTGTTTTAAGACTTGGCCATTGTGGACTAAATGCTTACAAGTATGTTTTAGACAATGATTTATATCCTTCACGTGTTCATTGTTTTAACAATTGTCCAAATACTGTCCGCCATTGTCTTGTTGAATGTGAGGGGCATAAAGATCATCGTGAAGAACTCAGAGAGGTATCTTCCCACGGCAAGGTGAAAACGTATCGAGCAACTCCTCGTTTAGACTTTGCCATCACAAGGTAGAACACTGGTGGTCCGGAGCAGCGACACCTATCGTGACCACGAGTTACGCCCCTTATCAGCTCTTTCGACAATAGCCAATGAAACTGCCGTTGACATTCGGAACAAATTCAAGATACTAACAGACAATCTAATTTGAAAACTATCCGAGTGAAATTTAATTTAAACTTCAGTCCACATGGTTGTTTTCATGTTTTTGATGAGCACCGAGAATGCAGAGAAGACAAACATTAATGTATCACTCAAATAAAGGGTTTCACTCCCTTGTAAAACGCATACACATTTCAAATCAGTTCATTAAACATGCTGTCTTCTGTTTGGACTATTCTACTTCCGTGCAGCGGGTTGAAATGCTAGCACAGAAATTACGGCCAATGATGTCAAGGGAGGAATGGGAAAGTTTAGAAACTTTTTCGTTTCGCCCGTGACGTTGTGAAGACGCAGAGAGGTTGTTATATCTAAATCATATAATATCTCACTAATATCTCTCCTTGGTGGAAATTTAATGTTAGGCGAAGCCCAAAGATCAGTTTCAAATTTTGTCAAGAACACTGGCAAATATGATCTCTTGTAACATTTTATACTCCACTTTAACTTTTAAATGTTTTTTAAAAAACTCTCAATAATCACTCTTAGTGCCGGGCGTGTGTAGGTCATATTTGACCCAAACGTTGCCCTGAATTTCACCTACCTTCCTTCCCACCTAAACAGCTGCGATGTCATGGTTGTAGGGTTGTTGTGTGTGTTGCTTGAATCATGACTTGATAACGTACAGCATGACTCGGAAGAACGCTTAATGAATGGTTTAACCCATAAATGTGTCACGTGTGTCAAATCACTTCATTTTATGAAAGAAATATTGAAGAACCTTTGGTACTCCACAATGCATGTAAGACAGGCGATTTATGCTGCATATGTTTTGTTTTGTTTTGTTTTGTTTAGTATTTTTTTTACGAAACGAAAAAGTAAAACAATTTGACAAGCTTTAAATTTAATTTGCTTGTTTATCAGATTTGGATACCAAGTTTATACGATAGCTGTATTGCATCGATCGATAAACCTCTCCATTATATAATAGAAAATATACAGCAACATATGTAAATATAAAGTTTCAATGTGATTTATATGATGCAAACTTACGCTCCGTGATTTTAATGGTCATTGTTTTTTTTATACACACTTCAATGTCAAAACATCTAGCATAGTCTCAACAAATCGCAAAACTGTCGTTCAAACCAGTTTTCGTTCAACAGCAAATCAGCAACATTGACAGAAACCTCAAATAACGTAACAAATTTTGATTCTGTAATAATACAGGACTACCAAATATGCAAATAATGCCATAAAGCCGTTTCCTAACGAAAAAAAAGAATTCGAGTGACATACGCGTGAGCAGATTACAGGTGTGTCGGAGTGACTTGCTAGTGTTACGTATATTGTCCTAGATCACTCAACAGAGTGAAGAGCTCAAGATTTAAAGGGGCAGTAGCATGTTTTTTGATATTTTCATATCTTAAAAAGTTCACTAACTATTGTACGTTAATGCTAAATGCTAACTCTCATAACACAAACAAATTATCCATAGTTAGAGGAGAAAGTATGAAGATTCACCTAAAAACCATTGGCGGCCATTTTATGTGAACACCTTTAATTCATTTTGTGTAAGAAAAAGGAATCCCATGATGGCTTGACTTCAATTATATATTTGATTTTTTTTTACCGATTCATTTAGGTTAAATGCATTGTATTTAATTGAAACGATTAATTTTTATTTTCCTGACATCACCTTATATTCCCCCAAAAAATGGCAACTGCCCCTTTAAGTAAGATAATAGGAAGATAGATGGCCCTTAAGTTAAATCATGATGGACAAGATTTTCATATTTGATGCAGGTGTATTTGCACTGTAAATATTGTTGCAGACAGATCATATGGGGGGAGTACGAGTTTCCGCGTGAAAATCGGAGGATACGGTCAGCTGACTATGACGGTTCAAACATCAGGACGATCGTCAATACTTCGTCACAGTCGGGTGGATTAGCAGTGGATGAGGCGAGTCAGTGAAAGGCTTTCATTTTTTTCATTATATATATTCATTTGTCTAGTATAGTTTGTATAGTCTATACATGAAAAAAACGTACTAAATAGAGGATACTTCATGTTGTTTTTCAAATACCAGGTTTATAACATCGAGTGTCATGGGTAAAGTATATATTTCACGAGCGGCGCGGCAATGAAATATCAACTACAGTAGAACACGGATATAGCGAACTCGGATATAGAGAACAATCAGATAAAGTGAACAACTTTTCAAGTCCCTTCCCTATATAATATTCTTAAAATTGTATGTGTATAACAAACACCGGATTTAGCGAAATGAATTATTTGGTCCCTCGGAGTTCGTTCTATCCGTGTATACTCATGTCGCAAGGCTAAATAAAACTGGTAAAACAACAGCTTATATTCTATTTATCATATTCGATCCAATTATGCAATTAAGAGTACGTTTAAACTGTAAATATCTCCTGGTTTGTTTACATAACTGGAATTAGTATAATTTTTCGTCACTGCTCACAGTGGAAATATAAGAAATCATCCCTGTTTCTTCATAGACCTTATGTTTCACTGATAAAAAATTATTTCACTAAAATGTTTCTCATTTATATTTTTTTATGTTAAATAGTTTCACGTCCGTCAATAACTCTCTTACTTCATGATTTGAGATGCTTTTGTTTCCGCCCTATATATCCCAACTTTTCAAGGACCCAGTTAGAAATAGTGCCGGTGTCATAGAGTAGGATTTCCCCCCTAGACAAATTTCCCCCCGGAAAATTGGCTATATAGCCAAATTTCCCCCGGAGAAATATGGCTATATAGCCCGTTTTCCGCTTTAGAGTCAGTTTTCCCCCCTCTATAGAAAGGGGGGAAATATGGCTATATAGCAGATAACCTTTTACCACGGACAAAATACAGAATGGACGGGTTAAAACAATATACGTTATACGGATTTCAAGTAATATTATCAATATAATACAGAAATGGTAGAATATATTTACAGGGCAAATAAAACAGATAAAACGTTCGCTGTTTAACATAAATTTCTCAACTGCTTAATATATTGACTGATTTTACCAAACTATTTCGTTGCTTCTTGCTATTTGTTACACGTAATCTAAGTTAGGGGCATATGTATTTTAAAAGGTTGAAGATTGCCTTTCTGTGTTCATCATATAAATGACACTCAAACGAAACGCTTTCCCGCATAAATAACCACATTGACACGTGTAATCTGATTTAATGGTAAGCTTGTTAAAACATTAGTTTATCCGAAAGTAAGTATGAATATGTAATTATTCAATTATGAACATAGTGAAATGAATACTGATCATAAGGGGAACAACCGCTGTGAAAGAAACCGACTTCAGAAATATAGTTGTGCTGATTCCTTATATAACTTAACCTTTCCAATGCCTTTGGAACATCACAAGTACATAGACATCCTTTAAATCTCCCAAAGCAGTATAACCAATAACAAAACAACACATTAGAAGGCTATACACAATGTATAGCTTTAAAAAATCATGTAGTAAATAATTTAAGTGAAAATAATTGTACATGTGCAATGTGCTACTTTTTTAGCGTTTGATCGAAAAGTAAACAATTGTATATAATGAATTATTATTTAATAAAACACAAAACTCGGAGATTTGTGTTTGTAAATGAACAGAGACGAAATCAGCACTCTTCAATACAACAAACACTGAGCCAGGAGTTTAAAATCGTGTGGCATTACAAAATGTACAAGGACAGTGGTTGACTTTAGCCCTTATTATCCTAAAGTATTCAATTTACAGGGGGGAAATCTGACTATAAAGCGGAAAATTGGCTATATAGTGGATTTTCCTGGTTGGAAATATTACTATATATATTGTGTTTTCCGGGGGAAGCATGGCTATATAGTGTGTTTTCCGGGGGAAATTCTGCTATAAAGCCCGTTTTCCGGGGGGAAATTTGTCTAGGGGGGAAATCCTACTCTCTGACACCGTCACTTAAACCAGGTCTAGATTTTCCTTCAACCCTCTTTTGTTGCGTTCTCTGAAAACGACTCCATGGACGTGCCAGACGGCATATTGGACCAAACAACAATGAATCAAATGTCTTCATTTACAGCAATGCATGTAGATTATCAACCTAACCCCAACGATAATGGACGCCAGTTGAAGCTGACATCTCCCTGTTTGGTTTTTCCTCCCTGCTTTAAAGTAAATTTACAAGAGTAGTGTTAAATGTCACACAACCGCAGTAAGTCATATAGGGTTAATATATAAAAGTATTATTTAGAGGATATTTGTGTTTTCTTGACACATACCATGTTTATCTCATCGAGTGAGGAAGAAAGTTTATATTTTCACGAGTTCCACTGTTATTGTCACTAGCGACTGATAACACGGTTTATCTTTATTGATAGATCTCGGTATTTCACCGCCACTCATATAACAATCTTTATTTATTTGAACCAATGTTTGACTATTAAGGGTCTTGTTCTCATTGCAGGAGGCATCCTGTATTGGAGTGAATCAGACTCGATCCAGTCAGTCTCTTTAGATGGGTCCAACAGAAGAGTTATCTACAATGCAACAAAGTACATGGATCTCGATAATTTGTTCCTGCTGGACACAACTCTTTACTTTACAGAAAGGAACGGCCAGTGAGTAATTTGAAACTCATCATTGACTTCATGCATAGTAAGTGTAGTTCATTTTACGAATAAACACAAGAACAAGATTATATATACCTTCAATTCCAAAATAAATGGGACATCGTACTCTCATCTAAGGTTTATAATAGGATTAAGTCATCGATCAAAATTACTTGGCCAAGAAAAACGTCAAATAAAGAAATCCAAATATATTGAAAATCCAAAGGCTACACATGCTGACTGATCCGCCTATCAAGTTTCATGAAGCCTGAGGTCTTGCAGATTTTGAATTCTACCTGATGGACTTTAATTTAGATTCAAAGGTATAATGATTTGAACGTTTTCATGAAGTATTTCATTTATTGCCGGTAAATTGAAATGACCTTCTGGAAAGCATAGCCCTGTCGTGGTATTTACTGATAACAAATTATCTACATGCATGAATATTAAGTTTTTCAATTTTGAATACATGTACAAAACTATCATTCAGCTTGCAAGGGACCGGAGATCATCCTCTTTCTGGTGACAATTGTTACTATTGGTGTCGTTCAATTATCTACTTTTATTACCTACGAGGGCAGTCTTATCGAGGTTCATATTTTTCATATGTTGCCCTAAGGCAAAATAACCCTTTCTTATTGTGACGTCTTGTTATAAACAATGCTTTTACGTCACGGTTTACCTATGACATCACAATCTATATGGGCCGCCAGCGGCTACTCCGCCTATGCTGAGGAGTAGGTTTTGAGTATTTTTTTAAAATTTTGTGACTACGGTAAATAACAGAATATTAAATTCGTGTCCATGACATACTATGTTGACGACACTCGTGCCTAAGTATCGGTATATCCCTCGCTTTCGCTCGGGAAATACTAATATTTAGCCACTCGTGTCATAAACAAATTACGTCATGGACACTCATATAATATCCTCTAATTATTTCACTTCCAGTGTGTATCGTATATCAGTGGATGGAGGAGCAGCAGAGGCAATCTCAGATACCTGGTTTAAGTGGCCAAACGGTTTATATGTTCTGTCAGACAGAGCTGGGGGTACGTATCTAAATAAGAATCGAATAGTCACATAAAAGATAAGTATGAGTTCATATATTTGGGTTTGTCATATTAAATGACAAAAGGAATAATATGTAATTTCAAGCACTTAGAAAGATACAACATTTTTATATTCAAAGTGATAATTTGTATTTTGAATAAGGTGCATATTGTATCGGGCTATGGATGCTTCATGGGAAACTTGAAAAAACAATTAAACACTCGTCAATTTATTTATTGCCCTCAACAAAATTGCCTTCGGAAATGTTTTTGTGTTGTCATACATTTGTTCAGCTACACAAACAGCTGTCGGAATTAACTTTGCAAATTCTGTTTGATTTGTTTGATGTCGAAGTTGGATATTGTTCTCGGATCCTGCCCTTACGTCAGTGAAAACACGCCCATGTCTTCTTTTCAATCTTTAAGAAATTATTTTTACATATTTTATAAGCAAAGTAATGTCAGTCCACTATTTGGGATGAAAGTTGTATACTTCTGGTGTTTGTTCATTCACTAAGAACACCCCCAAGACAGTGCCCGTGTTACTCCCCAAGTTTTGATCTTTCTGAAACTTCACTCATGCTTTGCATATATTTCAGTGTTGCGTATCTTCCATTTTTTGGAGTGAAGTAGTTAACTTATATCGAGTCTGGCATAGCTCATAAGGTCGCCGAAGCACACACACCACGGTACACCGCAGTAAGGTATTCAGTCAAGGGATTGTTTATTTACATTAGTATTTTGGTATTCTTAATTATAGAGTGTCCTGCTGGTACATTTGGATCATACTGCAAGTCCTGCCGAGCCCGTCACTGTCAGGGAGAGTCGGACTGTCCTGCAGATGGTACCTGTTCTCAGGGATGTCAGGACGGATATTTTGGAGACTCTTGCACACGAAGTAATTAATGCCAAGTTTTCCTTAATTGTTTGAGACTTACCAATACACAGTTAAAACATTATACCATTAGATGAACAATGCGATCCATATTGCTCAAAATGTATACATGTTATATAATTTAAATTTGAATTGAATTTGAAAGAATGATTGATGAACTATATATGAAAGTCAAGCAATAAATCAGTGAATACAAAAAGCATTGTCAAAGTCCAAAATGTCTTATCAAATGCCAATACGGGTAAGGCAATTACTGTCACAAATGTTGTTGACCCGTCTGTCAATTTATGTGATCATGGGTTTTTTCAGCCAAACTCACAGATCCTGCCACTTTTAGTGTTGTTCTGCTCGTCGGTGCTGTTGTTGGTGCTGTTGCTGGAACTTTCACTGTTGTTTGTGTAGTGGTTCTAATTTGTCTCCACAGACAAGGCAGGTAGGTCAAGTGTATGTATGTCTGTTGAGACCTCTGCTTCGAATCCTTCTACATTTCCCTCTCATGACATATTTTCTAGAACGCTCTTAACTCACCGGACAGACGGACAGACACAGACAATATTGTTGGCCGAGCGACACTTGTACATAACGCCAATTATGTTTGTACGGTTTGGAAAAGTGTAGCCAATGAGGACCCATCGATGAACTTACCTAGCACGTCTCCACGTCAATATCCTTCCATGCATGTGGAATGCGGTTTTCTATCTACGTCTTTGAAGACTTGTAAATTCTTTTTTTCCCGATTGACACACAAGTAAAACTGAATATTGAGTTTGTAAAATAATTTCCATTTACAAACGATTAGATTATCCACAGTAAAACATGTAAACAACCTTTATCATATTTGCAAAAACGATGTAATTAAAAAGGCTTTCGATACAATCTCTTAACCTTTTATGTCAAAGGTGATACAAAAAATTGGTTTTGGGCATAACATAATCAAATGGTAAGAAATATTAATCTTACATACAACAACTTCAGTAATTGAAAATGGACATTTTCTTTCCTTCTTATACTGAAAGGGGATGTAGACAAGGGGGTTCAATCTCACCTTACGTTTTCATTCTTGCAGTTGAAATAGAAAGCATAATCATTAGGAATAAACTAATATAAAGGATAAGAACTTAATCATAGTGAACATATACTTGGACAGTTTGCTGATGATACTCAGCTATTCCTAGATTGATCTGAAAACAATGTCTAAACGCAGCAATGAAAAGACTCCAGAAATGTTACCAAATCTCAGGGCTTAGAATGAACAGAGAGAAAACTAAGGCAGTTTGGATAGCAGGTTCTACGTCTGAACGTTACCATACCTTAGTCAGTGACTTCAACTTGAATGGCACGATGGGAACCTTGAAATTTTGGAAACCACACATTGAATACTTCATGAAGTCAAATATGGATGATCAACACAAAATACGCTCAGAAGATATTAACAGATTAATTTCTAAATGGCGCAGAAGAAATTCAACATTCATTGGACAATTACAGTTATTAAAATTTGTGCTGTATCAACCTTAGTACATATCTTCTGTGCTCTACCGAATATACCAAAATATTGATCAATGAATAAACAAAATAATCTACAGATTCTACTACTTGCCAAAAGATATATTTATGTATAAAGTCTACAACAACAAGATATATTTTATGAAGCATGTCTATCTCTTCCTAAGGATGTACACAAAATAGATAGATTTATATAAAATGACAGATAATACCATTTTATAAGAAAATGGCTAGGATTGGTAATAAGGATAATTTTCAATAAAACAAAACTTCTAGTTATTGTTTTGTAGCCCTGCTCTGCTTCACTATATTTGCGATAAATCATTCACGAAATATACCAAACTGTCTTAATAATCCATCAAGTTTGTAACCCAAATTTCGAATTATTTCGAAACTTAAAGAATAGCTAATTAAGCTTTTACGTTCCAGGCTCCATTGTGTGAAACTAGATCGAGTCTCAGTCACGGCACCAACATGTTTGTTAAACCCTTACCCAGTCCCATTGGACAACAAGCAGATGGCTTCACAACAACCGGACAACACTGCACAACAACCGGCCAACTTTCTTAACGAGTAAACGATGTTATCTACAATGTTTTGCACACTGAAGAAGAGACCTATTAATTGAACACTTACCAGAATGACTTAAATGCATACCAGTAGATCTTCAGGTCGAATGTCATGAACAGTTCATGGCGGATTTTGTCATTTCTTATTTCGTATTTTTTTTAAAGATTGTAGAAGTATTTATGGAAATTTTCATGGTCGATAACCACTGAACAGATGTCGAAACGTAATGCATTTCGTTTTAAGTGAAAGTTCGTTTAAAAAAAATAAAAACTCTATAATCGTTCGAATGTCATCATGATGTTGTCTTCTTTACCCTTTACATTTCTTCAGTCGGTTGCGACAACTATTTTTGGAAAAAGTAATAAAAAAGTTATCGCCAAAGGAAACATTTCAAGTTATCCAAAAAGAGTTAAGTCAAAAATCCATATTTTACACTTTTTTGTGCTTTTTGCGTTTCAAAATTGTCATTTCTTACATAGATACCTTATACGTCAAGTATCAATACATGGAATATGTCCTAACCATCAGTGACCAACACTATTATATCGTTACCCTCAATACTTCGTTTTGTTTCTCTGTTATCCAAAACGATTCAATAAATACCCCGTTCCAGCTCAAAATGTATCTCAATAGTGCACCAGAATATATTCGCCGCTCTTAAAGAGCCAGTCAGATCGAAGACCATCTTGGTGTCCCTACTTGATTACGTTAGTCATTTAATATTTATAAAGCATTGTTATCTGGGAAAATGTGTTTAAATTTATTCCATAATGAGCTTTTCAGTGGGCATGGCAAACGACATTCCTTAAATAATTATACATTTAATGCAATTTACTCAAGAGTGTTTGATGTTGAAGTGTTATAGATATTTTTGGATTTTTCTAATTTCAGTGTTTCTATTAATGTATACCAATAAGGTTTATATCACATATTTTATAGCATTTGTGGTCTAAATGAGTGGAAAATGTTTAATCAATCAATACTGTTCAAGGTATGATGACATTTAGATTAAACGATGCATCTATATACTTTCCTACAAGCTTAAATCACTACAATTTCATAGAGATTAAACTTAACCATTCACATTCAATCAACACCTAAAAGAACAGTTTAGTCTCTACCTAGAAACATTATGTCAACAGTTATAACAATATCACAAGCGACGAATTTGTTCGACACATCTAATTTGATGAGAATTTAGCTAATGTTATCTAATAATTATAAACGAAAAAATGTCAATGTCATGAATGACATTCTGCCACATTCTGGGAATCCGATGAGATCGAAAGATATAAAGTTTCTGAGGTTTGAATAATTAAGCAATA
Organism: Steromphala cineraria; assembly: GCA_916613615.1. Lineage (NCBI taxonomy): Eukaryota > Metazoa > Mollusca > Gastropoda > Trochida > Trochidae > Steromphala > Steromphala cineraria. The sequence goes on along the minus strand of OU744728.1, from coordinate 65,105,268 downwards.
TCTGTCTTACAAATAGGCGAATGAAACTGTCAATTAATCATGTACCTTGTTACACTAATTCATTTTGGTCCTCCAGATTTGAATGAAAATCACAACCAACATTTCTAGTCCTGTGAAAGCATGCTAGCAGCATTAGCTCTGTTGTGTATGTGCACTACATACCTGGTGTCATCTGGTCCTGTGGGCATCAGACTGTGTCAAGTCCTCTGTGACAGAGACTGTTCTTGTTCATCCCCTCTCTATGATTCAAGAGTGATGTCTTGTGTCTTTGAATTAAACTCATCAATACCTTCGACACGGCATGAAATCGTAAGTTTCAATGACACTTTTAATTCAAATTGTCCACTTTAACATTTGATTTGTTCGTAGCAGAATAGGAGGCAACCTTTTTCTTTAGACATTTCTGATCATTCAATGGGTTTAGGTACTTAAAAATCACAACAATTTCAATAAGGGCATGAGGATGACAATGAAACTGGTTACATCTGAGTTGAGGTGATCTGGGGTTTATCGCCGCTTTCAAGAGTACTTCACTTATATTGCGGCTGCTAGTATTACTGAGAGGGGAAACCCCGCAACACAATTGTGGCTATGCATTGCGGTGAAACCTGCGAGCATCTGCTGGAACTAGCAACCATGGGTGGTACTGCACTGAAATTCGGTGTAGCATTGCCCCCAAAACTGACTGATAGTAGAACAGTTCTCTATTGCAGACAAAGTTGCCGAGCCCCTAGCGGGATTCGAACCACGGACCTCCTGCTCGGAAGTCGAACGCACTAACCACTGCGCTATCCCGCCCCCTTGTTACATTTGAATATATTCTTAAACAAAAACGAAACAGTTGTGCAAATGATCGCTTAAGCAACTTGATACTCAGGAATGAGAACATGGTTGAAAACCAATCCTATAATATCACTTTGTATCCAAACAATCTCAGCCGTTCAAAGACTTTGTTTATGTTTTACTTAACTGAAAGTCTACCATTACTTATTAATGTAGACATGCAAGAAGTCATTTTTTCACCTATTCAGATGGAGTTTTGGGTTGAGATTTAGCAGAGAAAATGGTAAAACTCATTACTTGATTTGTGCGCAGATATAGAGAAGAAGAGTATAAAGTTACTGTCATTCGATAAGGAAATGATTAAGGTAGACCAGTTTCAATAAGTATCTGGATCGAAACATATTATCATGTTTATGCTTTTATTTGTTGTGTCCATGGTTATATTACAGATACAGTCACTTCAATTCAATTTCTTTTTGAAAAATAAGTATATAAAATATCGGTGATTACATAAAGATATTAATAGAAACATGATACAGATGGGAGGGTAGTAGTTACATAAATCAATTATTAGTTATAATATGGAGAAGTTACATAATTATTTCAAATATGATTCTCCTATGTTACACGCATTGGACAATTTTACTAAGATTACACAGCTGCATAACTATGAACTAGCAGCATTGTATTAAACTGTATTGAACTAACGACGAATGGATGCTATGGCAAACATGAATGTCAGGCAAGTAGAAAACATCACAAGATTTTATATGCGAACAGCTGGACAGTCTTATTAATATCTACATTGGTTCGAAGAATAAAATTTTAAAAATATTGTTTCATTCAGGGTTGAAATTAAAACGGACCTCGATAGACACAATAATTTTACGATTTAATGTCTTGAAGAAAGGATGATTTAAATCACACTAAGAGCTATATGAGTGAAATCCTTTTGTTGTTGAAACTTCTCTTTGATTTTTTATAAAATGATTTTTATTTCAACAAAAAATATTTGATTAAGTGTCCTTGTATAATTGCTTATTTCTAAAATTGATTTTTAATTTAACACACATAGGTGTATTTTTAACTGATATATTGATGTGTTTTTGTTGAACATATTTATGATGTGTATCGATCCAAATCCATTTTTGTAAAATATATTGTAGTATCATTATCACACACAGGGACCATTCAAAGGTTCACATGCTTACTAAAACATACGGTCCTCTGACCCATGCCTACTAGATATGTACTGTCTTGATGAAGTATTTTTTTTCGTTGCTATTCTTAGAGATGCCAATCCGGATCATGTCTAACAGTACATAGCAGGCGTGGAGCAGTGATCTGTGTGAACCAGCACACACACGTGACTAGGAACAAGAAGACAGCAGTGACTAGGAACAAGAAGTCAGCAGTGACTAGGAACAAGAAGACAGCAGTGACTAGGAACAAGACGACAGCAGTAACTAGGAACAAGACAGCAGTTACTAGGAACAAGACAGCAGTGACTAGGAACAAGAAGACAGCAGTGACTGGGAACAAGAAGACATCAGTCAAGCATCAGGTGAGGTTTGCTACTTTACATTGTATAACATTTATATTTAAGAAAAATACTGTTGTTCATATTTGTATTAACATCAATTAGAATAATAAAATGAATCATTGCTTAGTTTGATCAAAAAAGGCAACATGTTTTATTGTCTATCTCTAGTGTTTAAAGGGGCAGTAGCACGTGTTTTTATAATTTTATATTTCCAAATTTTCGCTGATAATTGGACGTCAATGCTAAATGTATCATTTTGACAGTGTGAAAAATATCATTACACAAGCCAATCATCCATAGTCAGAGGACAAAGTTTGAAGATTCAGCTAAAATCCATGGGCGGCCATTTTGTGTGAACACCTTTAATTCATTTTGTATAATAAAAAGGAATCGCATGGATAAATTTTACATGATATATTTGAATTATTACTGCTCCAATTAGTTTAAATACATTGTCTTTCAATTAAAATTAATTTTCATTTTCCTGACATCATCTTATATTCCCCCTAAAAACGTGCTACTGCCCCTGGTTTGAAGGGAATCTCAAAAATAACAAATCGTTTGCATAGTAAAACCTAAGTTCCATCGTTTCTGAATCATAAACATATCACCCGAACGCAACTTTGAAGTTGTCTTTAAGTTGCGACCGCTGCACGAGAAATTCGGCCACGTGCGTCTCGGCAGTGATAGATTTCAGGCTACATGCGGCATTCTGACTTGAGCGTCCCTGTTGGAAGGACGTGTAAGAGTCACTTTAGAATTAGATACTTTTCGCTCCAAATACTTTGATTAGATTACTTTGTGCTCAATTGTTACAAACAATTGCAATAGAATACAGCCCCTTTAAGAACTGACCGCAGTTATTGCCTTTTTCATTTATATACACATAGCGCAAACATCTTAATATTTTAATTCTCCCCTCCTATTAAGGATGGAACCCAGCTGCCGATCAAGGCGCTCATTAGATATTCGTCGCATTGTTTGTCTTATTGCTTGGTGCGCAATTGCAAAGAGAATGAACACGGGAACCTCATGAATAAAGCTGAAGGTTCATATTTTGTTGGAAGTGATTCGAACATTTATCATTTCATACCATGAAGGTACATGTAAAAATACCATAACATTTTCACTTTCACTTTTATAACACCAACTCTTGAAAAAATGACTGAAAGCGCCCAAATATGTGTGTATTATCACAATCGACAGTTTAAAACTGTTTTACGCTACCCTTTTACTTTACATTTGTTGTCTATGCATCAAGGCACGTGGTCCTGTGCAATGCTCAGTCGACCGCTATCAGAGTAGTTCAGCAACAACGGGCGCAGCTCGCTTGATGGGTGAGTAACCCGTTGCTGGATAATCTGAGTGTTTGAAGGGTTGATTCCCTGCCCCGCACTGAGACATGAGTTGAGAAACTTGTGGTGTCACCCTGGGTAAGTGACTTATTTCGAAGTGTGCCTCTGTCCACCCAGCAGTAATTGGGTACCTGGTATGATACGATGGTAGTCTGAATTTGAACCTCGAGCGCCTGACAGGCGACCGGTTGTATTTTCCTTAAGGAGTGTTCTGTACTCGTTGACCAGGGGTAATATGTCTCTCAGCGCTTTGAGCATGCAATGTGCATGGATATATGCGCTATATAAATGGACAAAAATAATTATTATTATCAATGTCGATCAAATAAAAAATGTCAATAAATTTTGGTTTCCGACCATTGACTAGGTGTTCTGCACTAAATATAGAACAAAACAGGGACAAAAAATAGCACAACATATATATGTTTACTTGTATCTTTATATATGAGATGAGAACTTGTATATCAGAATAGAATTAAATTTGTCAATGTACAAGGAGCAGATATTTAAATTCCATATGAAGATCACAAACTAAACTCATATTTAATTCAAAGTCAAGCCTTCGAGCGACAATTAAATTTTGTATCAATATGTTTACTGATGCTTTGATACATTTCATTCAAAAGCATAGTGGTGTGTCAGAGATTTGAATCTTGGAGTGTATTGCCCTTCTATATATAATAGATCAAGAAATACTTCTTTATTTCTTGACCGATTCTTGAAATGTATGACTGTTCATCAACATATGATGTTAACGATGTACGAGTGCCCGTTCTTGTAAAACTTGTGTGTACGATCCACACCGAGATTCCATGTAAGTGGTGTAATTTGAATTAGTCAGAGGATCAATCAGAACACGGTTTGTTCAATGTTCAGCTAGCGAAACAAGGAAACATAGGATGGACATAGAACAGTTCGGCACTGAGGCTGTTTTTTACACACAGGGCGTCTATTATCCTTAACTTCGTTCATTTAAAGTATATCTATACTAACCATAAGGCAAAACATAATATCAAAGCAGCTTCAGAAGCGTAATTTGCTATCATTTTTTAAAACCCCTTGTTTTATCCGAGGCAAGCATTGACCTGGAAAAGAAATAATTCAAATACAGAAGCTTTTTCCCTTTTCTAGGGTTGACCATGTCAATAGATTGATGTTAAGGCCAAGTTCAATTAATAAAATGAAGTATTCTTATGTATGAATATTTTATGTATATTTCTTTACCATCAAATCCTTTATCAAAATTGTGATTGTTAAGGTATAATTAACTCTGAACGTTTACGTATGACAATGTGTTGCAGAAGAAAGTAAAGAAGAAGACTCAACGCTTTGTAATTCCACAAAATAAAGACAGCGTGACATGGCTGTTCCAGAGAGGAGTTGATATTAGATCAGTCAGCCATGTTGGAATTCGAATGAAAAAGGCCTCATACCTGAAATTTACTTTCACATTGGTAAAGTCATGTACACTATTTGTGAAAGTATATTTTTCATTAATAACGGAAATAAAAGCTCATACCTGCAGAAAGACGTTTATAGACGGACAGGTGTACAAGAAGATATCTAAACCATTTGTGGTAAACTTTTCCTGGAGGAAGCGCGCCATGGCCATCAGCATCTGTCATCAGGAGAAATCCTCAAGCTTTTTGTTCACACACGTGGTAAAGCATAGAATGGTTCTTAAAGATTTGTCTATAGAAGGAAGTGGTTCTGAGATTATGGTTGAAGCTAACTGAAATGGAAATGAGGAAAACAGTATGTCATAAAATGTTTCTGGATCTATGTTGATTGATGACTTTAGCCCTTACAAATCCCATCAAAATTATGTTGTACCCCCTTTCATTTATACCGGAAACGATTTGCTTTGACATTGCTCGTATACATTTACTAAATAAATAAATAATTACTGTTAGCATTGTTTCAAAGTGACATTCTAACATGACACGAAAACTAGTTTGAAAATACTGCGTTCTGACTGGTTACTCATAAACATTTTGGAGTAATTATTTCGCCGATAATCACCTCTAAATATTTACGACCGCTTCACATTCCTCCGCGCACGCGTATACAATCTGCACTCAGCGACTTTCTATTTACACTAGACATGTTGGCGACGACACTTTAAATTTCAATATCAGAAACTTGTCGACATTTTGAAACACCTACACATTTTAATCGAATAACCAGGTTTTTTCTTCCTGTTTGAAGTGTTTCTTACTGCTTCGCGATGTAAATTAATCACAGTCCACAGATCTAAAAACAAAATCAACGATCGCAACACCTCTCATACAGCGATTCGTCAAATGAACGGAAGCGACTTTATTCTTTAATTTCGCTGAATGCTGTCACTGCCCCTACCTCTAATTTACAAGTGACCACTTTTCCTGTCACAGTCTCCCCAACCATGACACAAAATATAACTTTCTTGACAGTTGCTTCCACTAAGTTTGAAACAGTTCACTGACACGTAGTGAACAACTATTTTCAGAGTAACGTCCCTTGATTTGATCAGTCCTTGCCGCTCTTGTAGGGGTTATGGGTCGACCCATGTATTTAGGTAATAATGCGTAACTTTGACGACATTGAAATCTGTTTTCTATTGATAATATGCTCAATAGATTACAGATGAGTCTATTTTAAAACGTGTTTTCTGTATGTAATGACATTTTAATTGTTATGTGTTCTTTATGAAAGTGGACTGTACCGTTGTTTTGCAAGTGAGTGGAACTGGTCTGCACCGGTTTTACCTAATCAAATCGCTTTTGCGCAAGTCAAAATAGTTCCACCTTTTTTTACTTATTAGTAATGTTAGAATGGTGATAAATCCATTCTGTTTCTTATTTTGGGGTTGTATGTCGTGCATTCTTTACCCCTAAATAAACATTTCAAACCTCGCAAGCTCGGTTTGAAATTATATTTAGGGGTAAAGAATGCACGACATACAACCCCAAAATAAAGAACAGAATGGATTTATCCCCTAAATAAGGTTTAAGATATGATGACAAATATTGTAACTATGTTGACTTTCATACAATAAAGATTATTTCAGAAAGCATGGAAAAGAAGTGAGATATTGTTAACAATTGGATGATTATTGAGAAAACGTAATAAACAAATGATTTTGGAATGACTCCGACCTTTTGTTTGGTTCAGTCGGTTAATCACTTCTCTCTAACAGAAAGTGGTCATTTAAAGGGGCAGTAGCAATTATAATTATCAATTTTTCACTTATCATTATACGTCAATGCCAAATATATTATTTTCATAGTGTCAAAAATATCATTACACAAACTAAGCATCCATAGTCAAAGAACAAATTATCCAGATTCATGTAAAATCAATTGGCCGCCATTTTTGAGTGAACACCTTTCATTCATTTTTTGTAAGAAAATGAATCGCATTGTTAAACTATACATTATATATCTGATGTATTACTGCCTCATTGAGTTTAAATATATTGTCTTTCAATTGGAACGATCAATTTTCATTTTCCTGACATCACCTTAGATTCCCCCTAAAACGTGATACTGCCCCTTTAACTTGTAACATGTAACTTCTCGGACTATTGTCTCCTCTCAAATCAGAAACCGTTAATTATTTAAAAAACTTGGTTTGTTAGACAGATATCATGTAAGACATCATGCCTAAAGATATCTGAAGTCGAAGCTTAACTTTACCAGAAAACGACAGAAAACAGTGTGTAATAGAATAATGTCTATAAATATGTCTGAAGTCGCTGTTAGCATATCGACGGACGAATGGAGGCAAACATTCATTAAAGGTCTTCAAGACAAAGTCTGGAAAACCTGTTGATTTTATCCGATTTCTTCAAGTAAATTATTCTGTACTTCTTTGTGAAGAAGAAACAGCCAGAACGGCTGCTTCAAATTGGACTAAAGTTGGTATACTGATAGTTCTAACTGAGGAAAAGACATTCGAAGCTTTTGGGCCAGATGGATTTGTACATTCGATGTTCAGTTCGAATCCAAAATCGAAAAATTAATATTACATTTTTTTCAAACTGGACTTGGAGACCTGATTTTTTTAAAAAGATGCGCAATAACGAACACCGAAAAATGGGTAAATCATGACAAATTCGTTGGTCAAATGGTTTGGCCGCCATCTCGCTTTTAGTGCATTTTCGACGGTTTCCGACCCCGCCAGCCTTTTGAAATCTTCTGATCTGAAGATACTTGCACTAGAGAACTGAAATTCAAACATAATGTAGCTGAAATATTCAAGTTTTAGATCGAAAATGATATATTATTTTATGTATAACTCGGCAACATTCGGGATCTGAAGGAAGTACCCGAGGACCCCCTGCACGTGCACTCACCGGCGAGACAGCGAATACACCTTAAAGGGGCAGTAGCACGTTTTTTGATAATTTTATAATTCAAAATTTTCACTGATAATTACAAGTTAATGTTGAATGTATTAATTTGACAGTGTCAAAAATCTCATTACACAAACCAATCATCCACAGTCAGAGGAGAAAGTATGAAGTTTCGCATAAAATCCATTGGCGGCCATTTTTGTGTGAACACCTTTAATTCATTTTGTGAAAGAAAAAGGAATTGCATGGCTAAACTTTACGTTATATATTTGAATTATTACTGCTCCATTTAGTTTAAATATGTTGTCTTTCAATTGGGACCATTAATTTTCATTTTCCTGACATCACCTTATATTCCCCCTAAAAACGTGCTAAAACGTGTAAATATCAATTTATCGATCCATAATTCCTTAATTACACCTACACGCGCGTTATTTCAATTACAACCATTTCCTATGTTACACATGACCATTAAAAAGTTGTCAGTTCAGGAGTTGGAAAGACAAACACCGAGAAAAGGTAGCCATTTTAGGTTAAAGACTTCAAATGTCTATATCTCCAAAACAGTTGCAGATATTTCAGCCAAATTTGTTTATGCCTCTGGAAATAGAATGATGTCATAGCTGATGTTGCCGCCATGTTGAATATCATGGGAAATGTGGTCATTTTGATAATGTTTTACTTCACTTTACTAACTTATACCTCTCAAACAAACATGCATGTGAAGTTCAAAGACTGTGTGAAGGTCACAAGAGAAGTCTTGAAGACGTCGACCTAAGAACTGTTTCTGTGTAGTAAATAGGTGGAATAATGTATTTCTGAGACGTTTATTCGGACGTTTTGGTCATCTAATGGTAATATATAATCATCCTCGTAAGCGAGGTTTGGCTGTACTTGCATATCAACTCTTTCCAAGAGATGTATTCACTTATCAAAATATATTTATATTCTCGAACCTAGTTTTACCATATCCAACTTGAATGGTAATGGTACAATGATAGTTCAGGTATGACTGACTATCTCTGGTAGAAGGTGGAAGGATAGAAGACCAATCTCTTTAAAATTGCACAACACACAGCAATATGTCTGTCACAGAAAGAACATGAAAATCGATCACTCAGACAGAATCTTTTGAAAAGTGCGTTTAACCCTTGATCTACTTTGCAATAGCTCACCAATGTATTTCAGCAACAGAAAAGATTTTCACATAAACAATTCGCTTTTTGGCAGAAAACTGCAAGAAAATTATTAGTCTGTAATCTAGACCATAGAGAAAAACTATTTGATTGACAACCAACCCAGACAGGGTTCCTGTCAAATACATCCTCTACTTCGCATGGGCATTTCAAACATTCATCATCAATGGTATTGCACTAATACAATCAATACGGCCTACGCTATACGATTCGGTATCTAGGCCAATACATGTAAGCTACGCCAATACGGGCACAATTAGGCCAATACGAGCAGACTTGGCCTTCACGACTCATGATTAACAACATTATGGTACAGTCATACGATGCACTGCCTTATGTACTTGACAGAAATTCAATTTATCAACTCTCGTTGAGGATACTGCAGTTGTGAAACATTGCACGTGAAGCGATCGCATCCGAAACTACTTTCCAGTATAACAATGTTATATGTTGGATCACACTATCTTGAATAGTACAGATTCTTGGTCTTTTCCTGGGGGAGTCCTATGCGGGAACCGATACCCACAGCCTCCGACAACTCCACAATACTTTATTGTCTACTCAACAATTTGAAGTAAAATTTTGTTTGTACACGGACCAATGGCCTAGAAACCAAAATAAAGGAATTGACTAGATTATGGCATGTCACGTATATGCACATTATAAGTTAATCAAACCTTTTGGCTCTAGGTGTAATAAGTAATAAATCTGAAGCTCAATACTAATATCTGAAGCTCATTAGTAATATCTGAAGCTCATTAGAAATATTTTAAGCTCATTAGTAATATATGAAGCTCATTAGAAATATCTGAAGCTTATTAGTATTATCTGAAGCTCATTAGTAATATCTGAAGCTCAATACTAATTTTGAATTGCATAAGTTATATCTGAAACTCATTAGTAATATCTGAAACTCAATGATAATATCTGAAGCTCATAAGTAATATGTGAAGCTCATTAGTAATATATGAAGCTCATTAGTAATATCTGAAGCTCAATAATAATATCTAAAGCTTCATACTAATATCTGAAGCTTCATACTACTATCTGAAGCTTAATACTAATATCAGAAGCTCATTGGTAATATATGAAGCTCATTAGTAATATATGAAGCTTATTAGTAATATCTGAAGCTCATTAGTAATATCTGTAGCTCAGTAATATATGAAGCTCATTAGTAATATACGAAGCTTATTAGTAATATCTGAAGCTCAATAATAACATCTGAAGCTTCATACTAATATCTGAAGCTCATCGGTAATATATGAAGCTCATTAGTAACATATGAAGCTCATTACTAATGTCTGAAACTCAATACTAATATCAGAAGCTCAATACTAATATCTGAAGCTCATTAGTAATATCTGAAGCTCATTAGTAATATCTGAAGCTCATTAGTAATATCTGAAGCTCATTAGTAATGTCTGAAGCTCATCAGTAATATATGAAGCTCATTAGTAACATGTGAAGCTCATTACTAATATCTGAATCTCATTACTAACATCAGAAGCTCAATACTAATATCTGAAGGTTAAAACTAATATCTGAAGCTCATTGGTAATATCTGAAGCTCAATAGTAATGTCTGAAGCTCATTAGTAATGTCTGAAGCTCAATAGTAATGTCTGAAGCTCATTAGTAATATCTGAAGCTCATTATTAATGTCTGAAGCTCAATAGTAATAACTGAAGCTCATTAGTAATGTCTGAAGCTCATTAGTAATATATGAAGCTCATTAGTAATATCTGAAGCTCAATAGTAATGTCTGAAGCTCAATAGTAATATGTGAAGCTCATTAGTAATGTCTGAAGCTCATTACTAACATCAGAAGCTCAATAGTAATATCTGAAGCTCATTATTAATGTCTGAAGCTCAATAGTAATAACTGAAGCTCATTAGTAATGTCTGAAGCTCATTAGTAATATATGAAGCTCATTAGTAATGTCTGAAGCTCAATAGTAATGTCTGAAGCTCAATAGTAATATCTGAAGCTCATTATTAATATCTGAAGCTCAATAGTAATAACTGAAGCTCATTAGTAATGTCTGAAGCTCAATAGTAATAACTGAAGCTCATTAGTAATGTCTGAAGCTAAATACTAATATCTGAAGCTCATTAGTAATGTCTGAAGCTCAATACTAATATCTGAAGCTCATTAGTAATAAATGAAGCTCATTAGTAATATATGAAGTTTATTAGTAATATCTGAAGCTCATTGGTAATATCTGAAGCTCATTAGTAATATATGAAGCTCATTAGTAATGTCTGAAGCTCATTAGTAATATCTGAAGCTAATTAGTAATATCTGAAGCTCATTAGTAATATCTGAAAATCGTTAGTAATAACTGAAGCTCATTATAAATATCTAAAGCTCATAAGTAATATCTAAAGCTCAATACAAATTTTTGAAAATCATTAGTAATAACTGAAGCTCATTAGTAATATCTGAAGGTCATTAGTAATATCCGAAGGTCATTAGTACTATCTGAAGCTCGATACTTATATTGGAAACTTATTAAGTCAATGTACATGATTGGTTTAAGTAAACATAAATGCGATTTAAGAATACAAAGAGGCCAGAACAGAAAATAATCTGTTTCTTAACACTTTCATAGCATAACGGGATAAATATGCTGACCCTGCTGTTTTCTGTATCTTGGTATTTTGCCAGCAAGGAGAAGTAGTAGGATAGACAAGTTGAATATTTATGATGTTAATTAGTTTGCCCCTCGCTTTGATAACTATTATCTTATCAGTTGTTAAATGAATACATGTTGAATAAGTATGAACATTTCTGAAATATTTATTTATCATATTTATCCGTTAAAGAGTACAGTTTAACATCATAATTGTTCAAAATGATCATACATTTTCATTAATGCAGAGCTTATCTTAAACATCGCCATTACAGAATATGTTGCAAAGAGGGAAATGAAGATTAAATGTAAGACTAAATCAGAAATCAGCAATTCAGGCAAATCAGCATATGATTACAATATTCCAAACAAGGTAACACCAAGGTAATACCATTGTTATGCAAGCACCACAAATATGGGTATATGACATTAGGATAAACATATATTGACACTCTGGCAATCCTGAATACAGATAAGCAGCAATATTAACGTTATTTATCTGATTCCGGTTGGTCGCATTCACATTATCCATATCAGACAACGCTAACTGAAGCCTGCTTACATCACTGGCATATTCCAAGACAGTATGACCAGAACGATTAATATTTCATAAAGGTCCTATGTTATCTGTCGTGCCTCCAATTAGACGGAAATTAAAATCCTAATAAACAGAATATATTACATAATGCGACCAATCGAAGCGATCCAGATACCGCATACTTTGTTGATCTATTTGCTCATACATGTATGTTTTAATGAAATCATAACAACATGGGGATCATGCTTGCAACACTTGCTCTGTTCGGTTTCGTCACTGCATACCTGGTGTCATCTGGTCCTGTGGGGATCAGACTGTGTCATGTCCTCTGTGACAGGGACTGTTCTTGTTCATCTCCATATTATGTTTCAAGACAATTCATTTGTGAGTTTTTATCAAATTCATCACATCAATTACAATGGAATGGAATGGTAAGTCTAAGTATATAAGCGTGTTGTTTTAGCATAGTGGCAGAAACTATGTGATGTTAATATGAAGAAAGTCACTAGTGAAAAAACATGCAACTTACTTTTTTATTTCATCTTTCGATTTGAAACATATCTTGACGTCATAAAGATAACAAACACTCACTTGTTTTCTAAGACAAACTTTGGACTGCTCAATATAAGCATAAGGGTAGATGTGTGATAGTAAGAAATGGAAACAGAAATGTGAAAGTTATAAGTATCATTGTCATATAATTTCAAGTCAACACTGTATTGAACAGGATACAGATACGTTACAGATAACGTTGAATGCATTTAGTTGGTAAGTTTTCTTTAACTTACAGCAATTTTCAGGCATGTGTTTATTGATGTTAGTACATGAACTTTAATATAAAACATGTCCTATTCAAGAATGCAGTTAGAGCTCATTTGATGTTTCGTTGATGCAGGGCAGGTGATAGTTGTACTGTATCAGGATCACTTGAAACATCAAATAAAACACTCTTTTTAAAGAGGAAACCGAAGGACTGTTCACTTTTATGTGAATATGACAACCCATTACGTACCACTCATCATTGTAAATAGTTACGAAAAGATCTAGACAGTTTCTTCATTGTAAACGATTAACATTCATGACAAACTATTTGTATAGTAAAATTTAAAATAGTTTATAGCAAAAGAGCAAGCAAGTCCTCTGTTTTCAGTTGATTTAATAAAAGCAATAATAAAACGATTGACCTGTTTAGCACAGTCGTATTCATTATTATGCAAGTCTCTTCAATATTTATCAAGTTTTTTATTTACATGATTGTTTCAAGCATCAATAAAAAAGGGGGGAAAGGAAACAACATCTCGATTCGAATTCCTCTTAACACTTGCTCTGTTTTCATTCGTTTGATTAAGTGAATATAGTTTAAGATTGACCTATTTGATTCAAGCATCAAGTTTCTAATGGTTATGTCCAGAGAGATGATGCACATTTATAACATCAGATAGTTGTGTCTCTGTTTCTCGTTTCAAGAAGTGTACATCTGGCTCATGTCGAGCAGTACACACCAGACGTGGAGCAGAGATCTGTGTGAAGCAGCCCAGCAACTCGGTCAGACAGAAAAAGCTGTACAGCAACATGGTCACGAACAGTCCGGTGAGCCTTTAAACACCATCAACCTCGTAAGACGTATGTTACATAGAGATTATTAACCGAGAAAGTGTGCCATATGACTTTTACGAAATGAGTTAATTTTTTTATTACCCGAGCAAGAACGAGGGTTATACATACATTTGAAAGACTTTCGAAAATGTCATATAACACACTTTAGTGTTATACTTTCTTTATTACGGATTCCATTCCATTTTAATTGCGTGGAAGATTTCAGAAAATGGCCTGCTTTCTTTTTCAATAATGACGTCATTTGACGAACATTTGATTTATGACATCAGAGTCAACCCCGAAATAGCCTTGCTGGGCTAAGTGATATTTGCACAAGTGTACATTTTTAAAATAGGTCACTGATTATGACTCTTCATATACGTTATAAAATAATATAGAACGAAATACTTTCACAAAAACACCATTTGTTATCAATAACCTGCTATTCAAATGCGAGAATTCAATTGTAGTATCACAGGGCAATAGTAAACTAAATCATTCATGCTTAGATACATATTTATATCAATTGCCATGCCGTTAGGAGATAAATCAGCGGCACATTGCAGAATTGTTATAGCTCTGAATTTAATTTAAAGTCGAGCTCGTATGTCTATCTCCATTTTACCATAACAGCGATATTTAATTTGAAATTTGTTCGAATATACGCGCTCTGATTTTTCACAGTATCCAATCAGAAACGAATATTTTGCACAATCATGTTAGAATTAACAATAATGAATCTTGAAAAAAAATTATTATGAAACTTCTCTTACAAAAGTTTAGCAGAAGTCCATTGACATCGCTGCAAGTACACGTTTTTACATCGGAGGAACAGTGTTAAATTATGACGTTCGAATATAATGCTTGAAATTTCCTTAAAATAATTGTCACTGTATTCATGCTCGAACTATACAGTCACTAGGCCTTTCGAAACTTGCACCAATAAATGTATGTAATCACAACAAGGTCTAAACTTGTGTCAGATGGTATCTCATTATCTCACAAAAGAAAATACGTAAAATGATTAGGTGCACTACAAAGGCATTTGAGTGAATTCATTGGTAGTTTAAAGTTTAACTAAAAGGAGTGCTAATATTTTGGGAAACTTTCAGTTTTATGAGAATGCGACACTCGTTAAAAGTAATCTTTTTCAATATTTAGTTTTGAGGTGACGCGTAATGCTTTAAGCAATAACACACTTAAACCACAGATTAAACACAAGTAGTAGATACAGCCGATAGTTGTATCACGTATTGATATAGATACATGTTTTATTAGTAATGATTAATTCTGTATTTATTAAATTTTAAATGTACTCATATTAATGAATTTACACGAATACTTAACCAATAAGTTTTGTCCAGGCTTTAAAATATGACAAACTGGAGATAAGCACATTAAGTAATTACTATTTGTAAATGATCTCAGAAAACAATTTAATGATAAAAGATTAAATGAAGTTAAGCGAATATTAATAAGATGTTATTTGATGTTGTCTATTTTGAGATATATCTTTTGTACTAACTACAGCATAGTTAAGCTCAACATAGTTTCAAGTTGACGGCGCTACTTCACATCATTGTTTACGTTTCACGTGGGAGTTTCACCAACATTTATTCATTGTAGAAAACGACGAAGAAGACAAATCATCACTTCGAAATCCAAAGTTTATCAAAAGGAATATCCTTGGCAGAAAAGGGACTTCACATTGGAACTTTAATGCAGATTAAAGTCCAGCTTGACCACTTTAACACACTGTCGTTAATCGTTCCATTGACCAAGCAATGTGCTGTAGGTATAAACGTACTGAATATGATGAGACAACTTAGAGTTAAGGCAAAGCATTGCAAAAAAATAGTTTTTAACAAGGACAAGTACGAAGGCAATGTTCACTCATTCTTAGTCTATTTGACCAAATCAGTCTCAGTGTTGTTGTTCAATATTTGTTTTAACTTCGAAGATAGCAATTGCGTTTTATCTAAGGTGATAAGATTGAAGAGTGAAATAAGAGATTTCGTTATAAAAGGTAGAGGCAGTAGGATAATTGTTGATGCAAGATAAATAAAAGAATGCGGATGGGTGATATTAGACACATCCGTTAATGTCAATTATGTCATAAATGTAAATAACGGAATCTTGAAGTTTTGTTTGAAATTTGTTATTACATCAATCTACATTTTCTGAAACGATTTGACATTAAGTTCAACATTGTTTTTCTTGTTGTTTGTAAATCAAAGTACCAAATAAAGACTTTTGTAATTAATACTCATTGATTTTGTTTGTAACAGATGGTCAAGGCATCTCAATGATCTTATTATCATTTTGAATCAATTTGACCTTTCACCTTGTCAAGCACGTTCTTCGTTTATTTAATTTTTTTTTCATTTTTACGCACTAACTTTTTCCGGGAAATAATGATTCATTGCTGATACGGACGTTATTGCTAAATATATGGAAAATAATCAAGCAACAACACATTCAATTTCTATTTAAATTCAAAACCAATAACCTCAGGTAGATCTAAAGGCATCTTACAAATATTTGACATCTCGGGACAAATCTTGATGTTGTCATGGTAACACATTATGCACGTGCTGCATGCTCGTCGCTCGATTGTTTTATCCTCAATATACTGAAAAACAAGTTTTCCTGATTGCATTTACAACTCAAGTTGGTTTGATAGCAATTGAATATGCTCTGTACTTATGTGAAACCTTTTTGAGTATGTCGTTCGTTCAAGGATAAGAATTAGTATCATAAGAATCTGGTGTAGCAGAATTTCTACAGGCAACAACAATGAAGATATATTGTAAGGATTCCTATAATAGCTCTTGGCAAATACTTCTCAGGTTCATTATATTGAACCATTGATTATTGATAATATGGGATAACAAATCTGGGGTCAAGTCAACACAACTCTTGTATCTCATGAAAGCACCTGATTCAAGTTATCTTCGAGCAGAAATGTTATCAGAGTACGTTGGGAACTAGCTTACTTTAACCAGGCCCGTAGCAAGCGCCCCCCCCCCCCCCCTCCCCCCCACTAATTTTGGTGAAAAAATTTAAACCCGTTTTCAATGTGAGATAACTATTTTTATGGGTACCTGGCATGAAGCCTTGTTCACTTGATGAGCGCCTTAAAATGGCCGCCAAAACCCATGTGGGTTGTACGTCAGTGTTATACGTCAGGGTCAAGGCGTCGGGGTAATGAAATGTAGCGCTATGAGCATGCAATGTGCATGGATACGTGCGCAATATAAATGGTCTATTAGTATCTTATTATCATTATGATGACAGTGAAATCATCTCACGTCGGCAACGCTCCGACTCCCCACCCCCCCCCCCCCCCCCCCATCCCCACCCCCCGGGCTACAAAATTTTAAATTACGGGCCTGTTAACAGCTATTTTACAAAAGTAGTTTGTCCTTAGCTTTTGGATTCGCCTTTAGAAAAAAACTACATTTTCTAACATCCTGTCTGAACGAACGTTATGCTAACTCCTCTAATCTGTACTCCTGGGATCAGAAGCAAGATTCGCTCGCGCGGCCCGACTGGGGATACAACCAATCAAATCATTTTCTCGCCACTTTCTCGATAAAACTTCAATGAGGAAAATGATTTGATTGGCTATATCTAGCTCCTGAGCCCAGGGTACAGATTAGTGGAGTAAGCATAACGTTCATTCAGAACTTTCTCAGTCTACTCTGCTCTATAAAGAAATTAGAGAGTTCAAATAAACATACTCGCTCTTAATGGCCATCAACAGCTTTCTAATACAGGAACTGCTAAGGAGGCCAGTAAACTACTACCTGTCTACTGTGAGAACAGTACAGGTGTGTGATTGTAATCTTAATCAATGGCAACTGTTGAATTTGTAACATACGACTATAAATTGTTTGAGTGGCATTCTCGAGGTTGATGGTGTCAAGACGACAAGGGTAATTCTATGGATGAACAACTTCTTTATAGACAGTGGCGACGTTTCGGTACAGATCATAATACCGTTTTCAAGCATATCAAGAAACTACGAGGAGTACAGAATTGTTTACATATTGGTATGATAATGGGAAAACAATAACAGAATAAGATAACATCTGCATTAAAGAATATGTTTTCAAAGAAGCTAGGAAATAACGAGATAAATGGGATACCAGTTTGTCAATGAGTTAATTGGGCAGACATGAGTTGGAGGGACTGGCGAAGCCAGTAGGTTTGAGAGGATCAGATGGTTGTAAGCTGATGGAATAAAATAGCCATTATCTCTATTCAAAGAGGGCCGGAAACTGAGAATTTGTAAAGCTTCGGCTTCGGCATTCAGTGTAATCGTGGCCATTAGAGCCTCATCGTGGTCCAGTGTAAATGTAACGTAATGGATACTCACGTCATAATTCAATTTGAACACGTTCCGTGTTCGAATTGGTTGCATTAATAAAGTTACATTTGCCATCAGTAATCGCTTGGCATAGTATTCCTCTACTTTCTAAGCTTTTTAAAACTGGGATTTAACCTAGATTCAGTGTTCACGTAAGAGCAGGCTTTGATAAGAAAATGTTTAAAAGTGGGTTTGCCTCTTATTCTACCTTCAAATAATTTGCACACTTAATGTGTAGATAGTATTATTATATATAAACTGAATGTTACATCTCTTTGAATTTGAATATAGTAAAAAGTTACGTGTTCAGAGGAATTTGCTTTGTTGTGTTTTAACACTCTATTAGTTTAGTGTTTGGTGCTAAAATAGCAGACCTGTAACTTTAATGGTAAATAAGTTATCTCCAGTTCTTCATGGGTGGGGTCAGTTGTACTGTTGCCGATCATGCACAAAAACAACAAAATAAATCATTAGTTATTATTAGTTATTAACTTTTTTCAATTGCATTTTATGCGTGGTCAAAATTCTATCGCTACCTTTTGGTGACATGATCCTTCTAACGAAATCCATAATGTAAAAGAAGTTGACTATTTAGAAAGATTTAGAAACAAATTTAGTCCGTAAACATATACCATAGCTTCCTAAAACAGTCGGAGCACATTTTTAGCAAAAACGTTTTCTTAGAATCTTATGGTTGTGTTCAGAATAGAAAAATGATAAATCTCAATATTCCGTCATTTTCAGACAAAATAACGAATACACGTTTCCAAAAACATGACTTATTTCCTTTTTTTGTGAATGTGCGTTCATTATCAAAGAAAACAAAGTCAGTTCGGTTAAGTTTTACAATTTTTACTTCAATTATTGCATGATCGGAAATAGGAGAATTGACCCCACCCATGAAGAACTGGCTATAACTTATTTACCATTAAAGTAACAGGTCTGCTATTTTAGCACAAAACACCAAACTAATGGAGTGTTACAACACATCAAAGTAAATTTAGATAAACACGTCACTTTATATGATATTCAAATTCAAAGAGGTGTAACATTTCTTTTGGCGTTTAGTTTATATATAGTATTATGATTTACTAGAAAATCAAAGATATTTCCATATCTTTACTTCACCTTTTTAAATTGACAGACATTTACGGATTGCATCATCTTAAGTAAATGAACTTTTCGCACAAACAATTATACACCATAGCCGAAAATCTAGCAAATCTTCAGGACACTTAATGTTTCAATCCATCACCTAACGTCAACAATAGAAACAACAGGGCAGTAAAGGCACTCACTGTCATTACTTACAATAAGTGCAAAGATTATTTCATTTAATATCTGATATTTTCCTTTTGGGGCATTTATTTTATCTAGTTTAAATAACTTGATAATTGTCTTGAAATTAACCAACAGTAACAATGGTTGTCGAAATATTGTCGATAATGTGTTAAATCAATATATTATTACAGAAACATGAAAATCTTATATTTTTATTTGTGGCCCCATGGCTCATTGAGGGTAATGGTGGAATTGACTCCGGCATACCACCTACATGTACCTTGTATATGTAATGTAGATAGGAACCCTTCATACCTTGGTCGAAACTAACTGTATGTAACGTAATTTGTATATTTGTTTAAATATTATGACAGTTTAATTTTTTTTATTAAATTGAATACAAAATTATGCACAGAGGAACAACCGCTGCCGTTCGTATGAAAAAAAGTCTTGACATAGAAATGGAAATATGAATAGTGTATGTTTGCTATTTATTATCTCAAGGAGAGAATTGGTACAACTCGTGTATATATTAATGCAAAGGAATATATGGTTGAAAACTTCTTTGTCGAATGTCGAATATGTGTCACACTTCTGATTGAGAACGACGCAAGAATCTGTATCGAAACGTCGCATACCATAATCAAAGAAGTTGTCATCCATATATTCCGCTGCAGTAGTGTCCATCCAACTTCTAAAATGCCTCTCATCGACGTGTATATAATGTTTTGTAGGATCACAAATAATAAAAACAGTCCGTATCTAAATATTAATTTATACAATTGACTCATCAACTCCCCTTTACTAAAAGTATATTGAAGAGTTTTCGATTTTTTTCACAAATAAAATGATTTGACTTGATAGTTTTGAGAGAAATACAAAGACGTATCGCAGCCTCCGAGGAATATCTATGATAAGATTCGAGTGCATGCTTTTCATTTACACGTTATTGGTTTGGCCTACATCTCACTTCTTGATAATCACGTGATGCACAAATGTATGTGCTTAGTAGGACACTGTCTAATCATGACAATACAGAAGCCTGGTTGTTTGAGCATTTACTTATCTAAATAGGGTCAGGGTCACAATCACTAACCCAACTCCGGCTTTACTAACGACCAACAAATACTTCATCAAGATTGTCTAAATGAAACATTTTTTTTATCAAAATTAAGGGATAATATTAATAGGTTTATGGTTAAAACAATAACATTTACTCCGGCATTCCTAATGACAAACACCAAATTTGACATTTAAATACACAAATTTCATTTTTGAAAAAATACATTTGAAATAACAGGGAATTTTAAGAGAACAGGCCCATTCCAACTCTGGTAGTTTGAGCGCCGAACCACTATTTGATCAAGTAAAATGCTAGAATTAAGTTTTGAATTTACAGAAAAGGGAGAATTTGTTCCTTGTTTAACCAAGGTTTTAACATGTTTCACGCATCGGCAGTATGACTATAAATGGCATAGGCAAACCTAATAGAATCGTATATCGTACTATGATTTGTGGCATATGTGCTAATCAAGATAAAATCAGTGTAAGTGTAGGGCCTACTCGATAATTAAAACAAAAATAATGATACACGCCTACCTCGATGCGCACAATCAATTAAAATGTCAAATGCCATTTGGTGAGATGGTCCAGATCTAAAAAAGGTGAACTAGTTGCCAGTATTTGATTTGCTCTCAATCATTTGGTCTTACTTTTTATTTGGAAGGGAAATTGCCTGAAATACTGCAATAGGTTACGCTACAAAGCTTATTGTTGTTTGATTGTTGTCATTTCATTGAAGAACCATACCCTGATTACCATCAAATATTGATCACGTGATTAGTTGCGATCAATGCGAGAAGTTGATCATTACAGATAGATAGATAAATGTGTATTTGAGTCTCACCACACAAATATATACACAATAAATTTCATCAAACACACAGTACATTAAAGTAGTGAGCCACCAATCAGAGCTACTAAGGACTATAAAATAAAGATAGAAATAGCATATGTACATGAACATAGCGAATGAAGATAAAAACAATAGTATAAATATACATGCTAAGAAGAAACAATTATATGACCCATAGAAAACATTATTACCTTATATTCCGCCTAAAAACGTGCTACTGTCCCTTTAAACAGTGAAGAATTTACCCCTGATTCCTTCTTCAATTACTCGCCAAAATGTGACAGGACTCCTAGTCAGCTGTTAGTCGCGGGATGCATTGTTTTCTCTCATATGTGCTATTACGTACACATTGAATGACCCATTTGTGCCTGCAAGGACTCACAAGACATTATACTTGCGAGTCCCAAGCTCAGCGTTTTTTTAGATGAGTCACTGCTTAATGAAATGTATAACCACATTCCAAAAAAGCTAGCCCATGCTCCAGATCGGCACACATATCTTACAAGACTGAATCCAGTCGGGGATGTACGACGATTTCTGACTGGATAAAGAAAAGGACGTTAACTAACATTTGTAGCGGGAGAGTACAGGGGCAGGGGTATAAATACGTCACCAGAAAGACACACGTTACTTGTTCTGACCCAGATTGGAATCCTATTGTGGTTTCCTAGAGACGGTGTCTCGTGGGTTTGA
The DNA here is from genome assembly GCA_916613615.1 of Steromphala cineraria. Taxonomy (NCBI): domain Eukaryota; kingdom Metazoa; phylum Mollusca; class Gastropoda; order Trochida; family Trochidae; genus Steromphala; species Steromphala cineraria. The sequence goes on along the minus strand of OU744728.1, from coordinate 65,083,025 downwards.
GTGTATATATAAAGTGAGAGACACAAGAAGTATAATACAGCCAGCTGTTTACCACGATGCTTCCATTTAAGGACATTGCACTCACTCTTACAGTTTGTAAGTACATATTATGAACTTCAGTAATCAATGTTTGTTGTACCGTTAATTTGTAGATAAGAGTGACTAATACTTTACATAATTATTTAATGATTTAATAACTTTACATATATGGCAAGCAAGATCGTGTTTTGTTAGAATGAATTTCTTTCTTTTGAAAACGTAAAACATCCTCCATGCTCAAGAAGTTAGATAGTACGATTTGTTATCAGAATCTCAAGCTGGGTTTAGACCCACTTATTCGACAATAGACAGTTTATTTATACTTCAATCTTTATGCACAAAATATTTAAGTAAACCAAAAGGTCGCTTTTACTGTGCATTTATTGACTTCAGAAAGGCGTTTGACTATGTTGATAGAAAGAAAATGATGTATTTATTAATTATGAAAGGATTAAATGGTAAATTGTCAAATGTATTGCAAAGTATGTATTCCTCAATTAAGGCATGTATCAACACAGAAAATGGAATCACAGAATGTTTTAAAACTTCAACTGGTGTGAGACAGGGCTGTGTTCTCAGCCCTGTATTATTCATATTTTTCATAAATGTAACTTGTAACTGAAATGTATAATTCATGTGATTATGGAGTTTTTGTTTCACAGGATATTGCTGATATAATGTTGTTACTTTTTGCAAATGATATTGCTTTATTGTCATTTTCAGTAAGTGGTCTTCAGAAACAATTAAATGTTCTTCAATTATACTGTAAGAAATGGGGCCTTGAAGTTAATCTAGAAAAGACAATTGTGTAATTGTTTTCAGAAAAGGTGGTATTTTAAATAGATTTGAAAATTGACATATTGTAGCAAAATGTAAACGTTGTTTCCTATTATAAATATCTTTGTTTGATTGTATCCTCCAGATTATCATGGTCTGTAGCTTTCAAGCATCTAAATTCATTAATTCCTGTATATAATGTATTTAAAGAAAACAAGTTTATATCTTTTAAAGTGGTTTCTAATATATTTGATAGAAAAATAGCACCAATTCTTTTATATGGTTCAGAAATTGTGTGGAATTAGTTATAATGACTCAATTGAAAAAGTCCATGCTTTGTATTTTAAACATTTATTAGTTGTTGGTAAATATGCCTCAAACAAAGCTATTTTAGGAGAAACTGGTCGTACAAGCCTATTTGTTACATCACAGTTACGGGCAGTAAAATATTGGTTAAAGTTATTGCGCATGAATCCAAATAGATTACCTTTACAATGTTATAATATGCTCAAACGATTTGATGAAAATGGTAAATATTCTTGGGTGTCTGATATAAGAAATATTCTATTCATGTCTGGGTTTTCCCATGTTTGGATTTGTCAAGATGTTGGAAATGATAAATTATTTACTTTTATGCTTAAGCAAAGATTACAGGATATATATTTTCAAGACTGGCATTGCAAAATATCTTCCTCAAGAGTTGTATTAGTCTGGATTTGTATGTCACTATTCCAATATAAAATATTTACTTACTCCTGAAAAATATGTATCTGAATTACAGGATATAAATCTTAGAAGACCATTTTGTAAATTACGTATATAATTACATGATATAAATGTTAGTATCCTTAGAAAAAAAAGTTTGCAAGATGAAGAACAAAGTTTTTGTCGCCATTGTAATGAAGGCTGTGTAGAAAATGAATCGCATGTGCTCCTTGTCTGTAAACATTACGAAACTCTAAGAGACAAATACCTCCCTATGATATCTACTGCACATAAAGATGAACAATTAATGAACAATTTTTTGAATCAAGAAATATAAGTACCATAGTGTCAATGTCCATGTTCCTTAAACATGTATTTGAAATAAGACGTAAATAATTTATTTTCACCCACGTGACTAAAACTAAGGCACATTGTAAACCACTACTGTACTATAGGTCATATGGCCTCAAATATTGAATAAAGGTTCTGTTCTGTAGATAGTACAACTTAGGTTTGTTACGTACTTTGCTGTTATGTGAATGCATGAGATAAAGAGAATTCGTGTATGTCAATGTGAAGCCCGTGTTTTGACCGGTGAAGCTGGAAATCTACGTGGAGAACATGTTTAGCACGTGCAATGCCCCCCTCCCCCCAGGATTTCAATTGCAACACAATCGGGAAATAATGACAAAACACGTGCACATATGAACCAATTTGTAGCGTGGCCTCAGAGTACGTCCCATATCCGGTTAGTGAGCACCGACAATTGCATTGTTTCGTGTGTAAAATGTGAAAAATTGCCACTTTTGGTATCATGACGTACACATGGATTAAGATGGAAAATGTATTCGAAGTCGTGCATTCGGTGAAAATAATCAACACACAATCATTCACGTAATAAAAAAGTACCAATTTCGCTATGCACTCTAACACGATACTATACATAGTAAAAAAAGGTTGCACCCCGAGTAGTTTTCACTAGTAAAAGATATCTGATAAAACAGAAGACAATATTCCAGAAAATTCCGATGTACGAAGTGTATCGGTTTAAAAAGCAGATATCAATCAATCAGGTGACTGTCTGATATTTACATTCATTACATTCTACGATGTTGGTGTCCAGAAACAAGAATTGTTACACAGAAAAAGACAGAAGTTTTTATTGGTTGCTGCAATTTGAGCTAATTCATTCTTTTAAGTGAACTGATGAAACTTTAGAATAAGCTTTACAACTATAAATCACTGTTTAGAGCAGTATGGGCCATAAAACCTGATATTTTTCAAAAAGAAGATTTGAGAACAAAATCAGACCTGTCTTAACTGCAATGACCACTCTATAATATAGAGTAGCGTTTGTGTAACTGACTGAATTCACAAGAATCTCAAATTAATAAAAAAAAATATTTTTTTATCATCTTTTTCTCAATGATTGTCAATAATTATTGAAAAAAAGAGTATGAACTTTCTAAGTACTCTAACTTGCTTAGCTTGCTTATGAAATATTTTGTTATGTGTCAATGTCAATGTCGCATAGTTTTGGCACACCAACAATAGTTAATTTTGGTAAAACAAAACACCAGACCATTGCAACTTCAGTTGTATTTTTATTAAAATGTTAACATAAATAAACAAAACTGGAATAAATGATTCATAACACATATTATCTAAATGTCGTTTGTGTTTTAGGTAGTCAATCTATACCAGGATTGCCAAAGCAATGCATTATAGGTATAAGTGAAGGGGGTGCAACGCTTTTAAAAAAATGTATATGAGAATATAGGATTGTTTCAGCAACGAGTTGGATTTATGACTGAAAGAGTATTGTTTCAGAATAAAGTAAATATCCGACCTGTTGTTCATTTCAACCATGCTACAACTTGCAAGAAAATCTTTCCTGAGATATCCCATAGTACTTTTTCAATGTTTTGAGTTTAATAGATGTAATGTTTTCGCACATACTACCAGGTGTCTTCCTGATATCCGGATCTGGAGTTGTGCTATTTGATGGCGATTCCTCGTTTGTCATGTAAATGGAATTTGAGAACATTGAGTAGATTAAGTCGTGTGAACTGGAAATTCTATTTAATCCAGATATCCTCCTGATATCCGGATCTGGAGCTGCGCGTGATGGTCCAGGATCTGATGGTGTCTCCTCCACCTATCCAGAGAGAGCTCCAGATCTAGAACTGGAAGACCCATCCACTGATCCAGCAGCTCATCACTCCGGTATTCTCTCCATGCTGGGGGCCTTGAAGGGCGGAGATGAACCGAAGAACATGGAGAGTTTAATCAAGGGTTTGTCAGTCATGAAAACTGGTTTTAACTCACTTTTGAAACTCAGCCCGCTCTACGAACAAAATGTCGAAAAAGCCGCCAAGGAAAATCCCTCTCTGCGTGTTGTACTGAAGGCGTCGAAGGGTCAGATGCCCGATATTAAAGATCTTTATGATCTCACAGTAAACTTAAGAAAGAAAGACATGATGTCGGACTTTCTAAAGGTTGAACGGAGAGACCCACATTTTGACGAACTTACAAAGCTGATGGACGACTCATCTATAATGCAGTCAGCATCTGCTCTCACTAAATTTTGGAAATCGTGACAGGTGATGATATCAACTTTAATCAGAATGTCGTCACATCCGTACAAAACGGAAACATTGTCGAAACAAGTGAAAACGTAGCGCAAGTCAACATGATATATGTAACGGAATGTTTCTTTGAAGGCTTCACAAATGTGAGTATCTTGTTTAACCTGATCTTGGAAGGTCAAAGTCCAAGCACGATGATTGACATCTTAACACAGATTAATGTCTCCAAACTTACCAAGATCAAAGTTCTACACCAGCATCTGGACAACGACAAGTTCAAGATTACAGACGGATCACCGACCTTCCTTCCTGACCCTGACGCCAGCAGAATCCTTGACGACTTTGCAAGTGCGAAGAAGATGTCCAAACAGAGGACAGTGGATACAAGTAAAGGTCTGTGCTAAGTCTTGTAACTGTTCACATACATTGCATTTACGTTAAAGAGAATTGTTTCAAATTTGCAGTTTGTTGTGTCAGCATTGGACTGAAACAACTTATAAATAGTCTACGTGTCAATTACTATTTTAATCCAATAAGAATGTCTGGATCCTGCAAACGTGAAAGACTGAAACATAACATTTAATTATATAAAATATTGACTATAAGTAAGTGAGGTAGCACACATTACATTGAAATAGGATAACGATCCAATGGCAAGGATAATAAAAAGTCCTTTCGGCAAATCCTGGGCGGGAAAATGCCTATAACTGGTTTCAAGAAAACTTCTGAGACGCGATATAATATATCATATCTAGGTAGGTCAACTGAAAGAGCCACGTTCCTGCTGGCCAACAAATCTATATTGTTTTCTATTGTTTCAGCTATCGACCTTGTGAGTGACCTGATGAAACGTACTACATCTCTTCTAACCAGACTTCTACACGATGCTACCAGAGCAGCAGCTGCTAACCAGAGCAGCAAGTTATCAGTGGGATAGATAACTATGACCATGCTATTACTATGACCACCTTGACCAGCCGCTCCATGTCCACTGATACTGCTGTATATCCAAAATGAAATAGCAGTGAAAAGTTTTCTTGCTATCTAAAATTCCAAATGTCGTGGATTGACATGTTCTTTTTTTGTACTGTTAATAAAACAGCAAAGCAAATCATGTTTCGTTTGTATCAACAACAATTTAAAACATGAAATGCGTGCACTCCGAAAAGGTACTGCCTTTTTGGGATAGATTAAAATTTCATGTTTGTTTCAGCCAAAACATCAATTGAAAGTTAGCCCATTATTTTGTATTGCTTAAGAAAGAATGTTAAACATTAATAAACAAAATTGTCTACTGATCAATCGAATAACACAATATGTCCCTAACGTTTTAGTAGTAATCATGAAACTTAAAGTTAAATTGAACGGCATTTAAATATTTCGATGAATTTTTATCTAGTTCATTATCTACATTCATTTTCATAATACTTGAATCAATGCCACTTTACAAGAAACACTCTTCGATAATAAGGCTTTTAAGAAGTAAATGGCAATAAGAAAATCTGAGATAAGCCGTTCATTTGTTTTATTCACTTACTCGCATATTTAATTAGTCCAAAGTATTTGTGGGTTATTTGAATTCGTCTTCTTGCTTCAAGAGGAACATTTCAGTATCAATTCCTCTTAATGAAAGAAGTAACAGGACCCCTCAACATAGATATCGGTTATTGCAAACAGACTAATCTCCAAAATCAAGAACAAAATGCTTGCCTGTTTCGCGAAGCGGAGTGAAGTGAAGTGAAGTTTTTTTTATACATGTAGAATATGTCAAGGTATATTGGACTGAAGAAATCTATATTCCTGCGGGTTGTTAAGTTAGGGGCAGCTTCTTCTTTAAGCTAATCAGGCCTGTGTCCAGTGTCCGTCCATAAACATTGTGCCTTTTCGACTTATTCCCCTGAATCAAAGGGCGTGGTAAGCTGAAACCGTGTGAACAGACTCTTAGTTTAATGGGTATTATTATGCCCCGCCATTAAGTGGGAGGGGGATATAGGTTAAGGCTCCGTCTGCCCATGTGTTCGTACATGCGTCCGTCAGTCCGAGTTAAAGATGACAATTTTCTCAAAAACTGTTTAAGATATGATAACCGAATTTGGTGTGTGTCTTCAGAGTAAAAATCATGATGGAATTCGATAATTCAAACGACGCAATTGTTTTTTACGGAGTTGTAGCCCTTGTTCCGACTTTATGGACTCTTTTTTGGGGGTGTTTTCAAATAGAAACATTTTTTCTCAGAAACTATTTCATATAGGAAAACTAAATTTGGTGTGTGTCTTCAATACCTTGATGAAGTGCAAAAGCATGAGAAAAGGTTTGGAGCTTTAATGAAACCTAATTTGGCGGGGGATGTTGATGACTATATTTTCTTGTTATTTGTGGATTTGGCGAACCTGTGGCCCCTGTTAAGGGCTTGAGAACATTTTGATACCCTGATTCATCAATGAAGATTCGGTAACCTTCTAACTTAATTGTGGGTTAACCATAACACTCTTTTAATATGTAAATCAAAATCAATCTTTATTCCTTTGCAGTGGAGGCCATAGGCCCAGTCTACATTTTTAGATTTACAGAGCGGTACATGTGTATAATTACAAACAATACGATAAACAAACACTCGCAATATATTATTGGCGTAACAATTTATCTCTAAGAGTCATTGCATTGTGTATAAAAATTGATAAGTTCTGGACAACATCTTGTTTGTCTTCAGACATAAGCATATTGAATTTATTTAAAGTTGGGCTTGAATAGAAATAATACGGTAAATACAAACGCCTTAGATGTTGGTAACATTTACATACAAGCAAGAAATGAAATTCATTTTCAATAATGTTATCTTTGCATAAAGTACATAATCTATTTTGTCTGGGTTGGTTAGAATAACGACCGGTTTCAATTTGGAGGCGATGTGAGGCACATCTGAATCTGGCAAGAGATGATCGAAACTTTGATAATGATAAATTTGTTATATAAAATTCAACACGAAACTTGAATTTAAAACAAGAATAGAACGAATACTTTGAACTATTTACAAGAGATGAGTACCATTCCTGTTCATAATTTACTTTAAGTCTAAACAAAAATTCTGATAAGAATTTATCAACATTATTCAAATTTTTTTGTTGTTCCCAAATATATCCAAATCCAAAGGTGTAGAGAATATTCTTAATTGTTGATGCCCAGTTTGTTTTACCATTTACAGAATCTAAAAATAACATATAACAACTTTTCTTTACAAATCTTGAATCTGGCATTTTACATATTTTACACCAGTATTTAACAGCCTTTTTGTAAGCACATATATACATAGGATAACGTCCACATTCTCCCCTAACAACATGGTTCGATGTGGACCGTTTCACATTTAAAAATCGTTTACAACAAAACATATGTACAATTTCCACTTCTTTGAATTTATCAACTCCCCAAATCTCGGCTCCATACAGAAGAATGGGATTGATTTTAGTGTTAAATATTTTGAAAAATAAGTTGTGGGGTAATGGATTTAACATGAAGAGAGATTTGAAAATACCATATGCAATTCGTTTGGCTTGCAAAGCCGCGTAACTGACATGGGGAGACCAGGATAGAGAACGAGAAAATAAAATACCTAGATATTTGTAAGAGGAAACAGCATTCAAAATAATTCCATTATAATACCATTTTTCATGTTTACTTAGTTTACAATCATTTTTGAATACAACAATCTTTGTTTTGTCCAAGTTGACAATTAGCTGATGGCTCTTAGTGAAGCTTTCTAATATATTTAAACGTTTTTGTAATCCAAATACAGTGTCAGCAAATAGTACAATGTCATCAGCAAAAAGTAGTAAAAACATTTGTACAACATCAGGGTGGAGCTGTATGCCTGGATAACATTTTGATTCAATTTCTAAAGCTAATTCATTAATAAAAAAAGAGAACAATATGGGACTTAAAACACACCCTTGTCGTAAACCCTGTGGGCAGTCAAACAGCTGAGAAAGAGAAATATTACGTACACGTCCCTTGACACAATTATAGATAGATGTTAGGACTTTAAGCATCTTTGGTGATACGCCTTTGAATTTGAGAATTGCCCATAATTTATTCCTATTTATGTAATCAAAAGCCTTCTTAAAATCAACAAAAAGAGCGTAAATTTTCCCTTTTTTCTTACATAAATATCGTTGGATAACAGATTGCAAAATGAAAATATTATCAACTGTACTGTAGCCTTCCCTAAAACCAGCTTGAGATTCTACAACCTTATCATAAGTATTTGCCCAAAATGCAAGTCTATTATTAAGTATAGATGTATATAATTTACTAAAAGTACTTAGCAGAGATATACCCCTATAATTGTTTGGATCGTTTCGATCACCTTTCTTATACCCCCATTTCACTGAGCTACGGACCCCTACGGTACTCGCGGACGTTCGCGGAATCGCCTCTTCGGAAGAGCTTCGGTATTCTACGCGGAAAATAGGACAAAATCCTACGGAAAATGTACATTTCACGTTGTTTCGGAATACTTTCGGGACGCTCACGGATCTTACGGAACACATACGGTTAAACTACGACACAACTACGGCTAGGAGGCGGAAAAACTGCGGAACACAAATGAATGAGTTCGGATAATAACGGTAAACATTCGGATAATTTGCGGAGCAGACTCGGAAGCTACGGAAAATGCGCGGAATAACTGCAATAGGTGGCGGCACTAATCCGTTTGGCGAGGAATAACTTCGGAATAACTGCGAGCCATACGGATTACTGCTGAATACTTACGTTTTACACGGAAAAACTGCAGATGAAGTGCGGACAACCTTCGGCAACCGCGTTTTGTGACGGATCAATCACGTCATAAGTGCCGCAAAATCGGCAAAGATCAAAGCATTTTCCCTTGAATCCGCCTATAAAATCGCTGTTTTGACTACGGAAGGGTACGGACTTATTTTCCGCAAACGTTCTTTTGAACATGTTCAAAAGAACGTTTGCGGAAGATTTTAGGCTCACGGAAGCCCGCGGAAGCCCGCGGAAGCCCGCGGAAGCCCGCGGAAGCCTTCGGAAGACGAGGAAAGACTACAGATTAACTGCGCTAACTGACGGAAACATACGGAAATAGAAGGGAGAACTTGCGTGGCTTCACGGCATAACAACGGTATTGCTTCCACAAATCTTCCGTGGACTCATTTTGCCCAGTGAAATGGGGGTCTAAAGTAAAGGTATAATAATTGCGGTGCTCCAACTCTCTGGAAAACTTGATGTCTCAAACATGATATTGAACAATAGTTCCATATAAGGTAACAGAATATCCATGGAATGCTTGAAAAATTCAGGGAGTATATTATCTTCACCAGGTGACTTAGCTGGTTTAAGTTTATGAATAGCATCACAAATTTCCTCTCTGGTAATGGGTGAATCTAATATCGTGCATGTTACATCATCAACATCGTAATTAAAATCACATTCATCAGTATTATCAGGCAGGTGTTTTCTTGATACAAGTTCTTAAAGTAGGAGAACCATGTTTCAATATTGATATTGTTCTTGGGGGATCTTGGAGTGGTATAGTTCTTTAAAGTATTCCAAAATAGTTTTGAGTTATGAATGTTCTGTAGCAACATGTCCTTTTTTAATTCAGTGTAGAGTCTTTTCTTGTTCCTTAAAATATCGTTGTAAATGTTCCTGGAATTAACATAGGACTGTCGGGATGTATCAGATTTATTCCTTCTAAATACTTTTAACAGTCTTTGGGTTTCTAAACGGAGATAATTACATTCACGATCAAACCATGGCTGATTTGATTTGCTTTTGACGTGAATTCGTTTCTTTGTAAAGTCGGCAGCTTTATGCAAGGCCTTTGTGAACAATTCTACTGATTGATTCACATCATAAATTGCTTGGCTTGCACAATCGTCTTGAGTCTTTGTTACATCAGGCGAAAGCAGATTAGTTCTAAATTGGGTAACACAATCTTCTGTCCACTTAAACCTAAAGTTCTGTCTATGTGGAGAATCACGTGCCTCTTGTTGATTGTCGATTTCGTCACGTGACTGAAATGCACACACGATTGGCAGGTGAGGCGACTCTGGCCTACTTCCAATATCAAATTCACTGCACAATGTAAACAAGTCACTCGTTCCTATGATATAGTATATCACACTTGAACCATTTGATGATATGTATGTGAAATACCCGATATGTTTGTCACTTCCAGTTCTCCCATTAAATATTGTGAGGTTAAGACTTGCACAGAGTTCCAATAGTTTTTTACCATATTTCGACACCGAAAAGTCACAAGAGTATCGTTTATCTTTAATATTTTCATGCAAAAATTCACAGTTGTCCATTTTGAGTGTAGATATGATGTCATCTTCGACATAGTCAGGGTTAGTGCCGGTTCGTGCGTTGAAATCCCCTCCAAGAAAAACTGAAATGTTACCATGCTCCTGTAGAATGTCAGTTAGGGAATCCTGTAGCAAGGCTATCCCATAATTGTATATTATTGTGTGTATACCACGTAGATGTCTGCGGCTGGATATATACAGATCCTAGTAGCATGTCGTTTTCTAAATCAAATAGCACCTTGTCAAATAACACAAAAACACAATTTGGAGTGATCTTGCTTATTTTTATAAATTGTTTGAATGACTTCTTGACGAGCACAAGTATTCCCCCCGATAATCTGCCGTGCGTAGAGACTCGAGTAGCATCCAGACTGTAGCACATGAACTCATCAGAGAACATATAATGGTCTTCTTTTGTATTCCAGGTTTCACACAGACCAATCACATCAAACGTCTCAAGAAAAGTAATAAAATCAGTATCGGATGATTTTGAAGATAGTCCATTTACATTCCAGAATAAAACAGAATGGTTATTGATAGTTTGTACAGTTGCATTTGGGCCCTGGCCACACCCCTATCTCGTCTTGTCCTGCTTGCCCCTCGAGCGTAGGTTGTGTCCACGCGGTGTGTCGTCTGAGGTGGTGGTCTCTGGGTCGGGCCGTGTAGCAGACGACGCATCTAGTTGGCTCCGTGTGGTGTCTGTATTCCGCCTCTCCGTCACAAACAGTTTACCATTCATATAATATCCATATTTGTTTTCAGCTTTCAATTCGTTCAATTTTTGTCTTTGATTTTTCGTGAGGTCTGACGAAATTCCATATCTGTCCTCTTTCAGGCTGTCTCGTAGTCGTAGGGCCCACACTTTGTCCTCTGGGTAGAGAAACTTAACGATCATAGGTCTAGGTTTACCAGGCTGACCTTTCAACCTATGAGCGGCAACAATACAGTCGTTAGTGATATCGTTATCACCCTCCATATTGTGTCCATTGAGAATGTCACAAAAGTAACTTTTACACACAGACACTGTTTCTCGTGCTTTTTCAGGTAACCCATATAAAATGATATTACAGCGTCTACTGTATTGTTCTTGTTTCTCAAGCACACCCTCTATACTTTCAAGTTTATTGGTAACCAGGGAAACATTGTCGTTGCTACGAGACGTCTCTAGGTGTTCTAATCTATCAGCAACTGCGTCGAGATCAACACGTATGATATCCTGTCTACTTCTCAGATCCGACAGCTCACTGTTAATGTTCTCTAGCTTATCACTCATTCTCCCCATATCTGTTTTTAAGTCTCTAATTTCAGTTGTAATGTCCTTTTTCAACGATTTAAGTGCAGATAGTATCTCCTCACGTAAAGAAACATCTTTATCTACAGGTCCTGGGTTAGGTTCAATGTCGCCAGACAGAATGAGAAGAGAAATTTGATATATCAGAGTGAGAGTGGTGTTTACCTTTTCATCGATAGATCCGAGATATGAAATCCTCCATGAATATCCAGTTTGAGAATGAATCACATAATCCCGATAGAGCTGTGCGAGTGTACAGCCTACCATGACAACACAGAAGATCACGAGCGTTACGCTAACGATTCTGTAACTTGTGTCCATCCCGGGTGACCATCGGCTAGTCGGTGTGTACTGGTCACTGTCATAGCTGCCACAACGGCGGGAACCCAGCTTGGGTCGATGATAAAAAGTCCCAATTCTAGATCGCCAAAGGTCGATCGAGATACCCATTTTTTCAGATTCAGTCCAGTATTCAATTCCGTGGCCGAAGTTAATGATTTTTTTTTCCTGGTACGTACTTACTAGTAAGTTCTTAACGTGTATCACTCAGAGCGATAGTTCGCACGACCGCTCGCTCCGCTCGCTTCGCTAATACCTTTTTAATAGAGCCATTGGCTCTGTAGCTCACCAGGCTTTTGATGGAAAGGCTTTTATTACCTGTAACCCAATTTGGGGTCATGGGGTAACCAAATCTACAATTTAGCCCCATTTGGCCAAGGAGTCTACACAAAACCTTTTAGCTCTCTAGACCAACTTGGCACTGAGCAGAGTTGAAGTGCAACTGATTAGCAGTGGACCCATGTGAACAACCACAGTAGTCTCTTATCTTATCACTGGAAATAAGGTTCAATGTTAGGTTCAATGTCGCCAGACAGAATGAGAAGAGAAATTTGATATATCAGAGTGAGAGTGGTGTTTACCTTTTCATCGATAGATCCGAGATATGAAATCCTCCATGAATATCCAGTTTGAGAATGAATCACATAATCCCGATAGAGCTGTGCGAGTGTACAGCCTACCATGACAACACAGAAGATCACGAGCGTTACGCTAACGATTCTGTAACTTGTGTCCATCCCGGGTGACCATCGGCTAGTCGGTGTGTACTGGTCACTGTCATAGCTGCCACAACGGCGGGAACCCAGCTTGGGTCGATGATAAAAAGTCCCAATTCTAGATCGCCAAAGGTCGATCGAGATACCCATTTTTTCAGATTCAGTCCAGTATTCAATTCCGTGGCCGAAGTTAATGATTTTTTTTTCCTGGTACGTACTTACTAGTAAGTTCTTAACGTGTATCACTCAGAGCGATAGTTCGCACGACCGCTCGCTCCGCTCGCTTCGCTAATACCTTTTTAATAGAGCCATTGGCTCTGTAGCTCACCAGGCTTTTGATGGAAAGGCTTTTATTACCTGTAACCCAATTTGGGGTCATGGGGTAACCAAATCTACAATTTAGCCCCATTTGGCCAAGGAGTCTACACAAAACCTTTTAGCTCTCTAGACCAACTTGGCACTGAGCAGAGTTGAAGTGCAACTGATTAGCAGTGGACCCATGTGAACAACCACAGTAGTCTCTTATCTTATCACTGGAAATAAGGTTTCTTCACATGCTAAAATAACATGGTGGGCATAGAGTTTTTGGTTTCTTTCGTTTTATTTATGATAGTCAATGCTTCTCCAAACGACAACGATGAAACCGCAATCATGAAGCAGGACTTGAAGCAGCTCGAGAAGACAGTATCAGACCTGCAGAAGCATATTGTGGCTAAAGAACAGAAGCAAACAGCGGTGCTTTCTAGCCTCTTATCGAGGTTGACCGAGACCACTGACCAACTCGCAAACACGACCGACGAGCTAGTGAGACTACAACATAACTACACAGTGCTTGAGAACGAGGTTTCTATCTTGAAGAAGAACTATACGTCTTTGGAACCTGCAGGTCAGTGATGAAGTACCCGTTCACAGTTTTTGGGAAGAATTTAGAGATTCGAATGTTCAATTAATCTTATTCTTATAATCTTCTTCATTTGAGATTAATATTTATACAGTGATTAACATCATAATATATCGGCGACATTTATTTTCACACTTTTTTTAAAGATTTGATTGATTGTGTATAGGTTGAGCATAACGTGTTTGATTCAACATATTCAAGAAATAACAAGTTGGGGTTTTTTTCAACAGGATTACGATGTTTGCCTTTAAGTAGTTCCTATTTCTTTTCTGAGATTGTCTCACTTGTGTAACCCACATCACCTCCCTTGGGTCAAGGCATGCAAAGTTGGCGAGCTGAACTTGTAAAAGGTGTTTTCAAAACTAGATATACTAATAACAAAATTTAAATATTTGAGTTAAGCACAGTGTTACATTTCAGGTACTTCAGGTCGAGAAGTTGCGTTTGAAGCAAGCATGGTTAAGAAAGGGAACCACAATCACCTTATGCAGATCCCAGCCAACTCAACTCTTCTATTCCCTGCAACCTCATACAACAAAGGTGGATGTTGGGACCCTGTCAATGGTGTCTTCACTGCCAGTGTGAACGGTACCTATCTGTTCTGGGTTGACTTAACGTGGACTAAAGTCAGGGAGTTTACTCTCTATATGAAACGCAACGACGAGGAATTCGGTAAAGCAAATGGGTATCTAGCACATCCACCTGTGAAGACGATGTTGAGCTACATGTCGATCACGCCCCTCCTGCAGATGGACGAGGTACGGTTTGTGACAGACGAGACTGTTCCTTACTACCCCTCCCTCTCCTCATGTGGAGGCATGCTTCTTCATTCTAGCCAACAGAGATAATACATTTGTTTAAACTGATACAATCCAAAATGATGTCTGTTATATTTTATTGAAATTTGATGCGATCTCCTTGTCAACATTAACACCATTAAGAACATAAAGGTATTCTACTGTTAGTTAGGTCTAGGACACGAGAAGGCGATGAATCTCAAGGGCTAACTCAATTTTCCTTTATTCTCTACAATTGTTTTTGAGTGCACTGCACACTTCACAATATTTGCTATGTAAACATTAATATTCGACTGTACCCAGTCAGGTTTTGACGATTTAATAAGCAAATGCGTTGTCGGCGCAATCGTTTTAGAATAAACTAGTTTTTAACACGATAAAACACGATCACTTAAGTTAACATGAAACTAACACGATAGCATAAGGATTGGTGTAGGTGTATTGTAATATTGAATAAATAAGCAGTTCGGTCAAATTCAAATTATTCCAACACGGACCATTACTATGAAAGAAAATGAACCTTAGAAGTTCAATAAGTCAATAATCAGTAAACATTGATCAAAACATAACATTCATAGATTCAAGGTACGGTCCTGATTAAATCTTGCATAATTCAATGGGTAAAGTTAAACCAAAATGTAACTAGTCAAAAGTAACCAAATACTGAGCTGGCGGATGGATATTTTGTCATGCACTGATTAAACGCAAGTGACAGTGAATTTCTTATTTCGCAGTTCCGTAGGACAGAAACGTACCTTCAAAGGACAGCTTAGAACAATGTGACTAATTCCAAAGTTGAAATAAATTAAGCGGCAAGAGAAAGTCTAGGTTCAAACAATATGTTTTGTTTGTAAATGATTAATAAAGGGTGAACAAAATGTTTTCACAAATTCATTGTCTGAGTAGGATACGGGAGTAATCACATCGATGAAACGGATCCTCATTCATGGGTCAACGACTCACTTCTTCAAAATGGTAAAACACGTTTAAAGCCATTCGTTCGTTCTTAAAGGGGCAGTAGCACGTTTTTGGAGAATTTTATATTTTCAATTGTTCACTGATAATTGTAAGTAAATGATAAATGTATTACTTTAATAGAGTCAAAAATCTCATAATACAAACCAATAATCCATAGTCAGAGAACGAATAATAAAGATTGACATAAAGTCCATTGGCCGCCATTTTTGTGTGAACACCTTTTATTCATTTTTATAAGAAAAAGGAATCGCATGGTTTAACTTTACACTTTATATTGGATATATTATTGCGTCTTTTAGATGAATAACTTTACCTTTCAATTGGAATCATTTATTTTCAATTTCCTGACATGGACATCAACTTATATTCCCCCTAAAAACGTGCTACTGCCCCTTTAATGCACGTACGGAAGTAGAGTATAGATAGCGAACTGTTGATATCAAGAGAGGTGCACGGCTTTTACGGTGACCACACTACTCCAACGACATCAACAAACAGGTACAGGTAGTTTTGATGGTGTCCCAAGACATCAAAGACTTTGTTACATTTGTAATAAAAAATTATAGAAAATGAATTTGATTTTTTATTTGAAAGTAAAATTATCATGGTTTGCGTTGTAAGTATTTCAAAGGATTACCATATCACATTGATAAACAATACTTTTTAAATACCTTAACTTGTAATAACTTTATTTGACTACAAACTGTTCAAATTAGAAGAGAAGCATTGTTAATACGTTCTTCCTATACATGAGTGTACTTTATGCGAACCATTCACTTGCACAAACCCCTTCTAGTCCAGTAGAAATCATGAAAAACCCGGACATTTTTGATAACAGACAAATTTTGTTTTTAAGTGGTCCTTAAAACCATGCTGATGAACCATAAAAAACCCAACCAAAATCAACCATCGGCAAAATGCATTTTGGGGTCAAAAACATAAAACAATGAAAGAAAATTGGAAATATTTTTTAAAATATATTTTTTCTTGAAGTAAAGACTTTTAATTTACTTGAATGATAGATCATGCAATGTTAAATGATCCCATAATCATTTGATATGGCAGGTCGAACGTCATGTCTGTTTTGAGGTAAAAACCCTTCGAAAATGAAAGAAAATTGGAATTATTTTTTAAAATGAGTATCTGTTACACAAAACAAAGGGCTATGCATGAAAATGATAGATCATGAATTATAATATAACTTCTTAATCCTTTATTGCTGCATGTTGAACACCATGCCTGTTCTTGGGTAAAAAAGTAAAGAAAATGAAAGAAAATTGGAATAATTTTGTAAAATTACTCTGTGCTGCAAAGTACAATTTTGTAGTTAGCTGAACAAAAGATCATGGAAGATTTAATTCTTTTCATTTCATTTATAATCATGACTGAACTTCATGTTTGTTTTGGGGTGATAAAACATAAAAATTGGGGGAAAATGGAATATTTTCAAAGATTGAATATTTGCTGCAAAATGCACTTTTTAGTGAATACAGTAATTTAGTATCATAAACTGTGTTCCACACGAGATATTGCTTGCGAAGATCAAGCGATATCTCCTACGAGATATTGTTTTGAAAGTAGACTTTAAACAATGCTATGGTGTCATAAACATAACGAGGTCACAATGTTATGACCTCATAAACACGATGACGTCACAATGCTAAGACATCACTGTTTTGGGAGTTATACGGCTATGCGGTGGCCAAAGATGTACATTTTTCATGCTAATGTGATGTAAAATAATTTTGGATGATAAATAGAATTTCACCCTCATGTCTTTTGATATCAAATATATCAACACTCGTTGATAAATGTAAAAATTGTTACTTTTATGAACTTGTGTTGATATTTTTGATATCAGAAGACACTTTGGTGACATTCTCTTTAGATCATAAATCAGTATATATATTAAAAATGTTCTGTTGTGGGGAAATTTGTAAAACATTAGAAATGTATTAGGGAAATTGTAATCTTTATTAAAGTCATGCTTTTTGCAGCGGAATTTAATATTTGTATGGTGAATAAAACTTCGTTTGACTTGCATATTCAGTTAATGTAAATCTAATGAGATTGACTATGGATTGTCTTATTTTTCATGATGGAAAATCCAGTCAAGATCATTAAACATATTCCTGGAAAAAGTGAAAAATATTACTAGAAAGCCTTGCAAGAAGTTGTCAACTCCTAGCATATTCTAGAAATGAATTACTTTTGGAACCTTAGGCAATGTTATTTTTAATTGTATATTATTGAATATGTAACTTATATCCACAAAATTCAAATTACTGAAAAAATCTTGTATTGTCTAATTGAACTGAGTATATAATTAAATCTTAACCACTCTTCCAACTCTTTGGAAACTCCGCGTTATCAAGCAAAACAAAGGAGACATTTCAGTGCATTCCATGAAACATCATCAAGAATCGGAATACTGCACTTTCATAAGACTGTCATTGCTGTGATGTCATAGCTTTGTTATATCATTGTGATCACGATGTTCTAACATTGTGGTGTCACGATTAATATGACGTAAATGATAGGGCATTGTTCAAAACCTACTGACCTCAAACTAGTGAAATCTCCTGTGAAACACAGATTTGGGTGACTAAAAGGCTGGTTTCTAATAAAAAGGGGTTTTGAGGAGGAGGATTTATTATCCACACTCCCATCCATCATTTTATTATGTCTTCAGTCATTCAGGGCTCCATTTTCCAACAATCTACATATTATCCCTGAGACTTTTCATCAGTATTTAAATTCATTGCCCCTAATAATCTAGAGATCTAATCTTAAGATGAACCGGTTGTGATCTCTTGTAGATAACTTACCAAATATTTTTCATTCATGAAAACAGGATGAAGGCTCTTGATTTTGCAAATAAATAATATGAAGTGTGATTTATATTTTTGCCAAGCGGTTGATCACCAACACAACTGTCCTGATTGGTGTGCTAAGGATTGTACTTTGAGTTTGAATCATTTAACAATAAAGTATTATAAGGGGATGTAATTACACATTCCATGGTATATGGCTGCCTGTTTATAAATTGACTGGTACTGGACTGGTCCACTATGCATCACATCTATTTGTATCATTTCACTAAACTTAGTTAATAGTATGACATATGGGTGGGGGGCCCTTTTCCAGCCTTAATTCAAAAGTATTCAGTATAATTTAATAAGACTTAAAAAGTGGGTAGACCTATAGATAGAGTGGTCCCCTTTACTCCATGGGCTACTTTTTTTTATCATGTATTTCTTTCATATTTACCTTTGCGGATAGTCTGTGGCTTATAACTGGCAAATATTGCTGAGGTGATGAGGTCTGATTAAATTATGGATTAAACATTTGAGCAGGAGACATCAAAGTGCTCTACATGCACATACAATATATATCTAGTTTTCTAGTATGTTTGGTCGGAAAACATTAACATGTTTCTGTACAAGGTACTAATTTGAAAAATAATGATATTTGAAAAAGTAATCAATTTATGTATTTTTTATGTAAATATTTTTTTAAAGCCAGATTTATCTAATATCTAAACTCATTTTCAGCATTAATTAATTCTGTGAACTATTCAAGACTTATGACATAGTAAGATAACCTAAAGTACTTTATTATAACACATGGAATATAGAAGAATGGCGTTGACGTTTGGTATTTTTCTCATTAAAAAGCAATTAGTGACTATCAAAGATTTTGAAAATAAAACTTAAGAATTAATTTTCTTTCTGGTCTTATTCAGTTTTGAATTCTCAAATCATAAGATTCACATTTTGAGTTTTTTTTCAAAGGAGATAAACCTTATTACCATTAAGCATTTCTAAAACATTATTTTTTTCAAATCGACCTAAAGCACAAAAACCGAAATTAATGAAAAAAACACTTTTGTCTGGTATGAAAACTATTTTTGCATTGAAAAGATAACTCTGAATGTGTACATTTTAGATTATATTAACTATAAAATATCCATGAACACATAATGATCAGCAGAGGCTTTCTTTAAAAAAATAAGTCAGCGAGAAAGTAGTATCAGTAGGATATGCATGCTTAGCTCTTCAGAGGTGTTTTACTTTAGGTCTACAATTTATTTTCAAATTATTTCACATCATATTGAATGTAATTCATCTCCTTGAACAGAAGACATATCAATTACTTTACTAGTTAACATCATTATCTCAAAGAAGACGCATATTTGAAGTCCAAGTTATGAGCTTACAATGCTAACATTTAGATATCTACAACATTAAAAACCAGAGTATTTTAAGTTATATTTCATAGACTAATGTTTTTGTCTGAATGACAAAATATATTTCTGTACAAAATACACAAGGTTTTTACATCAAACTTCATAATTTACCGCTTACAAACTTCTGTTGTCAACAACAATGACGGCCATTTTGGCTGTTGCTAGGAAGGGAGATAACTCCGACGATATTAGTCATACAACTGATCTTATATGAAGAGGCTTCACCACAACTTTCAGGTACATTTTCAAATGGCCATAACTTTTTCTGCCGGAGGTTGATTTTGGTTGGGTTTTTTTCTGAAGGCAAGGGACATGTATTCTTTAATTTTTTCAAGTTATTTGTCTGTTATCAAAAATGTCCGGGTTCACTCAATTTTGGGCAGATTTCTACTGGCCTATTCGTTACTGTGTCGACGGCAGCAAAAGCTCTAAGACGAGTCAACGCACAGTACTATGTGGACTTCGGTCTGCAGGTATCAGACTTTTCTCCTTCAAAGGAGTGTTCTTGGTCACCCAACATTGACGTGCGACACTATGATGAGCGTCACAATGTGGCCTGCCTGTTCCCCGGTTATGAACCCAATAGAGCAGCTATGGGACCATCTTGATAGACAAATAAGAAACGGTAAGGGACATACAAAAGGTGCAATGTTTTTCAACAAAGGTCACCAGACGTCAAACGTCATGGATGAGGAGAAATATCACTGCCTGCATCCATGGTCATACAATCTTCTAAAAACCGTGATGTAACGTTTTAGAACTTTGAAAATCAAATATGTCGATTTCAAACTTTTATGCTCAGTGGGGGGTGGGGGGTAGAACCATTGTTGTAGGTCTCATATCAGGGTTTTACGTGCTCATTTCATGGATTGTGAGGTTGTATGGGGTTGAATTCCAAATTCGGGGGGTTGGTATTTTGATAGTCTGTAAATTTCTTTTACGAATTTTTTCCCCCTAGAATTCCCCCCCAGACCCCCCCCCCCCCCCCCCCCCCCCCGCTTGCTACGGGCCTGAGAAGTACAATCATTCTACCAAAAGCTTTATAATAAACATGACGTTTCTGACATCGACTTGGAAGACCTTTTAAAGAATTATTCTTCGCCTAGACTTGATAAAGATATTGTATCAAAGCTTGAAGGAGATCTTACTGAAGGTGAGATTCGTGTAGCTCTAAAATGTTTGAAAAACAATAAGTGCCCTTGGGCAGATGGATTTACTGCTGAGTTTCTAAAATTCTTTTTGTTCGATCTTGGAAAATATCTTGTTTGTTCTTTAAATTATGGATACAGGAATGGAGAACTATCAGTATCACAAAAACAAGGTCTCATTACATGTATTCCAAAAGGAAACAAACCAAAACAATTTATGAAAAACTGGCGCCCAATCTCACTTTTATCAGTATTTTACAAAGTAGGTTCTATGGCTATCTCAAAACGAATAAAATCTATTTTGGATCAATTGGTAAACGAAGACCAAAAGGGCTTCATGTCTGGCAGATATATCGAAGATATTACTAGACAGATTTATGATTTGATAGATTATACTGATACATACCAAATTCCTGGACTTCTCCTATTGATAGATTTCGAAAAGGCTTTTGATACTGTCGATTGGCTTTTCATAGAAAGAATCCTGACTTTTTTTAATTTTGGAGAATCTATCAAACAGTGGATAAGAGTTTTTTACAAGAATATCAAATCAAGTGTATTGGTAAATGGTTTCGGGTCACCAAACTTTGATATTTACAGGGGTTGTCGCCAAGGCGATCCACTATCTCCCTACCTTTTCATACTTTGTGTTGAAATTCTGGCAATTTTGATACGCAATAATACTGAAATAAAAGGAATTCAAGTAGGCAATGTTGAATATCTTCTTATCCAATTTGCGGATGATACATCATGTACCCTAGATGGATAAGAACGAAGCTTGCAAGCAGTGCTACAGGTTTTAACCTTTTTTGCTCGCTTTTCAGGACTGAAAGTCAATGTTGATAAAAATAGAATCATTTGGATTGGCTCAAAGAAACGTTCGAAAATGAAACTCTGTCATAAATGGCATAAAACTGGGATCAAAGTGAATTTGATCTATTAGGAATAAAGTTTAACGTAGATATAGAAAATATGATTGAATTGAACTATAAAGATAAATTAAGGAAATGTGAAACCCTCATGTCAATATGGTCTATTCGAAAACTAAAACTAATATTAAAATCTCTCATTCTTCCAAAACTAAACCATCTTTTCGCAGCTCTACCGAACCCACCTGACAAATTGATTAATGACTTTCAAACCAAATGTTTCCGATTCATATGGGGAAACAAACCTGATAAAGTTAAACGAGATCAATTGATATGTAATGTAAAAGAAGGTGGTCTCAATGCACCAAATATAAACGAAATAATTCAAGCTAAAAAAGTTTCGGTCGTTAGGCGATTTTATAATAGCTGTAAACTATTTTCAGAGAATTTACCACAAATTGGACCTTTTACTATATTTGAATACAACTGTCTAAACTTGGGAAACGTTATCATCCCACTTGTTCGTAACAAGTTCTACTGTGATCTTCTTATATTAATGCTTGGTAGGACCTACTATCAAGGAAAGGGGAAGCAGATTTGCCAAATAATATACCATCGCAACTAATCTGGTTTAACCAAAATATTTTAGTCGACAGAAAAACTATTTTTTACCGGAATTGGCATGCGAAGGGTGTTGTTTTCATCAATGATCTTCTGGACGACTCGGGCAAATTCATGTCTTACGATTTTTTGAACAAAAATACAAAGTAAACGCTTACTATCTAGAATATTCTGGACTGATAAACTCAATTAAAACAAAAAGGGTTTAAATTTGAAAGATTTACGTAAAGTGAAAACCCTTTACAACCATTCATATTACATTTTCTCACTAGAAACAAAACTGGATGCCAAACTTTCTACAAATCTCTACTTAAGACAAAACTAATCGAAAACCAACACTGTGTAAAATGGAATACTATACTTGGAAATGAAATTGATCGTAGCTCCTGGCAACGCTACAATCATATTCCATTTCGCTGTTCAAAGGATACAAATCTGCAATGGTTTCAATACAAGCTCCTTCATCATTTCCTACCTACAAACACTAGACTATATAAGATGGGATACAATGAAACCAATCTATGCAGCTATTGTTCTGGTTCTTTAGAGACAAACGCACATCTATTCTATGACTGTAGCAAGGTTACTCCTATTTGGAAAAGACTTGAAAACTGGCTTAATGAAAAATTGGAAGTAAATCTAAGCTTTTCTAAAGAAAAAATTCTATTCGGTTTTGGCCATAAAAATAACGATCCAATCAATGTGATACTTATCCTATTTAAAAAATTTATTTTTTACCATAAATCGTCATCAAGAATGCCAACCTTTCAATTTTTGGAAGAGGAGCTAAACAAATATTATAATTTAACAAGATATTCTGCTATAATAAGCTTAACAATCGACAGTTTCTACTTTTCTACTTGCCATGTTTTGTTTAAAGACTGATGCATGTTTCATGATTATGACCAAACATGTCTCTTTGTGTTGTTGTTGTTGTTGTTGATGATTGTATGTATAGACATGCTACATGTATGTACGGGAGACACATAACTTGTAAAATGGGGGGGGGGGGGGAATAAAAAAAATGACTAATTCCAATGCTTATAATGAAGTGCCATACTGATGAACTGAAACAATTATTTTGTATAAACTAATCAGTATATTGATATGATTTGTTGATATGACCTAGTATCTTTACTATCTTTTGCCGCTTAGTTTAGATACAAACAAAACGCAACATTCCACATATCATGTATGAAATGACGTGCTACGCCTTATAGCCTTTAGAAGCAAACAAACAAGAGCAGTGAGGTCTGAGGTCAGTCACGCAACTGGGAATGTACGCAAGTATTTAATCATTTTCATAATAGCAGGGAAAGTTTAATAAAAGTGATGAACTGTAACTATCTTTATTTGGATAGGAAAGTCAGATGTAAATAAAACTCTAAACAATTACCATGATTTAAAAAGGGCTTATAAAACAAATAACTAAAGTATACGTTTTTTATATTAAGGTCATAATTGTTTAAGATGGTAAGATTCACCAAAATGAAAGATGATTCAAAACAACCTATGAAATATATAATGTCCTCAATTTTCAAATATCATTTATTCGATTAAGGCATATCAAAAACACTTTATGTTCGTGTAGATAAAATTCTCACATCCCATTCATCCTATATATAGTCGTGGACTCGTCACTAAAAGAAACGGATGCAGAGCTTTATGATACTTTACGATATAAACCTGCTCATGAGAGGTACCATCAAACAAACGAAAATGGAGACCAGGTCAGTAAGGGGAAGGGAAAAGGGTTATACAGAAATTTATCTTTTAACTATCAATAGATCCAAACTTGGTTTTTATTCTCAACAAAAATATTCTTCATAAACTGTTACCCTCACGAAACAAGAAAATCAAATTCACATGTACATGTAATGACTTGAACGCAGTTAAAATTGCTTCCCTAATCTTTTTGCGATCTGATGATTAATAGCAAGACCACAAGTTAGGAAACTTA
Source organism: Steromphala cineraria (assembly GCA_916613615.1). Classification (NCBI taxonomy): domain Eukaryota; kingdom Metazoa; phylum Mollusca; class Gastropoda; order Trochida; family Trochidae; genus Steromphala; species Steromphala cineraria. The sequence goes on along the minus strand of OU744728.1, from coordinate 65,058,715 downwards.
TCCAATATCACCGAAGTTATGCGAGTTACTCAAACAAATCTTATTCAAAAAGAGAAAGTATTGTTTGAAATGTGTTGGGTGATTTGAAACATTTTGAAGACCAAAAAGGTTAGACAAACACAATTTATCCAGGATATCTTTTATTTGTGCGTGGATGAATATAAAAAAAAATGTTACACTAAAACTTTATGGTTCTGATTTTGTTTTCAATAAATTCAAAAAAATATTGTTATATTATCAAACTATATTTTTTAGAAAAAAATATAAAAGTATTATTTTCAGTAATACTACTTCATGACTGGATGAAATAGGAACATTCATCTAAACGTGACTTCGCTAAATACTTGATTCTGATTGGCTGATTAGAAAGATTTCCCTTTTTAAAATCTTGTCATCCGTTTGATTTTACTGATACTGACAGATAAAAAAAATCCCAAGAATAACGACATTTTTTATTCAAGTCTCACACATTTTGTAACGAAAACTTGAAATTGATCGCTAACAGGACAATTCTCTCTGGGCGATGTAAAATGCTTCAGTAGATGTTAATGTTTTCTCTTGGTTTTGAGTTCTACAAATTTCATATTAAGTGGAAACCTAGGTAGGTGTTGGTTGTGCCCCACTATACTGATCTTCAGTATACAGTAACAACGGTTTCTCTCCTGTATGAATCTTCATATGCTCTCTGAGATCTCGGCTATGTGAAAATGTTCTATCACATACAACACAGACAAGTGTCCTCTCGTCTGTGTGAGTTTTCATATGCTGCTGTAGATTCACTGACGTTGAGAATGATTTACCACAGTGTCTGCACATGAAGGGTTTCTTCTGATTGTGGAGCTTCATGTGCGATTTGAGAGTTTCTTCGCTTGGGAATGTTTGACAGCATTCCTTGCACTTGTATGGTCGATCTTCAGTATGAACTTCCATGTGCTTCTGTAGGGTAAATGAACGTGTAAATGATTTACCACAGACCCCACAAATAAATGATTCCCCGCCGGTGTGAATTTTCGTGTGTCTGTCCCGTGCACAGGCTTGTGTAAAGGCTTTACCACACTCACTACATTTGAATGGTCTTTCTCCTGTATGAGTTCTCATATGTCGCTGAAGATCCGCCATTTGGGTGAATGTTTTATCACACACAACGCACTCGTGTGATCTCTCTCCTGTGTGCAGTCTCGTGTGAGCATTTATGGCACTTCGTTTTGAAAACGTCTTACCACACTCTTTGCATTTGAAGGGTCTCGCTCCAGTGTGGATATTCAAGTGTTCAAATAGGTGACACTTTTGTGCGTAGGTTTTACCACACTCGTTGCATGTATATGGTTTGACTCCCTTGTGCATTCGCATGTGCCTTTTCAGTTTACCTTCTTCTGTAAAAGTTTTCTCACACTCTTTACATTTAAATAGCCTCTCTTCCTTGTGAGTGTCCATGTGTATCTGTAAGGAACTCTCCCCAGAAAATGATTCATCACACTTGCTGCAATGATGCAGCCTCTTCCTTTTGTGATTTCTCATTTGCGAACGTAAGGAATTCCAATACGCCACTGTAATATTTAATTTTACGGTCTCTCTTCAGTGTAAATATTCATGCATGTTCTTCAAGCGAGCAAGCAAGAAGCATCATTTCGAAAACATCGCGTTCCTTTCGTTCGATGCAAAAAAGTTTTACCACATTCGGTGATTGACTGCACGTGCAAGTTTAACTTGCTTTTACCTAACTGTCAGTTTATTTTCATATGGTTGTAGTTTACCTTCATCTGTAAAAGTGTTGTCGCAGGTAAAATTGACTTTTAACAGTATATGAATCAAGTCTTGGCCGTTTCAAGAAAGTTCTCACATAACGAGCATTGGCGAAACGTGCAAACGGTATCCGCAACATCCCGAGAGAGTCATCAGTGTAGTACGGCTTTGCACAAAACGGTTAATTGTCAAAGCGGCAATACTGAAAAAAAAGAACAAATCAAAATTCCACTAGAAAAACACGTGTGTGTACTGAAATCTGAACACTTTAACTTGCTTTGACCTTTTTCTCCAATCCTTGCCATGAGTAATTTTAAGGGAAATGACAGAATTGCTTCAAATTTACTTTCAAGTTAATTTATACAGAAATAAAAGTTTATAAATAAATTAAAGTGTAATAACATTAAGATGTCTAAATTATATAAAGACAATTATTTCAATCGTATAAGTAACAAATTAGTGGACTTTGATATCCCGAATCCAAGACTTTTATTTTGTTGATATAACGTTGATCTTATTTCAAGCTGTATATTTCATTGTCTTTTACTGACGTGATCTGTAATCGTACTCCCTAAGTTGTGTAAATTTAAGAACCAAATGATATGTCGTAATTGAAGATTGGTGTTAGTGATAAACTGATCACCAGTCGTTCATATGAATATATGCCTTGCAGAACTTTGATAATCATTTCATCGATACTTTTCAGCTATAACTGACTTTACAAACAATCAATATGCAATTAAATCTGACCAGTCTAAGTGAAACAACAAGTTATCTTCATATCAAAGAGACTCTCATATTTTGAAAAATATTCAAATGTAGTTGATATCGTTCGGTTTCAAACTAAAATTTACTCGCTATCAATCCAGTATAACATGTCTCTGATTTTCAAACACACTAGGTTTATCTCCTAAATAATCGTTTGATTTGAGTAAACGTTCGCCTAACACCCGTTGTAAGATGTTGTTAATCACCGGGCGATTATTCATTGCTTTACGGTATACAGGCTCGTGGCCACAATTTCGGGAGTTGCATGGCCTGTCGACCGTCGTTTGTCATCGGTCTAACTGTGAGACATTTTATCTCTACTCCAGAATTCGGATTAATCCACATCTGAAGTCCAAATCCCTCAATTCCGGCGAGCCGTGTAAATATAATTGTTTGTGTTGATTAAGAATTGTACGAAAAATCAGAGCATTTGATATGATAGGTGGTGGTACTTTTTGTTGTGCCATGTCTGGATTGTTGTATTTTCCTATATAAGCCATGTATAGGTACTAATTCAACTTGTAATGTAATGAAGTTAGATTATGTTTTTAAAAACGTAAAAAAAGAGTATTGTTAACATTTTGTTGATCTTGTTAGGTTTAAGATAAATATACACAGAGAATGGTGGACAACTCTTTTTCGTCAAATATAACTCAACCAGAGTGGGGTATAAGTCAGATATACCCACCCTTCCCTCGGTGCATCGCTCAATATACCTCCTGTTTGAATCGTGATCCTCGGCTCCGCTACGCTACGCCTCGGAGACCCACGATTCAAACAGGAGGTATATTGAGCGATACACCTCGGGAAGAGTGGGTATATCTATTACGTATTACATCTTGAAAGAGTAACAATTGTTTTATAAAGAATACATGTTCAACATTGTAGTGTAGAAATAGAGCCCTAGAAATTATCACTTTATAAATGTTAGCGCTGTTCGGAGGGCGACCGGTAAATGTTAGTATTGTCTGAAAATCAAGCGTCAGGAATGACAACAACATCATTTAATAATTTAAAACTAGGATTACAAAATCTAATAGTCCGTAGCATTACATGTGGAAATAAATTTAAAAAACACGATCGCAATTGAAAGGTGATCATGTTTAAAGCAGATTAACACTACAAGTTCAACATATTTACAACTCAAACTTTCGTGGAAAAAAGGGTTAGTTAGGTTTATTATTCTCAATCAATCCATTTCACCATGTCACCGATTGATAGTGGCCTAGATCCATCATAGTATAGGCGTATTATAGAAGTAGCAATTTTTGAGTAAAGATAAAACATGGGCAATTATTTTGTTGGTGATCGAAAACTGGACAATAACGCGTATCAATGTCTCAAAAGTAATTTTGGAAAAATATGTACAGGTGACACCAAGACAAATATTGGTTGGTTGGTTTTAGAAAGGTCACATTATTTCTATTCATAGGGAGAATAATTTGTATTTTTACGGCCGTTTTAAGATTACCATTGAAAACTAGTAAATAACATGATTTGGTCATTTTAGGGATGAACATGCAACTTTACACAATTATTTGAACTTATCACAGGACATATTGTATTTGAACTTTGATTTAAGCCACATACAAATTAAATATGTACGCCTACTACTTTGTGTCACTTATGTTTTATACATTGTTAAATAAGAATGTTATTCTGGAATAACGTGCACGTGCACGTGTTCTCTAAATTCTATTTCTATTTGTGAAAAAAGTTAATATTTCCTTTGTTTTAACGGATATAGCCTATACATATAAATGATATCGTCAATTGTGTCATTTATTCGATCTTTCAGGATCGCAAAAACAACTGTCCGAAGTTCGGGCGACCCCGTCCGAACCAAGGTCAAAAGTGTCCGAACCTTGGGCGACTTGATATTCTCCTCTGAAACTGCTTTGTATTGTATTTATTCAGGTCTAGAACTATAGAAAGGGTCATAAAATGGACGATGGACACTGTTCCTGGACGTTATAACATTTTCGAACAAATTTCCGAGTACTAGTATATATGTAAAACACAAGCTGTCAAAAAACTTTGGACCGGAAGACTGTCCGAACCTCGGTCAGTTTGCCCTACATAGAATCACTCTGCCCGATGGTTTTAATATTACAGAAAAGCTGTTAATTATAATTTGACGGCGACGATGTGACATAATTATTATATCTATATACAGCACGTACTGTATAAAACATTGTTTCAATATTGTTGAAATCCTATTAATACTAACCATTAAAAGTCATTTAGAAGTATGGTAATTTATGTCGAAATTATTTTCCAATATACTTGTATAAGTGATGGCCGTTTTAGTTCAATGTCGTTTAGGACTGTCGCCGTTTCGACGGTAACCATTGAAAAAAAGGGAGTTATCTTCCCTAGACTGTATCGTATTTATTTACAGAGGGCGCTTCGCGGGAATAAGCACGCTGCAGCAGGTGCACGAAACTGGGACGATTAATTTACTAATTTCTACTGCAAGCGTTTCCAGATCACGGTGTCATGTCGTCGTCTGCATCGCCCCCGGTACAAAAAGCGCCAATGCACGTGCCTCCCATAGAAGAGGCTGTCACAGGTACTATTTAGGTTGGATAAAATCTATCTCACTGCTTATGCAACTTGTAGGTTCGCCGGCCCTTGACTCGGGGACTGGTTATATTTATATTTTTGTGTTTCGTAGACCTAGATAACTCGATTACGTTAACCGTATGACCTAACTGCTGCTTGATAATGCCCTAGTTTCAAAAAGAGAAACCTCCTTATTATCTTCAATAGAATATTCGTACAGTTAGAAGGGCAGTTAAATATATCACTTGAACTTTTATCAAGTATAGGCCTAGTTTAGAATCGTTACTGAAAATATATTCATTTTATTTTTTGCAGTTTTACAAAAGGGTCTCTCTAAGAACTTTCAGAATGTGACAGTGAGAGTTGTGGACTGTCCTGACCTGACCAAAGAACCCTTTCACCTGTCATCCAAAGGTATACATGTATTGAATTCAAGAAAATTCCCTATTATAGTTAAATACATTTGAAAAAAAGTCTTAAAAAATACTGCAAGTATAGTAAATATCATTTAGACTTTCTTTTTAAGTTTCATTTTTGATATAATCTTTGAAGTTCATATATTTAATAGTTTAAAGCTATACATGTAGTGCAGGTGTAATATATATATGGCACTGCATGATAACTTATACATTATTTAGAGTGTATGCCTGTATGGCCCATCAAAAATTAAAATTAATAGTATGAATATTTTTTAGACTTAGACTTGTACTTAAAATTCAAATCTAGTCTTTTAAATGTTTTGATTATTATCAGTAAATATATATATTGATAACCATTATTATCAATTGATTAATTATGAGTTGTAGCTAACGCTTAAAACATGACTAAATTATCTTTTTTTTAATAAAATTAATTAATTTACCAGGTTTATGTGGCAACCCGCGATTAGCTGATGTCGGTGGACCTCCCTATCTTCTACCATTAGCTCAGAAAGACAAGGTAAATCTCATGAACCATACACATGTTTTTTATTTTCATTTACTCCTTTTTAATAGTTAATAGTTAATATGAAAATGGCTGGCGGGTAGCTACATGTAAATACACATTTCACTAGCAAAGTATTTCTTTTGGTTGCGCTTAATAAAACTGATTTCTTTGTAAATAATTGTTTTTAATCATCTTACTATTGGAAAGATTAATTGAAATTGTTCTTTGTCATATTACTTTAAGTCTTGGGTTCATTTATATCCATCATATTTTTAAGCTCATAGAATAATGGTGACAAAAACAAATTACCAAAAGTTTGACAAATTTCTGCCTGCGTCAAATTATGATGTTTTATTCAGATGTGTTCTGGCGTTGAACATTTACTGGAAAGAAATTTAGGTTGCTATTTATTGCAGCTTTTAGGCAAATTTGTTTTATTCTAGAGTTAAATAAGGAAACTAGTAAAATGAGTTATAATAAATTGAGATCATTTGTGGTAATATATGCAGTAAACTTACATACGAGGCTGTCTTCGCTTACTGGTGCTTTTGCTGATTGGTATTATAGGGTTTTAGAGACATATGGCATTTGGATAAAGAACAAATGTAACATTGTTATATTTTGTATCACTCTTTCTGCAATAGTACAAACATCTTGGATGAAAATCTTGCGAGATTCAAACCCACACTCAGTCTGGCAACACCGCCAGCTATGATCATACTAGCATTTGTCTACTGTTTTGTCAGATGTTATACCTTGTGTATATTTTCAACAATGTACACAAAATGTTCTTGTTCATTTCAGGTATTCAATTTCCCCCAGATCTCCAAACTAGCAGAGTTGCCCGGAGCGTTCATGATCGGAGCGGGGGCGGGGCCCTGTCACGTGGTGGGGGTCAACAGTGAGGTACTAAAAGTGTCACTCATTTTCTGGATTGAAAGAAAAGGATGAGCAGATCAAATATTTAAATGGCATTTAGAAGTGGTATATATATGTGGTACATTGTGTGGTACATTGTATATATATTTGTGTAGTGATATATACACACAAAGATGTTTCAAGTGAAGGGGTCCTTTGGAATTTACTCAACCTTTTGGTTGATATTCCTTAATATATGTGAGAAGTATACTTTTTCAATTGCAAAGATTGCCATGTGCACAGACAAGGTCAAAATGATCCCCTCAACTGTTCACCTAGGAACAACACTGCGAAATATCAGTTGGAGGAGTGCTTATCAACTTTTTTGCTTTTTTCTGCAAAACAAAATTCAATGAGATATGATGCAATCACCCAAACCTCTTTTTATCAGGTGATTTAGCTTGTATAAGATTAGATGAAATCACAGGGGAAATATCATTTTGTCAGTTGATTTTTCAAATAGCCCTTTTTAACATTAATGATGCGGTTCGTTTGAGAAGAGATTAGTAAGCTCATTGTGCTTGTGTTATGTAGCAGTGTATAAAATAGATTGTAAACCTAGCTTCTCCTGAACATTAATTGCTCAATTCCTTATGGGAAACTAACGAAATTTTTGAAAAGTTACCATTCCTGACCAAAAAGTAGCCAGTTAAAGGACTGGCAGACGGGCTATATTTTAAACTCTGTGTGTAGGAGATATTAACTGTCTTCATATAACAGGATTAAAGAATTTTAGGAGTGCTTGTTGATTTTACAAACCACAAGTCCTGCATGCTAGTTGGGACTAAAGCAAGATTGCAACACTGAAAGGATCATCTACTATAGCTATTGTTCTGTTACATCCAGCTCATCTGTAGTGTTCAGCTGCCTCGTGATGACAGCGGCAAACCAGTCAACAACTCACACACAGCCAAGATCAGTCTCGAGGTGAGCTCTCGGGGGGCAGGTTATTTTCAATTCACATGTCCTGTAGAGGTGTAACGATACAGGAGGGTTGCGATACGTTACGTATCCTGATATGGGGGTCACGATACGATGCGTATCCCGATACATATAATCTCCTGACATAATGATCTTTTCACAAACTTTTGGAGTCAGTTAATCTTGAGAAAGAATTGACTTGATGCTTTTTCGATGTAATTGTGATATAATCAAACTTGCAAATTTTAGAAGAGGTTGTTGTGTGCATAATGAAGTATCTTTATAATGTATATCTCAGTTTTGAGCACCTATATTTAGAATTTATCGTTATTTTATGTATCCCGATACGCATCCTACGATAAGATACAATATATTGTGGCGTATGTATCACGATATGATAATGTATTGCCGTATCGTTACACCTCTAATGTCCTGGTATGTTAAAGGAAATGGGAATAATACTGCTAAGAGAAAGTAAACAGGGTACAGTACAATACTGCTTTGCAACATGCAAATTGCAAGGTCTGGATATGTTATGGAGGCCTGCTTCTGACTGGTGATTCCACGGTAACTTGAGTACTCAAGCCCAAGTCGGCCCCGGCCCCAGCTGGAGTTGAGGACTTAAAAGTGGAGATCCATGTTAATTATTCAAGTTATTTCATTATGTTGGTCTGTAGCGTTTGAATATAGGTGATTAACATTACCATTTCGACATTTCCAGACATTGATGTCAAAATGTGCTATATATGACTATTTATGAATTTTAATATCTGTTTATTATATCTAGGCTCAACAATAATCACAGGAATTCATTGGTATATGTTAATTGTAGGGCTGGGACGGGTAAAGAATTAATTAAAAGTGTGTCAGTGTTTGTTATAGGTTTTAGTTACAACAAATTGTAGTAGTTCTTGCAACTTAAGAAGCATAATTATATTGTGTAAACTTTTGTTCTGATCCCACCCATTGAAAATATATCATAAGTAGTTGACTTGTTGGTGAAAACAAATTACTAGTATTGATGAGTTTGATGTTTCATACCAAATTTCTTAATGATGTAAAGCAAAATAAAATCTTGTGTTAATCTGATTGTATCAAACTTCAAAGGCATGAAGGTTATTCATATTTTATTACCATATTTCCCTAATTTACAATTTGAACAGATCATTATATAATCTGCAAACATCTCAAACAGGTTAAGAGTAGGCCTTCAATAGAAAGACACATTAAACTAATTTTGATATGTTGTGAAAGGGGTATTTTTTATTCAAATGATTTTATATTGATGATTTGCCCACTCCTTTGTGGCTGAGACGAGTTGGAAACACAATATGTTTTTTTCTTACTAAATAACTAACTCAAAACAGTGTTATGAAGGGTACCCGGGTAGGGTAGGGTAATAGGGGGTTGGGTACCCGGGTAGGAAATTTAGACCCGTCCCAGCCCTAGTTAATTGGCAAGCCCCTAACGTTCCCAAACATAACAACTTTACGATATCAAGCCTTTGAAGACCATCACATTGTGAGCCATGTATATGTTCCAGGATGGCGGTTGTGTACTGGAGAAGTTGAGGTCCACAGATTTCTGTCTGATGGGAAACTTCCTGTGTTCTGAAGGAAAGCCGGGCAAGGTGAGTTCTGTTCCTTATGCTATTTCAGAGTATTGAGTCTGCACATGGCTGCTAATGATGGTAACAAGGCACACATTTCCATCCACTAGTGCATGTTCAAGGCCCCACGTACCCACATTATACATATCAATCGGTTAAGGTATGAAAATAAGGTCTTGGACCATGAAGATACACAGCAGAGTCTATCTGCCCTACCTGATCCAACCTGAGGTCTTTTGTCAGGCATCGAGTCCAATGCAAAAAATGCAACATTGTAATGATGCTGTAGAAGTTTTGGGTAGCCCTATAAGTGGTTGCTAGCTACGCGTACACCTTCCCCAGAATTGTACCTGCTCATGTTGAAGCCATACTATCGCAGCTACTTGTATCCTTTGGTGGGTGCATGTAGATAGTAGTGACCCCCTTGTTACCTGCTCAAATCTAGCTACTGTGGACAAGCACCTCCCCGGATCCAGTGTAGATACTAACAAACGTATCAAGTACGGTGGTGAAACAAGACAGTCCTTCTTGTAATGTTTTCATAGGGCTTGATAACAAGCATGGTGGGACCAGTAGACGTTTCTAATGTTACTTACACAAAACATCTTCAGTATGGTTATGCTCAGCACACTTACCTGGGAACATAGTAAAGTAAAGCACACTTAACAGAGTAAAGTCAGACATGGTCGTTGCATGAATATTTTATGTGTGCTTCAGTCAGTATGTGTGACAGTTGACTTTATGATGTTAAATCTCTCTTTCACCCATTTCATGACATCTCTTTCTGACATACTGTAATGTTGTTGCTGCAGGTGATGTGATACTGTAATGTTGTTGCTGTAGGTGATGTGATACTGTATTGTTGTTGCTGTAGGTGATGTGAAACTGTATTGTTGTTGCTGCAGGCGATGTGATTCTGTAATGTTGTTGCTGTAGGTGATGTGATACTGTAATGTTGTTGCTGCAGGCAATGTGATACTGTATTGTTGTTGCTGCAGGCGATGTGATACTGTAATGGTGTTGCTGCAGGCGATGTGATACTGTATTGTTGTTGCTGCAGGTGATGTGATACTGTAATGTTGTTGCTGCAGGCGATGTGATACTGTAATGTTGTTGCTGCAGGCGATGTGATACTGTAATGTTGTTGCTGCAGGCGATGTGATTCTGTAATGTTGTTGCTGCAGGCAATGTGATACTGTAATGTTGTTGCTGCAGGTGATGTGATACTGTAATGTTGTTGCTGCAGGCGATGTGATACTGTATTGTTGTTGCTGCAGGCAATGTGATACTGTAATGTTGTTGCTGCAGGTGATGTAATACTGTATTGTTGTTGCTGCAGGCAATGTGATACTGTAATGTTGTTGCTGCAGGTGATGTAATACTGTATTGTTGTTGCTGCAGGTGATGTGATACTGTAATGTTGTTGCTGCAGGCAATGTGATACTGTAATGTTGTTGCTGCAGGCGATGTGATACTGTATTGTTGTTGCTGCAGGCGATGTGATACTGTATTGTTGTTGCTGCAGGCAATGTGATACTGTAATGTTGTTGCTGCAGGTGATGTAATACTGTAATGTTGTTGCTGCAGGTGATGTGATACTGTAATGTTGTTGCTGCAGGCGATGTGATACTATAATGTTGTTGCTGGAGGTGATGTGATACTGTATTGTTGTTGCTGCAGGTGATGTGATACTGTAATGTTGTTGCTGCAGGTGATGTGATACTGTAATGTTGTTGCTGCAGGCGATGTGATACTGTAATGTTGTTGCTGCAGGTGATGTGATACTGTAATGTTGTTGCTGCAGGTGATGTGATACTGTAATGTTGTTGCTGCAGGCAATGTGATACTGTAATGTTGTTGCTGCAGGCAATGTGATACTGTAATGTTGTTGCTGCAGGCGATGTGATACTGTATTGTTGTTGCTGCAGGTGATGTGATACTGTATTGTTGTTGCTGCAGGCGATGTGATACTGTATTGTTGTTGCTGCAGGCGATGTGATACTGTAATGTTGTTGCTGCAGGTGATGTGATACTGTAATGTTGTTGCTGCAGGCAATGTGATACTGTAATGTTGTTGCTGCAGGCAATGTGATACTGTAATGTTGTTGCTGCAGGTGATGTGATACTGTAATGTTGTTGCTGCAGGCGATGTGATACTGTATTGTTGTTGCTGCAGGCGATGTGATACTGTAATGTTGTTGCTGCAGGCAATGTGATACTGTAATGTTGTTGCTGCAGGTAATGTGATACTGTATTGTTGTTGCTGTAGGCGATGTGATACTGTATTGTTGTTGCTGTAGGTGATGTGATACTGTAATGTTGTTGCTTCAGGCAATGTGATAGTGTATTGTTGTTGCTGTAGGTGATGTGATACTGTATTGTTGTTGCTGCAGGTGATGTGATAGTGTAATGTTGTTGCTGCAGGAAATGTGATAATGTATTGTTGTTGCTGCAGGCAATGTGATACTGTAATGTTGTTGCTGCAGGTGATGTGATACTGTAATGTTGTTGCTGCAGGCAATGTGATACTGTAATGTTGTTGCTGCAGGCAATGTGATACTGTAATGTTGTTGCTGCAGGCGATGTGATACTGTAATGTTGTTGCTGCAGGCGATGTGATACTGTAATGTTGTTGCTGCAGGTATTGTGATACTGTATTGTTGTTGCTGCAGGTGATGTGATACTGTATTGTTGTTGCTGCAGGCAATGTGATACTGTATTGTTGTTGCTGCAGGCGATGTGATACTGTAATGTTGTTGCTGCAGGCAATGTGATACTGTAATGTTGTTGCTGCAGGTGATGTGATACTGTAATGTTGTTGCTGCAGGCAATGTGATACTGTAATGTTGTTGCTGCAGGCAATGTGATACTGTAATGTTGTTGCTGCAGGTGATGTGATACTGTATTGTTGTTGCTGCAGGCGATGTGATACTGTATTGTTGTTGCTGCAGGTGATGTGATACTGTAATGTTGTTGCTGCAGGTGATGTGATAGTGTAATGTTGTTGCTGCAGGCGATGTGATACTGTAGTGTTGTTGCTGAAGGCAATGTGATACTGTAATGTTGTTGCTGCAGGTGATGTGATAGTGTAATGTTGTTGCTGCAGGCGATGTGATACTGTAGTGTTGTTGCTGAAGGCAATGTGATACTGTAATGTTGTTGCTGCAGGCAATGTGATACTGTATTGTTGTTGCTGCAGGCGATGTGATACTGTAATGTTGTTGCTGCAGGTGATGTGATACTGTATTGTTGTTGCTGCAGTCAATGTGATACTGTAATGTTGTTGCTGCAGGTGATGTGATACTGTAATGTTGTTGCTGCAGGCGATGTGATACTGTAATGTTGTTGCTGCAGGCGATGTGATACTGTAATGTTGTTGCTGCAGGTGATGTGATAGTGTAATGTTGTTGCTGCAGGTGATGTGATAGTGTATTGTTGTTGCTGCAGGCAATGTGATACTGTATTGTTGTTGCTGCAGGCAATGTGATACTGTAATGTTGTTGCTGCAGGTGATGTGATACTGTAATGTTGTTGCTGCAGGCGATGTGATACTGTATTGTTGTTGCTGCAGGTAATGTGATACTGTAATGTTGTTGCTGCAGGTGATGTGATACTGTATTGTTGTTGCTGCAGGCGATGTAATACTGTATTGTTGTTGCTGCAGGCAATGTGATACTGTATTGTTGTTGCTGCAGGTGATGTAATACTGTATTGTTGTTGCTGCAGGTGATGTGATACTGTATTGTTGTTGCTGCAGGTGATGTGATAGTGTAATGTTGTTGCTGCAGGCGATGTGATACTGTAATGTTGTTCCTGCAGGCGATGTGATACTGTAATGTTGTTGCTGCAGGCGATGTGATACTGTATTGTTGTTGCTGCAGGTGATGTGATACTGTATTGTTGTTGCTGCAGGTGATGTGATAGTGTAATGCTGTTGCTGCAGGCGATGTGATACTGTAATGTTGTTGCTGCAGGCGATGTGATTCTGTAATGTTGTTGCTGTAGGTGATGTGATACTGTATTGTTGTTGCTGCAGGCGATGTGATACTGTAATGTTGTTGCTGCAGGCGATGTGATACTGTAATGTTGTTGCTGCAGGCGATGTGATACTGTAATGTTGTTGCTGCAGGCGATGTGATACTGTATTGTTGTTGCTGCAGGTGATGTGATACTGTATTGTTGTTGCTGCAGGCGATGTGATACTGTAATGTTGTTGCTGCAGGTGATGTGATACTGTATTGTTGTTGTTGCAGTCAATGTGATACTGTAATGTTGTTGCTGCAGGTGATGTGATACTGTAATGTTGTTGCTGCAGGCAATGTGATACTGTATTGTTGTTGCTGCAGGTGATGTGATACTGTATTGTTGTTGCTGCAGGCGATGTGATACTGTAATGTTGTTGCTGCAGGTGATGTGATACTGTATTGTTGTTGTTGCAGTCAATGTGATACTGTATTGTTGTTGCTGCAGGTGATGTGATACTGTAATGTTGTTGCTGCAGGCAATGTGATACTGTATTGTTGTTGCTGCAGGCGATGTGATACTGTAATGTTGTTGCTGCAGGCAATGTGATACTGTAATGTTGTTGCTGCAGGTGATGTGATACTGTAATGTTGTTGCTGCAGGTGATGTGATACTGTAATGTTGTTGCTGCAGGCAATGTGATACTGTAATGTTGTTGCTGCAGGCGATGTGATACTGTAATGTTGTTGCTGCAGGCGATGTGATACTGTAATGTTGTTGCTGCAGGCGATGTGATACTGTAATGTTGTTGCTGCAGGCAATGTGATACTGTATTGTTGTTGCTGCAGGTGATGTGATACTGTATTGTTGTTGCTGCAGGCGATGTGATACTGTAATGTTGTTGCTGCAGGTGATGTGATACTGTATTGTTGTTGTTGCAGTCAATGTGATACTGTAATGTTGTTGCTGCAGGTGATGTGATACTGTAATGTTGTTGCTGCAGGCAATGTGATACTGTAATGTTGTTGCTGCAGGCGATGTGATACTGTAATGTTGTTGCTGCAGGCGATGTGATACTGTAATGTTGTTGCTGCAGGCGATGTGATACTGTAATGTTGTTGCTGCAGGTGATGTGATAGTGTAATGTTGTTGCTGCAGGCGATGTGATACTGTATTGTTGTTGCTGCAGGCGATGTGATACTGTAATGTTGTTGCTGCAGGTGATGTGATACTGTAATGTTGTTGCTGCAGGCAATGTGATACTGTAATGTTGTTGCTGCAGGCAATGTGATACTGTATTGTTGTTGCTGCAGGTGATGTGATACTGTATTGTTGTTGCTGCAGGCGATGTGATACTGTATTGTTGTTGTTGCAGTCAATGTGATACTGTAATGTTGTTGCTGCAGGTGATGTGATACTGTATTGTTGTTGTTGCAGTCAATGTGATACTGTAATGTTGTTGCTGCAGGTGATGTGATACTGTAATGTTGTTGCTGCAGGCAATGTGATACTGTAATGTTGTTGCTGCAGGCGATGTGATACTGTAATGTTGTTGCTGCAGGCGATGTGATACTGTAATGTTGTTGCTGCAGGCGATGTGATACTGTAATGTTGTTGCTGCAGGCGATGTGATAGTGTAATGTTGTTGCTGCAGGCGATGTGATACTGTATTGTTGTTGCTGCAGGCGATGTGATACTGTAATGTTGTTGCTGCAGGTGATGTGATACTGTAATGTTGTTGCTGCAGGTGATGTGATACTGTATTGTTGTTGCTGCAGGTAATGTGATACTGTAATGTTGTTGCTGCAGGTGATGTGATACTGTATTGTTGTTGCTGCAGTCAATGTGATACTGTAATGTTGTTGCTGCAGGTGATGTGATACTGTATTTTTGTTGCTGCAGGTAATGTGATACTGTAATGTTGTTGCTGCAGGTGATGTGATACTGTAATGTTGTTGCTGCAGGCGATGTGATACTGTATTGTTGTTGCTGCAGGCAATGTGATACTGTAATGTTGTTGCTGCAGGTGATGTGATACTGTAATGTTGTTGCTGCAGGCGATGTGATACTGTATTGTTGTTGCTGCAGGTGATGTGATACTGTATTGTTGTTGCTGCAGGCGATGTGATACTTTATTGTTGTTGCTGCAGGTGATGTGATACTGTATTGTTGTTGCTGCAGGTGATGTGATACTGTATTGTTGTTGCTGCAGGCAATGTGATACTGTAATGTTGTTGCTGCAGGCGATGTGATACTGTAATGTTGTTGCTGCAGGTGATGTGATACTGTATTGTTGTTGCTGCAGGTGATAGAAGTGCTAGCCAGCAAGAGAACAGGGGAGGAGAACTTTATGTCAAGTATGAGGAAGAGTCTCGCTGATCACTACAAGACCAAATCTGTGGCTCTCGGGGGAACCTTTCTTGTGGAGAAGGGCAAGGCTTACCTACATATCATGGTGAGGATAGAGGTCCTTTATTCTACATATTCTATTTTGAGTTTTCTTGTAAGCTTGTCTTAGTACAAACAATGTAATGCTTTGAAAATATCAGCATTGAAACCTGCATCTAAGGCTTGTCAGCAGGGGACATTTACTGGATCTTATTATAGGGAAGATGCGGGGCCCAGTAGATTTTTATTACCTTCACATTATTTTCAAGGTCACAGCAGAACTTTTGATGTATCAGCATTATTACCTGCATGTTAAGCTTGTCATGTCCGCCAATGGACAATGTGAATCTTTATAATTTGGATTTATGGACTTTGGATGATTGGTTTGTGCAATGAGATTTTTTATGCTATGATAAAATAATACACTTTGCATTAATGTACAATTATCAGTGAAAATTTTAAAAAGAAATCTTTTGAAAAAGTGCTACTGCTCCTTTAAAGGCTTTGTATACCTTAGCAGTTATTCATATGACAGTATGAGTTGAGTATGAGTAGTATTGATTATTATAGATATTGTAACATGACAATTAGTTACTTTTATGTTTACAAACTTTTTTATCTATACTGGTAGGTTCATATTGTTTCGACCTATTTGTCTGTCTGCCAGTCACAAAAACCTGTAATCTTGATCAAAACCGTTGATTGCTTGGGGATAGACCTTTGATATTTCACATGTGCATCTATCATGGTATGACCTTTCAGATGAGGTCATAATATTTTTACCTTGTGACCTAGACTATGGTGCATCAAGCATTGCTCTATTCATTTATGGTGCACAGAGTCATTGCTCTATTCATTTGCATATATCAATGCGCGAATCTTAAAACAATTTCAACTATTAAAATAGTATTATCGGGCATTTTTTTAAAATTAAATTTTAAAATGTCATTGTATGATAAAGAAGTTATCATGCTTGTGTGTTTTAGGATCGTAAATATCCTGCATTAGGAATAAACACTATGTATTTAGCTCGCCAAGGCTCGCAAAATACAATGTCTATTCCTAATGCAGGATTTTTACGATCCCAAAACACATTGCATGATAACCTCTATGCACCATATCTTGCTATATTATTCTCTCATATACTTTCTAAAGGTCAATTCCCTGAAGCTTGGCGTGCTGCACTAATAATACCAATCTATAAGAAAGGTAATGCAAATGAACCTAGCAATTACAGGGGCATTTCATTACTAAATAGAATGAGCAAACTTTTCACAACAATTATTAAAAGGAGAATCGATGATCATGTTGAAAGTACTGGCCTTATTGGTGAATATCAAGGGGGTTTTAGGAAACACCATTCCACAATTGACAATATTTTTATTTTGCAATCTATCATTCAAAAGTATACAACAAGAAAACAAGGACAATTTTATTGTGCATTTGTTGATTTCAAAAAGGCGTTTGACATGGTTGATAGGAAAAAGCTGCTTTATCTCCTTTTTTAAATAAATTAATGGAATACATGGCAACTACAGGATTTGTATAACAAGGTAAAATCTGCAGTCGTTATCGAAGGCTCGAAGCTTTCTGACTACCGGTATTTCAATTGTTCTACAGGTGTAATAATAATAATAATGAACTTTTATAGCGCCTAACTTCCAATCATACAATTGCTCAGCGGCGCTTTATGACGTCTGTGATAGTTCATGAAAGTAGTGTGTGAACAGATAAGTCTTTAGTTGAGTTCGAAAGTTCTTGTAGTCGCTAGCTGATCGAATCTCTAGGGGAAGGGAGTTCCATAGTTTTGGCGCTGCAACAGAGAAGGATCTTTCGGCTAAACGAGTTCTTGTAGCAGGGGTTGAAAGTAGAAGCTGGTCTTTGGATCGTAGAGTTCTAGTAGGCGTGTGTGGCTGGATTAGGTCTTTGAGGTAGGTTGGTGCAGCTGCGTCATTTAGGACAGAAAAGGTGATGCAGAGAACTTTGAAAATAACTCGCTGTTGAACTGGTAGCCAGTGTAGATTGTACAGTACAGGGGTGATGTGACATTGTTTTGCAGAGCGTGTTACAATCCGTGCAGCATGGTTCTGGATCAGTTGCAGGTGCTTATAAGATGTTGTTTGAGTAAGGAGGGAGTTTCCATAGTCCAATCTTGAGGTGACATATGAGTGGACAAGCACTTTTGTTGTTTCTTCATCCAGATACTTTCTGATTTTACCTATGTTTCTTAGATTGTTGTTTGCAGATTTGGCAGTGACAAGTGCTTGTCGATCGCTTGACATGGTCCTTTCAAAGCACACACCTAGGTTTTTCAGCTCCGTCACAGGTGTTACAGTGACATCGCCAACAAATAGTGGTTTGGGGATTATCTTCTGAAGCTGCTGCTTTGTGCCGAGGATCATGTACTCTGTCTTGTCCATATTGACTTTAAGGAAGTTACACCTCATCCACCTTTGAAGTTCAAATATACATGCTTCAATCCTGGCCTGTGATCTTGCAAGTTGCATTGGTTTAACAAAGACATACAACTGATTGTCATCAGCATATAGATGGAAATTGAGCTGAAAGTTTCTGATGATTGTGCCTAACGGAGAGATGTATGCAGAGAAAAGAATTGGTCCAAGGACAGAACCCTGTGGTACCCCGTGCTCTAGGGGCCTTGTCTGTGAATATTCTGCATCCACCTTCACCTGCATTGAGCGGTTGCTGAGATACGAGGAGAACCATTCCAGAACGGTTCCTGAAAGTCCACAGGTGTGTTCCAGCCGTGCCATAAGAATCTTGTGGTCGACAGTATCAAAGGCTGAGGAGAGGTCTAGCATAACCAGAAGGACTATGTTCTGCTGATCCATTGCTCTCAGGATGTCATTTTGCACACGGAGAAGAGCCGTCTCCGTGGAGTGTCTTTTTCTGTAAGCTGATTGGAAGATCTCACATAGATCATGCTTTTTCAGATGCTGGTTGAGACGGGTCATGACTACTCTCTCCAATACCTTTGAGATGAACGGGAGGTGTAAGACAAGGGTGTGCACTTTGTCCAGTGCTGTTTTCCATTTTTATCAAGGAACTGTCAGAATCTATGAGTGAAGCTTTAAATAATGGCATATTTATATCAGAAGACATGTATAATATCTTATCTTTACTTTTTGCTGATGATTTAGTTTTAGTTGCTGATACACCTCTTAAGTTACAAAAACAACTAGATTTTCTCCATAGGTATTGTTTGAAATGGGGTATGGAGATCAATACTGATAAAACTAAAGTAATTGTTTTCCGAATCGGGGGAAGGCTATCAAGATTTGAGAACTGGACATATAATGAAACAGAAATTGAAGTGGTAAATGCATACAAGTATCTCGGTATAATGATGACCCCTAAACTTGTGTGGACGAGAGCATGTAATATTTTAGCACAACAAGCCAACAAAGCTTTATTCCCAATAAAAAGTATTATTCGTAAATATGAGGTTAATATTCGTGATGCATTTAAAATATTTGATATGAAAATTGTGCCAATGTTAATGTATGGAAGTGAAATATGGGGATATAAGAAAATGAATCAACTTGAAATCGTACATCGATCATTTTGTAAATTTGTATTGAATGTTAGTAAATCGTTCCCCAATGTTGCTTTGTATGGAGAATGTGGGAGATATCCCTTGTATGTAAATTCTTATATTAATTGCATTAAATATTGTTTCGGGTTGATTATCATGCCATCATATAGGTACCCGCACCAATCATATCTTATGTTAAAGAAAACCTGTGAAAGGAAGCGAACTAACTGGGCGTCAAAGATTATGCAACTTTTATTCACTTATGGATTTGGACATGTCTGGATACAGCAGGGAGTAGGGGATATAGATTCGTTTTTAAAATTGTTTAAAGAAGACTAATTGATTGTGCTAAACAGGACTGGCACGCAGCACTTACAGATAAAAGCTCTTTACAATTCTATTCCACCATAAAGTCATTATTTACTTCTGAATTGTATATTTATGAACTGAAAATTGTAAAATACAGGAAGGCACTATTTATTTTCAGAAGCTGTTATAATCGTCTTGGAATTCAATGTATTAGAAAAGGTTTTAATGATTATGAAAGTTCTGATTCTAAATGTTCTTTATGTAATGTAACCGAAGATGAAATCCATATTGTATGTCAGTGCCCAATGTATCAAACTCTTCGTGTTGATGTACCGCTTCTATTCAATAATAACAGAAATATACATGGTCTTAAATATTTAATGAACTCTAATGATTATGCTTTCATGTTAGGAAAATTCTTGTATAATGTATTTCGTGTACGAGGAGAAAGGATCTGATTCGCATGTGTATATTTTCATGTATGATATTTATTTAATGTGCTGTATTATGGGTCATTTGGCCTTGAAACAATAAAACTATTGAATTGAATTGAATTGAAAGCTGAAACCTTGTGTACATACTCCTTGACTAATGAGGATAATAGTTTATAGCTTTGGTGGCCCTGTGGCCCCTTATAAGGACCACGGGGGCCATGCCCTTAAAACCTATTGCATCTTCTTCTCTAGAAGCATAACGCCTAGAAAGCTGAAACCTGGTCACAAGGGCCAGGTCCTTCAAATCTTTTTTCATCTTCTTCTCAAGAAGTGTAATCCCTAGAAAGCTGAAACCTTGTGTACAGACCCATTGACAAAATGAGAATTATCAATGGTAGTTTTGTTCCCTGTAGCGTACAGGCCATCGGGTCATTTCAATTCCCAAATCATTGTCGCTGAAAAAAGCCCCAAAACAATCAAACAAAAAACATTAGACGACCCCTTTATTTCAACGCCTGCATAGTGACATAGTATAAAGAAGACAGGAGAGTTGTACCTACCTCCATCGTCAACTACTACGCGTTTGTGACATACAGTGGAATTAAACTTTGTGTCAACATATATACTTGGATGGTTTACCTATCGATCACCACTCACAGGACCTACCAATACTTTTTAGTTATATTTGCAAATCAAACGAAAGCCGATTTTCACGCTACATGTATTCATCTCTTTGAATATTCTAACCAATCGAAGCGCAGGATTTGGTCAGCATAGGAAACTAATCCATTCAAGAATAGCCATAAGTCATTTCCCAATTTATCATCAAAGTAATCAACTTTAAGGATATATATTATTTTGCAGCCTGACTTCTCTGAAATTCCATTAAACTGTGATGAAGATGTGGACAAATGGCTCAAGTTCTTTGAAATGGATGCTCCCCTTGTGTGTGTTGGAGAACTGGTCTCACATGATCCGGTAAGTAGGGAGACTTTATTATTTAGTTTCCACTTTCGTCAATTTTAAACCCCCACATCAAGCCTTATTTTCAAGATGTTGACAAGGGAAAAAATGGAAATTTAGTCTAGTGGTCTTGAAAACATTGAAAGCTAGGCTCTTAATTGTTTCTCGTTTCTGTCCATGAGTGCCTTCAAAGACGCAGTGAAAAAGTTATTTTTCCTTCTTTTTTCGATCATGTTCAATAATTAAAAATAAATTGGAAATAAATTAAAAAACACTTCATCGTATAATTTTGGCCTGAATGTAAAGACCAGAAACGTTTTTAATTTTTTGGGGGCCTGACGTGAATTCAGTTTTTAAAGTGTAAAAACAGATGACTAGAATGATTCAAACAAGATGTTGTTAAATCAGCTGCAAGGGAAGTAACTCTGCTAGTCATTGGCAGATTCATCAGGGGCATTTGCCTTCTTTCCGCCTTCCCTCAGTTCTAAGTATATTTTAAATTTCTTTTATCATCCAAAACTGTGTTCAACAGGAGATATCGCTTTGACAGTAGATTTTGAACAATGCCCTGTAATCATAAAATACATCACATCAGATATTTGTTACTTTTATCAACTTTTGTTGATATATTTGATATCAGAAGACACTTTGGTGAGAATCTCTGTATCTCATTAATGATAAATCCAAGTTACACCACCCCCTTGCCCTCAAAAGTTTGAATTCTGTTCACAAGTTTGAAAATTTCTGTTCTGTTCACAATATGTAAATTAACCAATTTAGAGTTTGAGCTTTAAAAAAAAGTACAATTGCATAACAATTGCTTTGAAAGGTTTAAAGACATTTTCACCGATGTTTTGTACCAGGACCTTGATCTACGAGTAGAGCACTTCCACTGCTTCAGTACCCACGGCCACGGCGGCCACTACCACTACGACACCACACCTAATGAAGTACAGTATAGGGGCTACTTCTCATTGGCTGAATTCGTCTACAGGATCGACCAACCAAAATAACTTATATCAACCAAGCTATGGTCTATTTGATAGATTATCGGTCAATATGTACAACGATTTTATGTCTCATTGTTTGATATTGTTTTCGGAGTTTACTTATACAACAATGTTTAATCAGTTTGTTTAAGACAAGTACCGTACTTAAAATAATTTGAAGATATCAAAAGTAAAACCTTTATTTTTCATGAGATTTTACGCACATGATATAAGTTGTGATTATTGTAGATAAGTGAAAGTCATTTTGATATTTTTCATGTTATATATTTTTTCAAATGTAGTATCTGCCATATCATACGGTGCGGGCTCGTGTATGTTTGTGTCTTTATATGCATCTGTGAGGGAAAGAATTGTCCCAAGTCATATCTTGATATGTTTTACTGTTTAATTACTTTCTGTACTGTCAGCTTCTGAAATGCAATATGATTACAGACAGAAACTCATCATGGTGAACAGGGTATTGTGATGTTTTATACAATTGATTACTTTGTAAACAATCATTGTGAATCTATACTCAAGGTTTCTCACTGTAACTTGATTTTACAGATACCAGTATTAATGTTGTTGTTATTGCAAATGTTACGAAATCTCAACAATTTTAAGATACCTAAGATCTTTACTGTTACATAACTATTTTACATGGAATCTCGTGGTCTTGTTATGAGCATATTTACTATGAATGTTTTTGATCTGAAGAAGATTGTACATTTGCGCTATTTGTGATTTTATGAATTTGCCTTATGGAAGACAATAAACATACAAAATATTGGTTTTGTTTTTTCATTCATTCCTATTGTCATTTGTATAGTGTTTAAGATCTTCTTCTATTGGAGTATGAAACTGGTTCACAAGGTATCAAGTGTTTATGATATGCACATCATTGCTACCCATTTGTTGCCTTAGAGGATGGCAGTAAGGTTAACCTTAGTGTTAAGCTTGTTTGTGCAATGGCCCAATGGCCATTTGCTAATGGATTCGTGGTTTCTAAATATACCGTTTTGTGTGTAGATTATTAGGAGTGTGCATTAAGTCAGAGTCGTGAAGTTTGTAAGTAAACAACCTCTGACACACTTATTAAAAAACTTATATGATAGCAGTTGGCTGAATTGTTTTCCAGCATCAAATGTCTGCTCTGTGAGTAATATTGGAAATACAAGACCTCGAGATAAATATGTTTTGCTTCCATAATGATCATGGTAAATACCAGTCACCATACAAGTCATCTATTATGAAAGATCATGAAATCTTAATATCTTTGCTAATATATATTATCTGATATACCATAAAGTCACGTCATTAATTCCTTAGTTTTCATTTCTTTTCTCTTGATTGTATGTTTTAAACTTTATTGCAATTCAGTTATGTATAATTCTTATTTTATAAGATCTTTAGAAAATAATTTGTTTTGTACAGCCTGTCAATAATCAAAATCAAACCGTCTCTGCTTAGGCGACATGGATGGTATCCTTGACCAACCCTGAAGTTATTGTATACCAGGCATCTGCCATGACAGCTTTCAGGATATCTTTACATAACCTTTACTGATATCTTGCTGATGTCGCAAGATGTCACTTCATCAACATTTCTCTTTCTATTGTATGTTTTAAACTTGATTAAATATCTGTACAATGTATTATTTTCAATATTGATATTCTGAATCTGTTTTACACGCAAACTATTCACATTCTGTCAGTAATCAATAACCAAGTGTCTCTGCCTAGGCGGCATGAATGGTATCCTAGAACAACCCGGAAGTATACTGTACACCCGGTGTAAACAAGACCACGTGTATGTTGGATCTCCATGAACTTTAGAGGATCCATCAACAATGTTGTTCCCACCCTCTCCGCTTCCTCTTCCTTCTCCATGTAAATCTTTGTGATGTTGCCAGCCGTCAATTCCTCGCTCTTCCCTCGAACCTGGCGATAAAAATAATACTTCTCTACATAGAAAGACATGTCAGAAACTTTGTAGAATGATAAGGATGAGACGATTCAAAATCCTGGGGACTTACATTTGCAAATAGACTTTCTAAAAGACAATTGAAGTCGATGATCTATCCCTTTGGATATTTATATAAGTCCTAAGTTCGTCGATACAAGCTGTTCCAAGCTACATACTTATACATATTTAAACGTAAATGTATATAAAATTTAATAAATGCCCAGTTAGGTCCTTTGACAGTCATGCATTTGAGCAGTCATTTTACAAATGGTCGGAATCAATCCGGGCCAATCGAAGACGCACGCCGCAATAACAATGTAACTAGAAATTAAAATATCACATTTTCCATGCATGTCGATTTGCATCTCACATTTTACGTATGAAAGAATCATTCAAAATAAAAATAACCTAGAAATAAAGCTAGAATCCATATATTAACAAGACATGTGAGAATGTTCACCTCTGACCGTGTTGTCCAGCACGATGGCGATGAGTCCACCAAGGAGCATGGGGGTTCCTAGCAGCAGCTTCAGAATGTTGTTCCCCTCTCGGCTACCTTGTTGTAAAATTCATAGATCTTAAAGCTAGGCTTCAAGAATAATGAACTGTTTAAATATTTCTTTCATGAAAGTATGGGAAGAACGTCCTATGTATACGGAGCAAAAATGAAACTTGGGACAGTGAATTTCCCTCCTTTTAGTTTTTGGTAAACAAATAAATGTTGAAGTGTTTCTCACAATACCGTGAAGCATTTCACTTCAAGAAATTAAACTCCTTGGGTTAATCGTTGTTGTTTTTTCTTTAACTGAACACGCACAGAACTGGAAAAGGAAAGACTAAGTTTTTATTTTTGCGCATTTTCTACTTGCCAACTTGCTACGGGGAGTCTCAGTGCTTGTCAGTCTGTGGTCACTGTGCAAGAACCTTTAAATGTTAACGACTGATTATTTTTATTACCAATTGGTTCAAAATAAGTAGTGATATATTTTCAATTATTTATTTTCAAAAATTATACGAGTGTTCATGACATACTATGTTTACGACACAAATGATTAAGTATTAATATTTCCCAAGCGAAAGCGAGGGATATACTTATTTTTAGGCATGAGTGTCGTAAACATAGTATGTCATGGCGACGAATATGATATTATGTTTATTACCGTAGTCGCAAAATTAAAGAAAATACTCAAAATCTATTTCTTAGCATAGGCGTACTAGCCGCCCGCGACCCGTATAGATTGTGACGTCATAGGTGAACCGTGACGTCAAAGCATTGTTTATAACGTGACCTCACAATGAAAAAGTGATATTTTGCCCCAGGGCAACATACATGTATGAAAAATATGAACCTTGATATGACTGCCCCCGTAGGTAATAAATTGATTTATATCTTAAGAATGTTGTTCTTTTAGAGTCACCGTCACCTTATCAAACCCCCTTTTTTTGCCTCAATTTGTTTTTATCACCTAAATTCTATGTTTGTGATGATCAAGCAAAGAATCAACACTATTCCATTTTCATTTTTTTCTTTTGGTTAAACCTTCTCCCTGCCAAAAATGGTTATCAGAAAATGGGTCTTTTGGGGGAAATGTAGTTCCTACCAGTGTTGATGAGGCCCGGATTAGTCTGTATCTGTTGAGGGAAGAGCCAGCCAGCAAAGAAAGCCGTCCCGAGGATGAGAAGGTTCCGGGCCGATTTGAGGTCAACGTACTGCAGGGTGGAGAGACCGAGAGCCACCAACATACCGAAGATGACAGACACAGCACCTGCAAGAACTGGATCAGGAATACTGGCGAGAGCAGCTCCGAATTTGCCCAGGACGGACACCAGGACCAGGATCAGACCGGCACAGTACATCACGTAGCGGTTCGCTGTCTGGAATGTAAAGTACAATTGACTCTATTATTTGAAATTTAGATATGGTATGCCATCAATTACAATATCCATTTATGAATCTTTCTTCTTCTCACACTTAAAATCCATTTATTATTATTATTATTATTATTATTATTATTATTATTATTATTATTATTATTATTATTATTATTATTATTATTATTATTATTATTATTATTATTATTATTATTAGTAGTAGTAGTAGTAGTAGTAGTAGTAGTAGTAGTATTTGTATAGCGCCAATATCCAGCTCAGAGAGCGCTGCTCAAAGGCGCTTTGGCTTTCCCTCGATCATTGGATATCAGTCTTCATGACACTTCTTTTACCATCTCGACTCCCGGGGGAGCATACAACACGTGCATTCATGTGACGCACAGCGTTAATGTCACTCTCAATCCTTTCGAGGTACCCATTTACAGCTGGGTGGACAGTATTGAATTGAATTGTTCTTTCACCATATGACACAAGCCAGTTATTAAATGAGCTCATCGGTTTAGTATGGTATTGATTACCAAAAAAGCATTCTACTATTACCTTTGTCAAGGCTATCTCTGCAATATTCCCGCTGTACGTTGTAGTCGCATGTCCAAGTCCTAATACCCCCGAGAGCAATCCCCCCACCCCCTCCACGAGGATGCCTCTGTTGACTGCATGAGGTGGAGGCGAGGAGACTTCACAAGCTTTGGCAGCAGCGAAGTAGTCTCCTACAGACTCGATGATGGAAGCGATGAACGAAACGACGAAGCCAATGAACACGGTAACGTCGAAGGAGGGCATGCCGAACTGTCCTGAGAGTAAATGACAAATTGATTGTTGACATCACAAAAGTGCAGCAACAATTGCAGACATGATATTGGAAATCATGATACATTTTATAAACCCTTAATCAGATCACCCTGAGCAGTTGGCATTACAATTAATGAAACATTTTTAAATCTAAATACATTGGTACAATACAATAATGTAAAAAAGAAAGACTTTGATGATAAGATTGTTTCGCCTCAAGGCCAGTTAGCTAGTTGTATCGGTTCACTAGTACCAGTTCAGTAAAGATGATGTTTACTTTGTGTTAAAAACTTATTTATCTGTCATTTGATTACTCTTCCAAATTCTGACCCGGATAAGGAAGGTAGAACCAGGGCGCCCTCTGTGTGAGGTGAGACTTGGCGTCAGTTCGAGCTCTGTAGTTGGGATGAATCTCATCATCAGGGAATACGTTGAAATGTGTCAGTATCCAGGAGACTAGCCACATGGATACCATACCCAGCAACACCTGCAATAAGAAATACTCTCCCTCATTGTCATCATCAGGGATTTGCATTAAAACAATTCGATCTCCAGCAGGGATCCAAGTTAGAATCATTGCCAGGTAACCAACATTGGAACCACATAAAAGCAATTCAGTTATCAGAATATTGTCCATTGCGAAAATTCTCAGGAAATCTTTGAACAGCAGATACTATTTGTACATCTACATCTGTATTCATTCTGTATCAGAAAATGAATCGACATCGTTACGTTTTCAGCATATCAGGGCACACAAACACCAGGAGATAATTTGTGTATTTCACATCATTAGAGATGATGTTGATGTACCAATGTGCGGGAATTATTCAAATCAAAATGACACTCAGCAACAGACTGAAAACTCAGTGAACTCAACTACGTAGCACGCATGTAGCATTTGCAACTTACTGTGGATTGTAGGATGACATACCGTCACATATTTACAGTTGGAGTTGCTGATCTTACCGGTAACAATCTAAATATGGGAGCACTGAAGCGTTTCTTCCTGCTTGATGGAAAGCAGTTACTGGCAGGTGCGCGCACTTGGAGGTGACCAAGGTACAAGGAGATGGCCACGATCAGAGTTATACCTCTGCAATCAAACATAATTATGATGTTGACTGTGTATACACTTGGAGGTGACCCAGATACAGCGAGATGGCCAAGATCAGAGCTATACCTCTGCAATCAAAGATCGTGTAACATTTATCTTAACACCAAAAGTAACGCAAAAGGAACGGGAAATATCATGTATCTAACTTAACAACAATGAAAAAAAATTAATAGCAGTAACAAAGAATTTGTACTCATAACTCCAAAGATCTATTTCAATCAAAATGACAGCACATGACCTCGATGGAGTCACCTATGGCAATCATTGGTCGTCTTAATCGTGACACAGTCTCTGCATGGAGAGAATAATACACCTTTTACACACATGACGTAGGAGAATCAAACGTCAATGTATTTGACCAAACAAGTGTTTAATAGGGTTGAAACCTTATGCCATTAAATTTCTTTCAATATTGCTTAATGCATATAAATCCATTTTACCATGTGAAAATAACAACGTTTTTAGCTCACCTTTACAAAGTAAATGTGAGCTTATGTCATGGCGCTTCGTCCGTCGTCCGTCTGTCTGTCCGTCCGTCCGTCTGTCCGTCCGTAAACTTTCAGGAAAAAAAGACTACTCCTCCTAAACGAATCCAGATATCATTCTGAAATTGTAGTATGTTATACCCATGGTGATTCCTCACAGAAAGGTAGACGTTTCGGTTTTGAGAATCCAAGATGGCCGTCATGGCAGCCATATTGAATTTTCAATTAGATTTCATGAAAAAGACTACTCCTCCTATACGAATCCAGATACCATTCTGAAATTGTAGTATGTTATACCCATGGTGATTCCTCACAGAAAGGTAGATGTTTCAGTTTTGAGAATCCAAGATGGCTGCCAGTGCAGCCATATTGAATTTTCAATTAGATTTCATGAAAAAGACTACTCCTCCTATACGAATCCAGATATCATTCTGAAATTGTAGTATATTATACCCATGGTGATTCCTCACAGAAAGGTAGATGTTTCAGTTTTGAGAATCCAAGATGGCCGCCAGTGCAGCCATATTGAATTTTCAATTAGATTTCACGAAAAAGACTACTCCTCCTATACAAATCCAGATACCATTCTGAAATTGTAGTATGTTATACCCAAGGTGATTCCTCACAGAAAGGTAGATGTTACAGTTTTGAGAATCCAAGATGGCTGCCATGGGAGCCATATTGAATTTTCAATTAGATTTCATGAAAAAGACTACTTCTCCTAAACCAATCTAGATATACTTTCTAAATTGTAGTATGTTATACCTATAGTGATTCCGCACAGAAAGGTTGACGTTTCAGTTTTGAGAATCCAAGATGGCCGCAAAAGCAGCCATATTGACTTTTCAGCTGCAATGACACATCATTATTATGAAATTTTAAGCTTTCATCAAGTGATCACTTGCATCAAATAAATTCTCTAATTTGAACTTACTAATCATAATATTATCTTGAATATGGAATAATTAAGATAGTCATGCAAGTTGCTCTATATTTTTAAGTGTTTTTAAAAAAAAATTAAGATATATAAGACAAACATAATTAATTAATTTGCTTAAAATCTTCATGGCAACTAGCTGCAAAAACCAAATCACATTAAACATCATGTTAAATTTTAAACAATGGTATCTCCCTTATATTCCTTTAAATACCACACATAAGGGGTCAACTAGAGTTCAGATATGCCTCTAGAGTCCACAGTGTTTATTCTAATACACATCCTGATACAGGCTGCAAGCATCACAGTGTCAGCTGCTAGTCTGTTGCATAATCTGACCCAATTGATATTGCAGAGCAATATGCTATATGGCCATGTGTATACAATAAGAGTTATGGAAATTAGACTTGTAATCTCATGACAGTGATATGTTCTTTCTAAGAATAACAACTTACACAAAAGTTGTCATCAATAAGTTTTGTGTTTAGCAATCTTCATGATAAGTTGATGTGGAAAGAGTTATTTTGTATCAGGTTCCATTTCCTGTGTTTACTCATATTTATACCATTTCTATATCTAACAGAAGTTCTTCTTGACACAAAATCAATTTAGGACATAAGCTAACTATGTTTTGTGAAATTATATATATTTTTCACAACAATGCATGTTCTCTCCCGTCAAGTTTTTAAATACCACACATAAGGGCTTAGCCAGAGTTCAGGTTTACATGCTCAGCACACTATTCTTCTCCAAATACACAAAGCCAAATCCCCAAATTGCTACACTCTCCTTAAGGATCTGGGGCTAGCAGCCCTGCCTGCTTGTATGTTGCTTAGTTATCTTTACTTATGGGTAATTGATAAATACAACATAATGATGTATGGCAATTATCATGTCTAAGCAATGGACTTTATGGAAAGTATATAAATTGACTTTATGAAAAGTACACTTGTATTCTATTAATAATAATACTTTTTACAAATAACAATTTAAACAAGTCAAGAATCAGCTTTTGTGTACAACAATCTGCAAGATGAGTTAATATTAATAAGTCAAGAATCTGCTTTTATGTACAGTAATCTACATAAGTTATTGTAGAAAGAGGTAATTTGTATCAAGTTCCAGTTCCAATACCATATGTTTTATGAAAACCTGTAAAACTAAATGATAATTGTATCATGCTGAAGGGGCTCTGGGAACAACATGTCAACATAGAAGTCATTATTTTTCAATTAGATTTCAGGCCAAGTACTTCTCCTACTAAATCAATTATGATATCATTCTGAAAAGTGAGTATTTTTTATATAGTGATTCCTGACAAAGACGCATTCATTTTATTATCAAGAATCCAAGATGGTCAATATGTCATTTATATTGAATTTTCAATTAGATTTCATAAAATTCATTGAAAAGAATACATTTCCTGGTCAATCAAATGAATGTGTTTATATTTGTATTGATGCACTTGTTGTAATATTTATCAACACTATAAATACAGTTACAAAAAACTGTATGAATCATCTTTATCTGCGAACAGCCTGAACCATGAGTGTTTTAATAAATCCTTTTAAATAAAACATCTAATGATATCAGTGGGTTACATAATTCCTGACACTTCATAAAAGGCCAAATAACATAGCCAGTGAGGGATCTGATTACGATCTGAACGATGATTATCTAGATAATTATAATGATCATTCAATTCAAACAAATCCTTTTCAAAAGCATTTAAAATGATTAAATTTGTTCACTCTCAACACTAACTGTTGTTTCCATGCAATTAATATTAAAATACTTCAATAAACATATTACTGAGTTGACCTCCAGATTATTTCTATAGCAAACCTCTCTTCTACCCCCACCCCTTCTATCCTCCCTTCCCTTCCCCTCCTCCCCTTTCCTCTCCTGTCCTTCCATTGCAAACCTCTCTTCTATCCCTCCTTTCCCCTCCTATCCTCCAGCCCCTCTCCTGCAACTCCCCTCCTAATATCTGTATTGCATACTGAATTAAGGGGAAGACACTCACATTATGGAATAACAGTAACTTACATAAGAGGATAAGTTACATAAGCTACATGCAGGTGCAAGAGGTCATCACAGGTCATCATATCTAGTAATTAGCATAAACCCCCATGTGGCTAGCCTATTCTGACCAATCAGATTGCACTAACATATGTCAAGATTTAAGATATTCAGAAATCTTCAGTTAGAATCACATGAGACATTGACCTGGACAGTTTACTTTGGCAATTGGACTTATCACTAGTTGAATTTGTGATTTGTGTCAGAGGGATATATTCCAAATGTTTATGTGCATCTTTTTTTAGTTCTTTGGAAGTTGAGAGTGTGACTAATCTAACATTGGATTAACCAGTTTGTTGACTTTTGTGATTGTGTTTGAAAACTTTGGTACTGTACAAGTACTTTTAAGAAAGAATTCTTGAGATTTTCGGGACTATTTCTTGACTTCAAGAGTCACAAAACCTGTTATTATTGATTGACATTTAAATGAATACTCCTAAACCAATCAAGATAATGAAATTAATATGGATGCCCACATATAAGTAACATTTTGAAGATTAAAAAATACAAGATGGTCACCAATTCAGCCATAGATATACAAAAAAGTTATACAAAAACCTACTGCTTGTTAACAAATCATGATTTATTAACATTCTTGTATTAATGTTTGTTCGTGCTCTAATTTTTTCCAACAGAAGACTAGCATTTTAAAAGATACAAAAATCATGATGGCAGCCATAATCAATTATCATATAAAATATGGTTACACAATTAAACTATATTACCACATCATTCATTTTAAGGTGAGCTTCTGTACCCTCGGTACTTTTATTTTTATTATATGAATGGATCATATTCGTCTTTCTGATTGGCCCAATTGACGGTATTGACGTCAAGCAATGTCAACCTGTCAACCTCTGATGGCTAAAAATAGATGTGAGAATGAAGTCACAAATTTCGCACATCACATGTTACGCTGTCAATCAAGCAATAGGCATCGCTTTGTGACTGTGCTGAATTAGAGTTATGTCCCTTATAGTTTTAGGCATATTAGACTGATGTCCCTTATTTTCACAGAAGAAACGTGATTCAAGAACATTTTTCGCATAATAAAACAATTATAGACTTCATATCCTGGTGATCCAATGATTTGTCGACCTTGGACACGTGATATTCACCGAGGCAACGCGTCACGTGTCCAAGGTCGACAAATCATTGGATCAACCTCACTTGAAGTCAATTATTGTTTAGTGTTAAAGGGGCAGTAGCACGTTTTTAGGGGGCATATAAGGTGATGTCAGGAAAATGAAAATAAATGGATCCGATTGAAATACCATGTATTCAAACTTAATGAAGCAGTAATAAATCAAATGTATAATGCAAAGTTCAGCCATGCCATTCCTTTTTCTTACACAAAATGAATTAAAGGTGTTCACCCAAAAATGGCCGCCAATGGATTTCAAGTGAATCTTTATAATTCGTTCACTGACTAAGAATGATTGGTTTGCGTAAAGAGATTTTTGACACTATCCAAGTAATACATTTAGCCTTAACGTCCAATTATCAGTGAAAATTGTAAAATATAGATTTGTCAAAAAACGTGATACTGCCCCTTTGAATGGTGATATTGTATACATAAAATTCTGACAAATATGTTTTCATATGTATGAAATACTTATATGCCACGACATATGAAATCGACACAAGTCACTTGACAGTTTTGTGTTGTGAATGTACTGGCCCTTTGTCGTTTTGTTTGTATGGCTGACAGTGTCGATCATAAACAATCTTGTACGAATGGAGTTGAACAAATTCGAGAAAATCTTACTTGATTAAACAATGAAATGGAATGTCCGTCGTATATTTAAACACTTACACAACAGTGAGAATCCAAGAGGAAGCCCCGTATCTGAGGGGAACCTTGATCAAGGAGAGACCCAACAGGGACAGGACAGGGGCAACAGTGATGGGGCCGACGAGTCGGGCCAGAAATCCAACCAAACCTGTCCCCCCGATGAGGATTTCTACCAGGGAGGCCGCCATTAGACTCCCAGACAACTACAACAGGAATTATATATCCCTGGAAGTTATTATTACCAATATCATATTCTCTTTGTGCACCGATTCATCGTTTCTGTTTAATTTTGTGTTCACGTGACGTATGAATGGCATCTGAATAGAAAAAGAATTACGCTTTTTTGTATTCTGCAAATTGAAGTACCAAATCGAAAAATATCAAGAATGTTTTGGGTATGATTTTGGTTTGGTTTCTTACACCCCTTTTCATTCTGGTGCTTCTGTCGCTCTGTCTTTTAACAAAGCGATAATCGAAAAGCTTAACTTTTCTATACAACGAAAGTAGGAGCCATAATTGACCTCACAATTCAGATCGCTCTCAGTTTAACAATTTTAAGTATATTTGCAAAGTCCGGTAGCACCAAAGTTCAGTTGCAGTAAATAAACTGTCAAAAAAATCTAAAATAGGGGAAATGATACAATGCTTACAGTATTTCGACAAGTGGATAACAATCCTATTCCTATCCTATGTTCCACTTTTCCTTCCGTATGTCACAGAGTAATGATAAATTTGATATGCAAAACATTATTTCTTTAAATTAAAGGTACAACCTTTCGCAGTTTTTCGTCTTGAGTCAAGTCTTCACCCTTGAGAAAACTGACATTGTTGAATGTACCATGGCTTGTGTTTCCTGCAAATGTTTACATCATTCATTTAATTTTATGCCTTACACACAATACACTACATCGAAACATTGACAAGCAAACTCGATTATGTCAATTATGTCATAATGATAATATTAATAATCTTCCTCATCACCCATCTACGTACCTTAGGTATTAAAATTTGCATTTCATTGACAACAAGACAACCCCCCAACCCCGTTTACCCTTTATTAAAATTGATATTGTTGCTTTAGTGCCCAAGGGTAAATAATATATATGTTACCGTAAGGTGTATGCGGACAAACCCATCCATTTTGATTTTGTAGTGATATATACACAGAAATGAAGACATTCGCCGGACCTTGTAGGATGGGAAGCCTGAAAAAAAATAACATACGGAATTTTCCTATTGGTTTGCTATTCGACAATCATTTAGTTAGTCGAAACCATCGGGGTCTATTTTTTTTTTTTTGATAGTTTATTTCCATACCAAAATGCTATTAAAGATGTCTCAGTTTTCGTTCTCTTGGATTTTCTTTGGCTGCTGATTTTGATTGAAAACTACAACAGAATTTCTGTCGATACGTCAGAGGTTTCTACGTTATGTACTCTTACCTCTCGTACGAAGGTTTTCATATGGTAATGTATCTGACATATTGTCAAGTTATGAGAGACGCCAAGAAGATACTTCAATAGTATTTCAGTTATTCATACTGCATGATCAATTCCATTGAATGTCATTAACAGCATTGTTTCTACGAAATAATTTATTATCTCTCGTACGTTTTGAATGGTATTGGTACCTCGTTTTCGCTGCGCAGATACCAAGCTACTATTACATAATATTATTAAACGAAACTTCTTTATTCACTCTCCACACACAGGCCAATGCTTATATGAGATGTGTACTTACCTGACCCCGAGAGCTGAGTGTATTACGGTGCAGATACCGACCATCAAGAAGGTCCTACACACTAACCTGACCCCGAGAGTTGTCTGTATAAAGGTGCAGATACCGACCATCACGAAGGTCCTACACACTAACCTGACCCCGAGAGCTGTCTGTATCACGGTGCAGATACCGACCATCAAGAGGGTGGTACACACTAACCTGACCCCGAGAGTTGTCTGTATCACGGTGCAGATACCGACCATCAAGAAGGTCCTACACACTAACCTGACCCCGAGAGCTGTCTGTATCATGGTACAGATACCGACCATCAAGAAGGTGGTACACACTAACCTGACCCCGAGAGCTGTCTGTATCACGGTGCAGATACCGACCATCAAGAGGGTGGTACACACTAACCTGACCCCGAGAGCTGTCTGTATCAGGGTGCAGATACCGACCATCAAGAAGGTCCTACACACTAACCTGACCCCGAGAGCTGTCTGTATCATGGTACAGATACCGACCATCAAGAAGGTGGTACACACTAACCTGACCCCGAGAGCTGTCTGTATCGTGGTGCAGATACCGACCATCAAGAAGGTGTACACACTAACCTGACCCCGAGAGCTGTCTGTATCACGGTGCAGATACCGAACATCAAGAAGGTGGAACACACTAACCTGACCCCGAGAGCTGTCTGTATCACGGTGCAGAAACCGACCATCAAGAAGGTGGTACACACTAACCTGTCTCCGAGAGCTGTCTGTATTACGGTGCAGATACCGACCATCAAGAAGGTGGTACACACTAACCTGACCCCGAGAGCTGTCTGTATCACGGTGCAGATACCGACCATCAAGAAGGTGGGACACACTAACCTGACCCCGAGAGCTGTCTGTATTACGGTGCAGATACCGACCATCAAGAAGGTGGAACACACTAACCTGACCCCGAGAGCTGTCTGTATCACGGTGCAGATACCGACCATCAAGAAGGTGGAACACACTAACCTGACCCCGAGAGTTGTCTGTATCACGGTGCAGATACCGACCATCAAGAAGGTGGTACACACTAACCTGACCCCGAGAGCTGTCTGTATCACGGTTCAGATACCGACCATCAAGAAGGTGTACACACTAACCTGACCCCGAGAGCTGTCTGTATCACGGTGCAGATACCGACCATCAAGAAGGTGGAACACACTAACCTGACCCCGAGAGCTGTCTGTATCACGGTGCAGATAGCGACCATCAAGAAGGTGGAACACACTAACCTGACCCCGAGAGCTGTCTGTATCACGGTTCAGATACCGACCATCAAGAAGGTGTACACACTAACCTGACCCCGAGAGCTGTCTGTATCGTGGTGCAGATACCGACCATCAAGAAGGTGGTACACACTAACCTGACCCCGAGAGCTGTCTGTATCACGATGCAGATACCAACCATCAAGAAGGTGGTACACACTAACCTGACCCCGAGACCTGTCTGTATCACGATGCAGATACCGACCATCAAGAAGGTGTACACACTAACCTGACCCCGAGAGCTGTCTGTATCGTGGTGCAGATACCGACCATCAAGAAGGTGGTACACTCTAACCTGACCCCGAGAGTTGTCTGTATCACGGTTCAGATACCGACCATCAAGAAGGTGGTACACACTAACCTGACCCCGAGAGCTGTCTGTATCACGGTGCAGATACCGACCATTAAGAAGGTGGTACACTCTAACCTGACCCCGAGAGTTGTCTGTATCACGGTTCAGATACCGACCATCAAGAAGGTGGTACACACTAACCTGACCCCGAGAGCTTTCTGTATCATGGTGCCGATATCGACCATCAAGAAGGTGTACACACTAACCTGACCCCGAGAGCTGTCTGTATCCCGGTGCAGATACCGACCATCAAGAAGGTGGTACACACTAACCTGACCCCGAGAGCTGTCTGTATCCCGGTGCAGATACCGACCATCAAGAAGGTGGAACACACTAACCTGACCCCGAGAGTTGTCTGTATCACGGTGCAGATACCGACCATCAAGAAGGTGGTACACACTAACCTGACCCCGAGAGCTGTCTGTATCACGGTTCAGATACCGACCATCAAGAAGGTGTACACACTAACCTGACCCCGAGAGCTGTCTGTATCACGGTGCAGATACCGACCATCAAGAAGGTGGAACACACTAACCTGACCCCGAGAGCTGTCTGTATCACGGTGCAGATAGCGACCATCAAGAAGGTGGAACACACTAACCTGACCCCGAGAGCTGTCTGTATCACGGTTCAGATACCGACCATCAAGAAGGTGTACACACTAACCTGACCCCGAGAGCTGTCTGTATCGTGGTGCAGATACCGACCATCAAGAAGGTGGTACACACTAACCTGACCCCGAGAGCTGTCTGTATCACGATGCAGATACCAACCATCAAGAAGGTGGTACACACTAACCTGACCCCGAGACCTGTCTGTATCACGATGCAGATACCGACCATCAAGAAGGTGTACACACTAACCTGACCCCGAGAGCTGTCTGTATCGTGGTGCAGATACCGACCATCAAGAAGGTGGTACACTCTAACCTGACCCCGAGAGTTGTCTGTATCACGGTTCAGATACCGACCATCAAGAAGGTGGTACACACTAACCTGACCCCGAGAGCTGTCTGTATCACGGTGCAGATACCGACCATTAAGAAGGTGGTACACTCTAACCTGACCCCGAGAGTTGTCTGTATCACGGTTCAGATACCGACCATCAAGAAGGTGGTACACACTAACCTGACCCCGAGAGCTTTCTGTATCATGGTGCCGATATCGACCATCAAGAAGGTGTACACACTAACCTGACCCCGAGAGCTGTCTGTATCCCGGTGCAGATACCGACCATCAAGAAGGTGGTACACACTAACCTGACCCCGAGAGCTGTCTGTATCCCGGTGCAGTTACCGACAATCAAGAAGGTGGTACACACTAACCTGACCCCGAGAGCTGTCTGTATCCCGGTGCAGATACCGACCATCAAGAAGGTGGTACACACTAACCTGACCCCGAGAGCTGTCTGTAACACGGTGCAGATACCGACCATCAAGAAGGTGGTACACACTAACCTGACCCCGAGAGCTGTCTGTATCGTGGTGCAGATATCGACCATCAAGAAGGTGTACACACTAACCTGACCCCGAGAGCTGTCTGTATCGTGGTGCAGATATCGACCATCAAGAAGGTGTACACACTAACCTGACCCCGAGAGCTGTCTGTATCACGGTGCAGATACCGACCATCAAGAAGGTGGTACATACTAACTTGACCCCGAGAGTTGTCTGTATCACGGTGCAGATACCGACCATCAAGAAGGTGGTACACACTAACTTGACCCCGAGAGCTGTCTGTATCATGGTGCAGATACCGACCATCAAGAAGGTCCTACACA
Source organism: Steromphala cineraria (assembly GCA_916613615.1). NCBI lineage: Eukaryota > Metazoa > Mollusca > Gastropoda > Trochida > Trochidae > Steromphala > Steromphala cineraria. The sequence goes on along the minus strand of OU744728.1, from coordinate 65,020,446 downwards.
CTAACCTGACCCCGAGAGCTGTCTGTATCACGGTTCAGATACCGACCATCAAGAAGGTGTACACACTAACCTGACCCCGAGAGCTGTCTGTATCACGGTGCAGATACCGACCATCAAGAAGGTCCTACACACTAACCTGACCCCGAGAGCTGTCTGTATCACGGTTCAGATATCGACCATCAAGAAGGTGTACACACTAACCTGTCCCCGAGAGCTGTCTGTATCGTGGTGCAGATACCGACCATCAAGAAGGTCCTACACACTAACCTGACCCCGAGAGCTGTCTGTATCACGGTACAGATACCGACCATCAAGAGGGTGGTACACACTAACCTGACCCCGAGAGCTGTCTGTATCCCGGTGCAGATACCGACCATCAAGAAGGTGGTACACACTAACCTGACCCCGAGAGCTGTCTGTATCAGGGTGCAGATACCGACCATCAAGAAGGTGGTACACACTAACCTGACCCCGAGAGCTGTCTGTAACACGGTGCAGATACCGACCATCAAGAAGGTGGTACACACTAACCTGACCCCGAGAGCTGTCTGTAACACGGTGCAGATACCGACCATCAAGAAGGTGGAACACACTAACCTGACCCCGAGAGCTGTCTGTATCCCGGTGCAGTTACCGACAATCAAGAAGGTGGTACACACTAACCTGACCCCGAGAGCTGTCTGTATCCCGGTGCAGATACCGACCATCAAGAAGGTGGTACACACTAACCTGACCCCGAGAGCTGTCTGTAACACGGTGCAGATACCGACCATCAAGAAGGTGGTACACACTAACCTGACCCCGAGAGCTGTCTGTATCACGGTGCAGATACCGACCATCAAGAAGGTGGAACACACTAACCTGACCCCGAGAGCTGTCTGTATCCCGGTGCAGATACCGACAATCAAGAAGGTGGTACACACTAACCTGACCCCGAGAGCTGTCTGTATCCCGGTGCAGATACCGACAATCAAGAAGGTGGTACACACTAACCTGACCCCGAGAGCTGTCTGTATCACGGTGCAGATACCGACCATCAAGAAGGTGGTACACACTAACCTGACCCCGAGAGCTGTCTGTATCACGGTTCAGATACCGACCATCAAGAATGTGGTACACACTAACCTGACCCCGAGAGCTGTCTGTATCGTGGGGCAGATACCGACCATCAAGAAGGTGGAACACACTAACCTGACCCCGAGAGCTGTCTGTATCACGGTGCAGATACCGACCATCAAGAAGGTGGTACACACTAACCTGACCCCGAGAGCTGTCTGTATCGTGGTGCAGATACCGACCATCAAGAAGGTGGTACACACTAACCTGACCCCGAGAGCTGTCTGTAACACGGTGCAGATACCGACCATCAAGAAGGTTGTACACACTAACCTGACCCCGAGAGCTGTCTGTATCACGGTGCAGATACCGACCATCAAGAAGGTGGTACACACTAACCTGACCGCGAGAGCTGTCCGTATCGTGGTGCAGATACCGACCATCAAGAAGGTGTACACACTAACCTGACCCCGAGAGCTGTCTGTATCCCGGTGCAGATACCGACCATCAAGAAGGTGGTACACACTAACCTGACCCCGAGAGCTGTCTGTATCGTGGTGCAGATACCGACCATCAAGAAGGTCCTACACACTAACCTGACCCCGAGAGCTGTCTGTATTACGGTTCAGATACCGACCATCAAGAAGGTGGTACACACTAACCTGACCCCGAGAGCTGTCCGTATCGTGGTGCAGATACCGACCATCAAGAAGGTGTACACACTAACCTGACCCCGAGAGCTGTCTGTATCCCGGTGCAGATACCGACCATCAAGAAGGTGGTACACACTAACCTGACCCCGAGAGCTGTCTGTATCGTGGTGCAGATACCGACCATCAAGAAGGTCCTACACACTAACCTGACCCCGAGAGCTGTCTGTATCACGGTTCAGATACCGACCATCAAGAAGGTGGTACACACTAACCTGGCCCCGAGAGCTGTCTGTATCGTGGTGCAGATACCGACCATCAAGAAGGTTGTACACACTAACCTGACCCCGAGAGCTGTCTGTATCACGGTGCAGATACCGACCATCAAGAAGGTGGTACACACTAACCTGACCCCGAGAGCTGTCTGTAACACGGTGCAGATACCGACCATCAAGAAGGTGGTACACACTAACCTGACCCCGAGAGCTGTCTGTAACACGGTGCAGATACCGACCATCAAGAAGGTGGAACACACTAACCTGACCCCGAGAGCTGTCTGTATCCCGGTGCAGATACCGACAATCAAGAAGGTGGTACACACTAACCTGACCCCGAGAGCTGTCTGTATCCCGGTGCAGATACCGACCATCAAGAAGGTGGTACACACTAACCTGACCCCGAGAGCTGTCTGTAACACGGTGCAGATACCGACCATCAAGAAGGTGGTACACACTAACCTGACCCCGAGAGCTGTCTGTATCACGGTGCAGATACCGACCATCAAGAAGGTGGAACACACTAACCTGACCCCGAGAGCTGTCTGTATCCCGGTGCAGATACCGACAATCAAGAAGGTGGTACACACTAACCTGACCCCGAGAGCTGTCTGTATCCCGGTGCAGATACCGACAATCAAGAAGGTGGTACACACTAACCTGACCCCGAGAGCTGTCTGTATCACGGTGCAGATACCGACCATCAAGAAGGTGGTACACACTAACCTGACCCCGAGAGCTGTCTGTATCACGGTTCAGATACCGACCATCAAGAATGTGGTACACACTAACCTGACCCCGAGAGCTGTCTGTATCGTGGGGCAGATACCGACCATCAAGAAGGTGGAACACACTAACCTGACCCCGAGAGCTGTCTGTATCACGGTGCAGATACCGACCATCAAGAAGGTGGTACACACTAACCTGACCCCGAGAGCTGTCTGTATCGTGGTGCAGATACCGACCATCAAGAAGGTGGTACACACTAACCTGACCCCGAGAGCTGTCTGTAACACGGTGCAGATACCGACCATCAAGAAGGTTGTACACACTAACCTGACCCCGAGAGCTGTCTGTATCACGGTGCAGATACCGACCATCAAGAAGGTGGTACACACTAACCTGACCGCGAGAGCTGTCCGTATCGTGGTGCAGATACCGACCATCAAGAAGGTGTACACACTAACCTGACCCCGAGAGCTGTCTGTATCCCGGTGCAGATACCGACCATCAAGAAGGTGGTACACACTAACCTGACCCCGAGAGCTGTCTGTATCGTGGTGCAGATACCGACCATCAAGAAGGTCCTACACACTAACCTGACCCCGAGAGCTGTCTGTATCACGGTTCAGATACCGACCATCAAGAAGGTGGTACACACTAACCTGACCCCGAGAGCTGTCCGTATCGTGGTGCAGATACCGACCATCAAGAAGGTGTACACACTAACCTGACCCCGAGAGCTGTCTGTATCCCGGTGCAGATACCGACCATCAAGAAGGTGGTACACACTAACCTGACCCCGAGAGCTGTCTGTATCGTGGTGCAGATACCGACCATCAAGAAGGTCCTACACACTAACCTGACCCCGAGAGCTGTCTGTATCACGGTTCAGATACCGACCATCAAGAAGGTGGTACACACTAACCTGGCCCCGAGAGCTGTCTGTATCGTGGTGCAGATACCGACCATCAAGAAGGTTGTACACACTAACCTGACCCCGAGAGCTGTCTGTATCACGGTGCAGATACCGACCATCAAGAAGGTGGTACACACTAACCTGACCCCGAGAGCTGTCTGTAACACGGTGCAGATACCGACCATCAAGAAGGTGGTACACACTAACCTGACCCCGAGAGCTGTCTGTATCACGGTTCAGATACCGACCATCAAGAAGGTGGAACACACTAACCTGACCCCGAGAGCTGTCTGTATCGTGGTGCAGATACCGACCATCAAGAAGGTTGTACACACTAACCTGACCCCGAGAGCTGTCTGTATCCCGGTGCAGATACCGACCATCAAGAAGGTGGTACACACTAACCTGACCCCGAGAGCTGTCTGTATCACGGTGCAGATACCGACCATCAAGAAGGTGGTACACACTAACCTGACCCCGAGAGCTGTCCGTATCGTGGTGCAGATACCGACCATCAAGAAGGTGGAACACACTAACCTGACCCCGAGAGCTGTCTGTATCCCGGTGCAGATACCGACAATCAAGAAGGTGGTACACACTAACCTGACCCCGAGAGCTGTCTGTATCGTGGTGCAGATACCGACCATCAAGAAGGTCCTACACACTAACCTGACCCCGAGAGCTGTCTGTATCACGGTTCAGATACCGACCATCAAGAAGGTTGTACACACTAACCTGACCCCGAGAGCTGTCTGTATCACGGTGCAGATACCGACCATCAAGAAGGTGGTACACTCTATCCTGACCCGAGAGCTGTCTGTATCACGGTGCAGATACCGACCATCAAGAAGGTGGTACACACTAACCTGTCTCCGAGAGCTGTCTGTATTACGGTGCAGATACCGACCATCAAGAAGGTGGAACACACTAACCTGACCCCGAGAGCTGTCTGTAACACGGTGCAGATACCGACCATCAAGAAGGTGGTACACACTAACCTGACCCCGAGAGCTGTCTGTATCACGGTGCAGATACCGACCATCAAGAAGGTGTACACACTAACCTGACCCCGAGAGCTGTCTGTATCACGGTACAGATACCGACTATCAAGAAGGTGTACACACTAACCTGACCCCGAGAGCTGTCTGTAACACGGTTCAGATACCGACCATCAAGAAGGTGGTACACACTAACCTGACCCCCAGAGCTGTCTGTATCACGGTGCAGATACCGACCATCAAGAAGGTGGTACACACTAACCTGACCCCGAGAGCTGTCTGTATCACGGTGCAGATACCGACCATCAAGAAGGTGTACACACTAACCTGACCCCGAGAGCTGTCTGTAACACGGTTCAGATACCGACCATCAAGAAGGTGTACACACTAACCTGACCCCGAGAGCTGTCTGTATCATGGTGCAGATACCGACCATCAAGAAGGTGGTGCACACTAACCTGACCCCGAGAGCTGTCTGTATTACGGTGCAGATACCGACCATCAAGAAGGTGTACACACTAACCTGACCCCGAGAGCTGTCTGTAACACGGTTCAGATACCGACCATCAAGAAGGTGGTACACACTTACCTGACCCCGAGAGCTTGCTGTATCATGGTACAGATACCGACCATCAAGAAGATGGAACACACTAACCTGACCCCGAGAGCTGTCTGTATTACGGTGCAGATACCGACCATCAAGAAGGTGGAACACACTAACCTGACCCCGAGAGATGTCTGTATCACGGTACAGATACCGACCATCAAGAAGGTGGTACATACTAACCTGACCCCGAGAGCTGTCTGTATCATGGTACAGATACCGACCATCAAGAAGGTGGAACACACTAACCTGACCCCGAGAGCTGTCTGTATTACGGTGCAGATACCGACCATCAAGAAGGTTGTACACACTAACCTGACCCCGAGAGCTGTCTGTATCACGGTGCAGATACCGACCATCAAGAAGGTGGTACACACTAACCTGACCGCGAGAGCTGTCCGTATCGTGGTGCAGATACCGACCATCAAGAAGGTGTACACACTAACCTGACCCCGAGAGCTGTCTGTATCCCGGTGCAGATACCGACCATCAAGAAGGTGGTACACACTAACCTGACCCCGAGAGCTGTCTGTATCGTGGTGCAGATACCGACCATCAAGAAGGTCCTACACACTAACCTGACCCCGAGAGCTGTCTGTATCACGGTTCAGATACCGACCATCAAGAAGGTGGTACACACTAACCTGACCCCGAGAGCTGTCCGTATCGTGGTGCAGATACCGACCATCAAGAAGTGTACACACTAACCTGACCCCGAGAGCTGTCTGTATCCCGGTGCAGATACCGACCATCAAGAAGGTGGTACACACTAACCTGACCCCGAGAGCTGTCTGTATCGTGGTGCAGATACCGACCATCAAGAAGGTCCTACACACTAACCTGACCCCGAGAGCTGTCTGTATCACGGTTCAGATACCGACCATCAAGAAGGTGGTACACACTAACCTGGCCCCGAGAGCTGTCTGTATCGTGGTGCAGATACCGACCATCAAGAAGGTTGTACACACTAACCTGACCCCGAGAGCTGTCTGTATCACGGTGCAGATACCGACCATCAAGAAGGTTGTACACACTAACCTGACCCCGAGAGCTGTCTGTATCACGGTGCAGATACCGACCATCAAGAAGGTGGTACACACTAACCTGACCCCGAGAGCTGTCCGTATCGTGGTGCAGATACCGACCATCAAGAAGGTGTACACACTAACCTGACCCCGAGAGCTGTCTGCATCCCGGTGCAGATACCGACCATCAAGAAGGTTGTACACACTAACCTGACCCCGAGAGCTGTCTGTATCGTGGTGCAGATACCGACCATCAAGAAGGTCCTACACACTAACCTGACCCCGAGAGCTGTCTGTATCACGGTTCAGATACCGACCATCAAGAAGGTTGTACACACTAACCTGACCCCGAGAGCTGTCTGTATCACGGTGCAGATACCGACCATCAAGAAGGTGGTACACTCTATCCTGACCCGAGAGCTGTCTGTATCACGGTGCAGATACCGACCATCAAGAAGGTGGTACACACTAACCTGTCTCCGAGAGCTGTCTGTATTACGGTGCAGATACCGACCATCAAGAAGGTGGAACACACTAACCTGACCCCGAGAGCTGTCTGTAACACGGTGCAGATACCGACCATCAAGAAGGTGGTACACACTAACCTGACCCCGAGAGCTGTCTGTATCACGGTGCAGATACCGACCATCAAGAAGGTGTACACACTAACCTGACCCCGAGAGCTGTCTGTATCACGGTACAGATACCGACTATCAAGAAGGTGTACACACTAACCTGACCCCGAGAGCTGTCTGTAACACGGTTCAGATACCGACCATCAAGAAGGTGGTACACACTAACCTGACCCCCAGAGCTGTCTGTATCACGGTGCAGATACCGACCATCAAGAAGGTGGTACACACTAACCTGACCCCGAGAGCTGTCTGTATCACGGTGCAGATACCGACCATCAAGAAGGTGTACACACTAACCTGACCCCGAGAGCTGTCTGTAACACGGTTCAGATACCGACCATCAAGAAGGTGTACACACTAACCTGACCCCGAGAGCTGTCTGTATCATGGTGCAGATACCGACCATCAAGAAGGTGGTGCACACTAACCTGACCCCGAGAGCTGTCTGTATTACGGTGCAGATACCGACCATCAAGAAGGTGTACACACTAACCTGACCCCGAGAGCTGTCTGTAACACGGTTCAGATACCGACCATCAAGAAGGTGGTACACACTTACCTGACCCCGAGAGCTTGCTGTATCATGGTACAGATACCGACCATCAAGAAGATGGAACACACTAACCTGACCCCGAGAGCTGTCTGTATTACGGTGCAGATACCGACCATCAAGAAGGTGGAACACACTAACCTGACCCCGAGAGATGTCTGTATCACGGTACAGATACCGACCATCAAGAAGGTGGTACATACTAACCTGACCCCGAGAGCTGTCTGTATCATGGTACAGATACCGACCATCAAGAAGGTGGAACACACTAACCTGACCCCGAGAGCTGTCTGTATTACGGTGCAGATACCGACCATCAAGAAGGTGGTACACACTTACCTGACCCCGAGAGCTGTCTGTATCACGGTGCAGATACCGACCATCAAGAAGGTGGAACACACTAACCTGACCCCGAGAGCTGTCTGTATCGTGGTGCAGATACCGACCATCAAGAAGGTGGAACACACTAACCTGACCCCGAGAGCTGTCTGTATCATGGTACAGATACCGACCATCAAGAAGGTGGTACACACTAACCTGACCCCGAGAGCTGTCTGTATCCCGGTGCAGATACCGACCATCAAGAAGGTGGTACACACTTACCTGACCCCGAGAGCTGTCTGTATCACGGTGCAGATACCGACCATCAAGAAGGTGGTACACACTAACCTGACCCCGAGAGCTGGCTGTATCATGGTACAGATACCGACCATCAAGAAGGTGGTACACACTTACCTGACCCCGAGAGCTGTCTGTATCCCGGTGCAGATACCGACCATCAAGAAGGTGGTACACACTAACCTGACCCCGAGAGCTGGCTGTATCATGGTACAGATACCGACCATCAAGAAGGTGGTACACACTAACCTGACCCCGAGAGCTGTCCGTATCGTGGTGCAGATACCGACCATCAAGAAGGTGGAACACACTAACCTGACCCCGAGAGCTGTCTGTATCATGGTACAGATACCGACCATCAAGAAGGTGGAACACACTAACCTGACCCCGAGAGCTGTCTGTATCACGGTGCAGTTACCGACCATCAAGAAGGTGGTACACACTAACCTGACCCCGAGAGCTGTCTGTATCATGGTACAGATACCGACCATCAAGAAGGTGGTACACACTAACCTGACCCCGAGAGCTGTCCGTATCGTGGTGCAGATACCGACCATCAAGAAGGTGGAACACACTAACCTGACCCCGAGAGCTGTCTGTATCATGGTACAGATACCGACCATCAAGAAGGTGGTACACACTAACTTGACCCCGAGAGCTGTCTGTATCACGTTGCAGATACCGACCATCAAGAAGGTGGTACACACTAACCTGACCCCGAGAGCTGGCTGTATCATGGTACAGATACCGACCATCAAGAAGGTGGTACACACTTACCTGACCCCGAGAGCTGTCTGTAACACGGTTCAGATACCGACCATCAAGAAGGTGGAACACACTAATCTGACCCCGAGAGCTGTCTGTATCACGGTGCAGATACCGACCATCAAGAAGGTGGTACACACTAACCTGACCCCGAGAGCTGTCTGTATCGTGGTACAGATACCGACCATCAAGAAGGTGGTACACACTAACCTGACCCCGAGAGCTGTCTGTATCGTGGTACAGATACCGACCATCAAGAAGGTGGAACACACTTACCTGACCCCGAGAGCTGTCTGTATCACGGTGCAGATACCGACCATCAAGAAGGTGTACACACTAACTTGACCCCGAGAGCTGTCTGTATCACGGTGCAGATACCGACCATCAAGAAGGTGGTACACACTAACCTGACCCCGAGAGCTGTCTGTATCATGGTACAGATACCGACCATCAAGAAGGTGGTACACACTAACCTGACCCCGAGAGCTGTCTGTATCACGGTGCAGATACCGACCATCAAGAAGGTGGAACACACTAATCTGACCCCGAGAGCTGTCTGTATCACGGTGCAGATACCGACCATCAAGAAGGTGGAACACACTAATCTGACCCCGAGAGCTGTCTGTATCATGGTACAGATACCGACCATCAAGAAGGTGGAACACACTAATCTGACCCCGAGAGCTGTCTGTATCATGGTACAGATACCGACCATCAAGAAGGTGGTACACACTTACCTGACCCCGAGAGCTGTCTGTATCATGGTACAGATACCGACCATCAAGAAGGTGGAACACACTAACCTGACCCCGAGAGCTGGCTGTATCATGGTACAGATACCGACCATCAAGAAGGTGGAACACACTAACCTGACCCCGAGAGCTGTCTGTAACACGGTGCAGATACCGACCATCAAGAAGGTGGTACACACTAACCTGACCCCGAGAGTTGTCTGTATCACGGTTCAGATACCGACCATCAAGAAGGTCCTACACACTAACCTGACCCCGAGAGCTGTCTGTATCATGGTACAGATACCGACCATCAAGAAGGTGTACACACTAACCTGACCCCGAGAGCTGTCTGTATCGTGGTGCAGATACCGACCATCAAGAAGGTGGTACACACTAACCTGACCCCGAGAGCTGTCTGTAACACGGTACAGATACCGACCATCAAGAAGGTGGAACACACTAACCTGACCCCGAGAGCTGTCTGTAACACGGTTCAGATACCGACCATCAAGAAGGTGTACACACTAACCTGACCCCGAGAGCTGTCTGTATCGTGGTGCAGATACCGACCATCAAGAAGGTGTACACACTAACCTGACCCCGAGAGCTGTCTGTATCACGGTGCAGATACCGACCATCAAGAAGGTGGTACACACTTACCTGACCCCGAGAGCTGTCTGTATCACGGTGCAGATACCGACCATCAAGAAGGTGGTACACACTAACCTGACCCCGAGAGCTGTCTGTATCACGGTGCAGATACCGACCATCAAGAAGGTGGTACACACTAACCTGACCCCGAGAGCTGTCTGTAACACGGTTCAGATACCGACCATCAAGAAGGTGGTACACACTTACCTGACCCCGAGAGCTGTCTGTATCACGGTGCAGATACCGACCATCAAGAAGGTGGTACACACTAACCTGACCCCGAGAGCTGTCTGTAACACGGTTCAGATACCGACCATCAAGAAGGTGGTACACACTAACCTGACCCCGAGAGCTGTCTGTATCACGGTGCAGATACCGACCATCAAGAAGGTTGTACACACTAACCTGACCCCGAGAGCTGTCTGTAACACGGTTCAGATACCGACCATCAAGAAGGTGGTACACACTAACCTGACCCCGAGAGCTGTCTGTAACACGGTGCAGATACCGACCATCAAGAAGGTTGTACACACTAACCTGACCCCGAGAGCTGTCTGTAACACGGTTCAGATACCGACCATCAAGAAGGTGGAACACACTAACCTGACCCCGAGAGCTGTCTGTAACACGGTTCAGATACCGACCATCAAGAAGGTGGTACACACTAACCTGACCCCGAGAGCTGTCTGTATCATGGTACAGATACCGACCATCAAGAAGGTGGTACACACTAACCTGACCCCGAGAGCTGTCTGTATCCCGGTGCAGATACCGACCATCAAGAAGGTGGTACACACTAACCTGACCCCGAGAGCTGTCTGTATCATGGTACAGATACCGACCATCAAGAAGGTGGTACACACTAACCTGACCCCGAGAGCTGTCTGTATCGTGGGGCAGATACCGACCATCAAGAAGGTGGAACACACTAACCTGACCCCGAGAGCTGTCTGTATCACGGTGCAGATACCGACCATCAAGAAGGTGGTACACACTAACCTGACCCCGAGAGCTGTCTGTATCGTGGTGCAGATACCGACCATCAAGAAGGTGGAACACACTAACCTGACCCCGAGAGCTGTCTGTATCGTGGTGCAGATACCGACCATCAAGAAGGTGTACACACTAACCTGACCCCGAGAGCTGTCTGTATCGTGGTGCAGATACCGACCATCAAGAAGGTGGTACACTCTAACCTGACCCCGAGAGTTGTCTGTATCACGATGCAGATACCGACCATCAAGAAGGTGTACACACTAACCTGACCCCGAGAGTTGTCTGTATCACGATGCAGATACCGACCATCAAGAAGGTGGTACACACTAACCTGACCCCGAGAGCTGTCTGTATCGTGGTGCAGATACCGACCATCAAGAAGGTGGAACACACTAACCTGACCCCGAGAGCTGTCTGTATTACGGTGCAGATACCGACCATCAAGAAGGTGGAACACACTAACCTGACCCCGAGAGCTGTCTGTATCATGGTACAGATACCGACCATCAAGAAGGTGGTACACACTAACCTGACCCCGAGAGCTGTCTGTATTACGGTGCAGATACCGACCATCAAGAAGGTGGAACACACTAACCTGACCCCGAGAGCTGTCTGTATCACGGTGCAGATACCGACCATCAAGAAGGTGGAACACACTAACCTGACCCCGAGAGCTGTCTGTATCACGGTGCAGATACGGACCATCAAGAAGGTGGAACACACTAACCTGACCCCGAGAGCTGTCTGTATCACGGTGCAGATACCGACCATCAAGAAGGTGGAACACACCAGTGTGGATCGAACAGGGCTATCGGGTGAAGCACAGACTGTGTCCCCGATTATGTAGGGCAGGGCCAGGCTGTTGGGCGTGCATGTTAATACATGCTGTAAAGATAAATGATGTGATACCTCATTGAATATCGATAATGACCTTTTATTTACACATATAAAAAATAGCCATTTCTTTATATATCGTATTTTGAACACTGCAAATATCAAAACATCGTATTAAGAGGATAAAACATTAGAAGTGTCATAATTTCAATACTTGCACATGTGCACGTATCACGATTGTCTCAATTTAAGTTCAGAATTTGGTTATTTGTGACGTCGTTAGTTAATTTTTCGGTTGTTACTGAAGTAGGCCGTTAATAGGGAAGAAGGGCTTCCACGAGTACATGATGAAAATACTTACTATATATTGTTCTACTTGACTTTCACAAAACTCGTTCATATTTGTATTTTACCCTCGCTATCAAAATAAAACAACATTTCACACTATGTTCATAAAATCCCTTGTTCTTACTTTGGCAACAATATCAAATATTGCCAATAGGGTAGAAAATACGTAGTGACATATGTTTAACGTTGAAACTAGTATAGTGCAGACCACGACGACTGTTGCAGTGAGATGCCCGTAATATTTCGCCTTTTACGTCATAAAACTATCGTTCACGACATGGATAAAAGTGAAGGGAAGAGAATCGGTAATTAAATCATAAATCATGACCATAAAGCTTAAATCATATGACACATTAAGGAACAGAGAAAGTCTCTATTCATCAATTCTCCACCTCCATGACGCAATTTGATTATTGAATGTTAGGGTTTTGACAGGAGATATGGGGTATATTGTGAAATGTGTCTGATTTGTGTGACATGTAACAATCACTCTTACTGTACATCATAAGAAACAAAGCACATCTCCCGGTGAACAATGATTGAGTGGCAGTCTTAATCTAGCGCATGACCAATTGCAATATCCGACCACATCAAAGCCAACCCCAATCATCAAATACAATGGTCAGAAACACAAATGCCTTGTCACCAATCAACCGGATTACCGACTTCGAAAACTAAGAGAAGCTTTGGAAATCAAAAAGATTCAGCCATCAATTAACCGCGATCAAGGTTACTACATCCCGTCAGCCTATGATCTTCTCCTTAATTAATTAACTGTAATCACTCATGTACATCACTGGCCCTTATCAATTAAATGTTAACACACTGCATTGTATATCACTGGTTTCCTACCACTCATCTCTGTTTAATTACATTTACTCTTTTCATTAAGTTGTTGTTACTGTGTATTGTACTATTTACCTATATATATGCCCCTACTTCCATACTTCTTCCTCTGCTTGAGAACGACACAAGAATCTGTGTCGAAACGTCGCATACAATGAACAAAGAAGTTGTCATCCATATATTCCTAAGCATTATTGTCATTCCAACTTCTAAAATGCCTCTCAAAGATGCTATTTACCTTGGCTCATGACACACACAACACATGAAACACTTTCAGATATCAAAGAGCAAAAAGATTTCAAGTAAAGTAACACCCTGCTTTCACAAATATGGTTATTACATCTGACAGCTAGCTAGACAAACATTGGAGTGTTACCATTACAAATGATTGTAATAACAACAATAGGCCCATGGCAGCATGCTGTATATATACAAGATATTAGTATTAGAATAGTATTACCTGTAAAGCTGCCCCTAGAATAACGAAGACAGGAGGCCTATCATTGAGCGTATACTCCAAGGCTTGTGTCCTGGTTTGGTGTTTAATTGTGACGTCATCCAAATTCTTAGTGACTTCCTCAACTGTCTCTTTGACATCGTCAAACTCTACATCTATGACGTCACGATCCCTCACGTGGCTGCCTTCATCCAAGAGTTTCCGTCTAGTCTTGTCATAGCTGCGATATTCTGTCTCCTTTAAATCCATCAGGTCATCTCATAAGACATCAAGAGAAAGAATAATTCCTATTTTTCTAAATAAAAGGAAATGTTACTTCTGACTATTCTTCTTCTTTAATGTCTCGATTACATTAAATTGAAATGAAAGTAAACATTATAGCGTGTTGCATTAGAGGGTTCAAAGTTTATAGGTTTAAAATAGTCAATCTGCGCTTGTATATAGAATCTCGATGTTGTTATAAAATAAAGGTTTTGAACAACATGCTTTGTTTGTTTGAGACTCATTAGTTAACCATATTGGCGATCTTGATTATTTGCAATACGGTTTTTACGCAAAATTGCAACTGAAAAATATATCATTCGGATGAGTAAAAATCGCTATTGAAATGGTATAAAACATGTACACTATAACTCCAATTTGCTTTAATGTTGTTGTTTTTTTTTTTTTTTTTTTAATATCCATCTGTTTCATGTTTTACATACATTCGGTTTGACAACAGTGACAACAGTATGTATATAACAACATAGGACAAAAGTTGGCAATACAAATACAAACACGTAAGAGGATACATGAAACATAAACGAAATTTGGTAGTCCATACATTAAATATACATAATCATTGTGACCTATTTGTTAATACAGTAGAGTGACAGTTTTATTCATATTGTCAACGATTATAGGAGGATGAAAAACATGTATTTAGTTCACAATATGGTATGTAATGATGACCAAAATTTATTAGATATATCATTCTCATCGGACACAAAGTTAATGTATTTCGTTACGTCATAGTACTGTTTAATTTGGCTCAGTATGTAGTTAAAACCTGGAATAATCATGTTTTGAATGTTCTTGAAAATTATGTCTTTGGTGAGTATGATTATTGCGTTAATAGGATTGTTGTTCTTCCCCTTTATTCCAAGCAATATCTTAGAAATTGTTAAATTAAGATAACTTTGTGCTGTTTCAAACCATTTTTCTAATTTTCTCCATAATTTGAACACCGGGTCACAGTACCAAAAGATATGTTCTAAAGTTTCAAGATCCTTATTGCAAAATCGACAGAGGGGAGATTCTTATAGCTTTATCCTAAAAAGGTAACAATTAGTAGATAGAATGTGATGAATAATTCTATACTGAAGCCATCTTAAGTCAGTACTACGGGTGCATTTGTGAGCTATCATATTAAAAACTCTCCAATCTTTTTCTGACAACTCACAATCTAAGATTCGTGCCCATTTACTGTAGCATAGTAATTGGACAAGTTTGGAATCAATTAATTTCAAATATAAACATTTACTGCCTAAAGTTGTATTTATGTGGAATAAATTAAAAGGGTAGATTGGACCTGGAACCATATTTGGTATTTTATTCATACCAAAACTTGTGATATATAACAAAAGAGCCCTTTTTATACCTTCATAAGTCAAGAAATTAGTTTTAATGCTAAATTTGCATTTAAATTCATCATAATGTAACAATCTACCATCCTGGTGTACTAGGTCATTGATAAATCTGACTCCTTTCTTATACCAGGAGGTGTACAAGATAGGTTTTCCGTCTATTTTAACTCCATCACTATTCCACAAGGATTGACTAAGAATTTCGCTTTCCGTTTTACACTTTTGAATAAAATCAGAGTATGATAGTAGAACATCTTTCCAAAAGTTGTAAGTTACAGATGGTAGTACTGTATTTGTCATCTGAAAGCCAAAGTTCATTTATCTCTTTTAATCTGAATAAAAAAATAGTCCCCCATTTTTCTACACTTTGTAGTCTACTTATCCACCTTAATTTTTGTGATGCTATGATTTCTTTGATATTTGGAGCTTTTATTTCACCATGTTCAGGTTTAAGAACTAATACATTTTTTGGATCCTATCCAAATCAACTTTGTCTTTTCCACATTTATTTTTAATCCAGAAAATCGTTGGAAAAGTTGGAGAGTATTTAACGTGGCATATAAACATTTTCAGATACATCTAAGCTCAAAGTGGTATCGTCTGCAAATTGCGCTTATAAATATTCAATGTTTCCTATATTGATACCTTTAATGTCTTTATTGTTTTTAATCATAATACCTAGAATTTCTACACAAAGTATGAACAGATATGGGGCAATGGGATCTCCTTGGCGACAACCGCGTTCAATTTTGAAAGGCTCCGAGGCAAAACCATTTACAAGTACACGTGATTCTATACCATTATACACAGTTTCAATCCATTGTATAATATTCGGGCCAAAATTAAAGAACTGTAGAACCTTGGTGAGATATGTTCTATCTACTGAATCAAAGGCTTTTTCAAAATCAATTAACAGTAATAAACCGGAAATTTGAAAGGTTTCTGTGTATTCCATCAAATCATAGATTAATCGTGTTACTTCTCCAATGTATCTACCAGAAATAATCCTTTTTCATCTTCACTGATAATATTTCGTAAAATTATTTTAATTCTATTTGTTATAGCCGTTGCCCCTATTTTATACGAAGTATTTAAAAGGTAAATGGGTCGCCAGTTTTTAAGGAATTTCTTTGGTTTATTACCTTTCGGAATGCAAGTTATTAACCCTTGACTTTGCTTGACAGATAATGTTTTATTCTGATACCCAAAATTCAAGGATTTCAACAAAAGATCACCCAAATCTTTCCAGAAGAATTTTAAAAATTCGGTCGTAAAACTGTCTGGTCCGGGACTTTTGTCATTCTTCATATTTCTGAGTGCTTTCGGTTTTAGTTAAATTTCCCTTTAAAACGTCGCAGCTTCATCAACAGATAACTTGGTAATTTCTACACCATTAAAATATTCCTTCAGATTGATAGAAGTAAGGTCATGTTGCTTGTAAAGTTTCTCGTAAAATATTTTTGTCTCCCTTAGAATTTCTTCAGCATTATTAACAATTGTACCAGCACTTTTTTCTAACTCTATGAAGGATTTATTTAAGAAATTTCTCGATTCTAATTTAAGAAAGTATTTAGTAGGTTTTTCACCCTCCTCAATCCACTTTGCACGTGATCTTATCATCATTCCCTTTACCTTTTGATCGTAAAATTCATCCAACTTCATTTTCACCTCATTAACATCTTTCAGAATTTCTTCTTTTCTATGCATATCATCTGTCTCATATAATTGCTTTTCAATACACTCAAGTTTTGTTTTCAATGTCTTTTCCTTTTCGGTATTTATTTTCTTTTTAGTGGAAGAGTAATATATTGTTTTTCCTCTTATCATTAATAATAATGTTTCCCATAGTAATTGGTCGTTAATTGAATATGTACTGATACCATCTTGACAGTCTGTTCTGTATAAATCAAGAGTAGATTTGATCGTATCTTTTACAAGTTCTATATATTTTCTATCTGTTAAAAGAGAATTATTGAATTTCAAAAAACCTTTTCCATGAGCAATAGTCGAACACTTAAAAGTAAGCTCGATAATGGAGTGGTCAGAATTTATGCTAGGATAAATTTCACAAGTATCGACAGAGGGCAACAAGTTATGGGATATTAGAAAAAAGTCTAGTCTTGCTTGCTTTAAAGGAGTAGGCTGACGCCAAGTATATCTTTTGTTTTCATAATTCATCTCCCGCCACGGGTCCTTAAGATCAAACATTTGAATAATTTCCGAAAGCTTTTCCTTACATTTAGGGTGGTTTATATTTTTATAGTTATATGTGTCAGGCCTTTGATTGGTCACTAGATTCCAATCGCCACACAGACAAATCTCATCACTATCAAATGTTTTAATTATATCTACAATCTGTTCACAAATATCTGGTTCATCCTTATTCGGGCCATATATGCTAATAATTGTATAGGTTGTTTCATTTGACAATATTTTGATAGCAACTAAGTTCCCTTCTTTATCAAATGATGAATCTAAAACTTTGAATTCGAAATTATTGTTGAATAGAATGGCCGTACCACGAGCGTTACTTCTCCAGCAACTAAAATAGCATTCTCTATAGCCCCATTGCTGTTTAATTAACTGTTCCTGTTCTGGCGTAAAGTGTACATCCTGCAAACAATAAATATTACCATTTTTTCTGCGTAAATGTTGAAAAACTTTTCGTCTTTTAACCACATTACTTAAGCCACGGCAGTTTTGAGAAATAATCCTTAACCTTGGAGTCATAGCATTATTTTTCTAAGATTGGTAAGAGGCCTTTCATATGTATAGATACAAAGCAGGATTGAATTGTCTGTATACTCCACGTTGACATACAGCATTACATCAAATGTATGGACGAAACAAGAAGTTTGATTAGAAATATAGCCAAATGTCACTCTGTCTGACAGCATGATAGAAACTAAACATGAATAAAAAACACAGAAATAAACACAATCAAAAAGAAAATAAGATAAAACCAAAATACATCCTTTCCCCATGATACGGGGTAAACAATCTTCCCCACGCATATCCCTCAATCTTAAATAGTTTCATTGACTGATATTTTCAAATCAAAACAAATCATGGTTAGATTGACACTTTCTAGAAGCTCATATCAATTCACTAGCATTAAAAGCAGTGGCTAATGCGTGCATGTACATTTCGCACGAGCTTACCATGCGCTTTTTGAATTGCCACGTATAGTGGATGCTTTAAAGGGGCAGTAGCACGTTTTTAGGGGGAAACTAAGGTGATGTCATGAAAATGAAAATTAATGGTTCCAAATGAAAGGCAATGTATTTAAACTAAATGGAGCAGTAATAATTCAAATATAAAATGTAAAGTTCAGCCATGCGATTCCTTTTTCTTACACAAAATGAATTAAAGGTGTTCACATAAAAATGGCCGCCAATGGATTTTGTGTAAATCTTCATACTTTGTCCTCTGACTAGGGGTGATTGACTTGTGTGATGAGATTTTTTACACTGTCAAAATAATACATTTAACATTAACTTACAATTATCAGTAAAAATTTAAAAAATAAAATTATCAAAAAACGTGCTACTGCCCCTTTAATGGTTGGTCCCTTTCTTAATTCAGAAATTTCTCTCAAACGTAAACGTGCAAATCAAATTTGACTTTAGATTTTATAAATAAATGCATTATCGTTCATTGTTTTGACAACCCTACCTGCATTGCGAATAACCTGCAATATTCAACCCCTCGGTGTCAGATCAGTCAGTACACAAATGTATGGTCAGGGATGTGGTGAATTCATTACCATAATGACGGAAACTGTAACCCTTGATATACATGAACTTTAAAGTTAACTGATGATGACCATCTATTGTATCTCTATGCATTGGTGAAAACCTTATTAATTAAATAATGTCACATGCTATGAAACTAAAAAATTTGAAAAAAAGGAATTTTGAATGAGATTTTGAAATATTTAACTCGGTGAAAACAGAACCATTATTAACAGCTATTGATTTGATATTCCCTTATGAAAAGTATGTTTGTTAGTTATGTTGTAGCGCTATTTTGGATTATTTAAAATGAAATTGGGTTTTAATGTATCAACAAAGGCCCTTGCCCCATTATTCTCGCTGCAAAAATATGTTTTGAGACGACGACCCCTTGATGTCAACGCCTTCAGAATCATAAAGAAGGCCGAAGCCTGTTAAAATCCTTTTTACATGTACACATTTATTCCCATAAGTATACTTACTCCTAAGATTGAATATACTTTCTGGGAGTAAACGTGTCATGTGAACAATCCAAAACTTATTTACTTACAGGAGTTTCTTTACTCCTAGGAGTTAAATACTACACGCCAAGAGGTAAAGTAAAAGTATTTTTACTTTTATTCCGGTTAAGTAACCGCGTCATTCTCTATAGTATTAGCATAGTTGAATGATTAGGTTGAGGTAATTGACTTACATTTTATATATTTTCTAAACAATACTGTTGTTGTTGTTTTTTTCATCAATAATAACTTACACTCAAGATTATTCTTTTTAACTTGTCGAGAGCATGTTTCGAAATGAAGGAATTTTGGTGGTTTTGTGTTGAGTGTCATTCTTTTAAGACTGAAAACCTGCCTTTACCGCTTTTACACCAGTAGATGATTGAGAAAACAAAATCTTTGGTAAAATTTGGGTAATTTTTTCTCAAATTAAGGATATTCATTTCACGCAAATCATGAAATATTTAAGGGTCTCTTAATTCCCATAGACCGTAAAGTTAAATATACTTTAACTCAAAGGAGGAAAATATTCCTCTCAGGGAGTAAGGTGCGCATGAAAAAAATGCATAATTTGTCGACTGCTTCGTGACATGCAATAGATTAAACATTGTGTCAACATATATACTTGGATGATATACTTTTCGATCACCATTTTCGCAACCTACCAATACTTTATCATTCTTTTTGCAAATCGACTAACAATCGATTTCACATTTAATTTATCAATCTCGGCACAAAGGGCTGGCAGACAGAGGGATGTGACCGGATCTGCGGATATATAAGGTACTCAACGTCGAAACTCATGTTTTGTGTTCTGTTTTATATCTACTAAATTCACCATTTTAAATAGTTCGTCTTGAAGTTGGTAAAATCAAGATGACCATTGGCATTTTCAAACAATGATCGGATTCAATGAGTGTAGTTATGTGTGAACCAAGACACTGGCCAAGGGGCTATCTAGTCAGTTTGCTTGCAGTGTTACTTATGCTTATACTTATACGAACAGTACTGGCTTTAGTGTCTCACTCTGAGGATGCGTTTGGGATCCGGAAAATGTGGATTTGTTTTAGTGAACTTCGTTGACAGAAAATATGATAAGGAATCACAGGATTTACGACATATGATATTTTATTCTCAGAGGTTATGGCGATATACATCTCATCTCGAATAGAATGTTTAGTATTCACGAATAGTTTTTCAAATTTTTCGAATAAGCCTGCTGCCATCGATCTTATCATCAGTGTTCGGGGAACACTTTTGATTACAGCAAGCTCCGAATAATCGTTACTATCATCCTGTCATTCTAAGCACATTTTAAAAAAATTTGATTTTAATTTCATGAATGAAACACTTGGTTCAGTCGTTTGCTGAGTTAAAATTGTATTGTTTTAGACTGAAATATAATAACATTGTTTAAAAGAAGTAAATCATTATTGTCACGAAGACAATGCATTACGTAGATATATCACTAAATTGTACTTTGCAGAATCAGAAATATTCCATCTCACAAATTCTTACCTTGTTTCGAATCTTAGATCACATATAGTCTGGCATCCCTGAAAGCTCCTGAGGACGTTATTTCAGTTGTCTCCTGTGAATGGACTGGCCTTCTGTACACTCTGAATCCAGATATGATCATAGATATGTAAAACATTATGCTATAGTTAATGCGAATATATGAAATATACATAGAAATTTAATTGTAAAAAATGTTTTTTTAAATTGAAGTGTAATTAACGATAAACACCGTCAACGAGGAGTTAATATTACACAACTCGAGGACAATATTGATGTTATTTGTTCTTTATTAAAATCATAATACCTTCTGTCTTTAACAACAAACATCCCTACCGATGTAAACTATTGAATACCAGACTAATTTTATGGCGTACGAACATTATTTTAGCATTGTTTGCAATATGCGCCTCTAATAGTGACGTACCGACCATTATATGCAGTCATGTATAATGTGTTGTACAGGAGAAAAATATCACGAAAGAAAACAGGTTTAGTGGATGGCAGTTCTTTCCTTTTGGACCCATCATAAGACACTGACTCGATCAATCCCGTACCAGTTTCATGCCAGCACCAGTATATAACTTCGTCTGTAAGGGAAACTAATTAGAGCATTCTCAGTGCTGCACGAATAGGAAACTCCAGGAAGGAACAAAGATAACAGTAGCAAGATATGGGGATTATGTTCGTATATTTGGTTGTTCTGAAATTTAAATTATTGTTTTGGAATAGTAGATCTTAGATTTCAAAAGTTTAAAAATCAATCTTTGAGAGACAGGATTTTCCGAACAACAGTACACATTATTTAAGAATTGATAAACTGGGTTCAACCTCCACCCTGCCCCATCAACTGTTGCTCATATTTTATCTATATTCACATAGACGTGTAATTTTATTTATCATCCAAAACTGGCTTCCACAGGATCGCTTTGACAAAGATTTTGAACAATGCCTTTTAATCAGAAATTACATGACATCACAAACGTTTTACATTATCAGTAATGACGTCACAATGATATGACGTCACAAACACGATGGCATCACAATGCTATGACGTCATTAACACGATGACGTCACAATGCTGTGACATCACTGGTTTAGCAGTTTTAGGGCTATCCAGTTCTCAAAGATATACATTTTTCATGCTTATGTGATGAAAAATGATTTTGGATGATAAATAGAATCTCACCCTCGTGTCTTCTGATATCAAATACATCAACACTCGTTGATAAAAGTAAAATATTTGTTACTTTTATCAACTTGTGTTGATATATTTGATATCAGAAGACACGAGGGTGAGATTCTCTATCGACGTGACGATTGAAGCGTTACTTATAGGGAGACATCATATGCATGTTGCAAGAACGATATAACTTAAAACATGAAACCATTTGATTTTAATACGCACAAACTAGTATCATTTAACCAAGTCATATGAACACTTACATTGTTGCTTATTTTCAGTATATGTCATGAATAGAGACGATATTAGTAATATTATTCATTCACATCAAACATAATTGAACTGGTAGATTTGCCTTTCTTAATATCGTAAATGTTTGAAAATAATGTATGAAAAGAATTTCAAAATAAGCGAAAGGAACATTTTGTAATATACTAATCTTTTAAGGTAGTGCTGGGAATATAAATCACAGACTAAATCTTAACGGAAATGGTTGCAATGAGCATATACTTTCTGAGGTTAAATATGACAGATTGTACACTTCTATAGTAGTCAGAAATAGTTTTAATGTAAAATCACCACATTTATGGGTAAAAAGCATGCTGAGTGAGCAAACAAGCATAACAAGAATGAGACAAGGATGAGATTGTAAACAGTTTGGGGCCTGTAACCAAATTATGAATGATATGTTAAAAGAGAAACGTATCGAGCTTTGCTACATTACACATCAAGTTTCTACAACGAACTATAGACAATTAAGATGAAAACAGAATGCAATACGATACGAAGGTAGAACTATTTTGCAATAGTTAAATAGCATAGACTGTAAATATAAAATTATTTACCTTTTACCTGAGTGCAACAGGAATATGTAACCATCAGCATCATGAACAGGATATTGCTGATATTCTGTAGTGGAATAGTATTTGTTTAATGAAACATTTGCGATTTGTCTTCATCTTTGCATAATGGTTAATTTAATGTCAAGTATCAAGGGAATCAGTTATTATGAAGACACGAGCAAAGTGGATGGATCCGAATGAAAAAAGTTTATGTTCCTAATCAAATAGAATTAGATCAAAATGGTTTGTTCCGCAATCTTTTTGGTTTCTTTATTGTTTCGTCTAATAAAAGATTACGACTATATCGTTATGATATATTGTTTGATATTCTACGTATTCGATGGGCGGTGCTCAGGCGATGAGGGCGTGTCCGGAACATGCTGTGTAATATCATGCTGTACGAAAGTGAAGGGGTTGTTTGATGTCATAGGAAACAACATTTTAAATACGTATTTGGTATCAGAACAACATTTCCGAAAAGTGAATACAGATAAATTGAGTACGTTTTTTTCTGGATAACAAAGCTAACCTTACCAATATTATTATCGTTCATTGTCCAATCACCAACTTGAAATATCCAATGTAAAATGCAAAAGTTTGTTGTCAGTTAAACAGCCAAACATCGGAAATGAGAGTCAATGAATAATAAATAAATAGCATTTGCTTTGCAGGGATCTGATTCGCTGAAGGCCGTCAGAGCGATTCTGTTCATACCCGTGTAAACTTAATTTCGTGACATCATAATACATATGACGTCATATCTAGCCACGCCCCCGTGGCGGACCGTTTTTCGCGAAAATAGTGCATCTCTTTTTGTTCTTAAATTGTGTATTTGGAGAAACAATGTGTCTTCAAAACAATAAGTATATGCAGATTTATTTATAAGAATTGACTTCGAAATTTATAAAGTTTATGGAGGTATAAACTTAAAAACCCCAGTGCAAACTTGGCATAAATCCGCTACGCGGATTTACACAGTTTGCACAGCGGTATATATACACAATGATACAAGATACAATTCAGACGAAACAACTCCCGAAGCGTACGATGACTGTATGCATGTTGACTCGTTCGTTTCTATGGCAGTGTGTGTTAAACCGCGGTGAATCGCCCGTCATAAAAATCGTGTTCGAACGTAGGTTCGACCATAGAAATAACCCAATGAAATTCGAAGATTTTGAAATGTCATGGTAGAATGCTCTTTATTCACAAACGTTGTATCCGAAATTAATGTTAATCTCAAGAAATCCAGTTTCGATACTTGTGGTCCACACAAAGTGAAGAACTTACTATGTATATTGTTAAATAATATTTTAACTCGGCGATTATTCAAGGCAAGCTATTATTCAATGTAGCCGTTTATAATTTCCACGCCAAAAAAATTCTTTACATTCCTATAAAGTTAATTCAAAACATTATTGGATTGATTTAAATTTGCATTATATAATGTAAGTTATTTCCAATTGCCAAATTGCCACATTCTTCATGTGCAATTTTTTTAAAAAACCGATTTGAAAGCCGGAAATGATTCGACATCGACATAATATTGGTCCGAGAAGAGAAAAACAAACATTTCGTCCTTGGACTAAAGTATCCTTGTTTGTTGATAACGTTCTTTGACAACGTCTACAGAAAGACGTGTACTTGCTGATAATTCACCAGCAGTATCAAATTACTCACTTTGAAAGTTTTATCTATTGACACATTTCTGAAAAAAAAACTTATGGTTAACAGAATTAAGATGCCTGAGGCAGAGTTCGTGAAATTTACCAATAACTTTTATAACATGAATGCCATTCTTTGTTTTGCCTGCTTTCAGGAGGGATTAAATTTAGTTCCAAAAAGTACCGATAATTCGTTTCGTAGGGGGGTTGCTTGATAACTTCATTGGCCGTGTATATTTACCTTAAATATCTGTGTTATCGTACTTGCACATTCATATTGAAATAAATAAAACATTTTCATGGCATATAATTTCTTCAAATATAATTACTTGGAATATGCTGTCAGTCTAAAAACTGTAGGCAATTCTAGATTCCTTAGCTTTTGTTGAGGGATCCATTCTATTTAATTTTCCAATATTTTAAATTTGAATTTTAGTCAAAAACATTTTCAGAGTCCACATGTTATTCTATTCAAACATCCGTCCACAAAGATTAATCATTCATCGATGTGTAGTAAACCAAACAGGTACAAGTAATTTGTTTACATGAATTATATCAGCAAAAATGTATTCGTACTTTGTGAAAAGCAGCTGCAGGTGATAAAACGTATACCTCGTTTCTACTCATGTAAGTTGGGGCAATTATGAAAGAAAACACATAAAATATATATGAGGTATACGTAATTTATTGAAACTATTTGAACAAATTACAAAGTAATAATAATTGATATATTTCCATAATGAATACATTATAATGCATTATAATCATTGAATTAATAGCAGTGCAAAACAGTATGTCAAGTTTCCAAGAACGGTTTAAAACACTCACAACGGTGGTCACACTTCTATATATGGATTAAAAGTATTTTTCTTGTGTCAATTTGAGCTGCTATGACATGCAAATGAACATTAAGTAAGACAATAACTTCACTTGTATTTTTATTTCTTAATACAGTGAATGATTTAATTATATTAATTTCTTGCTTAAAACAGATATAAGCCAAATTGATCATTTTTCTTGACATAATCAATTATACTTTTTCAAGTATGATATGACAACATTTTAAGCATTGCAAACTGATAATGTTTTTAAATTTTTCAATATGTACCCGCAAAAATTCGCCAATAGAACAAAAACGATTCAGAGGTTTTGCTTTGTTCATGTAATGTTGAAAAAAGTTTACAAGACATACGGAATGTTTGATATATGACATATTCTGTGTGAATGCGCATAAAGATTAACATAACATAACCATACAGTAATTGGTTTTATCAAATGCACATTTGTTATATTAAAATAGATAAACATGTCATTTACAATAAATTCATTTACCAGTGTAAAGTCACTTAGTCGGGAACATTTGAAAGCGAGTTTTCTTTTCTTCGTTCCTTTTGGCACCCACACTACACCATAGTTTCACGCCAGGAACAAGGAGCCATCTTGGTCAACACGAAGGACGTTCCCGTCGTAGGAGTAGTGCTTCTTGATTTGAAATACCCTAATTTTACCAAATCGTCGATTAAAAAATGCCACGTACTTTATGCGGAAGGGCATATAGTCAATGCAGTAGACGTGAGCACGCGTTAGACGACAGGGGCCCTTGATGGCCTTGATGCCCTTGATGCCCTTGATGTCATTGATGTCATTGATGAACTTGATGTCCTTGATGCCCTTGATGTCCTTGATGCCCTTGATGCCCTTGATGTCCTTGATGTCCTTGATGCCCTTGATGCCCTTGATGTCCTTGATGTCCTTGATGCCCTTGATGCCATTGATGCCCTTGATGCCCTTGATGTCCTTGATGTCCTTGATGCCCTTGATGCCATTGATGCCCTTCATCCCACGTGGTCAAGCCACTCTCTTCTTCTCTCCCTGCTCCGATAGATTGGAAATTACAATGACTCTTTTACAAAGGCAGTACAACGTTTTGGTTTTAAAATCGAGTTTGACGTCTTCAATATTCCTAGAACTGTATTGTTTGCTTAGTTTTCCAGTTAAACACATTCTTTTAAACAGTCTGTTGTTGTTTTATTCAACATTCAAATACATTATTCCTGTTGTGATGTCAAATCCTACGACGTCAATATTAGAAACTCACACTTTCGGATAACGTGAGACAAGTTCACCTGTTTTCCAATTATACAAGTTTATGTGATGATTGTCATAATTAACGGTTTCCGTTTTCCCGAATATAAACATGATTTGTTGGCCCAGTGCAGCATGATGGTTTATCATATCAGGAGACACCGAAATCTTGCATACAGCATTGTCTGTGTGCTTCACCGACTTGTCATTGATGGTAAGATAAGCGTGGGTTTGGTTCTTTTGACTTGTCCGACTCGTGCTCATATCAAATGTTGACTACTGACTATATGATGGCTTCTATTGAGTTGTCGGGGATCATTTCGTAATGACCTAAGATGGGCTAAGGAAAAGGCTTATTGGTACTTCTGAGTGGAATATATCCGTCTGTTGATGAGCTGGCCTCTTTACCGTGCCTCACATTATACATCTCTTCACCAGATTTGTTCTGGTTTAGTGGGTCATCTTTTACTGTTCCTGAATAACTATCAGTATACTGTTTGATTGGGCTAGTAAAGGCAATACGTGAAGTCAGTGGGTCGTCAATTATCTTGTTTCCTTTTCCTTTCATTACATATGGATGTAGTATATCTGATGGAAAGGTTACGTGAAGTCAGTGGATCGTCAATTATCTTGTTTCCTTTTCCTTTCATTACATATGGATGTAGTATATCTGATGGAAAGGTTTTGTGATCAGTGCTCAATGGATGAGTTGATGTTTCAAACGCTCTTGCAAGTCGAGCCTGGCTTTCCTCAAATAGTTTGGACTTCACGCCTGCTGGTTGATTAAGACCTTCTCTACTATGAAAAGGATAACAGAGAAACTCAAGCACAGTCCTGTTGATGTGGAAGCCAAAGCAGGTCTCCATCTGGTGGCAGAGTATGGCACATGTATCCCTGGAATCACGAGGATGTTCAGCCAGGTGATGGTTCTCAACTACCAGTGAACGTGTCTGTACGAACAGGCTCGAGTTTTTTTCAATGATCGCCTTTTCCATAGTATAACAACAGTGGTTTCTCTTGATTCAGTCAACAGAGAAAATACGTGTGATGCCAGACTGTTTAATCCAATCACATACATAGTACCCAAGAAAAAAGTTGCAAAACGATCAACGTGGCTCTTGATAATACAAGGTTCTTCTGTTTTACGATTGGCGCTTATGCAAATAAAACGGTGTTATCGTTTTACTCTCCGCAGGTAATTAACTGTTTAACGTAGAACGATTATATTACTAAATGTATGTTATGGTAATAATATCTATATTGATATTCAAACTTCCTGTAATGCAATCTTAAGATATTTGCAATATTAATGGATGCTTGTCAATATTGACATGTCAAGAACATGGCGATAACTGTAAGAAGATTTAAACAATTAAGATTATATCACATCCCTTGTTATTCAGGGAATATATTTTTGGTCAATTTATTGACAGTCAGATACCGTTTTACCTGTGCAATGTTACTTAACTATATTTTCTCTTCAATTTATAACATGGAAAGGGTTTTTTAATATATTAGAAGGATAAACAATCATACAATCAGTTAGGTTTTGAACAACATGATATCTTTTCATAGCTCCTGGTGCATATCAATACTTGGGATAAATATACTTTTTAAGAACAAATTCGAAATCAAATTTCCAAAACTCTACAAAGTTTCTTATGACATCTATTGTTTTAAATTCATATGGTATGACTATGTTTTTTCTCAGTTTTGAGGGTTTGGTGTTATGGATTTAAGCCTCCTTATTTGTCAACCCTGAGTGTTTTATTAGTGATAAAGCGTACATTTCAGACGATATCACATGCATTCGCAGAAAGTATATATTAAGAAATTGAATTTATATCTTTTATGCAACTTTGACCAAGGCATGTACATGTACGTAACTACGCCGTATTTGACATTTGGTTCTATAAAAAATCACGTTTAAATAGAATTCACAATTTACATTGTACCATGCCCTTGCCCATGAATCTTAAACTAGGAATAATCTGAAGTGAACATAGCTTAGACTCAGTGAACCATGGATGTGTGCTACCTAGAAATAATGTATCAATGATATAAAGTTTAGCATGGCCGAGGAGGATTAGGGACGCCATAACAACGTTCCTTCGATAAACCGCAGATATCAGGACTATGTTTAATTGATTAATTGATTAATTGGTGCGGGATAGCAGAACAGAACAGAACAGAATTTTATTCTCATGAATCATACAGAATGATATAGAGAACATGATATACAATATATTTGGTTTAAAAAGACTTAGAGCAGTTTTAGTAAAATGTGATAGTTTGAATACAAGCGGGTTATAATTTGATTTCATAAGTGAGATAAATTTGTTCACATGTGGGTTCGTACAGAAGTAGGTGGGAAGTATCTTTTTCCGTTCATCAATAAGATGCGTACATGATAAAATAATATGATATTCGTCACAAATAACATGTTTTTTACAAAGTGTACATGTTCTATTTGCCTCCGTTATATTTAACCATCTTCCCGTTTCTATTGGTAATCTATGATTAGATGTTCTTAATTTTGTTAACCAGGTACGAAATTTTGATGGGAGATCTAAAAGATACGACTCTAAAGTGAGTGAGGTTTTATATAAATGATAACATTTCCCTTTCGAAGAATTTTGAGCATCAGAAAACCATGATTGTTTGAACTGGTCAATTAGTGAAATTTTTACATGATGTTTTAACCAGTGGACGCTGGGGAAGTTTTGATTTTGCCAGATATAAGAAAGTCCGACATTTTGAAGAATATTCTTTACAATGTTTACTTGATCGAAATCAGCGTCCTGGAGAGTAGATCTAAACGTCATTATGTTATAAAGAACGTGGGGAAATTTACCAGTTTCAGTAATTACTTTACACCAATAGCTGATTATTTTGACTTTAATGTGATGTGATGTTTTTTGACTCTAGATGCTTGTTCCGAAAGTCTCTTAATTGCCTCAGTGAATTTTCCATTAGCATTAAATAATATTCCCAAATAAATATTCTCGAACGACCTCGATCTCATTACTAAAGATTGAAAACATAAACATATTCTTAACATAACCTTTAGAAAAGATTATAATCTTAGTCTTGTCTATATTTACTTTAAGTTTCCATAGAGTACAATACTCTGCAAATATATCCAAGGAAAATTGTAAATCTTGAGCATTTTCTGCTAAAATGACAGTATCATCTGCATATAGTAGAACCAGCAACTTAATGTACATTCCAAGTTCTTCCTCAATTAAACTATTTACAACAGTTAAACCTTGAACATTGTTTTCACATAGGAAGCTTTCAAGATCATTTAAATATACAGCAAATAAAAAAGGAGACAGATTTTCACCCTGTCTTACACCAATGTTGCATGAAAATAATGGCGAAGTGACGTTGTCAAATTTAACACAAGATTTGATTTGTTGATACATATTGTGAATAACCTTGAAACATTTATTACTTAAATTAGCCTTGATAAGTTTCATCCATAACCCATTTCTCCAAACACTATCAAAAGCTTTACTAAAATCGATAAAGGCGCAGTATAATCTCTTATTGAGATGTTTATATATATCTATAAGTGATTTAAGTACATAAACGTGGTCTATAGTTGAAAAGGATTTACGAAAGCCTGCCTGTGAATTACTTATCAAATGAATGGAATCTGAGTAATTTTGAAGCCTTTCCGAAATAATCGAAGTGAATAATTTACCCAAGCAGCTTACAATAGTTATACCCCTATAATTATCAACATTGGATGGATCACCCTTTCCTTTGAAAATGGGGGTTATATAACCTGTTACCCAAGCTTCGGGTACTACGCCATTGTCTAAAACACAATGAAAAAGATGTACATAAATAGGCATCATTGCACTATGTGATGAATTGATGTACTCATTATATATACAATCAAGCCCACAAGCCTTGTCATTCTTAAGGACTTTCACAGCACACGAGATTTCACTCTCGGTAATAGGTTTATCTAACATGTCATTCTCACCAAGCTCACTCCTATCAAGGTTTACATCATCAATCACATCCACTTCATTCATGCCTTTAAAATGATTGAAAAGTTTATCAAAATCAATATTGCAGTTTTTACGTTTTTTTGAAAAATATTTTAAAATACCACAAAAGGATTTTGGGTCTGATTTTTTTTGCCAAACGTATTTTGTCGGCACATTGCTTTTTGTATGCCGCGCTAGATATTTTAAGAATTTTATTGCATTTCTTGCACGCCGATATAAAAAATTCGTGGTTATGTTTGGAGGGCTGTTTTCCAAATGCCCTTTTACTTTTTTGGTATTGTTTTCTTGCCGCTTTGCATTTATGATCAAACCACGGTTTTGATATATTTGATGTTTTCGAAGAACGTTTAATACCAAGAGTTGATTTAGCGGCTGATGTGAACTTATCGCATATAGAGTTGGTAAATTTATCAATCGAATGTTGTAAATCATCTTTTGTCACACTGTTAATTTCTTCACACAAATTTTCAACATACGATGAGTCTATACAATTATTAAACTGGACACTTTGTAAGTTCTCCCATCTATTAATCTTCTCTGTGCGGGGTGGATGTTCACACTTTCTGGTTAAGTTGATGACAGCATTGTTCACTTCAAGGGACAAGTTTAGGCCACAATGAATGTCAAAGAAGGTTTTGTCACACTCTAAAACTGAGAAGTCACATATATGAGGAAACAAGTCAGCTGTTGCTAAACAGTAGTCGACAACACTAGCGTTTTTTTACAGGTGAAACTTCCTGACTCACGGTCTGATCCCACTCGACCGTTAACTATGTAGACACCCGTGTTCTTACACACGTCTAACAGTCTGTACCCGTGTGCGTTTGCTGTAGTGTCCATAGAAACTCGCTGTAGAGGGATGTCATTGGCTTGAAAAACGTCTATTCTTGAGTGGATTACGTCAGTGTCTATCGTGTGTTCTGCCATAAACTCATCAATTTCAATATAGTCCTTCAGCGCTTTTGTACGTGAATTAAAATCCCCAGTAACACACACAAATTTACTTCTACTACACATATTGATGATGTCATTCTCTAACGTAGTAAACACATCGTTATCGTAGTATTTGCTTCCTTCTGGCGGTATGTATGCACAACCTAAAATGAGATCTTCTTCCAATGCAAGAAATCTGCGTTCTATCGTATACCACGATACACATTCATTTGTCACTTTTTCAAACGACACATACATGTACTGTTGCATATAGTCCTTCACTGCAATAAGTGTCCAACCAGAAGCACGTTTTACACCGTTGTTTCTTCTGTTGTTAAAAACTGTTTTAAAATGATCGATTTCAATATCGTCAAACTCACACAACTTTGTTTCTGTGAAGCACAGAACATCATATTGATTTATGTGGTTTACAAAATCAGGGTTTAAAAGTCGAGTGCGTAAACCACACACATTTAGAGATAGGATCCGGAGCTTACCAGTGCTTGACGTATGTTCTCTGTTGTCCTATGCGGTTTCCATTTGTGGGGATCGTGACGTCGTAGTTGACGATCTCGCTGACGACGCAGTCGTATTCTCACGATGTTGAATAGGACGACGCGAGAGTTCCTCCAGTGTGTTAATTCTTCTGATTATCTCATGTCTGGAACTCCGCACAGATCTTCCTGGCTCGTAGCGCTCCCCGTTGATGTACATGTATAGTCGGTCCGCCGTTAACGCCGCTCTATCTCCGGCAGCATTTGCAGCTCGTCTCACAGGGTAGAGCAACTTCCTGCGGTTTTCAATTTCTTTCGGAAATTGTTCGTTCACAAAGAACTTGGTACCTTTCAAATAATCAAACGCTGCTTGTCTTGTCAATTCCCTGTCCATCGGTCGAGGTCTCTCTTTCATTTCTCGCTCGTTACGAGGTGCCCCGAGACGATGGACTCTATCGAGTTCGATAGATTTCTCTATGTGAAGGTTTTCCGTTATGAACTTGGTCAGCTCTGCCTCACAGTTTTCATGCTTTGTTTCAGATATGCCTATGAAAACTAGATTGTCTCTCATTGCTCTTGATTGCATATCTAAGACCTTTTCGTGAAGCTCCTTAACTTCAACAGACACAGACTCGTTTTTACATTCTTGCAGTTTCCTGTCAACCATTTCAAACTTCTTACTCTGATTGTCGAGTCTCACTTCAACGTCGTCAAGTCTCTTGTCCTGGTAATTAGCTGACTGCTCTATCTTACCGGTTGTCTCCCTCAGTGCCATCATCTGGTTTTCCATGCTATCTATTCTGACAACTAGATTAGCGAGACTAGCTTCTATGGAATCCAGCTTCATGAGCTTATTGTCCATCATACTGATACGGTTGAACAGCTCTGTGGCCCACTGTGGTCGCGTTGCGTCAGGGGAGGTAACGGGCATGGCGCACGGTGGGGCAGGGGTGTATGGGGTAAATGGTCCATATACATTCAGTGGATGATTTGGATTTCCATACCCTTGGTTTACAGCCATTTCTTGAATTATTTCTATAGGGAGAATCGAATTATTATCGTCCGCCTGTTTTTGTACCTTAACAGAGTTATTCGGGCTCCGGTCACTTTTCTTTCGCTTCTGTCTCACAGCTTTCTTATGGCCTTTGTGTGTCATAACATAGCTTGGGTTCAATTAGCGGAGCTCTGCAAAACACGTCCGTACTCGACCACGGTGCAACATCCAACAACCAACATGCAGTGGGAAACGCGTCCGGCTTTGGTCAAAATGATCGGGGATCGAATCCCGCCAGGGGCTCAGCAACTTTGCCTTCAACTGTTCTAAACACACCAAGGTTTGAGTGCAATGCTATACTGAACCATACATAGTTCGCTTTGGTTCTAGCCGATGCTCGAAAATTTCACCGCAATACATAACCCCTATATTCATGTCGGCTTTCTCCCTGCAATGATACTAGATGGCGTAATATATGGGATGTACTTTTAATAGCGGTTTAAAACCCAAATCCCTTAACCTCAACTCACCCGAATCGAAAAATTGAAAAAGGGGGGTGTTGCTGTTCCTCCGCAGCAGTGATTTAACTGAGATGTGCCGTGTAAAATAAATGTCAGGTTAAAAAGCCCGACGATTACCTGGAAGCTGAGGTCACGCTGTCCCATAGGTCGGGTCGAGGTGACCCCGATCATTACCCTGACTCACCTAAATCAAAGTACAGTGAACACTTAATGAGGTAACAGCCGGGTAATGTGTAATCACGTCTAGTTAACATTTGTTCCCGTCGTTACTTCCGTCTCGGAAGATGTTAACTGGTGGTAAAATAAACTCCATATGCACACAAAATATCTAAGGTAAATGGAAAATTGTTTAAATAGTGTTTATTGTATTTTAACAACTTAAAGAAACACACTTCACTATTATTGGATAAAATGATTCTTTTTCGAATACTCGTGTTGCATCGTAGAACATCTTCGGTCACCAAGGGATTAATGCTCCGATCCTCTACAGGATCTCTATAAGTATAAACCCCTGGGTAACCGAGGATGACCTTAGAGGAACTGTTACACAAACGGGTTGTCAAATCAAATATGAGATGTTTGCTAATCTATAGAGAGGCCGCACGAGATGCGTTCATCACTCACATTCTCAGTCTATAACCTTGTTCTGGTAAGGAACATATTTGTTAACCTTTACTTATAACTGGTAAACATTTAAAATTCAGCATTTATTTTTTAAATTTTTAATTTTTCCAACATTATGAAATAACACTTACTTTTCATCTTGAATGGTTTCAAGATTTGATTGGGTGCCATTGCTCAAACTAAACACCTGTTATTAACAATCAAAACAACATCCATAATTTTCCTGTATTTCGAAATAAAAATTAAAAAAGGTCTTTTGATAATTTTCCAATATTTGGGTGGAGTTGAAAAGTTCCCTTAAGTTAAAGATGCTGTAATACTTGCAAGCGGTTCAGGATGAAACTAAGCTATTGCGAAATGAAATACATCACTTTGTAGAAAAATCTTTCGTCGGAATTTTGATATCATATTTAGATTGTTAAATCAACAATAACATACTTATTTCGACGCTCAAAGCACAGTACCCCTCTTAGAAAGGGCATGTCATTTATGGACCCGCTTTCGGTGACATATATCATTATGCTTGTAGGATTTACACCGTGTCTCAACTACCCTAATTGCGTTCGATGGGTATCAACTTTAACAGCAGCGAATACCTTATTCGGAGAAAAATAAAATAAAATCTAGTCGAGCGCGACAAAGACGGTTTTCAAGCGTACATTTAGAAACCGGAAGTTGTTAAATCATTTTTTTTTATTTTATTTATTTATTTTTTTAAATTCTTTTTTGTGGTACATATGGTTACATGCGATTTTCGTTAACATACAACATGGTAGTAGTAACAGGATACAGTATACAGTTTGATATGGACAACTTGATAGTTTGATATGGACAACTTGATAGTTTGATATGGACAACTTGATAGTTTGATATGGACAACTTGATAGAATTAGTAACATAGGTAAAGGTATGAACTTCAAAACTTGTTCTTTTTCATAATTCAGTGAAAACAAAGGTATATGAAAACAAATGTATATGCGAAGAGAGTTTTGTTAGTCGTTAAACAGCAAGTGGCAGGTTGACCAAAATTTCATAAATGTTGAGTAACTGCATGTTGAGAAAGCATTATACTTATCAATATTATATGTTTTTTTAATGTCATTTTTAATGGAGTTTAAATTTGGTGTTATTCCATATTGTTTTGTTTTGAATAGGTTGTACTTAACAGTTGTGATTATCGTGTTCAGTACTCTGTTTCTGTTTTCAGGATATCCTAAGCAAATGTTACGTTTGGACAGATCAATGTCAGCTTGGGTACATGTCTCTATCCATTCCTTAAGTTTTTTCCATAGATCTTTAACAATTGGGCAATCGAAAAAAAGATGACTGATGGTTTCTTTTTCTTCCTCACAAAAACTGCATTTATTTTCATCTTTGAATTTCATCTTATACAAAAGTTCGTTTGTCGGAAGAATTCTATGAAGAATGGAATATTGAAACCATTTTGTTTTTGGGTTTAGATTTGAGACGAAGGGCATCTTGTTTATTTGATTCCATTCAAATTCATCGATTTTACAATTTAAATCTTGTTCCCACTTATTTCTTTATTTATGTAATCTCACTGTGTTTTCTGACTCCTGTAGTATATCATAAAAAATAAGACATCCTTTTTCCTTTGTAGCTATGTTTTCAATAAAATATTGGATATATGGCATATTTAGTTTTGTTTCGATGTTGATTTTGGCTTTGACTGAATATGATTTTATTGCCCTGATGATACCAGCATATTCAAGGAAGTTTGTTTTATATTGGTACTCTTGAATTAGTTCTGAATATTTGTAGAAGTTCCCTTCACTATTGACTATGTCATTTATCGAATATATGCCAACATTTGACATTTTTCTGTAATGTACTGGTGTGTAATTGATTTTGATATTTTCATTATTCCATAATGGCTGGAATAGGATATCAAATTGAGTCGTTACGGTTTTCCCCTTTTTTACTATAAACTTTCCCCATGCTTCTAAAACATCTTTCCAAAAATCGTTTGTTCTCGGGGTACATACGTGTTCCATTATGGTTGCTGCACTATATTGATAGAAATCTCTATATGCAGGGGATATATTTATATTGAAAAGCTTTTTTAACTTTGAGTTATTATCACAGTTGAAGAGTCTTTTCACCCAAATTATTTTTTGCGAAATGATTGTATTTCTTATATCCGGAGCTCTAATCCCACCCTCATTGTACATAGTAACTAGCTATTAGTTTACGTTTAATCTTATCAGGTTTTCCTCTCCAAATGAAACTAAAGCACAGTTGTTCTAGGGATTTTATGATTTTTTTCACTAGGATTATGAAGAACTGTAAATATATTATTTAATTTTGGTAAGATAAGACTTTTTAAAACTGTTATCCTACCAAGTGGGGTCAGGTCTCTTCCTAGCCACTGCTTCATGATGATCCTATTTTTTTTAAGCTTATCTTTGTAATTTCTCTCGACCATTTCTGTCAAGTTATGCGTAAAAGTTATTCCAAGGATAGTAAATTCCGTTTTTGACCAATCTAATTTGTAGTCTTTGCAAAGCGTCTTTTTTGAATGTTTTAAGGAACCTATCCAGATAACTTGTGTTTTGCTTGTGTTTATTTTAAGACCAGAGAAAGATGCGTATTGAGCCAATGTTTGTAATGTCGCTTGGAGGCGTGATTCCGACCCGTCAAGTGTTAACGATGTGTCGTCTGCGAATTGTGTAACGAGATATTCGCTATCACCTATTTTAATTCCCTTTAACTTTTCATTATTACGTATCATTATGCTAAGGATTTCAGCACAGAGAATGAATAAATATGGCGATAATGGGTCTACTTGTCTACATCCACGTGTAATTTCAAAGAAATCTGATGAGAAGCCATTAACAAGGACGCTTGATTTGATGTTTTTATAAAATGTACATATCCAATTTTTGATAACTGGACCAAAATTGAAAAATTCAAGAACCTTCTGAATAAATACCCAATCGACAGAATCGAAAGCTTTTTCGAAATCAATAAGTAAGAGTAGGCCCGGTATTTCCATACATTCTGCATATTCCATGATATCATAAATTTGCCTTGTACATTCTCCGATATATTTATTTGACATGAAACAATTTTGATCTTCATTTATTATTTTTGAAGTACCTTTTTAATTCGATTGGCTATTGTAGCGGACGCTATCTTATAGGATACATTTAGTAAGGATATAGGTCTCCAGTTTTTTAAAAACTGTTTTGGTTTATTCTTTTTTGGCATACATGTTATTAAGCCGTGTTTCTGACTGATTGATAACCCTCCTGTCTTATATGACATGTTTAAAGATCTGATCAAATAGATATGCAAG
This sequence comes from Steromphala cineraria, assembly GCA_916613615.1. Lineage (NCBI taxonomy): Eukaryota > Metazoa > Mollusca > Gastropoda > Trochida > Trochidae > Steromphala > Steromphala cineraria. The sequence goes on along the minus strand of OU744728.1, from coordinate 64,982,707 downwards.
TCCAAACAAACGAATTTGAAGAATTCAACTGTGAAACCCGATGGGCCGGGACTTTTCCCATTTTGAAGTTGTGAAATGGCCACACTTGATTCGCCCTTATGTCGACTGCCGTTTCGGTATTTTTTGGTAAATTATCTCCTATTTAAGGAATTGTGGTCCGATTTTCTCAAGGTTGGTCGCTAATTTTTTCAAAAAATACAACGTATACATTAAACATACTTTTTAAAATATTGCAAGTATGATATAGCATCTTTACTAAAAGAGAAAACGTTAAAGAGAATGTTGTCAAGTATCTAGCAATATGAATATATAAAGTAACAACTGCGGGTGAAGATAAGGGTATTAAAATCGACTGCGCTCTGAGGGATAAAATTGTAATAATATTGTCTCTATTAAATTTTAATCTTGACTGCAAAAAGACTTTATTCGCAGTCGGCAAAAGGGAAAAAATGTAGGAAATAAGCATTTACATTTACATTGATTCCATGGTGGATTGAATTTAAGGGCATTTTGATCCTTTCGGCAGTTTGTTTTATATCCGTTGAACGAAAGGGGTGTGCGAAATAAACGTAGCAAATGAAAGGAACTAACTAACAAGGAGTCCGTTTCTCTTAGATAATAGAAATGTTAGTTTTGGAGAGGATGGCATGATATGGATAAAATTGCGTACCAGTTGGTATCAAAATATGTCAGAACCATCCTTCAAAATAGGTTATCTCTTATCATTATTACGTGTTATTATCAGGTTTACGTCACAAGTTTGAATCTTTGACGTATTTATTCTCTTATTACTTAAAATAGTTCCGTTTCATGAAAGCTTTCGATCAATCACAATCGTCAAGTAGGTCTTTAGGAGACAATTTTGTTATGAGCAGCTGTGGCACTTCAGAAACTATCCTAGGAACGTGTTGGCGGAAATATACATAATTCAGAGATACTGCGACTCTGGGCAATTATTCTCTCTTTAAGAGTGATGATCAAGCTCCGCCTGCATCTCTAAGGAGGAAGTGGTTACCCTCTTGAACCTATCTACAAAGTCTCAAATGATGGCCTACATTCCTTTGGTTGCTTTGTTCCTCGATAGCTGAAGATTATCTAAATCTTGAGCTGTCACCCCGATTATTACATGAAACGATTGCATTTCAAAAGGTCTTCAAAGTCTTTCAACTGTCGTATGTTAATGCTGATGAGGAGATGAAGAGAGCCAAATTTATTTCGTTTACAAATCAATGTTCATTTAACTCTTTTGAAACAGAAAAATGAAAGGGACGGGATTGAATTTGATAATTAGAAATAGTTTGTATAAGTGTTACTCGTCATGTACTGTACTCGCAACTAATGGCTGAAATATTGCCCCAGCAGTGTTAAACTTACTACTCACTCACTCACTCACTATGGATTGACTCCAATCTCATTCAAATCAGATCTAAACTTTCAGTCATTCGTGGCTTCATTTCTTTCGATCTGTTTTCATTGAGATTGGGATTGACTCATATTTAGAAGGACATTTAGAAGTTATTTGTATTTTAAGCTAAACTAGAAAGCTAGCAAAATAAATCATTGAGTACTGCTTTCCCTATGTTGAGTCCTATCAACATTGTTATCAACTCGGCAGTACAGCAATCGGCTATATGAAAGAAATCAGATAAAACTATAAAATATTAAATCAATTACCATTGCAATCAACTGATAACCCCGTTGTGTCCACATGATGTTTATCATCATCAATCATACAGAGACAGATGCTACTCACAGACGACTATTAATCAATCAGAGAATTAAATTGCGTTTTCCCCCTTCCTAGAAGTCTAATCATTTAAATATTGATTAGTGAGTTCCTCGACTGGGTAATTTTGTCATTGTATTATGGAAAAGGTTATCAATTTTATCTTCATTACAAAACGTTTGGGTAAGCTAACCACCAAATTGAAAATACATACACGATGAGCGAGATGATAGAAGGCTCATGTACTAAACTATCTTTGTACTTAAGTCGTTTTACCTATAGGCTAGAATATGATTATTTTAGATAAGGCTTTTTCTTATTTATTTTACAACTTAACGAACTGGGGTGTTGTGCTTAACATTTAATGTAACGATAAACATTCCTTCATCGGGCGCTTGTCATTAGCAAAAACATCATATTGATATAAACTGTTTATGTTGATCACATAATCCATTGCAATCATTTCAAAATTAAAAAACATTGTATAAATTAGGATACTAGATCCGTTACAAAATTTAAAAGCTCTTTATTCAAGAGTTCTACACCAAACTACACAATACTAAAAGCCATTGTGAAATAATATTTCCTCATGGTATATCCAAATAAGGAACCCAAGGAATGGCACGTGATCCTCAATCACCTCGCATAGAGAGTATCACTCGTGTGAAAATAACAATATTTTTATATAAAAGAAATATTTGGAATCGAAAAAATTCAATTCAAGAAGCCTTCAGGTGTTTCCCGTGTTTTTATTAAATGGTAATGAATTAGGTCTAAGAAAAAAGTGCTAAAACACTGATATCAATTAGGATATCGATTCCACAAAAAGGAGCAGATACCCGATAGACAATAATATAAGATGTCAGTATTAAAAACTGATCAGTTTTGTTGTCAAGAAATAGATAAGGCTTTTTAGATTAAATCGACAGTAAATAATAAGTCAATACATTGATTTACATTATCATATGGTGAGAGAATGAGTTTTCTCAGTTCTAGAAAAGTGTTTTCTCCACTGACTGTGATATCACTTTTTCATGTCAGTAAAAATATCACAGAGAGGATGATGTCATGTTTATAAAGAATTGACGTCACTTCTATAACCAACGCCATCGCCGTTGCTAAGTTACAATGCAATAATAGTATGACGTAGCAAAAAAACCCGCTCGGGTCAGTTTCATTTGGACGCAAATCGTCACATTTTCGACCACATGGGCATGTGATAAACATAAACGTTTGTTTAAGTAAAAATGGCGCACCACTCGTGAAAATACTGGCATTATCCTACCACACGATGAGAGCAAGTGGTATCACGCTGACAACACAAGACATATCGTCTATTTATTACAAAAAGTGTAATCAACTGGAGATATCGCTTGTGGAAGATCAAGCGATATCTTTTAGGAGTTATAGTTTTACAGTTGTTTTTGAACAACACCCTGCAATCGACAAGAACGTGACAGCAAAAACATTTTGCGTCATCAAATCATGACGTCACATTGGTATGACGTCATAAACATTTGACATGTATGATGTCATGAAAACTATGACGTCACAATACTAAAACTCAATTTTTATCTACCTAAAACGAATAAAGATGTCCCAAAAAACACAAACAGTGTTTTCCTTGATAGTTGAAATTAAGTCTTCGTCTTCGATTGGAAAGTGTGAACGTGTTACTTCCCCTTTCAGCAAACAGAACCGTCCATGTTGAGTAAGCATGCAAGTCTGCTATGTTAACTGGTTATCATTATGTCCTCAGTATTTCAGATTTTACAGAAGACAGCGTGATTGTTTCCTCATCATGCGTCTGTCCTGGACCGCTCTCTCTTCATTAGAACATAGAGGATACATGCGAGAAATCTCAATATATGGACTGGTAGGACAAACCAAATCAGTTCTGTTCTCGGTCTTTACATTCTGTCACAAGTGATGTGATCCAGGGAACAATCAACAAATGTGACCTTCTGAGTCCAGGGACATGCTACGTCTTGTGATTCTAAGCTGACTTTAACAAGTCCCTCACTAAGTAAGCAAATTCATGTAGTACCATAAACTCTTTGCATCCTGTGATTCACAGTTTAAATTTCTATGAATCCTTTACAAACTAATTTTATTTCAACCTTTTATGTAAAGAAAGTGTTTCATCAGATATATGAATAAAGAATTATAACATTCATATCACTTCATCAAAGCGAAGGCCTTGACGAACAGAGATATGTTGCATTATTAATGATCAAGTTTTAAAATATTTTCGAGGCTGAGGGAAAATCTTGAATTTGCTCCTTACTAAGCAACTTGAAAAATGTTTTATGTTTGGGTTTGAAACAGACCTGACGGGCGGGAACCATAAGGAAATTACTTTTTAGGGGAACTACGGCCTTTAATCACTAGAATCGTTAAAGTCGCGGTGTATACACGCCGATCTAAATTGTCAACAAACGCACATCCGAATAACTTCTAATGTTTTCCAGATATTCCAGTGTTTACTCAATAGTCACACGCGGATAACTGATACCTAATGGTGTAAGATTGTCTTAAGTATTCTGAAATCACTACAAGCTTAAGTAGAGGAATTTGTATCCTATAAATGATGAATACCAATCACGATCAAACGTTTTTATGATATTGTGGATGGTGAACATGTATGAGAGGTGTAGGGCAATGCCCCATTACACTCATGTTTGGTGGAAACCTTCGGTCAATTATAGTCACGAACACGATTCATATGGGACGTCTTCAAAGCTCTCAACTGGAAGCTTGATGGAATGGAAACTGTCGCTGGTATTAACCAAGAAAAGTATTCAGATCCCGGATAATCAGTTGAGGGGTTAAAGAGCTTTAACCGATATAACAAACCATGACCGATTAGGTTTGAGGCACGATTATGTCGCACTTTGCTAATCCATACAAACTATGATTGCTTAACTACAATCTGCTGGTCCAGGATGTCGTTATATGTCTGATCTTTGAAGTTTCGTTTAGAAATAAAGTGGAACACCATGAGTCATGATGGTATAGTGGTGGTTCTATCTGGATCAACCAACTGCCATGGCAAGAGAGGTTAAATTCCATACACACACTATTAACTTGAAAAAGCATCCTATTTTTGAACAGAAAATGGTTCCAAGCAGATGGATGGAGAAAATTGGTCAGATAAACTAATAATGATACAAGATATAACAATCATCTAGCCGCATTGGCACGAAACTGTTACTCTACATATAACTATTACTACTAACACTTTACTTTCTTTTGACAACTACGTTTTACAAACGCCTTGTAATTTCATGTCAAAATCGCAGTTCAAACAGTACCCCATAACTGAAAAATGAAAGTGAATGTCAATTGTTGTAACATGATAATTTTCAATCTTGACTAGCGGAATCCCTCCATAACTATATCATGTTACACCAAGATACAACAGGCGAGATAGGACGTGATTAAAGGTTAAAGAGTTTTTAATAAGTTTGCATCAGTCATTGGATGTCAAAACCAAATATCAGAGAACATGAGAAATAATGATGTTGCACTGAAGACCTCAAACACTAGATAATTATATGTATCAAGAAAATATTACCAAAATAATATGACATAACAAGCTTTGATCACTATTTTATGTTTAATGGGTTTTTTTTAGTTTTTAATGTTAAATATTTAATGTTAATGTTTCGACTTTATCAAATCATGGAAGATAAATTAGAGATTGGGCTTAGTGTGGAAGCTTGGACCTTCATAAAACTGTGTGAATTTGTTGCACAAGTTAAGTGATATCACATAAAGACAACATGATTCACAGTAAACCAATGTCCGTCCTCCTAAGTGCCCAGTCAAATACTGTTTGATTGATTAGACCTGTTGGAATTGAAAGCTACATCTGTAGGCTTTCTGTGTTTACTCAGCAGAATTTCAGCTCTGAGTCATTTGACTTTAATGAAGCCTTGATCTGTCCTTATAGTCGGATTAATATGCGCCAGTGTCCTCAACTCACAGCTTTCACCGAAGACAGATATTGACATTGGCTTTCTGAGTGTTTGATTTCTTGAGTTTGTGAATAGTATCGATACCTAACCTAGCAGAAGAACATGCTAGGAATGGGTTGGTTTCAAATGTTAAGGATTCATCTTTTATCAATATTCTGTGATTCTTAATTTTGCCAGATTCGAAAATTCTCGACACTCATGTGGTATAAGTATCCGAAAAAGAATAACTTGAAATCTAATAAGTAAACGTGTCGTGTATAATAGTAATGTTATCTAAACAATCCAACTTTTGCAAGTTTGTATGTTGAAATTGTTTACTTGTGTTATGTCTATAAGTATTGTTTTTGTGGAGTGTGGAACTAAACTGACGTCCAAAAGAAACTTTACTACATTTTGTAATCATTCTGATTAAAGAATGAAGAACGATAGAACTTTAAAACAAAGTGCCTTTTATCAATCAACCATTTCAGACTACAACCAGCTTATTAAAATTGAAGGGGAAAACCCCGATTTAGCAATTAATCAATTAAAAGTGGGCAGGGGTCAAAATTTTGATTGTTCAGGCATTCATTGAAATGCTTTTTTCGCAATAATTTCGTTAAGGTGATGAAATTAGCAACTTTTGTGCCAGGTATGAACAGGCCGAGTGTTATCCCTTCAGAATCTGCCATGTGTAACGAAAAAGGCCAAAATTTGAATTACGTCACCTGTCTTCAGTTTCAATCTTCACATTAAATCTGAATCCATGTTTTTCTATCAATGGGAATTTATGGATAAAGTCCTACATGTCAGATTGACACATTTGTTAGTCGTACAACTGGTAATCAGCCTTGAGAGCTGAACAATCGCAGTTAAATCGAAATATTGCAGGCCAATTCTGACGTTATGACTTTATGAATGACATTGCCTTGTGTGGTTGATTAGTGGCCAATGGCTATCAATTGAGCAGTCAATGAGCTTTGATTACAACTGTTCAAGTTCATATAGTGCACGAGAACATAATGACATGTCGACCATTGATGTATGCTATCCTTGACGTCACTAAGAGACAACGTTATCGGTGGTCTAGCGTTTTAGATATTGGCCCTCATGCAGTCAAAAACAACTCTTTTTCCATGTTTCAGGGTTGTCAGCAATCCTCACAACTTCTCTGTAAAGCCTGATCAAGTTACCATAACAAATGAAGGAACACTATCGATTCTTGTAACAAGGGTATTTTTTTTATCAGTTTTGTTGATTTTCAATGGGGATTGGTGATATTTTTACTGTGCCGTTACCGGTTTTAAGGTGTTTTTTTCACAAACAGGAGGACAAACATTCATTATGGACATTTATTAAACCTTTTCGTCACGTGACTAAACTCCGTTGGAAAGGTCACCTGATTATGACATTTTTTGCCATTTTTGCAAAATACATGAATATTGCTCAATTTAAAGTTTTAAACATAAAAGTTTGGGTTTCAACTATGTTGTTGAGAACTTAACTGAAAATATTGAAATAACATTGTTTTCAAAATTTCAGTTTAAAAAGTGTAAAGTTTCTTTTGGACGTCAGTTTAGTTTGTCCTTTCAAGATCCTCCCTTCTGGGTGATTTTTATACTCTGTCAAGTTGATATAAGACAGAAGTGACTTTATGGAGGAAATTTAAGAAACGTACCAGGTTATATAAAATATGACTAATTTCAATAGGGTGAGAGTGTCATACGGGTGATATTGTGTTTACATGTACTACTCAAATTTCATTACTATTTCATTACATAATTGTCATTCGGTATAATGCTTTCTTCATTGATGTCATGATGCAAGTGGTATTGATGTGCACATGACTGAGTTGACTAATGTGATTTATCCGTGGAGTTGACTATTCGTCCATAAAGAAAATTCATATTTATATATAAGTTTTTAAATTGTTAGAATGTAACGCTTATCATATCTAAATTCCCTTCTTGTCCAGTGAGGAAAAAATACAAAAAAAAAGCAAATTAATATTTTTTATTGTAAAACAAACCTTAATAACATGAAATATATCTGATGTTCACTGTTTGTCTTTAAAAAATCCTCATTTCATGACGCGTTGACTTGATAAAATACGAGATTCCTATTATGTTTACAAGACGCAGCAAGGCAGAAGAAATTTAGTCATTGACATCACTCCAGTATGGTTGTGTGTAAAAGAATACAACAACCCAACTTAAAAGCTTCAGTGACATCCAAGCTTGATTTAAGCGTGATCAATGAGAAAAGCGATTGTCTTGATACAGTTCAACCCTCTTTGAAGATTCTTCAGGGGAACATCTGACACACACGATCGATTCCGATTCCTTCGAGTCTACTGCAGAACTTTTGTTGTGACATGTTTGGGGAATCTAGATGAAAAAGCAAACAGCTTGTGATGTTTCTAAAGCGACCTCACAGTTTAATTTCACTAAATCAAATTCATTCCGAAAATGGTATACAACTTCATACCCACGACATGAAAAATGAAATTATTGTGTTTATGAGACCAGCACCGTTTTGTTCTTTTCTGAATTGATCTAGATTACAGCTGCTTGACGAAGTACAATACTGGCCATTTTTCAATATTACAATTTGGGATGTACAAACATTCAATCTGACAAACATTGATCCTTTCTTATTGTCAAATTTAGTAATACTAAACATAAACATACAGAAAGAGCTACCCTTAAGGAAACAAGACACCTAGTTTGTAAAAACAAATCTATTGATATTGTAGAACAATAATTGTATAGTTAAGGGAAGAAAATATTATACAGACAACGTTTTGAGTCTTATTGATATTCATATGAAATAATTTTTGGGTTTTATGTCCATGAGTCCATAGTCACTAGTTACACCACAGAGAATATTCGTTGTATTTTTGGCAAAATGTTGCAACCAACCTAGGTAAAGTCGGACTAAAATTTATTAAATAGGAGACAATCTACCACAACGACCGAAACAGCAGCCGACATGAAGGCTAATCAAGTATGGTCAACCCCATATTATAGATAAAGGCTTGAAAGCTGTCTTTGTCACGCACGACTAGATATTCTTTTCTCAGGTAGAAAAATGGTTTCCCATCGGACATAATTGAGGTTACTGGGACGCGGTGTAAATCATACACGCATAATGATGACATTACCGAAACTGCTATGTCAATTTTGCAGAGGGTACTGTACTTTGGACGTCAAATTAAGTATTTTACTGATGATAAAAACAATGTTCTACGGAGTGATGTATTTGTTTTCTAAATAGATTAATTTCATCACGAACCGCATGCAGATATGACGATGGGGCTTTAAAGTCATGTTAGGAACAGAAATATAGTTTTCCATATATGGGGACTTCATGATATTTCCCAATTTCGCCACTAAAGCTATGCTGTTTTGGTGAAAATTCAAAATATTACAAGTAGCCCATAATTTATAAAACGTCATGACGACATGAACGACCTTGTTTTGAAGACATGATTCACAAAAGCTACATTTGCTGTTTTAGGAGTGATAAATCCATTTAAAGAATCATAACTATACGATGGTATGAATTTTAGCTTTGAATTAAGAGACTGCTTTATTTTTTCCAAGCTAATGTTCAAAAGAAACGCTACCATACACATCTCAAAATAGTTCAATCCACTGGTGATTGATACAACTAAAACATAGTTTCCCGGAAGTTTACCTACTTATATGCAAACTCATAAAACTGTGGGAGAAGGTGAAACTAGCTTTTAAACAACCATCATCGTTAGCAGAGAGAAATTGAACACTTTTGCTTGTTTTAAAACGTGGTAGAGCAGTTGCTCGTTAACGAATTTATGTCAAATATAGAGCATTATATTATTTTATTACAAAAGTTCCGTTATGTCGAAATGTCGAATATTTGAAAATGCTATTTATGCATCCCATGTGTATACGAAGAGACACAAAATCAAAAGTATGTTTTCCTGAAGAATGAAAATATGCATACTTCTTCACAATTATTGTTTCACGACGTTGAACTTGGAAGTGTTTCTTTTGGATACTAGTGTATATGTTTAACATAGTCTTTTAGGCTATAGGCTGACGACCAGTTTCGAAAATGGTGTTTGGTGCAGTGAAGTATTTATTGTAATTAACACATTTCAATTAATTGAAAGCAGCTTATTGAAATGCGTTTATCTCAGTCTCTATTGAAACTCGTAATTCATCGGTGATGAATGTGTCCCCTTACAAATATTCTGCTAAACCATTATATTGCTAGAAGTAGCCTCATTTCCGACCCACTTCCTGAAATCAACAGCAATCATTTTCTCATCCAGAGTTGAACACTACAGAAGTAAAGGACTGATGGGAAAAAGATATCTTCATTAAATGTTCAGTAGGTTACTGTGTGATTGATTTGAACAATTTATCTGTAACACAGAAGTTGCTGATTTGACATTTTCATCCAATCCACATTTTATATTTTAAAAAGACATTTAACATCAATATCACGAATGTAAGAATTGTTTATAATAGTTGGCAAATCAGTGGCCGTGCAGCGCAGAAGTACCTCGACTAATTAAATGATAAATGATTATCTTTGACTAAAAGTATTCAAATAGGTGGATTTTCTGAAGGATATAAACACCACTGAAAGCTTTATAACTAGTTACAATATACGGAGACAGAATGTTGTTAGTTAAAATTGATTGATGAAAGAAGACTAATTTAAACACTGACAAACCACTGAACCTAACCAACATCTAATACTATCTTCAAGGATGGATGTACACCATAGCCACGTTCACAGATCGCCAGGGTCCTCAGAGTAGGACATTGCTGTGCAGGACGTCCTCGTCAACATGGATGTCCTCGGAGCTCTCAGTCTAAGTTTATATCTTAATGACTGCAGCTGTTTGCATGTACTGCGGGCGTAACAATAGTAAATATGTTCAAGTGTTGACAAGGCTCTTCAGGAAAGTTTCACAGGGATTGGTCCGTACACAATATCGGCGACAGTAGAATACTCCATACATGTTCGGCTCCCACAAGATGTGCAGTGGTCAGTGTCAATTTGCACAGCCTTTGGTAGAATCGGGAAAATAAGAAATCATTATTTTATCTTCAGCGATGACTTTAAACCCAATTACATTGAAAACACTATGACAAACGGTCTTCCTAAACAAGCAGGGGCCACTACATATCTATCTTTAAATCAAACTATCGCAGTTCCTCAAACGCATCAATTTGACCATGAACATCTGAAGAAGCTGAATGACTGTGCGACAAGAGTCCCCTGCTGGTCAACAGGTCCTGTCAAGAAATACAACTCTTATAATCTCAACGCTTGGACTGGATCTTAGAACAACTGGTGCATCTGGGAAGAAACTGTTAATACCATTAGAATATGCATCATGTGCTTTGATATTACAGATGGATTTGTATACGTTTACTCTATGAATAAATCTCGTAATTGCAATTTCGAAAGAATATGTATGAATGGTAAAAATCGGAAAGTATTTTTATCCCAGATATCTAAGAATGTTGTTAACCTTCAAACCATGAGACCGAGTTTATGCTCAGGTGGGGAACCCTTGTAGGATTGTGCTGACTATCAGGGTCTACAGATCAGCGATTGAATGGTGTCTCTATATTTTCAACCGCTGAAGCGAATAAATCCGTAAATTTTAATTATAACATGCATACAAACACGTTACTGTGCCTTGTCATAGAACCCGTCAGGAGAAACGGTATATCGGGGGACATTGACATACCGATGGGTGCCCGAGTTTGCCACGAACTGCCGCGTTTAAAGAAGTATGTTTCCCTTATTAGCCATATAATGTGTTAGGCTAAAAAAAGTCGCATAACGCTAATCGGGAGTGTCTCGCTACACCAGTACGACCCATACTAAGTGAGACTATAGTAAACGCAAGATTCCATCGACTAATCATTAGTTTAATACCGAAGAGACCATAATTCAATAGAGCATTTGACAGACAGCGAATGAACACATTTTGACTAACATTTTATTTTTTGTATTCAACATGGAAGAAATGTATAAATGTTTGGTTATAATTCCCTTGATACATTTTAGTGCCAAAAGCTGCACAAACGAGAAACGAAGTATATTGGTCTTTCTTTTGAAACAAGCCTCTACCGGTTTGCAATTTGTGACATATAATTTTACATTTGTATTCAATGATGGCTGTGAACATTGAGTGACCACAGAGTCTGATGGTTACCTTAGTGGACACGGGGGAATTTGTATCAACCAACCACGTGGTATTCCCTCTTGGGAGTGTAATGGGTACTGACCATTGGTGGGTTCAGGTCAGAAGGTCATGTTGGCAGTAATGCACAGGTCAGAATCTAATGAGAATCAGAAGGTTGGATTTTGAAGCCAATAGATCAATAGAATTGGTGGTCTTATCGCCAAACAAACGAGAAATAGGTTGATGTTTGTCAAACCGAAGAGAAGGTCTGGCCTGATCTAATCACATCTGACAAATTGAATGTTGTCACTGCCGACTATCCGGCAAGTTGTCTTGCCTACAGTGCTTCCCTGGTTAAACTGCTGGTTTATTCCATCTGAAGTAAGATGGACTGTGACAACGGAAATAGAATATGAAATTATAGTTATTACGTGAGCCCAAAGGGAACAGTGTACTAAATAAGATTCTGATTATCATTTTTTTATAAATAAACTGTCAATGATAGGATAAATTTAAGAGAGGCTTGATCAATAATACGATAATAAAGAATACTATGATGTACAGAAAACGAGATGTACAGTCACGCGAAATTTTTAATCGTCATTCAATTTATGTTTTTAATGAAATATAATGGAATATGACAACGGTAGTTTTGTTGAAAATTAATTTGGTTCAGAATATATACTGTTCAAATGTTTGTAGCTCGTTACCTTGCAGTTAACACATTATAATAAATACACTTTTTGTCATTGAAATAGAAAGGAGCCCACTTAAGATGTTGCAACTGCTGTGATCTAGACTTGCTTCAACAATATAGCCTTGTGTAGGTCTTTAAAGGTATTTTGTTTCATGGGCGATTAGACCAGACTATTAATTAACTATGTCAAATCGAGGTAGATTGAATCTGATGATTTGTTTTTAGACAATCGAATGCGGAAATGTGACAGCAGTCACACTTACTTGATAAACAGTCCATGAACACACGTGGTAAGATATCTCTCTAATCGAAAAATTGATTTTGTTAACGTTTCCTGAGTTTAAATGGGGCTTAAGGCAGTTGTCTTTAATAATAGATAAAATTCAGTAATAATCATTTATTCTTTTTGTTTTATATTTTGATATAAATAAAGAATTACAAAACAATAATTGATTAATTTTAACTCATAATTCAACCAATCTTTCCCTGACATTGACCATAGTTTAATAGAAGTTCTCATGCTGATTTTATTATCTTAAAAAGGAACGTGAATAATACAGTTTTGATGTTGTTTCATTGGTTAAATAGGTTTATAACTTGCTTCTTTGTACCTTCAATTCCTCAAATAAGCCTCTAAAACTGCATTTCAGTTAGTATTTATCTAAAATTGAACTTTTAGAATTGAGACATTTTTTATCTGCTGAACACTTATTTTGCCCTGGAGCCTTTTCTATGTGATATCGGTAGCACCGATCCCGTTTTAGTTCCTTAGTGTTAGGAGATATCATTTTCCTATGATGAGATAAACGTTTTTCTGATGGATTAATTATATCATTATAAATGTGCCATTTAGCTATACAGGAAATCGTTTCAGGGTGTATTTGCTGAGTTAGAATGTTTGGTTACGACGAAGGCATTATCTTTCCATTGAAGAATTGCGTAGATAATGAGATGTTTTCACAAAAAAGTATCTTATTTATGAAAAAAAATTATTTCTGAAATCATCGAGAGTGATGACATGATTACTTCAGATTGAATAAATAACGGTGTCAAGTTTTCAGTTTTGCTGAGTTGAGGTATCATAAAGTCTGGTGTTAGATGTTTGACTTGTTAATAAATGTATAACCTCATTACAGATAAATGATGTCAATTTGAAGCATATAAAATAGAAAGTCATTCAATATAACGTTCAGTATGGTCCACACTTTGGAAAACAAGTTTCGATTTACAAAAGTTATTAAACATGTCTTTAAGAATGCTGAACGGATAATAAGAAAATATCTGATAATGGGTAAAGTTGCTCATCAATATAATTAATGTCCTCATCAGCGTTGCCTAACTTAAACTAGTCATCTATAGAAACTGTCGCAAGTAATACCTTGCCAGGGAATTTGTGAAAGAATGTTCATTGGGTACATTTACAACAGAATCATCATCATGCTAGACAACTTTGTATAATGAGCTAAACATGTCTAAAATACATATTTATACATATATATAACAACCTTGTGTAATGAGCTAAACATTTCTGAAATACAACCATAATGTAGCAACCTTGTTTATGAGCTAAACATTTATGAAATACACCTATATATATAGCAACCATAAACAAAAGCAGTTTACACGTTCGTCATGGCCATATTTCCTCTTTGAGATCGTATTTATAAATAAAAGTGTTCAAACTTACAGGCAGAAGAAATTTTGAGAAAGATTTTATGTTGATAAATTGTTCCAAAAGTAATTTTGATGTAACACAACTGTTCATCAACAAGGAAGACATATTTAATATATAAACGTGCCTATCTTTTAACATATTGACAACATGATCAGGGGCATGATAGTGTAAATTCTCGTTCTTACCATGTCTACATCATTCTCTCCCCACAGAGGCAGATCAAGTCAGGTTGATTTAGCCTCTGTTCTATTACGCCGAGTTTGTGGTATGGAATGGGAGATGCCTGATTGGAGGCAATCAAAGTTAGTTGTGCAATCAGCAAAGCTGTTCTTAAATCATCATTTTGGCTACTGAATCAAGGCAAAGGCATAGTGATCTGAACCAACCTTTCCATGCTAGAAGCGTTGTCATTTGATAAAGAAATTCAAATGTATTGTGAAATGTATTGCCAGGGGCAACTGCCGGAACCCACGGATTTCGGGGTATAGAACAGAGTTTAATTAACCTAATATGCCTTTGTGGGGAGAGAATGTGCCTACATTCAACAAAGATATTTTAGCAAAACATATCCCCGAAATGTTTGACTCAGGGACGAGTGTCTTCGTTCACCTTGTGTGACTGAACAGCTCGAATAAGAGAGATTACTTAACTGATAATGAATGATAATTGATATTTTTCATTTTCAAAATGGGATTTGGAATTGCATTGATTATCAGAGAAGATATATAATCTAATTGTGTCCTTCACATTCACGTACACAACTAACACAAGGAATAGATTAAGTGAACACAAGCATTACAGAACGATGGAGTTCCCCACTCCAACGGAGCGTATCAATTTCCGGAAATGTATTCAGCCATGCACGTGCAATTTGACTCTGCACGCTTTTCCCGTGCACGCAGGTGACCTCATTATAATCAGGTGGAGACAGAGGGTCGCCCTTGATAGACCTCAGCTTTCATTGATGACTCATTACAAAGTTCCAATACACACGAGCGAATAAACCATTGTATATATTACGTGCCTTCATATCGGAATGTCATCAGCTTTGCCGGCTTGTTATTTGCGTTTGCAAAATCAAACTGATCGGGCGAGAAATGATAAAACTTCTATGAAACTTCAGATAGTACATGATCTCTTAAGCCATTGTGAGTTTTTATGATCTGTCGCAGACAGTTCTCGTGTGAAGCGGAACTACATCATTGTATGGCACCCTCAAGATGCCCTGGTGTTTAGGAAGAGTTAGTTTCAGATTGCCATTGTTGTCATGAAGTTTTTGAGGGGGTGGATAGTGCGTAGTACGTTCTAGAGTTTGTCCGTCAGTCCATGATCTAAGCCACAAGGTAATGCCGCTGTAAAGAAATGTTTTTGCAGTGTGAGAGCACTGTCACCTTCGAATCACAGTGAAGCAATTCAGTTGGTTCTGTGGTTCCAGCAAACGTCAAGAGATTTCAATGTAATGCATTTCATTGCCAAGAAGCATTTTTCAAGATAGAAAACTTTGGGAAAAAACCAAGTCAAGTTAGCAGTCAAGCAAGTACAAGTTTCGAATCAGTCGTGTTGTAGTTGGTTAAGTGAAGCAGTGTTTGTAGCTAAGCCACATCCTAAATCAATATTCCAGAGGATTCAATGAGACATCTAGTAACCATATTTCTATATCTAACACAAAAAGTAAAATCCCAAAATTGTTCTGTGGTTCCAGCTAACGTCAAGAGATTCCAATGCAATACATTATGGTTAATTCCTTTCTGTAATACTAGCTATCGTGCGGACAATGGAATAGTATTGCAAACGCGTAACTCACTTCACCTATTTTTTGGAATCATGATGTCATCAAATTGTCTCAAGTATTCCATTGCCAAGTATTATTTTTTCAAGATAGAAAACTTTGAAAAACACCCAGTCATCTTAGCAGTCAAGCAAGTATAAGTTTGAATTCAGGCTTATTGTGGTTGGTTGAGTAGCGAGTGGTAGTGTTTGTAGCTTAGATTCATACAATAACTGTCTTAAATGATAACGCCGTGGACACATTTTTCCAACACCGCTATGACTGAAATATTACCCAAGCAGCGTAAAACAATAACTCACTCACTCCCATTTTTTCCGACACACCCTCAAGCAATTTTACAGAGGATACAATGAGAGATCTAGTAACCATATTTCTGTATCTAACACAAAAAGTAAAAGACTCAAATTGTTGTAACAAATTTTATTTCTTTTGAAAACACTATATTTACAATTTTTCTGAAACAACTGCGCACAACATAAGTGCATTTCCTCATGTAATATATCAATCTAAAACAAATCATGAAAAACACGAATTCGTGCCAAATTCTTCTCTTATGTCTTACGTGATGTTATGTATATCAACTGTACGAAATCGAGCCTTCTTCTAAAAACGAAATATATACCACTCAAAAGAATCTAAGGAACATTTGCCTATTTTCTTTTATTTTTATATGTACAGTTTAGCTATAGCGTATGTTTACAGTAGTGTGTTTAATTATATTAACAAACACTTTCTTACTGACATTTTGAAAGTTGTTTTTATCTTAGATGTGAGAAACACTGCAGGGGTTAAAAATAAAGTCACGTGGTGTCAGGTGGTTTAATTCTAACACGATGAATTCTGTCTTGGTCGTTTTATTGCTTTGGAAGTGATGTCCGAAGACGTGAGCCGATATAGACATTAATAAATGTAAGACGAGAGTAAATCTATGGATGAACAACTTCTTTATTTGACAGTAGCGAGGTTTCCGTATAGATCCCTCTATCTTGTAACGCTTGAAAACGGTATAAGGATCTATACCAAAACGTCGCTTATGTCAAATAAAGAAGTTATCCATAGAATTACCTATGTCTTCCTTACACCATCAACTTTTAGAATGCCACTCAAACAGCTTTAATAAATTTGATGAAAATTTTTAATTTCTATTTTTTTAAAACATTCATAAAGATTAGATTGATAAGCCCCATCAACATGTGGATACGAACAAAATATAAAAAAATAGTTTCCTTTTGACTGACAAGGAGCCGATATTTGGCATGCATGTGGGTATAAACAAATCTACTAACGAATACTTTCCTTTCTGAGTGGGATAGGCACTACTTGAGTGTTCCTCAAATTCTTTCGATAGTATATGTGACGGTTATTTTGGAAAACAGGGTCAGATTATATTGTGGAAATTTATAATTATTACATGGAGCAGTTAACATGTCGCTTAAAGTAAAACACTTACTATAACTCTGTAATTGTTTAATCTGCATGTATACAACATGTGAAAGTCGTGATGGTCTCTACAAACCGTGTCATAACCTAGATAATGAAGTATGGTGAAAATATATCGTAGATAACCTTTTTAATATGTATGTATGGAGATTTTTTTACACCTATATGATTGTGCATACGTATGATGTAACAAGCTACAAAACTATCATTTTCTGTATCAAGAAACACAAAATGAAATATAACAGTGATTTACCAAGTGAATGCATGCATTATCCATCGCATATTGCGTTTGGCAAATATAAATAGCCATTTTAATTGAAATACTCAGTTAGGGATACCTCTTAAAACAATAATTTATAGAAGAAATGTGGTTCACTCTCATATAACGCTTCAAAACATACATGTAGTCCAATCGTAATACCTCATCTTTTAAAATGTTTTATCGTTAAATGAATAAATAATTTTCAAACAAGAGTATGAACTGATTTGACATCTAGTAATCTGAAAAGATGAATAACAAATGAATGAATGATTAACAAACAAGTGATGATATTAATAAACAGTCCAAACTGTCAGTCTATGTTACAAATAAAATTCTCTACTGTTGTATTAATGTTAACGGTTTACGGAAATAATTTTATCAAATAATCTTATATATGTAAATAAGTAAAATCAGTGCAACGACAAGTCTGACATACATGGAAGCATAATGCTTATTAATGGACCAACCTTCTTTCTTATATATGTATATTTTTTTCACTTCTCTTAAAATAAATATTCTAATCAATAACACTGTATAGTAACAATACATGCAACAATGCACCTTGCCATGTATGAATTGACGAACAACAGTTTATAGCAGCTACCTAAGCCTGAAGCTTCTCTTTCTGCCGCCGCTCATTTGATCTGGAACTCAACCAAGGGAGAGAACCGCGCCTTCTCTCTGTTCAGCTTGGCGTACAACTTGGCTATACACGCGTGTCGCCCTGTCACCACTGTCCCCTCCCATATGCTATCTGCAAGTAACCGGAAGTGAAACCACGCATCGCCCGTCAGGAGGGCAACATCGGAAGCACGGGGTGCACGAACTCTGAAGGTCACCATCTTCTCAGTTTCAAGGTCACCTGTGATGGGGTCAAGAAGAGTACAGTTATGCCACCTATGACACGCACGTGGAAATGGCCGCTTGTCTTTCGCGCCTTGTTTGCACTCGATGAGGTAACGGAATAAGCACTCATAAGGCACGTTGTTCTCTGAGTCGGGGGAACCCATTTTTGCACCGAAGATTGCAAACACGAATTTCCCGACCATTGGACAACGCACGAGGTAGGATATGGAGTCGTCGTCGCGTTGTTTGATGAAGACATATCGTTGTAAATCGTCGTTGGTTCTGTCGGCCTCGTGGCCATGGTATTGGAGAGAATGAGAGAGTCTGACGTCTTGGTGGAGGTGAAACTGGAAGTTGACGTCTTCGTGTGAACTGGTGATAACAGGGTCAATGTGGGTCTGGGGAGACAGACCATAGCTGCTCATACTAGGAGTTGGACCGAAGAAGGAAACCTTGGGATAGGGACTCCTCAGGCACTCTTTCCGTTCACGACACTTTATCTGAAATGCACAAGCACTTTGTAATGACTCTGACACCCAATCGTCTTTTGCAAAAACCGTAAAATAATACCGTCCAGTCTTAGGCGGTGCTACTGTAAAGATAGCCTTGTGACCAATTATCCGTAACATCACACGCCCTTCCAGCACAGTAGGATCAAGTCGCCTATCCTTGGGTTCCAAAGTGAAACCAAATCCAACCAGCGTCGGAATCTTCAACTGAATTAACACTACTCCCAGTTCAGTCTGCTGCTTGCAGTCGTAATGCATAGAAAACTTGAGTCCGTAATTGAAAAAAGGAGACTTGACAACTGGGAGGTTGATGAACTCTGAGAGAGTTATGGGACACTCGAGCAGCTGCCAGATGGGGTCGTCCGGGAAATGCTGATATATGTGATCCTCCGGATCAGTCACAAAGTAGAACTCATCACACCTATAGGAGAACTCGCTTCTCAGGTCGGTCTTCTCCTGAATTCGCACATGAGGTCGTCCATTTTGTGGACCTTTATTCACAGCTTGACCTTGACCTTTGACATGTCTTGCTCCCCAGTTACAGTTCACGAAGCACCAAGAACCATTAATACTGACAGCGGTCCACGTGTTTCTAAATCTGTCCCCTTCAATCTTCATCCCGGGCTTATATCCTGCTCCCTTTGAATACCCCTGAATGACTTCACAGTGCAAACCGGCATAACTGAAACAGAATCAATTCGAATTATTATCATAATTAGAATTCGATTCAAATTATCAAAGTTAAAGCACCTTTCAGTGACAGTCCAAATCAGCACTTCCATCTCTGGAACATTGAAAACAAACTTTTACGCGAGGTAAGGATCATAAGGCCTACATGTTTTATACATGTACAGTATTCACAATATTCTCAGCATCAAAGAAGGACATCTTATCGCCTTTTATTCCAACGACAAATAATAAAGTGTTTTCAAATATATTCGGTGCTTTCATTACTTTTAATACTTCGACAAACCTGCAAAGCCTCTTGAATAAATCATGGTAAGTCTCGGTGCCGTATTTGATTCCTCGCAGCAGGGACAGAGGCGAGTCCGGTTTGGCTCTCTCTTCCATGTCCAGGGTATTCAGATCTGTCCACGTGACCCATCGGAAAATAGCCCTGGTGGGAGAATCATGATATTTCATTTGAGAAATAAGATGCCAGTGCAGTCAATTCGCAGTGTAATAACAGTGTCGCAGACCTACAAGCGCTGCAAATGCTTCTACATCTATATAGAGGTATCTATATTGGGATACAAATGTTATCTATAATGTATATGCTGTACTGTACTGTAATGTACTGTAATGTTATTCACAATTGCCTTTGGCGTTTAATATCGTCGTGTTATTTGACATGGAAACCATAGGTCCGGTACATAACTATATATATGACCTTGAAACTCACCTTGTCTTCTCGAGGTCCGTTTCACATTCCACAATGAGGTCCTTGACCAGGTTAGTAAACGTTGTGTAGCCTTGACGTGCAACCTGGGCCAACACAAGAAACACTTTATTGAGAAATGAACTGAACGTTTTATAGTTATTATAACTATTTGATTAACTGTATCACCTAAAAGTAGCCTTTCGCATACCTATGTTTGCGCACATTATCAAAGAAACAGATTTATAAAACGTAGTCACTCGGCATCAGAATCCTGAGATGTACCCGGCAAAATCCAGCAACGTTACCTTGTTATGGACGCACATGATTACAAGTCAGTAATAGGAACGACCTTTTTTCAACTGATTTGATGAGGTTAAGCGGGCCTTTTCTTGACGTCGCCTTAGACTCTTTAAAACAATGAAGTTGTGAAAAACTTAGAAGAATAAGAAGAAGGGGGTGGTTACAACTTACATCAAGAACATGACTGTCCAGATTCTCAAAGATTGTGGGACTCTTGAAGAGCTGGATCTTCTTGAACTCAGGGGGGCCGATAGGCGGCGGTTTGGAGAGGTCGATGGTCGGTGATCGATCCTCAGAATCAGTCTCAGAACTCCGGTCCTGAAGACGAGATGCAGGCATTTTCATATGTCACTAATCCAAAAACCAAGATTTTAGATATTTCTTTTTCTTAAACATCAATTGAATAACTGTCATAGACCAAAGACTTTTTGATATTCCAATGTTTTTTCTTTGTGTATGCTAAATCTAGGCACGGAACATAATAGCAATAACACATTTTGGGAAAAACATAACTTAATGCAGTAATAAAATCATAAGCATCTCCTGGGTGATTTTAAAGTTGTTGTACGCTAAATTAAAAGAACCATATTCAAAGGACCTTGCTTGATACGCAGAAATCTGAGTGAATATATAGGGAATCTCACCCTCGTGTCTTCCGATATCAAATATATCAACACAAGACGATAAAAGTAACAAATACCCAAGGCTTGCCGAGGATATTTTATTTTTATCAACGAGTGTTGATATATTTGATATCAGACGACACGAAGGTGAGATTCTATTTATCATTCAAAATCTTTTTTCATCACATTAGCATTTGAACACTTCATAGCCCTAAATCTCCAAAACCATTGATGTCATACAATGTAGCATTGTGACGTCATTACTGATGTTGTAAAACGTTTGTAATGTCATGTATTTCTGATTTCACGGCATTTTTCAAAATCTACTGTCAAAGCGATATCTCCTCGCTTTATCTTCCACAGGGCGATATCTCCTGTGGAACTTTTGGGAATATCAAAAGCAATAAGCTCCGTAGTATTCCCAATAAACTAATGTCATTGCATACTATTTGACACAGCTATGAACTCATACAATAAAAACACAACTCACATCCACAGTGGATAGTCTCTCTGCTATCATGAGCAGCATCTCCTGACTGTGCTTCTGGATGAGACGAGCTACGTGTTGCTTCTCCTCTGCCGTCATCTTCTCGATGAGCCTCTTCATCCGATCCTCCCTCTTCCTCTTGTAGTGTTCCTCCAGTCTCTCCGTCTCCTTGGCTAGTCCACTCTTCCCCTTGGTGGGCGAGAACTTCTCCAGAGTGGAGACCAGGTCCTTGACAGAGTTGTCCTTCTCCACCTTGAGCTCTTCCTCCAGCTTCTTCACCTTCTTCTGACGCTCAATCTTGAGGGTGGCGTACAGCTCGTCTTCTTCCTTCTTCTGCTCCCCCTCCAGCTCCAGCTGGGCGTCGAACACTCCGCACTTCTCGTAGTCCTGTAGGGTCAAGGTAGCCATGGTCAACAGGGTACGAGATGTTACCACAAAGGTGATATGGAATCAAGTTTTATTTCAGGAACATTCTTTAAATGATTAATATGATCCTGTGATTGAAATCTGTTCTAAATCAATACAAGTGCGAGTCGCAAGGTTATACTGGGCACAAATCTTACATAATCAAATTCATTAAATTATTCGTCTTTAAATCTGTTTGTGATTCTAGCTCGTGGGGTAGACAAGTTATATATTTTAATTCGTGGCTTCGCCGTTCGTCAAAATATATACTTTCTAGCCCACTGCATGAGAAAAACATGGTATTAATCCTGAAAAGACACATATCCTCTTTTTACAACTCAATATTTGTATAGGAAACCATGAAAAATGTTACGGTGGTAAAAGGGCTTTTAAATTTCATTTCTTTTTAAACATTGATTAAACCAAGATAAAGGCGCTCTCAGTCCTAAATGTAACAATAAAGTAAGAAACATGTTGACGAAAAAATACAAATATCTAGCGTGTGGTTTGCACTGTCGATCGTTCTTGTAAACACTGGGATAATTGCTGTCTTCCTGCTGGACATTCAACCTTATATGTTCCCATTCGTGTTCTATATAACTGTAGCTCAATGCCTCATTATCCGTTTCTCCTTCAAGGTTTTTATACTCCTTATTTTCTTTTTCACAAATGGTAGAAACTACTTACTGCGTATGTTCCAGTGGATGTCTTCTGTTTGCCCCTCATGTAGATCTCCTTGTAGTGGGCGAACTCGAGCGCGTTGGCGTCGTACTGCCATCCCGGGTTGTACACGCTCCCTCGTGTCTTGAATAAATGTATACCTTTAATATGCAATCTTTGATATATCAACATAAATCAAAAGGACCTTTTATGAGTGGATTGTTATAGTTTTTCCCTTAATTCATTCCCTCTGTCTCTTTTTATATATCTTAGCATTGTATCAAGCTTTATCTGCCTCTTTCCTTTATAGTGTTCTAACTATATGTATTTTTTCTCGTTATCATAGTACTTGTTAAAATTGTGCTTTGATGTGATTTTATTTTTGCCATATGTATATGTTTTACGATGTAACCAGAATTTCCTTGGGATGATATAACGTATTAACTTATCTTATCTAATATATACCTTTAATACGCAATCTTTGATATATTGAAATAAACAAAGGATCATTAAGGATGAACTGTCATAGTTTTTCACTTGAATTTTGTTTTCTTAACATCGGAGCCGTAAAATTGGACTTTTCAAGTTTCGTATGACATATCAAAACCTGCGAACGGTCACTTTAGTATATGATTTATAGAACTTTCAAGAAAGTACGACAATATATTGTCACAGACACGCTTTTCATACTTTGTATAGTGTTGAATAACTTACTTGGCGTGCTTTTCACAAAAAAGTTCAACTTACTTGTACATCAAAATGTCTATCAAATGATTCTAAAAAGTTAGTATTTGTCTGAAATGCGTGAATTTGGTGAATAATCCTTATCTCTAATCCCCCCATTATACAAATCCTAAAGAATACAAAAGCAGCAAGAAAATGTTTTCATTCAGGAAAGTCATAAATAGCACATTCAGAATTACGTTTGATATTTTAAACCACGAGTTCATTAATCAGAATGATTATACTCAGTAAGGAAGCCACTTAATTGTGAAATACTATGTCCCCAACTTGTCATTATAGATTCTCGTTAATGAGTCACCAGTGTTGAGTTACTGATCTTTATTAATCTCTGAGTGCAATTATCTGGCGCTATTTTAGTCTTTGCTTGGAGTGGTCTTACATGCTCCAATGATTTGCAGACGGTTAAGTCATTGTGGTTTTATTATTTAGCACATTTATCAAATGTTTCTATTTTCAATGGCAATCGATTTCAAATTAAATCCTGCTACAGAATAACGGACGTTTCGTTTGAAAACAAACAAGATGCAGAAGAATGGAGAATGTTTGAACCTTATTTAAGAAACGTATTCATGAAATAGGCCTTAGATTGTGACAAGATAATGCAAATCGACAACTAATTAAAAAATCGATCAAGATTCCCAATTGCAACATAACACGGGTTCATTTATAGTCTTGCTCCTTTGATGACAAAGACAGTGAACCCATTAGAGCATAATCACCACCTAGTGCTAATCACACAGTACAGACAGCTTCAGCGATAATGAACCTAGCAAATTAGCAACATCTGCCCACGTGGCTTGACCACAGCCTTTGATGACCAACAAAGTGGCCACACGGGATTACGGAATTACAAGGTCTTGACCAGCTCCGTCCTGTTGCACGTGCCAAATCTAATGACCGGAAGTAGAAGGTCTTGACTAGAGGTTACCTCCCCTGAGGACAAGATGCTGATGGAGAGTAGTTTGATAGAAGTAATGAGATCCTAACAGGATATATCAGGTTCACTTTCATGTTTGGAAGAACAAGGATGCAAAATCAATTTCAAGAATGAGTTTCTGAGGATATGGTTTTAAATGATTTTGTTTTCGTGCAATGTATCATGTGTTCTCATTAACTCGTGTTTGACAATTTAATCAGTAAAGAGAGAGCATTGAAAGGTGGATTCTCTTAGTACAATAGATATAACTAAAACATCTATGAAATGTAATGAGTTTCTAGTGTACGAATATTGGGCACTGAATGTGTGCAAAATGATGAGACATATTTGCTATATTTGACGCGAGGAAAGACATCTAATGAAAAGAAGTCAAACAATAGAATGATATTACCAAATTCCATGAGTTCATGTATGTTGTTTATGAAGCTGTTTACTAGGATGTTCGATGAAATTATAATATGAAGAATATGCATTACAGACCACAGACCACATTATCAAGACCAGTGATACCAATATTAGGTTTCATTTATCTTGGCAGTGGAATAACAAACAATTGTTATAACAATTATCCTATTTATCCATTCCACACACAGCCTGCAAGTTTTGTAACATCATATCTCGCCATTTATGAAGCACTGAACGTGTCCGTGACACGACGAGCCGTGTAGACAGGACTACTGGGAGACTGAAAGTAATTGTTATGGATAATCGAAAAGAAGAAGAAGAAGAAAATTGTTTTACTTCAGTGTCACATGTTACACATTTCTTGTAAATGCAGGTACATACAATTGTTAACAGCAACAACCAGGCAAAAGGCTTATGAGATACTACATACATTAAAAACGATAAAATGAATTAGATTACATTTTGCAAAGTAAATAATTAACATATCATACAATACAATACTATACAATTTAATATAGCACATTAGTATAAAATACACAATAATGTCGCCTCCGTGTGCCCGTCTGGCTTCTGTGTACTGATGTTGTAAGAACCTTATGTCACCTTTAATTATCCACTTATTACAGGTCGTGAAATAGGAGCTGTCTCAAAGGAAAACTCGGACCAACAGGACATTACACACTATGACGTCATGAGACGTCTAAGGGTATATATACTGCTGTGTCGAAATAAAGGCACGGTTTCATTTAGGAACTTCTTTAAGTGTGTAGATGACATGTTAGCACGCACTTGAATCTCGTGTTCAGGCATTCCATGTGTGTGTGGAATAGGATGTTTTTCTGTGCGTCATACATATCAAATATGAGATACATGGAAGATCAATTATTCCATAAGTATGAAACATTATCTATTAAAAAAAACAATGATTAAATTCCACACATTATAGCAAGGAATGATTCATACTAACGAAAACGTTTGGTCATTTTTTTGATACGAATATTTCTTAAAATGTGTCAAACATAAATCATAAAAGAAGAAATTCGTTCAACTTTACTGACGCAAAAACGAAAACATCATATTCAATACTTATCATAGAAAAAACTATCACTTGTAAATCATGAATGTCCTTTTAGGGACTATTATTATTGATAGATTTGACAATATTCGCATTCAAACGGTTTAGTACAAGAGGAAAATCACAAACGAAATGGAAAAGATTGCCCAAAGATTACCATATCTGATGTTACTGGGTGACAGATGGTACAGATCTGGTGTAATGCCTGAGATGCAATTGATATCTTATTCGGTGTCAGACGCTCTCACTTCAATATCCTGGCCACACGTTAGTCGATATGCTAATCCAGTGTTGAAGTACTCTCTACAGATTCTTGCACGTGTTATCAAGGATGGCGACAGATAACAAAATTAAGGTGCGACATTTTTATTCACTTCTGGTGCAAACATGCTTGATTATTTGTCAAAATGAGTTATTGCTTAGTTCCTCTTACACAATATTTTAGCTATTAGCGGTTACAATGTCCTGGAGGCGCCACGGTGAGGTGACACATCATCCCAACACGTGAACATCTGTGCACGCTCGGTTACTCATGGGCACATGCTTTACACGGTACCCGTCAATCTATGACGTCATCACACTATCCTTCATTTGTCTTCCGATCAACCTTAGGTAAAGTGATCAAAGTTATCCGTATAAATCTCCCATTAATACGAAAGAAAGAAAGAAAGAAAGCATTCCATGTCGGTGTGACGTGCTTACATTCATTTCACATATGATATAATAAAACAATATTTCACATGATATAAAATATTGCACATAAAAAAATAACACCCGGCCTGGAAGGCCTATGAGACACCATATTACTTTACAATAGGCCTAAACTTGTATAATCTCACAATGATCTTCATTTACTTATAGAACACTCATACTAACATCGTGTCATATGGTTTGCTTAACGTTTGTAGTAGAGTTTAATCCAATCTATATAAAAGGACAACAGATTCGTTAGGCTGTTACAGAGAAAGTTGTTGTACTAAACCGCTCTCATAAATAGGAACACTGAAATAGGTATCGTTGTCTAAAGCCTCTATTCCATGGCTTCTTAAAGATCTGTCAAGCGTTTTTCGTTTATCGCCAGATTGTTCTTTCAAAAGTAGAGTTAGTTACAAATTGATTAAAATGCCACTCAAACGTCGTATAGTTAGACAAGTAAATCCTTGTTATTCAGATATAGCTTGCAAACCTTGATTAGTTGAGAATATTTCCAATTGCACAAAACTCGGAAAACATCGCCATCACTAACCTTCACACAGCATAAAGTTACGTAAATGACATCTAAGAAGGAGTAAAAAAACGGTTTTTATGCGAAAATAATTTACAGATATATACTACATTACCGATTATATTGATTCTGTTCTTGTTGGTTCACACTCTCATAGACTAATAATATAAGTATAAGCACACATTTATTCAAAAGTTCCTGAGAGGAAAAGTAGAAATATTACATTCGTCTACCAAAATGTTGATAAGCAATCCCTATTTGACTCAATACCATATTGTGGTGTGATGGTTTGAGTGCTTCGGCGAGAGCTAGGCAAGCTAGAGGATACATGCTCCTGGTAGGATCACATAAGTTTGACAGGTCGACGGGTAGAAGCAAGGCAAAATTCGAGTCGTTGAAAACCTGCTTTCTATCTCTCAATGTTTGTTTTACTTTCCTTCTGCCTGTCGTATCCGTTCTACACGATCTCTCCTCTCCATATTGCATGGCTACATCCATGTGTTAGATAGTTAATGTCAGCAATATTGAAGCTGCTTCATGAACTTTATTTTCATGAAGATATTGCATACTGGTCTGTGACCTTCAAATCTGACCCTTGAAATGTTAATGTTACCAGAGACGGCTTCATCAGAATTAGACTTTCAGTCCTGAAACTGATACACCTTCAACAAGAGCTCTCAACATCAATCTGATATTACAGGTAATCGGAGAACATGTTCAATCAGTATCTGACAACTCCCGGAGATGAGCAGAACCTTGCAGTTACTCTCACTGTCTTCGATAGATATTCTCTCTAAAAATATCCTTAACTTAGACTGGGTTAATTCAATTTTGAGATTGTTTTCTGTTAAGCAGAAGAATGAAATAAAATGGGACATGAACAAGACATGATACAAAATAAAAAGAATAGATAATTAACCCGCAAACATATGAGTGTCCTTATGGCAAAAGTAATTCTTGTCAATATTTATCCGTTTTATTAAAAACAGTTTTAAGATAAATTGAAGTCACCAATATAAGCAATTTATTTTGCTTTATTTTAGAATGTTTGCAGAGGTTACCTTGTCTGTAAAGGTCAGAAAAGGTTAAACTGCTTGCAGTGATAACTCATCAATATTTATCAATGATCACATCCAGTAACAGTTCATGTTAATGGAAAGGCAGCAATAGACTTAAATAACAATAGAAATGTTACACGTTTGATATGGCTTTTGACATTTTATGATTGTACGCGTCGACTCTGGAATATGTTCCATGAGATGTACATTATCTGGAATCGATATTTCACTCAAACATAACTTCCGTCTTCATGATGGTCTTAGACACCTTCCCAAGACAGAAAGTTGTTCTAACAAAACCAAAAACAAGGTGTTCTTCACTTATATTTGACTCCCTGTCAAATCTGATTTTCAGACAATAGGGTTCCCATATGTAACCGGAAATATAAACTTGCTTCCAGAAACATCGGTTTATGTTAAAGTGTCGGGAATTATTTAAATGAAGGTAAACAAATCTCGTAGATACACATCAAAGTGTAAAGCTGGGCAAATAGAACTGCAGTCGAAAGACCAAATTTCAATCACAACCACAAACATAACCTCGAGCAACAGAGCGAAATTACCATCCCCCGATCTAATCTTATCGTCAACTGATGCCTGTTTCTTTAATTAATGAGATTGACTGATCCACGAGTTCCACCAAATTAGCTCTGGTGTTAATGTTGTAGTAGTGACATTGATGGACTGCAGGGTATTAGTCCTGTGGTTGATGGACGTGTAAAACTAACCACTGGTACTGAAGGAACATTCACTGACATAATGAGCATCAAGAGGAGGTTAAACAAGGTCAAGTCGGAGATGAGATGTTTAGGGAAATGATTTTTGATGGACATTCCTTTGGTTTCAAATAATTTTAAAAGATGTAGATTTAAACTTTTAGAATGTGTATAAAATGATAAAGGGAAACGACTGAATTGTATATAGAGAACACAAACGATGTTACGTTAAATTACATTTCCATGAAACCATAGTCTTACACTCAGACTGTAGTAAATATTATTTTGACCTTCCAAAACCTCTATAAAAGCAAGTCTAGATTTGAAATTTCCATTTTTTTTAGAATTATTATTTTTTCAGAAACTGAATGAAACCAGTGAGTGGTTTGTAATCAAGTGCGCCACTTGTGAAGATATTAATTTTCTCACCCGATGAGATAAACATCGTAGCAGTCAAGAGTTGTCAAATATTATATTAATTATATGACAAAATCATTCTAATTACGCCAAAGTCGGCTAGTTTCATGTTCAGCGGCCGCTTGAAAGAGCCTGCTCCGCGGTAAAAGTGTGACGTCATATGAGAATTAGTTACCTCATACCATTGTTTCATGACGTCACTCGAGTGGTGATACAGTTTATAGCCACTGTAGCCAGAGAAAGGGCTTATTTCACTGATAGAACAGATTACCTCAATCATAAATAAAATACGATCATCAACTGGCAATCAATAATTTTATTAAAGGTAATAGTGTATATTCATTTATTGAGTAGTTACCATGTCAGAAGCCTTGATATAAAGACTAACCCGAATCAAAGTTGTCATGATTTTAACCCCGAAACCGAGTATATCGAAAAGAGAACTAGAAACAGAAAAATATAAACAGTCTATTCAAGAGCCGAGTAACTCAAACTCAAAATATTAGACATCACTAGATGTTTAAGTGTAATCATAAAAAAATAGAGCCATGGGCTCTGTAGCTCAGACTTTTGATGGAAGTAGTTTTTTAAGGTTTTGACCCCTGTGATTTTAGGGTCATGGGGTAACCAAATCTACAATTTAGAATCTTCATTGGCCAAAGAGTCTACACACAATTTTTCAGTTCTCGAGACCATTTTGAACTGGAGGCGAAGATGAAAAAAGGATTTTAATTTTATAACCCCTGTGACCCCATTTGGGGTCATGGGGTCAGAAAATCTACAATCTAGAATCCCCATTGGCCAAGGAGTCTATTCACAACTTTTCAGCTCTCTAGACCTTTTGGAACTCGAGAAGAAGATGAAAATAGGTTTTTAAAGTTTTGACCCCTGTGACCCCATTTGGGGTCATGGGGTCACGAAATCTACAATTTAGAATCCCCATTGGCCACATCACATCACTTTTCAGCTCTCTAGTCCTTTTTGAACTGGAAGAGAAGATAAAAATAGAACTTTAAGGTTTTTGCCCCTGTGACCCCATTTGGGGTCATGGGGTCACGAAATCTACAATTTAGAATCCCCATTGGCCAAGGAGTCTATTCACAACTTTTCAGCTCTCTATACCTTTTGAAACTGGAGAACTAGATGAAAATAGGATTTTAAGGTTTTGACCCTTGTGACCCCATTTGGGGTCAAGGGGTCACGAAAACTACAATTTAGAATCCCCATTAGCAAAGGAGTCTGCACATCAAATTTCAGCTCTCTAGACCTTTTGGAACTGGAGAAGAAGACGAACATAGGTTTTCAAAGTTTTGACTCCCGCGACCCCATTTGGGGTCATGGGGTCACGAAATCTACAATTTAGAATCCCAATTAGCCAAGGAGTCTGCACATCAAATTTCAGCTCTCTAGACCTTTTGGAACTGGAGAAGAAGACGAACATAGGTTTTCAAAGTTTTGACTCCCGCGACCCCATTTGGGGTCATGGGGTCACGAAATCTACAATTTAGAATCCCCATTGGCCAAGGAGTCTATTCACACCTTTTCAGCTCTCTAGACCTTTTGGAACTGGAGCAGAAGATGAAAATAGGTTTTTAAGGTTTTGACTCCTGTGACCCCATTTGGGGTCAAGGGGTCACGAAATCTACAATTTAGAATCCCCATTAGCCAAGGAGTCTGCACATCAAATTTCAGCTCTCTAGACCTTTTGGAACTGGAGAAGAAGACGAACATAGGTTTTCGAAGTTTTGACTCCCGTGACCCCATTTGGGGTCATGGGGTCACGAAATCTACAATTTAGAATCCCCATTGGCCAAGGAGTCTACTCACACCTTTTCAGCTCTCTAGACCTTTGGGAACTGGAGAAGAAGATGAAAATAGGATTTTAAGGTTTTGACCCCTGTGACCCCTTTTGGGGTAATAGGGTAACGAAATCTACAATTTAGAATCCTCATTGGCCAAGGAGTCTACTCACAACTTTTCAGCTCTCTAGACCTTTTGGAACTGGAGAAGAAGATGAAAATAGATTTTTAAAGTTTTGACCCCTGTGACCCCATTTGGGGTCATGGGGTGACGAAATCTACAATTTAGAATCCCCATTTGCCAAGGAGTCTGCACATCAAATTTCAGCTATCTAGAGTCATTGGTTCTGGAGAAGAAGTCGAAAATGTGAAAAGTTTACGGATGGACGGACGGACGGACGCCGGACGCCATGCCATGCCATGCCATAAGCCCATCGGGTCTTTCAGACCTGATGAGCTAAAAAGGTAAAACGAACATGCTTCAATGACCATACTACAAACTAAATAATAAAACCAAATTGTAAATTGACTTTCAAAAATGCTACATTATCACTGCATAAGGTGTCTGCTAAGGGGAATCGTGGCTAGTGTTGAGTGATCTACAACAGCTGGGGATTTGTAACATAAGTGAAGGCATTCGACTCAGAAACACAAATAATCGTATTGTAGTCTGTTATCTTCAAATGACACTCTTCAGAATAAAGGACTCAGATTCCAAATTGCTTTCTACGTGAAATTTGATTAGATGAACATGACGAATACAACATATATAATGTTGTATATTCAGTGAAATGTGCATTGCTATCGTGTATCGAACATAAACAGTAAATGAAAGGTCGTTCGTATGTACGCCAACATTTCATATCATTTTATAAATTGTAAATTGAGTTTTGATTCTCTAACATGTTTCAAGAATACGAAAATAGAATGTAGAATGTAAAAGTGACATACAAAATCAAACTTATCTCCATGGCAATGCGAGATGAGATATGTAACATTTTATCTTATGAAGGGAAATAAGCAAAAATAATGTCGTTACCATGACTACAATGCGTAATCCGATCCATTTGCTGCCGGAGAAGATTACCGATGTCTTTAGATAACGTGGAGTCAGTCAAATTTATCAAACTCACACGGGTAAACCTTTCACATATTTAACGGTTATATTATTTCAAACGAGCCATCTAAAATAAGTATTGATATATAGTTGCTCCGTGAAGTAAAATTCCAGTCTCGATAAAAACTTTTAAGCATCGACATTTAACTTCTCCAACATTCATCAATTACAAAAGAAAAGAATCATTGTTTATCAATGAGTTTTTCTTATCTTACTAATGAGCACTAGACGAGTTGCGGCTGTAGAGCATCGACATTTAGTGTGGAACAGAAAACATCAAAAACATTAAAATCATTTGCAAACAAGATTACCACAACTTTTTAAGATGTTTCATTATGACGGTTTCTGTCATTTCCAATAACACTTCACGTGTGGTATTACTTTAAAAGGGAAAATGTTTCTTTCTTAGAAAGACTCAGTAGAAGACTTAAGTTGGTACTGATATTTTCTGGTTGAATAATTCACGCGTGTAGAGACTAGTATATATCAAAATATCAAATGCACGTTACAATTCTGAGTCACCAAAAATGAGTCAACCGAAATTAATTTCCACAACCTCATTAATGTAAAATCAGAAAATGTTGTCTCTTGCATTTACATGCAATACCCATAAACTGGAAAGATACAAAAGGAATGGAGACATGCCCATAAAAGAAATCACTGAATCGTAAAATCCCATTCTGAAGAAAATGTCTTAAGATATTTTTTTTTAAAGTATGCCTAAGACTTAAAGTCAAGATTTGGACATCAAAACTGAAGTAGATTAATTCTAACCATTCGCCTGTCACATTGAGGAAATGCATTCAGCCATGCACGTGCAATTTGACTCTGCACGCTTTTCCCGTGCACGCAGGTGACCTCATTATAATCAGGTGGAGACAGAGGGTCGCCCTTGTTCGACCTCAGCTTTCATTGATGACTCATTACAAAGTTCCAATACACACGAGCGAATTAACCATTGTATATATAACGTGCCTTCATCTCGGAATGTCATCATCTATGCTAGCTTGTTATTTGCGGTATGATTATCACAGTGATCGCCCGCTCCATGACATCCTCACATCAATTTGATGACTTCCATCCTTTTGTACATGACACGGCAGGGAGATGAAACCAGACATTGTTTGAAATGACCCATTAGAAGTTTGTTTTTCCACTCAACCTCAAAGGAAGGAGGTCATTGATTCCAGAGTCAGAAACAACCCGCCACTACAAGGAACGACTCCTGTAATTTGTAGCTCCGATTGATTGATTTCTTTTCCGTTTGTGGTTTGTCAGCCTCGTAAAGTGTATCCTTGACTCTTAAATTACTGGTGGTGCACACGAATCACCTCAAGGACTTGAAAGGGTCTATTGGAGGTACCCTGACTTACAACCTCATCATCAACAAACTCAGACATTAACGGATCAGTAGCATTGCATCCAGGTTGGGATTTAACCAAAGGTTAAGATACATAAAAAGAATCACATTTTCCAGCACAGAGATACAAATACTAATTCAATAGATGCAAATACGATTACCGTGTAATGTTTATCATCAGCTGGTGATACGTAGACAAATCACGACAACTCAGAGACTAAACTGTAGTTTGGAATGTTTCAGGATGCCACAACAATTGGTAGAGAATATGAAGAAGTTGCTTATGAGGCTTTGTATTAGTCCATTAAATACACTACGAAGAGACTTACATGTTTAAATATAGCTATTTTTCTTTCATTTCTGAGGAAACTATATTGAATTTTAACAGAGCAACAGTGCATAAGAAAAACTACAACTAGTGAGTTATAATATTGTTCTTACTATTAGGAATGTCGATGGTAAAATACTCATTTGGACAACATCAAAACAATTTACAGTTCGCTCTATGGTAATGAAATATATAACATCTTCCGCATTTAGAAAAATTCAGACCCCGAAAAGATCGTCAACATATTAGCATATCATGGTTTCACAATTTATGGAACTTGGAAGGTTTCAAGGTCATTTTCAAAATATCTCTCTTCACCGTTAAAATGGCTGTTTACTTAATAAATCAAATTAAGCAACTTCAGCTGGTCCGTGATATTAAATCTGACAACCCATCTACTTCTTAGCGGACAGAACAGCCAAGGGAATGTTGGATCATGGAAGAAATTTACTCAGAACAGAATCCCCTTGTGGTTCCGCCAATTAATCCAGCACCGAAAATCGACGATCTCGGTTTTTTATCACCAACGTTTCATACGAAATCGAATCTTAAGCATGCCTGGTTAACATCTGAACCAACATGACGCAAAGACCTGTTGAAGAAGCCGTCGAGGAATTTGAACGATTTTCTCCAGAGGAAGACGATCTCGCAATCTGTCAGTGAGGCTTTATGTAGGGACTCCTTCAGGCAAGAAAGCCATGGATATCCATTTAGATGAGATCCTTTTCACAACTTGTCTGATATGTTTTTCACCAGAAGTATTACAAAATGAGGGAAATGTATTTATTCCATGCAATCGTTTTTGTGATTTTCCTGTTGCTTTGTGAAGTATTGATGGTTTCTTAAGTGAAAATGTATCATCTATGAAGAGGACAAGCGCATAAGGCATAAATCCGTGTCTAAGTACTTAACCAGAATTAATAACGTACAGAATTGAATATTATTACATTATTTTATTCCGAATATACAGAGTAAAAATTAATCATATACAAATTATGATATAGCCTCCAAAAATCATAAAGTAAGCCATAACGAAACCCCTGATAAGATAAACTCATATTTGGGTTGATAATGAACATCTACTTTACACGAACTTCAAAATCACAGAAATATACCCGAATCAATTCTCAAGATATGGTACCAATTTTACAAGCACCTACAAAATGCATGCCATTAAAAAAACTAGAGAAACCAAAGCCCATGAAACAGCAGCGTGTCAAATTTCTCGGTTATATACCAGGTGTCTGTTGTATCGATTCAGGATCAATTTGATTAGTCGCCTCTTACTCTCCCATTTATGTCCTGTGCGAGAGGCATTTATGTCGTCTTAGCCTCCACCGCTCAGTAATCCCTTCCTCTCGCCTTTTTGTTGGGGACCATTAGAGCCACGTGCTTCTTGTTAAGGTGATTGATGCTTTATGTACACAACTGAACAAAGCACATTACCAACCTGATCAACATTCTGCTAGCTCTGACAGGGATTTAGTTTTTCTCATCAAATAATTAGCAACTGCATTCATAGGCGAGGATTC
Source organism: Steromphala cineraria (assembly GCA_916613615.1). Classification (NCBI taxonomy): domain Eukaryota; kingdom Metazoa; phylum Mollusca; class Gastropoda; order Trochida; family Trochidae; genus Steromphala; species Steromphala cineraria. The sequence continues at coordinate 64,947,039 of OU744728.1, read as the reverse complement.
TTATGGTCAAAGGAATTGGCATTGTTATATTGACACTTTCGATAGTTAACGTACATGGTTTAGTGTCGGAGGGAGATAGGTTGTATTATTAGGATAAAACTCGTGACAATATATCCTTATGTCGTAAAAAGAATGTGTCAACTTGCCACTCCATTCTGAATTTGTACTTGAATAGGAAATCTAGAGTACGGGTGGATTTAGAAGTGGTTCTAGCAGAAGTAGCTCCGATATCATTATTGTTGTGGTAGTATAAGCAGAGGTCAAGGCATCTATAGACGAGAGCATTTTACTGCAACTGTGAACGTCAACTTGTGAAGCTCTATCCAAATGCTTTATAAAGTGCTCAAAGCGCTCAAAGTGTGTTGTTCGGGAATAAGCAATTCTACATTAATGGGATTTAGCCTTTACTGGAAGTCTGATAGCACTGAAAGTATCATACTTAGATGGGTAATTTGTCCATTTATGATGCAGAGTAGGTATATGATTTCGAAGGAGTTATACAACAGTTAATGAAACACGTGATTAACCACTTACCGACAATTATATCCATTATAAAGAATTGAAGGAAGTAAAATGTTAAGAATTGAAGTGTTGATGAGAAAGCTAGATTTTACACTTTCAAAAGCTATAGAAATGAATATTCATTACATAAATCTTAACGTATGAAATTCTACAAAGTTATTCACAGGTCCATAACTTGTTTATATCCATCAAGGTCTCGACTAAACTCACGACAGTCATATAAAATGAATAAACATTACATCAAATGTAAAGTGTGAAACATCTACCCATGTATGTACAGGTCTATAAGTGTTTTATACATCAGAGTCTTGACTAGAGCCACAACATATCAAAATGAATATTCAGTACAATCGATACAAAGTGTGAAAATCTTTGAAGTTATTCACAGATCCATATCATCCATCATCCATTATATCATCCATGAACGTCTTGACTAATACATCAATCCTAACTCCGGAGCACTATGTGATAGCACGGAATATCTCGATGGGTTCTAAACGATAACTTCATGCCTGTATCTCACAGTTGACACTCCATTATCGCACCGAACGAAAAACGACAGTGACGTGGAATATTATCTAAATTTATCAAATACAATGTCTTTGAATACATGGCAAGCAACTTGAAGCTATTTTAAAGGGATATATTAATTGTCACACCATGGTCATATTATAGATTGACTTCGGGATTTCTTACAAATCTTGTATCTCGAGCATATTAGATGGTAAAGCAATATACACTTAATGCTCAGTTCTCTCACGAAGATCTTTTGGAACTCACTTCATAACCGATTGTTGGAACTCATTTCACAAACGATTGTTGGAACTCACTTCAAAAACGATTGTTGGAACTCACTTTAAAAACGTCTGTTGGAACTCACTTCACAAATATTTGCATTCGCTGATGAGTAGTGGTAATAGCACATATGTTGATGAGAGAAAATCCAAATCCAAACCCAATTTCTAGTGGTTTTTTTCTGGAGGATCGCAGTTCGACAAGCCAAAGCATCAATAATGTTATGTGCCCCTCCCTCTGACAACATGTAAAACAAACACATGACAATAATATTTGACGATGCCCTGATAACAGCCACATTATCTTCAACATCACAATTACACAATGGTATCGACTGTCACTGTCACAGACACGGACAAAAGAATGAGAAGAAAAAACTCCCATTGTCAAACTTTTGACAATAATTGCACAGTATGAAGTTACAAACATTAGCACTGCAACGACGCCTGACGTTAACACTCCATTACAAGGAAGTTTTTATACTAAAATCATGACATATAATACAAAGCCCTTCCCCTTTCCTGTATCGACACAGTCACTGTTGCAATATCTGACAGCCTTGCTTTCAGCTAGAAAGCCTAATGCCTGATTTGATGTCAACTGAATTCACAATCCTCCCCTTACGATCATTTTGAATAACTGTTTCTGATCAAATCGTATTTTCTCTAAATGATTGTCTTCTGTAAGACGTTTCAAAGAGAGGATGACAATCTAAGATCAAATCTTGCCTCTCTTCCGGCATTGTCATCATTAAGATGACCGGTCTCCCACGCCTTCAATAATGTGTGATAATTGGCAATACAACATAATACAAAGCAATTAACAAACGATAGGGAGAGGAAGTTGTGAATCGTAAACCGTGGTCTATGCATGCTAGTACGATATGACATAACTGTACTCATATCTCCCTTCACTAGTTTTATTGTGTGAGGTTCGTAGAAATTATTATTTTTCATTAGAGAATTAGCTTTATCTAGGTATTGTTGATTATTGACACATTTATGATGAATTATGAAATCAAATTTGGTTAATACACGACATGTATAGTTCAGCTATGTTATATTTTAACCATGTTGTTAAACAATGGATCACTGTGTCATCGCCAGGGTTGAATGTGACAAATACAACCATTAATACCCCTCACTGAACCTGAACAAGAAGCTGTTAACCATCTGTCACCATCCCTGGTATCTCCCTTTATAACGGAACCGAAGCGTATGATTGATTTGATGAATCACATACATTACCACTTCAGAGGTGTATACTATAGCATGGTGCTGTAGGTATGTCTACCATCTCTCCCATCCAACACAATCAATACTCTGCCTATCAGAAGCCAGCTGCTATGAGTGATCTCAGCCCTTATCCTTCAAGCACGGAAACGATGATTGCAAATATTACTATAGTGGTCCTTCAGAAAATAGGGTTAAAGGATGCTCGAAAGTGATATTCAAATGTGGTCTTATATTTTTCTAGTTTTTAACAAAGTCCTTTGATCAGAATTGCTGTTAGGGTTTTAACCTTTAGGCATGCGTCCTATATATTTTGATACAAATGATTTGTATTTTATAAATCATAGACAGACAGACAAATATGTATTCAAGTCTGGCCTCAACATGATACATCGATAAAAATACATAAAACATAAAATACATAGTAAAAATGTCATTTGAATAAACAAAGTAAAAACGAAAGACCCCTTAATATTGCAAATTCAAATAAAAGGGGAAATTTACATTAACTTACATCATATTTATTTATCATTATGGACCAGAATACTTTTTTTCACCCTCCTCGTCCTCATTAATACGAGTAACAAAAAACAAAAAAAACAACAGAGTTCATCAAAATACAACTTGAAGATGGTAGTCCATTTGTTAACGTATCCTCAATATCACCATGCCTGGATATAAATAATGTTTAAATTTCGTGCAACCATTTTCCAAGGAGAACCAAAAAAAACAACTCGACAACGTCGTTAAAATGATACCAACTTCTGCGTGGAAGCACATTAATCGACGCTAGAAGGATTACAGTCCCCATCCTTTTCTTCATCCTCTTTTGTTTGCACATGTTTATAACGCAAGGAATTAGGTCATGTCACCCTTTCAAACATCCTCACCACGCCTCAACAAAGAACACGATCGATGGAGATGAAATATTTTTCTCATACACGCGGGTACGATTTTTACGCGTCATAAATTCATTAGCTGATGGTGAATAAAACTGGCGATGCATTATGGCCGACAGGAAATGCAGATTTTATAACCGGACATCGTGCATGAGAAATGTGTTTTTAGTTTGAAGAGTTCCAAAGGACCTGGTGAATATATCAAAGAAAAATAACAAAATTTTAAAACAAATTAAACTTTGTTACATCTACAATGTTACAAATTGTTTTACTTTACTGCAATATGAAATGTTTAAACCATCTAAAATCCGTTTATCAAATGTGTTAATGATAACTTGTCGCTTATGTTTAAGAAAACACGCATCGATGTCATCCAAATACTGAAGACAATACTATATCATCAATGCATGAAATTATGCAATTTGACTTCATAACAACAAATTCAAATAACTGTCAGATCCCTAGAGATACAGAATTAAAGCTGACGCGAAGGACAACATGCATTTCTCATATTCCCAAAAATGTCTAAATTCACAAACATAAAAACAGCTGCAGTCCGCTCGTCACGCTGATCTCTCTCATGTGTGTCAACGGTTAATCCCTTTCTTTGATCCGGCGTTTCATAATACCCCACTTCATCCCCCAAAGACTTGCCCCTATTTGTGTGCGATTGTCTGAGACAAGCTAATTCTGACTCATGTTCTGGCGACTTGCCTCTCCATATTTGTCCACGCGACGATGCCAGTGATTCAATGATATTTGGTTTCACGATCAACACCATTAATCTCTGTGTCAATCTTTATCCGCTTGTGTCAACCATTGTCTGCCAGTGTCAATCTTTGTTTGTTAGTGTCAACCATTGTCTTTAGTGTCATTAGTTTGTTATTGTCAACCATTGTCTTTTGTGTCATTAGTTTGTTACGATATACTACACCTAAAAGCAAAGATTTGTAAAACTTATGGTTGTTTTTGTCTTGTAACAATGTTATATTTGGGATCACACTATCTTGTATAGTACAGATTCTTGTACTTTTTCCTGCCGAGTCCCATGCGGGAATCGAACCCACACCCTCAGAGTCGGGCATCACCGTCAGCAATGACCATACTAGCAGCTAACCAACTAGCCTGTTTCGCCATTAACTCTGTCTTTGTCTTACAATTCAATGAAAGGGGTCATATCATTGTACACTAAAATCTGGCACTCAGAAGGAATGTTATAAGATAAATCATTTTACCCTGAAACCATTCTTAAACTATTTAGCAGTGTAAGCACATTCCATGGTTAAAGTAAAGTGAAAACGTGATGATAGCTGATATAATACTAATTTCATTTACACGGAAAACAAAAGACATAGCTTATAAATTCTCAAAATACATCATATTAGTGAAAGACATAAACAGATAAGGACAAAGAATATTGCTTTGCTAATGTATTTGTTGTCATCGATAACAAATCACTATAAAACGTTATTTGCAGTATTTACAACCTTTATGATAATTCAGATAACGATGGCGAGGTTATAAGCCATTGTACAACTCAACATTCACGCCTCCCATAGGCAACATATTTTCCATGTGTATTATTCTAGAGTGTGTCTTAGACAAACATCCGGGAATTGTGGGGATATCCTGGCATTTTTCAGCTAGCAAATGAGACAAAAGCACTTACAAACATGCACGTGCACTTCCCCTTCCCCCGCCCATCGATCGGGGTGTGTATAAAGCAGCTAGTCGAGACGGCAACAAAGGAGCGAGACAGTCGACGGGACGGCGCCTCCGCAATTACTCAGGTAGATGGCTGCGTTCGAACGATTAGTGTTTTACCGGGAAATGTATTTCCGAACTTACAATGAGAGTAGCACATTGAAATCTGACACTATTCTGCTGATGCTTTTGACTTTCTCTTCAATCACTTTATAATGGAGTAATAGGATAATGAAATGACTCATTTACAAACTACTTCCTAATGTTTTAATAGTTTTACGGATCAAGTTATATTGAATGAAGTTGACTGCAGCTTTACAAAATGCATACTGAACCATTAAATCATCGCAAGCAAACAAATCATCAATGTATTTGATCATGATCGACCTTTGCTTTTTATTTTAAAGATGACAGAGGTTTTTATTTTCCTTTTTGAAAGTCCTTGATGCTTCATTTAAGAAAACATGTTCTTTTATAATCAAGCATTTGCGACGATTCAACGTATTTCTCAACCTGATAAATAGAAAAGATTGTCGCTTCATTGATAGTGTCGCACAAACGCAACGTCATACGTATACAAGTGAACACACCTGTCATAAATAGGTATACACAAAACCTTGACCTACAATAACAGTCAACACCTTCCCACCTGTCAGCCCTGTTTCACTCACTCACACGGGTGGTGTTTACATCGTAACACGACTTACAGCTAAATGTGTACCAACCTGCTTCTGAATAGGGACACATGCATAAGATAAACGTGCATGGCATATTTACAGCTCATTAACTCCCGCATTGAGAGAGGGTGTCGAGTTGGGTAGCAACTGTGCGTTTAAGTGCTAGATAAGCCACTCGCTACCCTAACAGGTAGCCATGTTAAAGTACACTTATACAGAAGTAACCTTTTAACGCGGAAATACCTAGCGGACCTGTTAATTGGACATATTCACGATACACAATCATTGATCTGCCTAACTATTCGCCAGGAATATCATCTCTGAGTGTGGACCTCCTTACTATGCCCAATGTGTGATTTATATAATAACGTTGATATTTATGATAATCTGTACTGGTTTTAACCTAAGAATGTGTTGGCTAAGGCCAAACTCTTGCATAAATATAAGATAATTAAGACATTTTAGTGGGGATAAGGAATGGGGTGCTATTGATAATGACAAAAGCTGAAAGTTTGGAAGTTGATAAAGACTTGCGCTTACAAACCAGATTTTCATTTTCATCTGTTATTTTGCACAATTTTCATATTGATATTTTTTAAATCTGAGCTTCATATAAGTACTTATAGCTACACTATTCTTAGGATTATTGCAATGATATTCAAAATGTTGTCTAATGTGTGACTGCATTGTGACCCTGTTAGAAAAATATTATTTTCACAACTCCTTTACGGTGTGTGTCATTAACACACAATTCAAGTGAATTTAAGTTTGGGGGAATATTCAAATATATTATTTACAAACATTGTATATTTGTATATACCAAGTATGTCCATACCTCGATAAATTGTAAAAATTATATTTAGTTTGTAAGCATGTCCAGCCCACGGTTAGCGCAAAGATACGATAATACTTCACGCATCTAATTGGCATCATGGGAAGGTCATGAAGTGTGACAAGAAAGTTAAATCATGGTGATTGGAAGTATTGGTAAGACATTAACCAAGAAATTATTTTGAAACTGGAATGTTGGTTGTAATTACTAAATCGTAAGCTTTGAATGAAATATATACATTAGTTAGTGTCCAAAGAGCTAAATCGATCTGCCAAATCATTTTCATAATATGGTTTAAATTGTTCTATAATAATTGAAATATTTAGGAATATGGTTATTGAATTTTAAAAAACTTTTGATAGAAAATAAACCGATGAACTGACTAATCCAAAACGCGTCAACGTGTATTTCCCGTTTACACCTCCATTCAGTTGACAAAAGTCATTCACGAACTTACGAGAGGACATGCCATCATATGTATCCTGTTTATTGTATCAAACTATTTGATAGATCATCCAATGTTTATGTCATAAACTATTTAACCCTGACAGTTTATCAGTAACAAAGGAACTGAATATTCCACAGTTTTCAATAAATTGTAACATTATCAACCATTTTGTTGACCTGGTGACATAGCACGAAATTGAACCACAATTTCTAACCAAATCTGATATTAGATATTATAATAGGTGTAAATAATGATGATCATAAACATCTCAGAATGGCAATTAGCACGTCCCAATGAAGCAAACTTATTTCATTGTTTGAGATAATTTGTAAGCCGAGCTATGACAATGCTGTGACGACACGAGACTGTACTTGATGTACACTGTATGAATCATCCACACAACCAGCACTGAACCACACAATAATCAATGCTTGTTTCCTGGAGTTCTTTATTGTTTTAATTAATCAATTGATCCCACGTGTAACCAAGTATGCAACCCGATCAAAGATGTAAAAGATAATATTATAATATAATCATCATCCTGATGTATCCAGCTTAGATTTTCGAACCTTCCTGATCACAAAGATACCCTAAACCATTATTTTGGATATCACTTTGGCAGCTTCGTAAATCCACATTTCTCTCATCCATATGTAGTGAATTGAGCTAAGATATCAACAATAATTATGTTGTTTCTCTATGTACATCTTTTCTATGGTTCAATACGAATGTTTTAAATTCAATTTCTTTGTACTCGTGATAGATCCTGTATGGACTGAACCTTAATGATTGTGTTTGACTTTATGAGATTTTGTGCAATGTCATTTGTCAGATGAGGTTTGTTGTAATCTTTCACTATTATTATCGATCTATCAAAAGAACATAGTTATGTGAGAAGTGTATAACGTAAACAATTTGCAATTAAGTACTGCCTTCGTCCATGAAGGCGTTAAGTTAGAGCAGCTTGAACTTCGTGCTTCAGGTATCGTGTCCCCAGAGATTTCTTTAAATTGGTTCATTAGCATGTGCATTATATGTTAGTGTCTGAGATTGAGAGTGGGTGTTTTGTTTTTGGTTTTAAATTTGGTATGAATCAGGTTTTGGTCGTAACTAGAGTGAAAGAGTAAGCTAGGGGTGAGTTTGTGTGCGCATGTGGGTGGGTCGGGAGACGTGTGGGTACTGTTTCATTGTAGCATAGTAGACGAACTTTTGTTTGTGCAATTTCCAAATGTTTGTTATCCTATGCAAAAACAATGTTGAATGGAAACGAATGGAAGCCCTATCATAACAAACGAGTTAACAATCCTACTTCTCGAAACTTCCAGTAGATGACATAGTCATGAACGAAACAATCCAACGTGATAATGTCACTCGCAGAAATACTGCAACACTATATCCTTCTATGGTGGACGGGTTTAAGGACATTTATCAACTCACACTCTAATGTACAACACTAGATGTGATGAATCTAATAAGGTTGAATAAGGAGAGATAATAATATCAGTTATTTTAATGATCAAACAGTCTAAGACGTGTATTTGCCTAAAAATATAGGACATCCTGATTTCGACAAAAAAGGAAATATCTCTTATGTGATCTACTGAAATAATGTAAACAGCTTTCGTTGCAGCAACAATAACTAGTTTTAAACGATTGGTTTACTATAAATACGACAGAAAGTTGTTCAACGAGCTATCGTAATGACAACATCTCTTTCTACCCTGATACAACTTTCTTACTACCTCTACAGAACACAAAGCAAGGTTCCTATCTTTATGATAGAATCCTAAATTAAACACACTAGTCAGAATAACTTTAATGAGAGGAAATGTGAACTATATGATTACTTCAAGCGAGATAGCGAAACACTCGGAATTATCAAAACAAACAAGACAACAAGATATCATGAAGCAAGGCTTGTGTTTGATGACTAATCATGAACAGGTAGCAGAGACAATATGTTGCAATTCCATCGTGATACGCGCTTAATCACATCCACACGGCTATTTGTCATTCGAGTCACGTGACTTGAACTATGAGCCAGATCATATAACGAGGAATGTGGGCAGATAGATAAAAATCGATTTTTAATAAGGTCGTGTTTTTATGTTTAGAATAATTAGGCTAGCTTTGAATCTGGACGGGTTAATGCTGTAGAACAGTGATCATGGGCACAGTCTCAGCAAGCAGTCCAACATGTCTTTAAACAAATGTTCCGATATACCATAAGATTCTTAATGTAATTTTGGTTTTGAAAAAACGGGAAACGTAAACAAATAAATCCATCATTGGTATACATATGTTATATTATCTATCGGAATAATGTACCATCATCATATATGGATATCATTAATAGGTAACTATATCAAAATATTTGACAGTATACCTCAAAGATGTTCTGTTTGATTAAGAAAGTCACAGTGCATGATGCTGAACAACCTACTTCAGTGTATATTGAAATGAACTTATACCCTGTCATTAGAGGTCAAACCGAGGTCACGGAGGAAGCCGCGTCGTAGTATCACCTTGTGGAATATGATTGATACCTGAAATATTAATGGTTAATTACCGGTGCTAATAAACGAAGAACGTGATGCACGGGGATTTGGTTTAATTATGAAAACCGTTGAGCAAGCGGTTTCATTGTGAAGGAACAACATGAAAATCAATGTTTTGTGAATATAATTAGTTTACGCTTCACTTAACCAAGCCATTTCCAGAAACCATTAATCATTCCATGTCAACACGTGCGAAACATTCCTGGAGTGACGTCACAAAAACATGTCGGCCTCTTCAAATTGACGCCTGACACATGGCTTCCGGTGTTTTCTAAACTTTTCAGAATGCACTGTTGAGTGTTTACCCAATCAATGCGTCACTGCGTCATGTGTAAAGTAATTAATTGGTTACTTTCAAACGGATGCTTGGTATGCTTGGATTGGGTATAATTTACGAAACTTACGGGATATAATTGATAATGTCAACGACTGGTGAACTTGCTTTGATAAGAGACACATTACTGGCAATTATTGGAGTGAAAGGTTTCAGAAAGTCATTTCCGTGTCTAATGGCCATGGTGATAAGATATGTAACATCACATCATAGACAAGGTCAAGGTTTGTTGGAGAACAGGAAAGAACTGTGATCATTGTTTCCTACATAGTAACTTTTATACAAAACTACCTCAAAATGTCAAGTTACAATACGGTTCATACAAAGTAAACGCTGTCTTTAAGAAACATCAACATCTTTAAGTGATACACGACACTGATAATTTAATTGTCAAAACTAATCAATAACCTTTTATATCAACTCCATCATTTTAATAGAGGCTCTGAATATCGTATTTGACGCATTATTATATTACCTAAATAGCGTTATTCCAAAACAGAAGATTACCCGACGCTTAGTAACTTCCCAACGCTGGACAAAAGATCACCGTGATGGTAAACACACGTGTATTAATGGCAGACTATCCGTTAAGAATGACCGTTATCCTTCACAAACTCTACCTTCACACAGGTTTCAGCAAACCCTTTCACCCTCCCGTATCGATAACACATGACATAGTGGACCATTCAACCAGACAATGGGAGGATTGAGGACCCCAATGGAGAGATTTAGACAAGTAGGGTCTCCTTACAGCGTCGTGAGAGGAAGATGTGGTTAAGTGTCTCCCTTGTTAGAGGCACATAGGACTTCACCTTGATAACATGGCGGGATGTTGTGAATGTACATTTTATACAAAATGTGGATGTTTTATCAGATTAAAGTATATATAAGTAAGTAGTAAGATAAAGTATAAAGTATATATTAAAGTATACCGTATCGCAAGGGGGATGTCGCATAAATGTTAATGAATATAGAGATTTACAATTCAATTAATTTCCCAGCAAGATTGTTAATATCACATACATGTACATGTATATGTAACTGTATTGTATAATGTTCAATTAGTTAGTTTTACTGTCCCTGTAAATTGTGTGTATGGGTACTATTTTGTATTGATTTTATAAAGTTTAGTAACATCAGGATGTAAACTGTATGACATATGGTTAAAATGGAAAATACGATGACATTGATAACTCCCATTGACGGTATATTAACAATTTACCATATTGATATTGTACATAATGGCACCGTGCATCGACCAGGCCGCATGTTGACATAACGATACAGCCATACACACACCGCCATTATTTATTTATCACAGTTCAGCGCATACGGGACGCCGTGACATTCAATGTATTATTGAGAGTTTGACTTCACAAAATGCTTCTCGTAAATATCCATTCATATAATCATAAGTCGTAAAGAATGCTATTGAGTTAATTGATTGTTAATTGAAGTTAATTGATAATAACTCGCAGTAAAATTTAAATATTTTCTTGAAAAAAATGAAAGACACATCAAAGAAAATTGGGAAAAAATCAGTTTCTGAAAAAAATATGAATTGAATCAATCAGTTCAAACCAATGAATTGTAAACTGTGTATTAACAACCAATGAAAAGACGAATACAACAATCGGGTTAATGGAACCATGCTGGCAATTCCGATAAGACATTCTTTGCACGTGCAAATCGTGTTAGGCCAGTGATTGACAGCTTCACGTGCTTGTCAATCTACTCAGAAATTGGCACCCTTGTTGATATCGCGCTGATGCAGTTATGGGATTTCTTCGGATTGGCAAACAGTTTGATATGATCGATATATTTTATTCCATGTACTAATGTGATTATGATGCCCCAGACTGGTGATTGTCATGGAGGGTGATTGGAGAGAGTCGTTTCATGCCCCGGGGCGATTTATTGGAATGTTGACCAGACATCTGCCGTGTCGTATCCTGTTGTGTCGTGTTGGGTTCATTTCAGCACAAATGATAATGGGTTATGGCAATGTGTTCATTGATGTACGGACGATCGCGAGTGACATTCATGTTGAAGTCATTTGTCTGAAATGCAGTATTTCACTTATACTTATAATTCACCCCACGCGAAATGATAATCATGAGCATGTGGGTCTGTTCAATTTCATCATTTGTATGTTTAATGATGTGAATGAATAAGTGGTGTCAAAGACATTGTCACAAACTTCAAATGAATGATACAAATACTAAAATATAATACAACAAAACAACATGTACTGAAACACGAGTAGTAAACTTTGATAAATAAAACCGTCACTATTATTCTAAAAGTGCTCGACTCACCTGGTCGCTGATCGTAGTTCCCCTTTTCGGCGCATTTAACGCCGATTTTATCCCCACGGCGTCTTTATCAATTTTGGCCACATGTTTGGGGACATGGGCGTTACAGTAGACATCGGGGGTGTTCTCCTGGTCCCAGTGGAAGGTCCGTAACGTCAGCTGCAGTCCACACATACGACAGCGGAAGCATCGACGGTGGAAGAGCACCCCCACGTCAACCCTCTCCACTGGGTACACTCTCTTCTCGCACCGGTAGCAGGGGTCGAGGGGGTAGCGGGGGGTCTCCCCCTCCGAGTCTCCGTCACTGGACGCCGGGTCCTCCATACTAACATCCCCTCACGTGTAGCCCGTAAACATCGGCCTGTGTGGCTCTTGACGAGGCCGACTCATCAATGAGTCATGCTGTATCGTCTCAGGTTACAGGTGATATAGGTAATCGCAGGTGAGCTCTTCAGGTATCCCGTATCCTTGGCTAGGAATGTGATATTGGTTATAAAAAAATAATTCAAATGTACACACGGTTTTTCGTCCTGATCCCCTTTCAAGTACGCCGCGTCCTTTAATTGAAAGAAGTCACGTGACCGGCGTGTGCTGTTGGCATTGTTTGCGATGTTATCAATCGTATCCGACACGGGTGGAGTGATAAAGTGTATATTCCAACACAATGAGGTCCGAGAGTGTTCACAAACGCCGGTCTGAACCTCTTCCCTCCCCGACCAAGCCAGAACTGCTAGATATGCGGCACTCGCGTCCACGATATCGATCGGGCTTCGTTCATTGGTCGAACCGCTGTAAAACTACGAACATTGGAATCGACTGCAGCAGACGCTCCGTTTCTTTAAATGGAACGTACTGGTCCAACGGACTGAGCACACTCATTTTTATTGTTGAAAATGAAAATTAAATATGGATACGTCGCGTATTCAAATCGATGGGGTCGCTCTGCCTTGTTGGTGTTCTTTATTTCAAGCTGTCAATCAAAAAGCACGTGCGCTCGTGCACAATGACACCTGGCCTCGTGTCTGTCATGGGGAATTGTCAGTCTGAATTAGACCGTGAGTATTTCCGCAAGAAAAAGCAAATTGGCGTTCATATTTGTCTGAATGGATTTGTAAGGTTTGTATTGTAATCCTAAAGCGAATACATCAACCCTATTAACCACATCTAGTCGTTAATACGGATAATCTGACCCTTTTTTATTATGAATTTTTTTTAATGTTGGTATTTTAGTGTAATGGTTTTTCCCAAAACGATTGATATGAATTAATCAAAATTACTATTTCAAACAAAGTCGACTCAAAGTATCTCGGAAGTATTATGCACAAGCTGTTCAGCTTCATTCCGTTAAAGCAACTGTTATGAATAGATTCATTGTACTGTCGCAGGTAGTTTAACCAATGGTACTAAGATTGCGATTGTATATGTCTTTCACAATATGACCTTCTTTCACTAAAATCACCAAACCAGAGCTTCTTTTTGAAAACATGGCATACTGTCTGACTTTAAAGCATACTGGCATGTGATTTGTGATGAAATTTAGCTATTAGGAAAAGAAATACATCACTCTTTAGAAACATCTTTCGTCGAAAGTTTGACATCGTGTTTACATGTTTAATCAACAATAAAATACTTATTTCGACATCCAAAGTACATACCCCCTGCACTGAAAAGTGTCATACTCCATTTCACGAACCCGATTTAGGTGACATCATCATTATGTGATTATGTTTTACACCAAGTCTCAGATACTGCAATTGCGTTCGATTGGGTATCTACTTTGCCTGATTCGGAGAAAAATAAAATGAAATCTAGTTGTGCACGCCAAGGACGGCTTTCAATCGTTTATTTAGGAACAGAAAATGGTGAGATGACCACACTTGATTCGTCTTCATGTCGACATACCGGGGCTCACGTCTCTGTCATTCTGTCAATATTGCAAGTATGTCAATGGGGCTTTAAGAAATGATGATTCCATTTTGCCCATACGACTAAAGACATTTTGCGTTTACATGATACAAATACTTATGTAGACAAACTTGCTCTGGAGGTGAAGTAAATTTACTACGGAAGCAAATATGCCCATATAGGTAAACGCGTTCACATGTCCAATTTACTCATTAGGAGTAAATTTACTCATATAAGTAAATATACTCATATAAGTAAATATACTCATATAAGTAAATATACTCATATAAGTAAATATACTCATATAAGTAAATATACTCATATAAGTATTTGGTGGCATGTGAACACGGCCTTAGATACCGGTAATATGTACTGCAACGCTGCATTAACCCCGCGTGTACTACGCTACGCTTTTTGTCCTTTTTGTGTGTGGTTTCGTTTGTTGGTACTTTTTAATTATTGATTTCAGGTTAATTATAAATTAATGGAGTATTTCATTGCATCGATAGAAAGGTTCTGTAAGTTAAACGTCCATGTATGCCCAAAAATAGCTAAACACCAATTGTGTGCTCTTTGAAAATAGACTCGGACGTAAATAGGATGAATAAATGACTTTTAAAGTCATCGTTATAAAGGTCGAGAGCTATTTCACCAACATAAAATCGCAAAATAGGCCATCATACATCATGATTTTTTATCTAATTAAGGCTACCAAAATTCTACCAAAAAACATGACCGTCTGTGTCGCTATTATTAGATATACGTGTAACCAGTATATGAGTCATTCTCAAAAGTTGCAGCTTTTTCACGTACCGGAATAGAAATCGGTAAAATATTGACAAAACTTTGTCAGAATTCATTTCTTGTTAACTTCTAACTTACAATCTAACTGGCAGGTAGTTAAATTGTAACCTAAATGACCAAATAATTTTTTCCCGGTTATTTTTGTAACCCAAAATAATCTTTTTTGCTTGTATCTAGGTGCAAAGTCCAGGAATAGGACGTCTATGTTTTTCTTATCCTTGTTTGAATATATTTTTTTCTGCAGGTATTCTAAAATGTAGTGCTTTTCCTCATTCCTGATAGATTTTTACAACTTTCATGTGAAAATTTTATGTAAAAATTTGAATTACTATCTTGTATACGAGAAAAATGTCTTTCCTGTAATAGGTATATAGAATTAAGAAAAAATTAATGATCCATGATCTTTTGAAAGAAAACACTTCTGTCATGCTGATCATCAACCATAGGTTTAGGGCATTGAAGATGCCTTGTTGACTCCAAAACAACTTGCTTGCTGTAAATGTTGATGGAAAATTGAAAAATGTTGAGTATTTTTTATTGGCGTCTTTCAGATAACGCAAATTATAACAAAATTAACCATATGTCAAGAGATGCGTCTTCGTCTATGCATGCATAACCAAAACCACTACACAATGATGGTGTATAAAATGGGCCAAGGACTGTTCATTACTTTTCAATTGATGAACAAATGGAATTTGTCTTTCATATAACAGTATTTTCTGTAACAGATGGGTTTGTTATTGGAAAGACCATTATTGTTACTCCAAAGACAAATGAATAGATATTTGCATCCTACTTGTTTGTTTCAACAAGAATTTGATTGACAGTTACAATGTAGGATGTCCCGTGAGCTTCTTTACCAGAGGGGATGAAAGCATCTTTTTCTACAGTCAATCAGACAAGTTTTTGTCAAGGGTTGTTATTTAAAAGACATTTTCGTTATTGTAAAGACAATTGAAATTCAAATCGAAAATAAACATTATACTTGGTTGCTTCTTTCTTCTAAATGTGTACTGAACTCATGAATTGTCTTTGAGAATCATATTTTGTTAAACATTTTCATTTTTTTTCTGCAACAATATGTATATTGTATATAGATGTTACATGAAAGACATACTGTGTTACTGTAAAAGACATCCAAGAAACTAATACTTAATTTGAGAATTTATTTGTCGGTGCATTTAAATGTTCATTAAGTGTATGGAATAACTATGCCTTTTGCTCTACTAAGAGGTCTGTGTTTTAGTCAAATATCATCAAATGTATTTCTTAGGACTGTTATTTGAAAGACGGCATTGTTGAACAATGCTAAAATATGGCATAAAGCCAGATTATACCCTTTTATTTAAACCATGCAATAAAAGCAATGGTATTTCTCTGTACATCATTTATGTGGCATAACTACGGAAGGGGAAACAAAACAAAAACATAACATTTCATTGAAAATTTTCAAAATTGACAAGATTTCTTTACTCCAAAAAGTGATAATTTTTTTCAATTTGTCTTTCCTGTAACAGTCAATGTCTTTAACATAACAAGCAGGCAAATTTCTAATACTTTCTTTGTATTATTGCACTTACAGGTATGGCTATAAAGTGTATGCTAATATGATTATTGTCAAACCATGTTCTTCTCATTTTCATAGATACATAATTTTCCCTACTCACATAAACCATAGAATTGTCCTTTCTGTAACACATTGAGGTCTTTCCTGTAACAAACTCAAACTTGGTCCTGTTTTAGTAAAGTATTATATAAATAATAAGTAAAATTTTCTGAGGACGTGGTGTGAGAACATAAACCGTACCTTCCTTGTGCAAAGAGGACACATATTTTTGTTTCATTAAACAAACTTTCTTACTTATTTGAAGCATTTTCTTTCCAATAACAATTTATGTCTTTGGAATAACAGAACTGTCTTTCATGTAACATGACCAAAAAGTAATTGATTTATTACATTAAAGGTAAAAATACTTGTCATAAAATGTCAAAAAAACGTAAAACGTGATCACATGATCTCTTATAGCTATCTTCATTTAATTCTTTATGTTGAGGTCAATTGATAGGATATTAAGAGAATTTGTAAGAATCAACATGCTTTATTTTTTCAACCAACTTAGTGTTCAAGTGTTTATCATATGAAAATATTACTTATTTTTTTCTTTTTACATTTGAGTAACAACATATATGCTAAGGTGGATACTACAATGCAAAATCTTTACATACAAATGTTTGTTAAAGAAAACACACAAGCATAACTATCGTTACTGGAAAGACATTGTCTCTTCATCCTCATTAGAGTACTAAGTGTTAATTAAGATATCATACATAATTAAGCCTCAAATACATTTGAAATCTATGTTTAAAAATGTACCTTACCATTTGTGAAAGAATCTTTACTTATTTTTTTGGGTCTTTTATACACAAAAAAAGCTGCATCTTTTGAGAATGACTCATATATAACCCATACGGGCGTGGATACACGTACGAGTGATATTGATAAACAAGACTGGCATTCTTCTCTCTTTGAGAGCCCACGCTATGCTTGTTATCGCAGATTTAAATCCTTACTTGAACCCATTCGTATCTTTATAATCTACATCGTTAACATTTGTGTAATTCTTTCATACTTTAGCCTTGGTCTCAACAACTTATCAATCAATAGAGGTAGATATTTATGTGTTTCTAAACAACAAAGATCTGTTCATTTTGTAATATTGTAGAATATGAAAGGCACTTTTTATTTGTCTGTCCTTTGTATGGAAACTTAAGGAGTATGTACCTGCCTTCATTGTTTAGTTCACATACTGATTACACAAACTTATAGTCGATCCTTTCCACCAAATCACCCTTAGAATTAATGATATTGGTTTGTATTTCATGCTCTCTTACTAAGAAGAGACTCATTGTAAAGCAGTATATACATTTTAAATATTGTTGTTTATGTATTTATTGTATATGGGCCTATGGCCAACGTGCAGAAATAAACTGACACTGAGTGGATACTTTTATATCTGCACATGTGTATTTTAGTGATTCTCAATAATGGTTGGTCGTTACCAAGGCTGTCGACTGTGACCATTATTTCAACTCGGACAGATACCCAGTAATCACTCGTACCTCTGTAGTTATTCTCTAATTATATCCACATTAGAGACACATGTTCAAGCTATATTTTACAGACGCTTCAATGAACCATTGTTCTCGCCAAGTGTTTTTAAAAAGCCTCTTAGCATTGCTTAGCATAAATGGAGAAACAAAATATGGGGATAAAGGATTATAGACAATTTGTGTACAAAGATACAATATAAATTTCGATAAGTTTAAGTAAATATACATATTTTGTTTTAATTGACTTGGGTGTATTTTTCAAATGAACGGTTTCATATTATTATTTTAATTTTTGAATAAATATGCATTGATTTGAAACTATACAAATATCTATCAATTTCTTAATGTTTCATTGCTTTGGAATAACATTAACAATCATCATAATGCACCTGTTGAGCATACATATCGATGAAAGCACAGAAACTACATGTTATGTAAATACATATACCCTCATGTCAATACGTAAAAGGTCTCTGAAAGTAATTCAATTACAAGTTATCAGGTATTCAAACAAACCAAACAACAACGATGTAGTTTGTTGAAATCATAAACGTTTTTATCAAGTTATTGGCACTGTAGGCCTACTTATTATGTGTGCAACACCGTATGCAATTCGAACTTTTGAGTTTATGGATACTCTATGCAGATAATATACACCACATTAAAGAAACATCAATAGAATATAAGATGTACAAAGCTTGCCGAACATATGCTCACTTTTATCAACGAATGTTTGAAAGACAGGCATGGGAGATTCAATATCTCAACAAAATTTTTTCTTCAAACCATATACTATACAAGTCATGCAAACGTCTTTACTGTCAACGGACGTAGCTCGAGTTATCCTTGTCTCACGTCCTGTCATATAAAGCCAGTTTCCGAACATTGTAACATGTATCATGCTTGTGTTTTGTCTGAATAAACATTAGTCATGTGAGTGTTGTCTCATTTTTGGATCACCTTGGATAATCTTCCCTTCCCGTTCCCTGAGATTCGGCAAAATCAATTTTGATTTGCGTCGTTCCCAGGAATGGGGTAGAGCTTTTTTAATATGACATATATAAATTTGAAAAGTTCATAAGTATACAGTTTTACTTATTCAAAATATAAAAATTGACAAGAAGCAAATTAAAATTCCAACTTGTTTCAACGTTTTCGTCAGTAAGTCCGACAAATTTAGTTTATAGAAATATAGAATTTGACAAAACAATGGTATGACGTCACAATCAAGTAGGATAGACTCAATAAGAATGTGATAGAAGCAAAGTTGATTAGTTGTTGTATTTGAACTTAAATATTTTGATATTGCTTTCCTTATTGCATGACAAAAATCAGCAAAGATAAAGGTGTTTCCAAACAACAAAGCAATTCACTGCACAGTAGATATACAGCTGATCGTGTTGCCTGACATGTTTCTATTATGTTGAACAAGTAAGGTGTGTCGGGTTAGTCGTACATAGATATCATATATCTTTACTGAAACCTAGATAGACTTATTGTGCATATTGAAGTTGTTGAATACAGTGAGAATGTTGCCTGTATGGGGCGATATACATTCTAATAATAGATAATGAGTCATATTGAAAGCGACAGCCTGCATTTTTGGTAGAGTACCTATAGGTACTAACTCTGGTAACACATGTCGTGTATGATATGGAGGTTATTGAGCGTGTCTCTGAACAAAGGTACATAGCAGATCAGAAGCCATGTGTCATATAACACTGCCCCTGCATGGAATGTAGGCTGTGTTGTCCCTGGTAACAGTACAAACATCCTGGTAGAGTAGGGTTGTCAAATATTGGCTTTACTTGTAGACAGTCCGGGAACAAACAAGTGTGTAATGAGGAGGGCATATTTTCCTATTGAAAAAAGGTGGGTTTACTAAAATAGCTGTTCCTATGATGTATATAAGATGGTCAACATGGCTCTCATTCCATATTTTTGCTGTGTTACAGTTTTGATTTTTTTTTAGAACCTCAGAATTGACTATCACCGAACAAGCTTTACATTATTGATATTATAAACACTGTTAAAAATTCAACTAGAACTGACTTGTGTTACTTCTCAGCTTAAATTGAACAAAATTTGATCTATTTTAACTTTATCATTTTATTATACTATTTAATTTCAGATGGCAGACACGGTAAGGGTTTCAACGTTGAGAGAAAATATAACAGAATGTCCTATCTGCACAGAGGAGTTTGATGACAAGTCCAAAATACCACGTCGCATGCCCTGCTGTGGACAACCAATTTGTGAGGAATGTTTGGTGAGATATGTCAGAAGAAGGACGGTCTTCCCATGTCCTCTCTGTAAGGTCAACAACAACATTCCTGGCGGGGTGAGGTCACTGTCTAAGGACATGACAGTTCTACGTTTACTTGAAGTCCTTAAGACCCAGAGGACAAAGCCTCAAAGCACTGTAGGTGGCCGTGGACCTGGGGCTAGTTCTGAAGAGGCCTCAAAACTGAAGGAAAAACAGGACAAAATTATCAAAAAGATGACGAAGCTCTTTTCATTAGAGGAAAATATCGATATGTCAGAGAAGATCGCAAAAGAACAAATTAACCAGCGCTTTGAGGACATGGTGGAGGAGCTACAGCAGAGAAGAGTTATTCTGCTCTCTGAGGTGGAGGCCAAGGCAGTCCAGGAGCGGAGATCCGTCACCAGGGCTCTGGAATCTCAAAGGTCCTTGCTTGCCAAACTGAAGTCTGCCTCAGAGAGTGGGCAATCAGCACCATTTCTTCTTGAAGCAATACCGGATGATGTTGATGCTGACAGAATAGGTATCGCCTTCGCCGAGGCAAATATGCAGCAGCTCCTCACAACCATCAGATCAGCGGGACAAGTGAGACTCATCACGTTTACTCCTACACAGAGACCGAGCTATTTCCCTGACGATATTTTCTACAATCATGTCACGATCAATCCAGATGACCCTCCAGAAGGTATGAATACGTATTTAATAAAACTATAGCTGTAGATGTTGATGTTTTGATAAGTTTAATATTCGATATGCATGAAGATCTCGTACGGAAAATGGCCTACGATGGTCGTACATGTACCGACGTGACCTTAAATTCTAAAATATGTGTTTGGATAACGAATGACCTCTAATTGGGACTTATCAATGCTTTGAAATATTTGTATTACATTACATTCGGGTCCGATAAAAATGTCTTTTAAATGAAAGTTTCTAAACAAACAAACTCATCAACAGTAACAACACAAAGTCATTGACCTGTGACAGTGACAAATTTGTTTTCGATGTAGGATCATTATCAAAGAGAACATAATAAACAGCTAAAGATGCAGTCCGGAACACTACACAGAGAACCCTTATGCTCGCACGTGACTATGTTGTCCTATAGTTGATTGGTTTCATTTATCATACAATAGGAGATAAACATACTGTGTTTTTAAATCAGCAGCTTATAATGGAACTTTTATAGCTCTAAATTTAATTTAAAGTCTAACGTGTAGCATGATGCTTTAAATGGATAATTTAGAGCTATAAAAAACAATTCAACAATATATATCAAAACACTACAAAAATACTGATACACTTTACTACAATTCGTTTCTTTTCTTTAAATTACAAATATAATACCACTTGTTACAGTTCCTGTTGGTGATATGGTGATATCGACAGGCCGTAAAGACATCATCAGTAAGTTGTTTAAAACGATTAAAAGTATTAATGGTTGAAACATGGTTTTTTAATGGAATCACTGAATTTCATTTATCATTCAAAACTTTGTTCCACAGGATATATCACTTATGGAAGATCAAGCTATATCTCCTATGACAGTGGATTTTGAACAATGAACTGTATCCATAAATTACATCATCAGTAATGACGTCACAATTTCCATGACGTCATATACACAACGACGTCACAATGCTATGACGCCACTTTGCAGTGTTCAAATATGTACATTTGTCATGCTGATGTGATTACAAATGATTTCGTTGATAAAAGTAAAATATCATATTTGTGACTTTTATCAACTTGTGTTGATTTATTTGATATCAGAAGACACTTAGGGGATATTCTTTAT
This sequence comes from Steromphala cineraria, assembly GCA_916613615.1. NCBI lineage: Eukaryota > Metazoa > Mollusca > Gastropoda > Trochida > Trochidae > Steromphala > Steromphala cineraria. Next base: position 64,924,842 of record OU744728.1, on the reverse strand, counting down.
ATATCCTTTCCCTGCATAAACAATAACTCAAAACGTTGATATATCGAAGCATTGGTACTCTTGAATTATTATCAATATCGTGTTTCTCACTAGATAGAATTCAACAGAACAACTGAATATCTAATTTATACCTTTTTCTCATTTACTATATTTGAAATTATGAATTAATTAGAATATCAGGTGTATACTAAGCAGTTTATTTGAAGTGGGTTTTTTTTCAGGTCCCTATCTGGAGTTAGATCACAACACTGCCAGTCAAGATGTCCAGATCACCTCGGGTATAATCAGAAACATCGCACCAGACCCTGCTCCCCAAGACACAGGTTGTAGGTTCAGCTCACTGAGGAGAGCTCTGACAATGCGACCCCCTCCCTTGAGTAGTGACCATGCAATTGTATTCTCAACCAGAATGACATTAACTGTCAAAAAGCTTGCTCCAACGGATGCCACAATATGGCAACTTTTAATGACGAATGCTCCTGTAGACGTTGACTGGACTCAAGTTTCTGGATTTAGTTTGGGTATTGGCACATGTTCAGAGCACAATCAGATGCTTTGTCTCTATGTGTTTTATAACGAGAAGACTCTCGCTGACATCCCGCTAACCAAGTACAAGGTCGGTACATCATATGATCTGCACGTTTGCATAATGATTGACAAAGGCACAAACACAATTCACGTTGTTGATGTTGATGCTGTCAAACTTGTTACATCTACATCTGAAGTGATGCTAGACAGACCACAGTGGCTGGTGAAGTATGTTGGTAATCCGTCTTGCACTCAGATGAGAAGTGAATTGATATCTGGAAGAGACCTTACACTAACACCAGAGATGAAACAGCTTCTGTCTTCATTACTCTGAAGGGCAAACCTTATGTCTGTATTGCAAGGACCATCGAGCTTAGTGAATGACTGATAAATATTCATTTAGTCGGTAAAATATCATAGCAAGTTTTAGGGGGAATGTTAGGTGATGTCAGGAAAATAGAAATAAATGGTTCAAATTGAAAGACAATGTATTTAAACTTAATGAAGCACTAATAACTCAAATATAGAATGGAAAGATCAACCATGCAATTCCTTTTTTTTACCGTGACAAATTGGATTAAAGGTGCTCACACAAAAATGGCTGCCAATGGACTCTATGTGGATCTTGATAATTTGTTCTCTGCATATGGATGATTGGTTGGTGAACGTAACGTACAATTATTAATGAAAAATAAGAAATATCAAATTTTCTAAAAACATGACCCTCTGACGAGTCTTAACTGACTGACGCGTAAAAGCCAACTCTTATGTATTGCACATGGTTCTTTGTCTGATTTGTCAAATCTCGACACATCCCGGGAAATGTCGTGTTACTGAACTCAAGGCTGACCTTAGTGTCCAACAAGTTATAAAAGACATGATCAAAGAATATTTAACCCATATTGATTTGACGAACCAACGATGTTTTAGATTGTGAAGCATTGTTATAATAAAGAGTGATGAAGAAACGGGATCGTATGGAGACTAAAAAAACTATATTGACTTTTTTAACCACGACCACCGTTTGAGGTATAGCACGATATACCAACGATTCTGTCTTCCCGGGAAAAGTTTTATCTGACTGATTTAAGAAAATCTGTTCATTCAATTCATTGCAAGGTTAGTACACTTCTTCAACTTTATGAGTTTGGTAACGGTCCAAAATAAAAGGCTTCTTTTTGAAATTTTCAATATTTTTTCAAATCTCAGTGTTTTCTTATTAGTCATTATCTAAGATCAAATGGTACGACTTACATGTTATCATTTTCCGATCCTCATCAAATTTGTACACGTCCTTTTTATCAATGAGGCGGGTTATAGCCCTGAGTAAATAATTGTGAAGCGATTGTTACGAATCTATATGTGTATATATACTGAACATCTTTGAAAACGCACCTTCTGTAAATTTTGAATTATGATAATATTATTATTTTTAGAGTATAAATGAAGGTTGGAAATGTTGCTAATAACACAAAAGACCATAAAAAACGACATACAGCCGAGAACGGATTGCCCGAATACATCATCGAACAAATTACATGAAAACAACAAAACGCATGCACAACACACAGGAACAGCACACATTGCATGCGAAAAATAACCGTCAGCATTAAGTCATCCTCATTTCAGCTGCACCTGTCAAAGTAAAGTTTATTTTGCAATGCCAAGATTGTCAGCAGAGGAACGAGAACGCGCCTTGGGCATGTTCAATGTGACAATGCTTTGCAACAAGAGTGGAATGGAATTCCTCAGAACATTATTCAGAGGCTTATCCGCTCAATGAGGAGACGGTGCACAGCCTGTGTTGCTGTTAACGGTGGTCATACACGTTACTGACTTTTCTTTCATGGTCAACTAAATTAAAACTTCACCGTTTTGTTTGAATTGTTCTTGTTTCTTTTCTTTACCAAACTTTGGTCTACAAACGTATGGCCAATATACACGGATTGCTCGCTTATGCTCTTGGAAATTCAAACTATTAAAGGTGGTGCGTTTTCAAATATGTTCAGTATATATATATATATATATATATATATAGAAATATCACAAATAATGTTCAAACTCTATGGTAGTACATATTAAAAAGAAGAAGATGAAGTTGAATTAAGTTTGGCCATATATATATATATATATATACAAAAAGTTCACAATCTTGAGATCGTTGTTCAGCTCTCAGGTATTATATATTAAAAAGATAAGTCAGAAGTTGAATGAATCCATTTTACTGGCTAGTACTTTCAGCTCAATTTAGGAGCATCTTCAGGCCATATACAAATAACGGATATGAACGTCGCCAGGCGACGTCATCGTGTACAACATGACGTCATTACATTATTACGTCACAGCGTAAGTAACAATAGGAAAGGAAAATAGACATTAAGCTCTAGAATTTAGGCTCAATTGTAACAGCAAAAATGTTGTTTATGTCATAATATGCTCTGGTTGTAATGAAAAATATATTGGGAAAACTGAAATGAAGTTGAAATTACGCATGAATTTGCACAAATCTCAAATTAAGCATCCAAAAAATCGTACTTTTCCATTGTGGAAACGGGCATTTTTCAGTTTTCCCTATGTACAAGTTAAATTTTGATAACAGCAAGCTTTTAGAAACAAAAGAAAGCAGATTTATAAAAATGTAAGGAATTAAGTTTCTAGTTCTAAAACCCTAGGCAGGAGCTATCGTAAGGAGTCTAAATATGCATTCTTATCAAACCATATCAAACCCGCAAATATATCACTAAAACTCGCGAGGTTATTTTCCATAACCCCTCCGTACCGGGTTATTATTTACTACGTAATCTCCTTCCCTAACCTTCTACGTTACATAGTGTACATTACTGTTACCCTCGCCTTCCCTAACCCTCCACGTTACACAATATACAATACGTAACCCTCGCCTTCTCTAACCCTCTACGTTACACAATATACATTACTGTAACCCTCGCCTTCCCTAACCCTCTATGTTACACAGTATACATTACTGTAACCCTCGCCTTACCTAACCCTCTATGTTACACAGTATACATTACTGTAACCCTCGCCTTCCCTAACCCTCTACGTTACACAATGTATATTACTGTAACCCTCGCCTTACCTAACCCTCCACGTTACACAATGTATATTACTGTAACCCTCGCCTTACCTAACCCTCCACGTTACATAGCGTTCATTACTGTAACCCTCGCCTTCCCTAACCCTCTACGTTACACAATGTATATTACTGTAACCCTCGCCTTACCTAACCCTCCACGTTACACAATGTATATTACTGTAACCCTTGCCTTACCTAACCCTCCACGTTACACAATGTATATTACTGTAACCCTCGCCTTCCCTATCCCTCTACGTTACACAATGTATATTACTGTAACCCTCGCCTTACCTAACCCTCCACGTTACATAATGTATTATACTGTAACCCTCGCCTTCCCTAACCCTCTACGTTACACAATGTATATTACTGTAACCCTCGCCTTACCTAACCCTCCACGTTACATAATGTATTATACTGTAACCCTCGCCTTCCCTAACCCTCTACGTTACACAATGTATTATACTGTAACCCTCGCCTTCCCTAATCCTCTGCTTAACCCTCGTTTCCCGAACTCTCGCTTATTGTATACAATACTGTAACCCTCGCCTCCCCTTACCCTCTGCTTAACCCTCGTTTCCCGAACTCTCGCTTATTGTATACCATACTGTAACCCTCACCATCCCTAACCCTCTGCCTTACCTTCGTTTCCCGAACACTCGCTTATAGTATACAATACCGTTAGCCTCACCTTCCCTAACCCTCTGCTTAACCCTCGTTTCCCGAACACTCGCTTATTGTATACAATACTGTAACCGCTTAACCCTCGTTTCCCGAACACTCGCTTATAGTATACAATACCGTTAGCCTCACCTTCCCTAACCCTCTGCTTAACCTTCGATTCCCGAACACTCGCTTATAGTATACAATATTGTAATCCTCGCCATACCTAACCCTCTGCCTAACCTTCGTTTCCCGAACACTCGCTTATAGTATACAATACTGTAACCCTCGCCATCCCTTACCCTCTGCCTAACCTTCGTTTCCCGAACACTCGCTTAAAGTATACATTACTGTAACCCTCGCCATCCCTAACCCTCTGCCTAACCTTCGTTTCCCGAACACTCGCTTATAGTATACAATACTGTTACCCTCGCCATCCCTAACCCTCTGCCTAACCTTAGTTTCCCGAACACTCGCTTATAGTATACATTACTGTAACCCTCGCCATCCCTAACCCTCTGCCTAACCTTCGTTTCCCGAACACTCGCTTATAGTATACAATACTGTAACCCTCGCCATCCCTTACCCTCTGCCTTACCTTCGTTTCCCGAACACTCGCTTATAGTATACATTACTGTAACCCTCGCCATCCCTTACCCTCTGCCTAACCTTCGTTTCCCGAACACTCGCTTAAAGTATACATTACTGTAACCCTCGCCATCCCTTACCCTCTGCCTAACCTTCGTTTCCCGAACACTCGCTTATAGTATACATTACTGTAACCCTCGCCATCCCTAACCCTCTGCCTAACCTTCCTTTCCCGAACACTCGATTATAGTATACAATACTGTAACCCTCGCCATCCCTAACCCTCTGCCTAACCTTCGTTTCCCGAACACTCGCTTATAGTATACAATACTGTAACCCTCGCCATCCCTAACCCTCTGCTTAACCTTCGTTTCCCGAACACTCGCTTATTGTATACAATACTGTAACCGGTTAACCCTCGCCATCCCTAACCCTCTGCCTAACCTTCGTTTCCCGAACACTCGCTTATAGTATATAAAGCGTAACCCTCGCCATCCCTAACCCTCTGCCTAACCTTCGTTTCCCGAACACTCGCTTATAGTATACAAAGCGTAACCCTCGCCATCCCTTACCCTCTGCTTAACCTTCGTTTCCCGAACACTCGTTTATAGTATACAATACTGTAACCCTCGCCATCCCTAACCCTCTGCCTAACCTTCGTTTCCCGAACACTCGCTTATGCTATAAAATACTGTAACCCTCGCCTCCCCTCACCCTCTGCATAACCTTCGTTTCCCGAACACTCGCTTATGCTATAAAATACTGTAACCCTCGCCTCCCCATACCCTCTGCTTAACCCACGTTTCCCGAACACTCGTTTATAGTATACAATACTGTAACCGGTTAACCCTCGCCTCCCCTCACCCTCTGTTTAACCTTCGTTTCCCGAACACTCGCTTAACAGTTCATGTATACATGTACATAATTTTTACCCTCGCTTTCCCTTACCCTCTACGTAACCCTCAATTCCCGAACACTCTCTTAACAGTATACATTACTGTAACCCCCGCCTTCCCAACCCTCTACGTAACCCTAATTCCCTATCACTCCCTTGCCCGTAGACATATCCGTATTCTTTGCCTAGACTTCGTTTCATAACCGAAACTTTACTTTATACCTGCCCTATCACTGTACGTTACCCTCGTTTCAATAACCCTCGCATAACCATATACCTAATTTTAACCCTGTGCCTCTATGTAACGGTCGTTTGCATTACCAACTTTTACTTAAACATTCCTATACCCCTCGTTTTCCATGACTATCGCCTTTCTTAACTTTAATTCAGATTTACCCTAGCCTTGGTTGTTATCCTCTTTTCCCGTAACCTTCTTCACTAATTAATTAAACCTAACTACCTCTATCGTTACTCCCATTCCACATCCATCGCCTAACAAACAACTTGTCCCTATACAAATCATCGTACGAAGTTTTAAACTTATTATAAAGTATAATTATCTTTATAGTTATATTTTATTCAATGATTGATCCTTGAGCGATTTTCGGGAAAAAAACTCAAAAATAAGAAATTGTGATTCTATTGAAATATTAAAATCCTTATGTACAACATATGGTACATATACAAACATTGGTTAGGACCTAATCAAACCGAATTCAATGCAAGATATAGCTGAATTTAATATCAAATCTTCCGAAAATTTATTAATGAAAGAAATATGAATAGGAATGTTGTTTTGTGCAAGTGTCGACAAAAACATTACGCATTTGATAAATCAAAACGTTGTGTGATAAGCCATTATTTTATCTATTAATATCGACTGTCAAGTACACGGCACTTACTATTTGATTTGATTTTCATCGCATGGCTAAACATAACGTTATATATTTGAGTTATTACTGCTCCATATAGATTAAATACATTGTCTTTTAATTGTAACCATTAATTTTTCATTTCCTGACATCACCTTACATACCCCCTAAAAACGTGCTACTGCCTCTTTAACAAACCCAACATTAAGCGTGATAGCAGATATGGAGTTGAATTATTTACACAACATAACTTACTGTACTTGGCTGCCATTGTGAAGGCGTTTCCAATATTGTCATTATCAGATTTAAGCTCGTTTACAATAGTTTTAAAAAAAAGTATTTATCGGATATTGTTAATAATAGGTGGGTTAATTGGATGCATATTATTCCGTCTATTACACGTACTTTAGATGTTTATTCAGTTTTTCGAAACAATAAAGGAGTTCGTAGATATTAAGCATAAATTATACTTTACTGATTTTTTTAAGTCAACTGTCAATGCCTACAATTGTTCTACTTAATCAAAGGGAAACAATTTTGAAAACAGCAATCTTATTTTACAGATAAGAAGATTACCATTCAGAGGAAAGACGTCGTTTGCTCAGCTAATTACTATAATACAGATTTTGCTGAGATGTGTACTAAGGGCCAACGTACAAAGATTACGAAATTTATATCACGAGGGTTTGTAGATATCAACTTTAAAGGTGAAATGGGAGAAACATGTGTCATGGCAGCAGCATTTCATGCCGACGTGGAATTGTTCGACTTTCTTGTACAATATGGATGTAACCTTGCAGCTGTAGATGACGACAATGAAATGATATTACACTATGTACCAACAGGTGGTAGTATTGAAATAGTGAGGAGGTTGGTAGAAATTCACAAAGGTGACATACATTGGAGGAATAACTTTGGGGAAACTCCTTTATTATTTGACAGGACAGTTCCACTTGTGAAGATCCGACCATAGCTTTAATGGGGAGGAGAATGTTTTTTTTATTCTGATATCTCAGTTCTGAAAGTTACAATACCTCAATCGAGGGATATGTATAAGTACAGAAAAGATCAAGTATCAGGCGAAAACTGCGAACAGCCATTGAAGTGGGAACTCCTTTTAATCACATGTGATATAGAAATTTATCATATACTTGCTTATAAATACAGAGATTTTGAATGCACGATACACCCTTCGTCAAGCACCCTGTATCAGCCAGCAGGGCAGATAACCTGTATCAGCCCGTCGTCAAGGGCAAAAACCTGTATCAGCCCGTCGTCAAGGGACTTGAACGTGGAACCCTAGGCAACGAACGCAAAAAATAGATCGAAGTCGCGAGGAATTTAGAGTTGTCTCCCTTTGTACAGCTGACGTTAGAACGCGAAAACGCTGTGCACAGTCACTTGCGGATAGGATTTGTCGCTTTGATTATTACTTTGATACCTTTCTTTCTAGTTTGAAAAATTACAACAAGAGATTAAACGAACTCAAAAGTCGCAAGAGGTGTAGCCTCGGGAGCTGAATGTTTATTGGTATTGTGTTAGTTATCCAAACGGGTAAACTCAGCCACATGTTAATGTTATGAATTAAAGTTTTTAAAATGTTACAATTATTTTTGTAGTTTGTTTGGTAAGTATATATGATAAAAATAGTATGATATGGGTATTTTCATATCACATTCGGTATCAGCCCTCGACCAATATCAGCCCTCGAGCTAAAGCTCTCGGGCTGATACCGAATGTGATATGAAAACACCCATATGATACTATCTATGTATTATGAAAACTTAACTGTAATCAGTATATATATATATAGATGTAAAAGTTAAATGTTCATGGTTCATGTATTACAGTTAAATATTCTTTAAAAACAAGACAAAAGTGAGCGCAGCTCACATACCCCCGCCTGTAGTTTGACCGCCTTTCTTTGACGAAAATGGTGAAAAGTCATATGTTCTGATGAGTCCTAGGATTGTTACCGTATTTTTCCATCACATGATATAGAAAATAACAATTAAAATTTAATTTGTCTGTATAGGTGTGAACTGGTATAACTATGATAATAAATGTTTTTCAACAAACTCTCACCTTCCATTCAGTTCCATGTAGGTCAATTTATATTCCAATATATGTATTCTTTGCAGTGGTATCAACATTCAAATATATGTATTCTTTGCAGTGGTAACAACATCAGTCATGTTCTATGTTCATATACAGTGTCCATATGAGTATCACAATAAGTCACGATCCCTTTCTTTTGGTTACTTCCCAAAAAGATAACTTGAAGGCAAAACAGTCACATTTACAATGTGTATACGGTATGTGTTTGAACTAGGAAATGTATTTACAAGCTTGATCCTCAACCTACTGTTTTCGGACTGTTTTTGGTTCAAAATTTCCAAAATTATTTGAACTTTGGAATTAAAACCCCTAAAAGGCACAACAGCATCATATAGGTTACTGCCATACCAAGTTCGAATTTTCCAAGTGGTATAGTTTTTTAATTATGCTCCGGAAACGAGACAAAGTCCAGAAATCGGACGGTTTTTGGTCAAAATTTCAAAAATTATTTGAACCATTGAGATTAAACCCCTAAAAGTTACAACAGCATCATATAGGCTACTGTCATACCAAATTTGAAGTTTGTAAGTGGTATAGTTTTAGAGTAATGCTCCGGAAACGATTTCGGACGGACGCACACACGGACACACGGACGGACACGCGGAGCGCTATATACCCCCGACTACGTCGTAGCGGGGGTATAATAACAAACTGAAGATTGATCTTTATATAAGTTCATTACCAACCGGTTTCACAACATAGTGATCATCAGGGTAACTTATACATTGACGTTGCTAATGGTATAGCGTTAACAATGGCAAGGGACGTAATTCATGACGTCATATGCATACCACTAAAATTATATAGTAAATGCGACGTCAACATGATTTCACATTAGTTACAGTTCAATTTAGAGGTATATCCATCAATAAAGAATCGTTCTTTTATTTTCCTCAGCTCTTCATTATCTGTGCGCATTTTGTATATAGGACAGATTGTGAACTGAGGATTGCAATTCTTTGCGCGTTCATCTATATGTGCGCTAAGGGGTTTACATCTATAGTTTGATGTTTTAATCTGTTGTTTATGCACTCGGACTCTCGCCCTTAATGTATCCCCCGTTTGACCAACATGGAAAATATGTCTTGCGCCTCCCAGTCTAAGTAAACCTAGCCTCAATATTATCCGTTTCACTCCTATACTGAGTCTAAAAAGGTCTAGTAGAGGGTCGCGTCAGCCCACGTATCGACTTGACCAATCAGAACTCAGCTTACCAAGCCACAATAGTCTGCCTTCGTACGTATAACGTTGGAAGGTCATAGGTCGCAGAAAGGTCGGCTGACGCGACCCTCTACTAGACCTTTTTAGACTACAGGCCTGTGGCCTATAAGTGCAAATAAAGATTGATAGACTCAGTATAGGAGCGAAACGGATAATATTGAGGCTAGGTTTACTTAGACTGTGCGCCTCCAGAAATCTAATATATGTAATAACATGCGCTGGTAGTTACGAAGAGTATATTGGAAAAGTGTTGAAAAACATTAATGAAAATTAACGTCAACCAAATCATTAAAATAGCCTTCTTTTCACATTTGATCGGATTTATTAACTGTAGATGTTTGTCATATACTTACGTTCTTTGTTCCTCATTGAATGTATTTACATGATGGTCCATTTATGCTTATTTAGATACATTTTAAGTTATGATTAAAGTTGTTTGTAACGGTGACTGTATTTAAATAGTTCGTTTGTTTAAAGGTTCTCCAACTGCCCTTAAAATAGTCAGTCATAGGACGTGCCCCGCTTCTTGTCATTTAATAGTTTTAGATAAAAATCTGTTTTCATTTACAATAGTCAAACAAATTATATTGTTAAACAGTTTAACAATTTTTATTGTTTATTTGCTCAAACTATTTAAAAGATTTGCTTCAAAGTGCAGCAAAGAGTATAAAAACTGATGTTGGGGTACTACAGCGATTTTGTCTTGTGTGAGGGGTAAGCCGGTCATCAACAATTCAATAGCAAACGCCATTGTTGTACGATGACTTTTTGGTAAGACTGGTGGCCATGGACCGTGTTGGCAGAAGTGGTCGCCGTTTTATGGTTTAAAAACTAGGCATTACGAAAGATGATCTTTCAAATATTTTTATTCAATTATATTTAACTTTCTATCGACATTTAAACTTTACAATTGTGAATATATGTTATGGAAAATATGAAATAATCAGTAAAATACTGCCCTAAAGTTAGTATCTTCTTCATAAGAGAAAAACATATAAAGAGTATTAAAAAACCTATTTATTTCTTATGAAGTTAATTATGATATACTGTATGATGAACCTGAATATAGAACTGAAACACAACTTGTTAAACTTGTAAACTCTCGAGGTAAAACTTCACGAGAATGTATATATTGTCAAACACACTGTTTTGATTATGATTGTCATGGTATACTCCACTGCGAGCACTTTATGAACCAAAGAAACGCTTTTTACGGTAATCTTATTGATACCACTGATAATGAATTGTGTGTTCAAATTAAAACGATTGATAATGATGATGATATTATAGCTCTATTCAGTGCCCATAGTACTCATTCATTTCCGTTATTGCGATAAAACCAAAATGATTCACAGCGATAACAAAAAATGGTGCGCGTTTGGTAGGGTCTAAATATCATTGGCTTTATCGTTTTGTTTTTACAATGAGATTTTTGAGTAAGAGAAGAACAACGTTTCATATAACGCTAAATATAAATTTATTTTCTTTTGAACTTCTGAAAGGAACTCTCCTTTTAATAAATTAGTTGGCTGTGGGATCACTTGGATGTTCAGTCAATGGTGCAAGCTGTCTTATTTGCAACAGGTAATGATAGTTTCTATATATAAATATACATACTTGGGTTATGTACAATAAGCACAAAATTAGAGGATCCTAAGAATAGCAAGTGTATAATTGCGACGATGTGAGAACTCTGTAGGAATACAAAATGCATTCTTAGCATTGGAATTCTTTCAATGTTTGCTTTCTTTGGATTTAAAACAATCTTTGTAACACTTAACGTTACAGGTTTTCATTTTCTATAAAATATGAGGTTTTACATTTGATTTAATTCTAAAATAATTTCTAAACGGTTAAATTCTATGTATTTTAAGATTAATCAAAATACCAGTTGAAAAAAATATTTTGCAATCTTATAGCAATGCGATAGGGACAAATAAACCTATAAGATATGTACAGGAGAAGTTATTTACAAAATGTTATTCCCCTTTTCTGATATCATGTTTGAAAAGATGTAATTTGCTGGGAAGCTCAATGGAAGAGTAGATGCAGTAGATATGACGTCACAACGGACACGAAAAATGGCATTTTGTGTGACGTCACTTCATTTGAAGAGGATGTTGGATCTGAAAACGAAAAAGAAATACTTAATTCCAACTAAAAATTGAATTGATTTATGGACAATAACTCGCATGTTACAACTGCTGGTGAAATTGTTTCAACATATTTGCAACCTTTATTCTATAAGTTTCTACTTCCGGCACATTTAACCACCACAGAAAGATACAGGTACATATCAAAGTAATCTCTCTCTAAGATAGACGTATCAGGAGACAGAATCAGTACTATATAATGCGTCATGCACAGTTGCGCTAATCAAAGACATCGAGCAACGAAAATGGTTAACAGGGGCGTGCTTAAAGGGGCAGTAACACGTTTTAGGGGGAATATGAGGTTATGTCAGGAAAATGAAAATAAGTGGTCCAGTTGAAAGACAAAGTGTTCAAACTAAATGAAGCAGTCATAAATCAAATATATAATGTAAAGTTCAGCTATGCGATTCCTTTTTCTTACAAAAAATGAATCAAAGGTGTTCCCACAAAATGGCCGCCAATGGACTTTATGTAAATCTTTATGATTTGTAGGCTGCCTATGAATGATTGGTTTGCGTAGTGAGAATTTTGACACTATCGAAATAATACATTTAGCATTAACGAATAGCTATCAGTGAAAAAATTCAATATAGCATTTTCAAAAAACGTGCTACTGTCCCTTTAACATCCAGACATTTAATAGATAAACTGAAATATGAAATATAAGAATTTCTTATTTTAAACTCGTTGTAAGAAAAGGTAAAATATATAAATGTCATGCAGGTTGTTCAAACACTAAATTCTTATTTCAAAGTATTCAATAGTTGAGACAAAAGGCAACAGGTGAATCAGGCACACAGATGTATAACTGCTTGTAGCAGGCTTCCCACTGGATTATCAAGGACATGCTTGGCATCACGTCAGACATCCAACTGTTCATTTGTGGAAACACAGGGACACGGATATCAGACATCCAAGCTGCTAATCAAAGGCATGCTTGCAAATCAAATCAAATGGAAGGTGAAGCTCAAATGTATCTTCGTGTGACAGAAACTCAGTATTCTTAAATCATCCCATTCGGTTAACAGAACATGCTGCGGTGTGCTGAACAAAAGCATGCTTGCACATCCAATACAAAAGCGCAAAATGATCTTCGGGTGAACAAAAACATGGAAAAACGAGTATGTATCAGGCACCGCATTCACAACATGCTGTACATCCGGTCTGACGTCACTGCCGCTCTACCAACCTCCTGAACAGGGGAAGTTATAGATGCCCGTACTGCTTGGTGAACTGTTCAGTCGGAGAGCTCTGTAGTCTGCCATCTCCTGCAGAACGTGCTTCACGACTGTTTTACATGTGGGCAGAGTCCTGTCCATGGCTGTACGGATCTGCACTGGGACACTTGCAATGCATTTGGCCAGATCCAGCAAGCTCGGACACACCTTGATCACACAGGACGCTAGCCCCATCATCTCTCTAGCAACAACAAAACGTTCTCTCAATCAATCAAGTACTTGTAAAATTTAGAATCTTCCATTCATTTTATGGGTTTTCTGTATGCAATTGTTCACATATCAAAAGTATCTTCTCTGACAACTACATCCAGTCAGAGTTTCTGTACACAGTTGCTAAAGCATGCATCCAATCATATATTTATTTCCAATTGACAACCTTCATAAAGTAGTAAGGTACATTGTAGCGTCTCCGTGCCTTTGTTTTACATGCAACCATGTACTTAAACAATAAATACACGTTTAACGATATGTTTATCAGATTAGAATTCTGTAGTATTCAACAATTTAAATACTAAAACCATTCAGGATTTGCTTAGAAATGGTATCAACCATGGTCGATTTAGTCGTTTCTATTCGTAATCATTGACCGAAATCCATCTTCACTTCAGGAAAGTCATTATTACGAGGATCCTTGTAAGCATGTGTCAGTCACGTCACGTCACGCTTTGTTGTCACACGATGTGGACTAACATGGCCAATTCAGACTATCAACAGCGAGATATTCAACACAATGATGTGCAGTAAAACATCCGGATTTCAGCATATACTTGTTTCTAATTGCAGTGAGCTTCCGTAGTCCACTTGAAAATCTTTCAGAAATAAACCTTGCATTTTTCATTGCTTCTATTTTCATACTTCCATATCGTTGGTCATGCAGTAATTTTGGTATTTTCTGCTTGTAGAAGAGATATAAGTTTATAAAACTTACTTTTTTTTTACTTTGTAACTCGTGATCCATAATTTTATGCATGCACAAGAATATACGGGAAAGCAAAGTCTCCAACGTCCTATGTTTCTTTGATAATTTGCAGTGCCAACACTGTAACACTGTTAAGACAGCGAACACTCTCTTTAATGAAATCAACTTTTCACATTTACATGTCTGGGAAAACTCATAGTGTGTGATTATTCCCCTATCACATTTCAAGTTGTCCATGCATCTGTAGAGTTACGGAATAGTGAACATTAGTTGCCGCATAACATCTCATCATGTGCTGCTATCAAGTATCACGTCTTCATGCATTTCTCCAGATCAATAGCATGCATAGTATGCGATTTTTCACACTACATCTCAATTAATGCATTCATTTTGTCAGGTCAGGAATACTTTTCTTAGACAATTTATCCACCATTTAAGAAACTTTGCAAGCAGTTTCAGGTGCGGAATATTCATGAAATGTGATTCTGCAATCTAAATCTCAATGTTTGCATGCATTTTGACTACCAGGTATATGAGACGATTCATCCATCACTTCTAAAAAATTTGCATGAATTTGCATTTTTGCATTTGCATTTTTCAAGTCCGGAGCATACATGATATGATTCCTCACATTAAATCTCGATTCATTCGATTCATTCGTGCATTTGTTCAGGTCCAGGATGATTATTATAAGTGACTCCTCACCCATCACAGTTCACTAAATCCATGCACTAACTTACATACAAAGTGTGGAATTTTCCGGTGTTGTCGGGAAATCCTCACGATTTCGACTGACTGATTCGTTCAGATTTGACGTCAAGCAGTGGGTAATGTCAATTGTTGTAGGCTCTTCGGCGAGGCTGGTTGTTGGGGGCTTCGTTGATGTTGTCGATGTTGATGTTGATGTGGTAGTTGTTGTTAAAGAAGTTGTAGGAGTAGTTGATGTTGTAGTTGGTGTTGTAGTCGTTGTAGTAGTAGTCGTAGTAGTCGTAGTAGTTGGGGTCGTAGTAGTAGTTGTAGTTGGGGTCGTAGTAGTAGTTGTTGTGGTTGTAGTTGTTGTAGTAGGAGTAGTTGTAGTGGTTGTAGTGGTGGTAGTTGTGGTGGTTGTGGTAGTCGTAGTTGTGGCTTTAATAATAACTTATAAATGAGACTTGAAGGAGATATTACACATAACGTGCCACTTTTAGTGGCATTATCAAACACCTGGTTTTTAAGGTTGAATAATAGACGGGAAACTCGATGACACGGTGATTCTTCAGGGGAAAAAAGACACATATTTTCAATCAAGTCCAACAGGACATCGCATTTAGTTTAAACACGGTTGAATCTTCTTGATGTATTTTCTAAGGAAGTATGCCCGTGAAGTCAGATTTGAGAAACATATTGAGGCTTAAGTCTAAAACGTTCCCGGTTCTCATCAAACTATGGATCAAAGATCGCCTTTCCTTGATGTTATTTGGTAAAAGCCTAGGTTTTAATATGTTAAACTTATTTCACTCATAATAAGATACTCACTACATCTGGCAGTCAGCCCGTTGAACCCTGGGAACATGAAGTTGATGATGTCGTCTGCTTCTGAGCAGAACTCTTCAACGTCCGTGCAGGCTTTGAATTGCTCATAATGCCTAAGATATGATAGCATAAAATAAAAATCCCTTACTGTTATACTTTTATTCAATGTATTTCTGTTTTCTCACAAATCTGTAAGTCGGATACATCCACTAGCAAATATCATTATAATCGTGGCTGGATAACTTCGCTCGCTTTAGTCTTTTGGGTTGATATTGAATAACTGCAATAAAAGTCAACCTATGGTCGGAACATTTCCCGAACCTCAAAAACATTCGCCTATACAAACAGGAGATTGTATATCAACATATACAATCATATTATGGGTGTTGCTTAACATTTTTTTTTAGTTAAAACAAAATAGAAGGGTGTACATTTTTAAGGTGAAGATGATTGAAGATGAGAGAGAAACATGCTTAAATCATGGATAAAGTCCAAATGGTATTTCCTTCCACAAAGCGAATTGATCAAAATGATGCCAATCAATCAATATTGATCCTGTCACTCACCCGCAATTAGGTGCTTCATTGTCCAGGTGTGTGGAGCAGCTCTCTAGTCTTACCAACAGGCTACTCAGATCGGAACATCCTGAAAATAATGGTACTAAGTTGTGAAGAAAATAGTAGAGTTGGAGAAGATAAAAGAACTTGTAAGTGGCCTTAGTGTAGTTAGATTTTAAGTATTGTATGGATCTCTAAATGTTATGATGGAATATTTATGGAAATGGTTGTAATTCATCAAACACGACAATTGGACCAATAGTAACACAATGATGAACCGATTACTGAAGAGCTTTAATCAGTGTTTAACGAAGACATTGTAAAGTGGACATTGTTTAACGAAGACAGTGTAAAGTGGATTTTGTTTAACGAAGACAGTGTAAAGTGGACTTTGTTGAACGAAGACAGTGTAAAGTGGATTTTGTTTAACGAAGACATTGTAAAGTGGACTTTGTTTAACGAAGACAATGTAAAGTGGACTTTGTTTAACGAAGACAGTGTAAAGTGGATTTTGTTTAACGAAGACAGTGTAAAGTGGACTTTGTTTAACGTAGACATTGTAAAGTGGACTTTGTTTAACGAAGACATTGTAAAGTGGACTTTATTTAACGAAGACAGTGTAAAGTGAACTATTCACTGATAGTAGTAAAGTTTACCTCTAGTACAGACTGCGTCTATGAACGGTGTGGAGGAGGGAGAGATGAGCCGCTCGAACATGGCTGAAGCAAGGCTACACCCTGTCTCTGCTATACACTCAGTCGCCAGGCGATGGGAACTGGGGAAGATATACAGAAATTATTTCCATGATTAAACTAATTATGTTATTGATAAACCACGTTTGTATTAGGCATTTGTGTCAATCTTTTTTAAGCTGCTAGGAAGAGGTTAAGATATCGACTATTCCTGTTACAAAATAGTAGGAAAGAATGTGCGAAATGTATACAGTAAAATTGAATATTTAAGAGTAAATTATTATTAAGGTTTTGTGCCTCAGATATGAACACGGCTACTTGTTGTCAGTCGATCTTACCCAATTTATACTCATTCTTTGGTGGAATTCTCAACCTTCATTCAACTTCATTTTTGATAATGTTATACCCTTATGATAAGAGTAATCATTTATATTAAACATTGACATTTCATATCACATTGCCAGTGTATTAAAATAGAAAATTTTTGTTTTATGTTTCGTTTTCTCGATCTAGGTCAATTAAAAATGTCTCTGGGGCGTTGATGATGTTCATTTCCCTGTTATTATAGCCTCCATAAAATATCAAAATGTATATACATGAAACTTTACCTGCAAAACTGAGACCATTGTTTGTTTTCAAGGGCATCGTACTCGACCAATGAGTGACATTCCGGCACCACAGATGTGACATTTTCACAACCTGAAACCAAGGGGAACGATAATCTGAACACATATCTTAGGTTAAAATCATTAAACGGTATAATTGTTCCCGCTCTATAACTATACTCTTGTTTCGCTTGTAGAGGAAAAGGATGGTTCGCCTTATTGTGAACACGACAGTTTTCGTTTATTTACAAGTCGTCCAAACTTCTAATGATATATATAAATAAATGTCTTTTAGGTGAAAGATCTGAAAGGGATTATTGAGACATTTCAGGATAATCACTTCAACAAAGTTGATTCTAATATATCGGAATATAAGTTTCTAAGATTATTCATATTTTTTTATATATTAAACTGTCAAACATTAACATTTTATAAGTAGAGAATACTAAACGACGTCCCGTTTTATAACATTAAATACCTATACCATTCTCGAATTTCATAAAAATGTTATGAAACGGGACCTTAGTATTTTATTTATTACTTGCTTAATTACATCGTAATTGATGAAATGCCCTTTATGCCCTTTGTTAAACTCAGACTATCACACAAAATAATCACTCAAAATATAAAATTTGAAAGGAAAAATAGGCATATTTAGACAAATGTCTTTAATCATTTTTAGCACACATATTGTTTCATGACAAAATAATGTTTTGCACAGTTAAGCGTGTAAGTGACCCTTTAAAAAACATATGGACACATTTACATTCAGATTAGATGGTGCATTGCACAGATTGTATTGCCCAATCTGTATTGCGTTAGTATTTTTTTTATTTACCCACCTTCGTGACAGAGTTGATAAATGTCCCCGATGAGTTCTGTCCACTGAGCCCTGAGCGGATGTCGAGGGGAGGTGCTGCACTCGTCTATGTGTCTTGTATAGCAGCTCTTGTTCCCGTCGTCAGTCAGCGGAATCCTTTAGATGACAAGATTGTTCATTTGAGAGAAAACAATGCAGAAAATCACTTGGTTTTGTTGAATTTCTATTGATTTTCAAACAGAAAGTGAACTTCAAAATTATAGCAGCAAAATCATAGTTCTGATGAATTTCCTCTTGACAAATAGAGGATTAAGAAAGTAAAAAGAAACACATTTGTTGGTTCAAAAGAAGAAAAAGTTCTGATTGATATTAACTATCAAACCGAAAAGGAGTTTGATGGAATTTAATGTATTGATTGTTTTATTTAAAATTCTGTACCAAAATGTTATTGATATCAAACAATTATATGCTGTCAAAAAAAGGTTTTCACCGAGATGATGTTATTAGTCAAGGTAGAAAGTGCATGGCGTGTACATAGTCTAAGCTGCAGCACAACTTGGTAACAAATACTTGAAGAGACAACTAAAAATCTAGGATTACATCAACTCACAAGCAAAGGTCGACAAGCTGTGCTGGTTTGCTTGGTTGTGCGATGTGGTAGCCGAGACCCCGGTCATACTGCCTCTGTACATCAGCTAGACAGGTGCGCGCCTTGATACAAGCCTCGTCCTGGCACATGCGCTGGTTGCCGGGGTAGTCGTAGCGGTAGAGGAAGGGAATGAGGCTGGGGAACTCTCGGCACGGGGACTGGGACTGCAGGCAGTTGTGGAACTGTCGGTGGTCTCTGTGGGTAGGGACAGAGTGGTACAGTATCAGTCTCAATGAAAAACATTGAGAATACTATTGACAAAATCGAATGGCAGAATGAAATTGATAAATTACAATTTTCTGTGAACAAATAAAGATGACGATAAAAAAATGTCAAAGTGTATCCAAATTCAAATTCCCTACTTCTTTAAGAATACGGATGACAACATCAAAAAGTATTATAATCTTTTATCATAAGTAATTGTGTATAAAATGCCAAATTGAACTTTCACTTTTTTCTATGACTATAAACAGAATTTGGAACACAAATGACAACTTGAAAATGTACCCTTAATGATTGTAAACAGTTCACAGATGTCAAATTGTAATTCACGATATTTATGGCCGTCCACAGAATTAGTTACTATAACGAATTTATTTTCCACTGTAAACCAATCCAAAAAGTCTCAAACGATGCATGTCGTATACCTAAACCTTTTTGTGAAGAATGTTGCGGACAGATGTAAGGAATATCCTGTGAATTAAGACGTAACAGAAGTAGGTTGTAGAATATAGTATACTGTTACAATGATGACGTCTCTTTGCTGTCTTAGAGTGGATTATTTTCAGATAGCTACTGCTCATTTCCTGTCCTGGCCATCTGGGTGTCGCTATTTTATGGTTTTTTAGTAATACAGAGTCAACTCAAATGCTTAACCTAGAAAAATCTAGCACCTCTCCAATATGAAAATAAAATTTAGCCTAGTTTCGAACATGAAAACCCAAGAAATAAATTTATTGCGCTTCAAGTGATAAACTTAACATGATTGAAATGCAATGAAAGTATTGTTAATAATAACTATTTCTATCTTTAATCAAGACGTTATCAAGGAGTCACGAGATGGCTGCACCCATCCTCAATTATCTAGAGTCAACGTTCCGATATTTCTCCACTATAGACCCTGGATTCAACGTGGGCTCGAAGCGATACTTTTATCACCTCCCTTTGCTGGCCCCGCCGTCTCTCATCAGTAAATGACAAGCGATACCTATCTGAACATGATATTCTCCCTACAATCGGTGTTAAAATCTTACACTATTAGGCCAACTTTCGACAAGCAGCGCAGTCTAAGTAAACTTAGCCTCAATATTATCAGTTTCACTCCTATACTGAGTCTAGAAAGGTCTAATAGAGGGTCGCGTCAGCCCAAGTATCGAATTGACCAATCAGAATTCGTCTTACCAAGCCACAATAGTCTGCCTTCGCATGTATTACGTTGGAGGGTCATATGTCGCAGAAAGGTCAGCTGACGCGACCCTCTACTATAGGCCTTTATAGACTCAGTATAGAAGTGAAAAGGATAATATTGAGGCTAGGTTAACTCAGTATAGAAGTGAAACGGATAATATTGAGGCTAGGTTAACTCAGTATAGAAGTGAAACGGATAATATTGAGGCTAGGTTAACTTAGACTGACAAGCAGCATCAAGTACAAAACTTTTAAGTGATTGGTTTTGATAAACAACAGTGAATGTAAGTGAACCGTGTCTATTACAATTAGCTTTATGATACAAAAATAAACTAATAAAAAGATATATACAATGAAGAAGGGCTACTTCAATTGCAGATTTAGCTCCCCTGGGGAAAATTGTTTAAATATTATCCATGTATATGAGTTGTTGTCCGCTGACCGATAGAGCGGGACATCTGATTGGATGTATGAAAAGTATCGCTTTGAAGCTACGTTGAAACCAGGGTCTGCAGTGGAGGGTTATCGGACGGAGTTGAACGTTGGTTATCGAGGGTGGCCTGCTACTTGTATACGTCGCTTTTTCAAATAAAGTAGTTATTGGAAAGAAATATAGAGAAGAATAGATGTCATTCATTTGATTAAATATGTCAGATATCACTATCACGATTGTTGTTGTACTTAACGATTGACGTCGAATGACTCAATTACACTTAAATTAATCATATATATAAAGGGAAGGATATAACGCATAATACAAGCAAGATTGTCTAAAACACAACTCGGTTTTTGTTAACATACAATAAATGGTTACCCTGAATACCTTTCATAGTTTTTATAAGTACCTATACCTCCAGGTTGAGAAGAAGAAGAAGAAAAATTTAAGTGGCACACAGCGTACATATACTTGAGACTAGATATTATGAGCGGCAAATATAGCACGCCCTCCGGCCAACAATGGCCTATGAGACACTAAAACACATTAAAAAAGCTAAAAGCGCATAAAGCGCTAAAATGGTTAAAATATATCACAAATATCGATATTTTTTTAAAAGCCTTTAGAGAGCAATATAAGAGTGGTTTTAAGAAATCATGTGTTTCCTGCGTCTAAACATAGCGCTGGTTGTAGCGGCAAGTGGTTGGGAGAGTTGAGTATACTTACGAGCACGCGGTGGCAGGGCTGGAGTTGTTGACATATCGGTAGCAGTCCTTCAATACCTGTACAGTTTCGTCCAGGTTCCGACACCCTGGAACGTATTGATTATTATTATTGACTTTAATTTTGGATTTATCATTATTTATTTGTTCATTTACCACTTATTGAGTCTAGAAAGGTCTAGTAGAGGGTCGCGTCAGCCCACGTATCGAATTGACCAATCAGAAACAATCTTACCAAGCCACAATGGCCTCCCTTCGCATGTATAGCGTTAGAATTCATAGGTCACAGAAAGGTCGGCTGACGCGACCCTCCACTTCTAGATTCAATATCGGAGTGAAACGGGTAAATTTGACTTGAACTGTTTTTTTATTTTCCATTTCATCAAGATATTCATGCATAAAGGTTCACAGGACATTTAGCTCACCCGACAGACAGATGTTCTGGTAGTAGTTGGAGAAGTAGGAGCTGTCGAAGAGAGCGTCAAACATCATCCATTTGTAGTTACAGAGATACCACTTCAAACAATCGTCTCTGCCCTCCTTGTACGTTCTGCAACATGACATGATGCAACATCAGCTGATTAGATGTGTTCTTATCACTTACCACCTTACAAAGAATTCATGGCTAGTAATAATAATAATAACTAGGATTGACGCGTCAATACTTAGGTCTTCAAGACTTCCTCTTTGACCTTCACACAGTGTTTGACCTTCACATGTATTTTTGTCATGGAGGTATACAATCACTTTTTCATCATGAAAATGACCAAATTCCACATTATATTCAATATTTAAAGCTTTGCAGAAAATTCAACATGGCGGCCAATGTCAGTTATGGCATTATTCTTCAGAGAATATTATTCCTAGAAGCTTAAAAAAATTTGGTTGAATTATCTGTCACCGTTTTTGAGATACAGTGGTTTGGAAGCTGTAATGTAAAATTGACTATTTCAGACCCCTGTATAATGTAATGAAACCTAACACTTGAACTATTGATATTTTACTGATAAGGTATATCAGAAACAATGTTGGTCTTGTTTATCCACATACAAAGATGTATGTTTTGTTTTGATAACTTAAATAGTAATGGAGTAATGAATATTTGAACTTTATTGAAAACACTGAAATGTGAAGATTTTTAGACCCCTACTCCATGTTGGTCCCTCTAGCTCCTTAACTATGAACATTTTTATGATAAAGTGCAACATAGCAAAAGTTGTGCTTGGAATAGCGCATGTAAAAATACAATCAATTTAAAGATATCCATCTCAATAAAGAAACTGTGGAACTTTGAAATGTGCCAAAAATTAGGATTTTCAAAAAATCGCAATATTCAAGGACAGGTCATGGACAGAAAAAAAATTATCATGAGTTGTTGATATTTTTTTCTGTCTACTCATTACATCTGCTTCACAAAACATCAACGATAAAAATTTCTATCTGTAACAGTTTTGGAACTAAAATTCTCAAAGTAAAATAACCCTCGAAAACTGTTGAAATCATCGAAAAATGTAAAAAAAACTCTTTATGTCCACATATTTCCTTTAATATCAACTTTTATATGATAATGATCTGTAGTGAATTTGTTCAACTATCATTGTAGAACAGAATGCAATTAACAGATTTCTTATTTGATGTTTCCTTACAGAGAAATGTCCGTTTGAACGTAACATGAAAAATGACCCTTCAAAAAAATTTCGAACTTCAAGGGCAGATAACTCGAGTCACAGATCGAAATTAAAAATTCGCTTAGATAACTTTTTCATACACTCATTAAGCTTTCGAACGAGCTATCACACTAGTCTGTAGGTATTGCCGTTTGTGAGAAAAAGATTTTCAAAGACACGCACCGTCAGAACCGCGAAATTTCAGAAACTTTTTAGTTTTTCGAAAATAGAAAAAAATCTATTTATACGGCCGAAAACGGCATAGAGTGCAATCGATGGAGAATGTTGTTGACCACATTTTGGTGAAAGTTTTATGAAATTATCTCCCATAGTTACCGAGAAATTGAGGTTTAAAGTTTTGTCTTTAAGGGGAGATAACTCGAAAACAAAACGGAAATTCAAAAATCGGGCTCGACACAAAACGAGTTCATGATACGGCCTAACATCCCTGAAAGTTTCATGAAATTCGATCGAACCGTTTCTTCAGAATACTTGCCACAAAAAACGTGCAAATAATAATAAGAAAAACACGGATAATAACAATAGGTCTTCAGACGTAGTCTTGAAGACCTAATTAGGGTATTTATATAGCGCACATATCCACACCGAATGCATGCTCAAGACGCTCCCTGAATTATTACCCTGGTCTAACCCAAACTGCCGATTAAGCGCTTGATGGGTCCCCTCCAACACTACTTTCACCAGGTACCCATTTCCTGCTGGGTGAACAGAGGCACATTTTGACATAAGTACATAAGTTATCTCCTAGGGATTTTAGCACATTTAAATACACATTGATCATCACACTGATTTTATTGTAAATGTTGCCATTTCTAGGAAGCATTGGATTGGAATATAGAATCAATTTGATTTTCATTTGATAATTTGATTTATGAATAATTTCGCATTTGTAAATTCAACGATCAGTAATTTTGTTATTGAAACACAACACATTTTCCATTTCACAAACTTTGTCATTGATAGCATATCCACTATTGCTGATTTAATGACAGCCAATGCCTAACACAGCATCATCCAGTCTCTGCGTACCTACAAAACTGGGACGGTTCTCCCGACTCCACTGCAGTGAGGTTCACCTTGGCCTTGCAGGCTTGTATGTGCACGTAGGCATCGCAGTCTGCAGGAGACAGTTATATACCAGTATAACGACGATTTTGAACATAAAGTGTTCATAAGTACAACCTTTACGTTAAGTTTCTCAATATGAATATAATTGCCAATGCCCCGTGATCTACTGGGCAAATTGCCTTACTTTTATTAAATAAACCAATGAAATAACTACGATGTTTTTATGGTCCCGGACACTCAGTGAATAGCACAGACAAGAGTGGGTTCAGACTTCAAGTGACACTGAATCAAGTAACGCGGAGGTGAACCACCAGACACATGTAGTGTTTGAAATGGTTTACTATGTGCACAAGCATCATGTGTCAGGCATTTTGGAATGATGCAAATTAAGAGAACAATTAGGATTTCAACTTCCTAATTCAATTTCTGAATATATATATCAGACACTGGTATCTGTACCGTGAGAAAGCAGATGTTCAACACTACAAATGATATATTCAAATTATCTTTTTCACAACGACATAGACATCGATGTTTCCATTATTCAAGGAAAGAATTTGCTCTTCAACTCACGTAAAGATAACCATTGTCTGAGGGAAATCTGTGAAGATAGAGTGCAACCAACACTGGTATGATATCTAAAGGGTTAGTCGTAACTCATGTATGCTGTTTCAAGTTACACACCATTTTCACAGAAGTCCTGTAACTCGTCCGTGACGTTCTTCCAGCGTGCAGTGACGTCATGCAGTCGCGGGTCCGAGTCGTCACAGAAGACGGTGGAGAGCTGGAAACACTTGGTGATGTTCGTCGACATCATGTCGCTCTCGGCTCGTATACCTAGTCTGAACAACACCAACAGTTATTCACTGTAAACCTATGTTACTTGACAACGACACTGGGGGCTGTGTCGAAACGTCGCCTAACGTGAATAAAGAAGTTGCCATCCATATAATCCTCTTCCTTATTGTATTTCCAACTTTTAAAATGCCCCTCAAAGAAGTTATTTGGAGTTATAATTATTTTGTTAATAGAGGATACTAAACGACCTTTCATTTAATTCCATTTTATTGAACCAATTACATATTTTGTATTAGACCAACGAAAGATAGTTTGATAGCAAATCATTAACGAGCTGATTACACTTTGTATCAAATTGAAGGAAGTTTAATATTGCCGTATTAATATTACACTGTTTTATCTGACACGGGAGTGTAATAGTAACCATTATTATACCTTACTTTGTACATAAGGAAGGCAACCTTCTAGTGGTGAATAATTCCAACGGATACATATACTCTTTTTCTACAGATCAAAATTATATCCGACCGATAATTATCGTTTACAAATAATGTCAATTACACATGGGAGATAATGTGTGTGTTTTATCAGTTACGGATTAATTAGCATTGCTAATCGAACACTGCTGTTTGCACTGCTAGCTTTCCGTGGAACGACCCAGAATGTTTTACTGCTTTCATACGATTCCACTCCATTTGTTACGGAGGTGACGTGGAACAAGTGAGATGAGAAACGTGACTAGCGAGGGGATGTGCCAGTACTTGTTGGATAAATAACAAATGCTCTAAGGAACGACTATATAGAAATTATAATTATAATAAAATTACAATACGTTACATAGTTTCACAGTATATTCATTAACAAATACATAGTGATTTAGAGTTGAAATATCATAATGTCAATTTCACTGTTTTAAACTAACGTGCAAATCTCCGCCTTGGACTCCTTGGTTCTCATCTCCTCTTGGTCAATGGTTTCATTGTACAGATTCTGAAGTTCCAATGTGCAGGCAGTGGCTCGAACAGGGTCACACTGCTGACTGTACCCGAGGTCCCACGTCACTGCAACAGTGAGCCAGAAATTATTCTTTAGGTCCGCTTGGGCACTATTTCAACCTTTAGCGGAGAGTCACCGAGACAGGTATAACACACTCACTGACTTGCACACTATAACATTTCTAAACTTAACGACATGGCATTCAATCGATACAGTTTCAACAACTGCTACTACTATATCAGTACAAACATGTAACTGCTCCATCAGGACATCATATTACCTTTGTCCTTCATACTATACCTAACACCTGTGTCGTATTGTGACATCGCTTGACAGACAGACAGACAGACAGACAGACGGCATTCATTATTTCACACAGTGCCATGAATCCAACAATACAAATGACAATATTTCGAGGATCATACATCAGAGTGCTCTCATGGAATAAATATCAGTGTGAGCATATATAGCTAGGCGTAGGATGATGTTAACACTTTTTATTTTGAGTAGATTTACAAATAATGCAGAGGAATATATGGATGACAACTTCTTAGTGTCAAAACGTCGCATACAATGAACAAAGAAGTTGTCATCCATAGCTTTAGAACGACATACGAATATGAGTCGAAACGTCGCATACAATGAACAAAGAAGTTGTCATCCATAGCTTGAGAACGACACACGAATCTGTGTCGAAACGTCGCATACAATTAACAAAGAAGTTGTCATCCATAGCTTGAGAACGACACACGAATCTGTGTCGAAACGTCGCATACAATGAACAAAGAAGTGGTCATCCATAGCTTGAGAACGACACACGAATCTGTGTCGAAACGTCGCATACAATGAACAAAGAAGTTGTCATCCATAGCTTGAGAACGACACACGAATCTGTGTCGAAACGTCGCATACAGTGAACAAAGAAGTTGTCATTCATAGCTTGAGAACGACACACGAATCTGTGTCGAAACGTCGCATACAATGAACGAAGAAGTTGTCATCCATAGCTTGAGAACGACACACGAATCTGTGTCGAGTCGTCACAGAAGACGGTGGAGAGCTGGAAACACTTGGTGATGTTCGTCGACATCATGTCGCTCTCGGCTCGTATCTGAACAACACCAACAGTTGTTCACTGTAAACCTTTATTACTTGACAACGGCACTGGGAGCTGTGTCGAAACGTCGCATACAATGAACAAAGAAATTGTCATCCATATATTCCTCTGCATTATTGTAATTTCAACTTCTAAAATGCCTCTCAAAGAAGTTAAATTTACAAACCTTGTTTAACTCGGATTTCCTCGGTGATTTTGAGGGGTATATATGTTACAGTCAATATGTTAAATCAGTCATTTCGTCAAATGCCTAAATGTATCAGTCATTTAATCAAATCATTTGAAGAATTGACTCATTTTTCTAGGCATTTAGCTAAATGACTGAAATTGTGCCTTGTGTTTTTGACAAATTGACTGTTACTGTTTAGGCAATATGTCAAAAAAGTTATAACTGGAGAAGAAGTCGAAATTCGACAAATTTTATGGACGGATGGACGGACGGACGCCGGACACCATGCCATACCATAAGCCCATCGGGCCTTACAGGCCAGATGAGCTAAATAGTATGATGCAATGAAGAAGGTTTCAATTCCAAGAGAAGAATATTTTTATGTAGACAAGTGGATCAATTCAACATGCAGTCATTTTAAGGTAGTTCCAAGTGGATGATGGGTTGAGGGCTCTGACTTCAAAGCGGGCATACTAACTAATGGAAACTTTTTAAGGAAAAAAATCTTAAATTTTTGAAGAAATCGAAAAATATGAATTGATATCACTACGTGAGGCTGTCAAATCAGAATCGACGACAGGTGACGGGGCTTTATGAAATGTAACCGTGTGAATCCAAACTGTTGTAATAAATAGTGTTTAATAACAGCCATATCATGGGCATATCAATATACATGTATGCTACAACAGTGAAAATATGTTTGTGTGTTTACTGTTTTTACAACTGTGTTTTAGTCGCAATGTGTCTTAAAACTGGGCAAGACAACGTATTAGAATTGTATCAAACACACTCCATACGACGCTTGAATCCAATAACGCTGTGTCAGTGTTGACATAGAGTAACATATATTCAATACCAGGACTCAAATACCAAACCCAGTCGACAATACTGAGTGATAAACCGGCCCAACTCTCAGTGGAGCGTCAAACAGAGATGTTGGCAACTATCAAATAAAGTCATGGTTACTTCAAAGTATTTATGAAACTTAATTCAAATAAAATCAGTAAGGATGAACTCAAGCTTTCATTTATTTTGTTCTATGTTCTATGTTCTAGAACAGAATAGAGTTGGTGCTCATGCACGATGCTGATATCTGTTCTATCACCCCGATTATAGAAGAAATAGTTTATTCCGTTGTCACACATCTGTACATACAATAAAATACTAATAAATGCGCTAAAAAGTATACATCAATAAAATATTGTTAATATAAAATGTGTTAAAATATATACAGATGTCCGGCCATTAGACCTACGAGACAACTTTTACCAATTAAAACGTAAAATATAGTACTAAAAAGTACATATAAAACATGATAGAATGAAATAAGATACATTTGAGCAATATTATTGGTGATGGAGGGAGTATAAAAATACTGTTATTATATGACCGCCCGGCACGCGTTCACCAAGTAGTAGATCCTGAACTAGAGGGTCAACTAATGGATCCAGTACATAACTGATTTACGATAAAGCGATTACGTTTCATTGGTTCCCTTCTCGTGACCCTCTGTCTAAAAAACAACAGGAAATGGCCATTTTCCGGCAGTACTTATGTCCTAGTTTAATTGCAAATTTCTTAGACTTTTTGACACGACATTGAACTTCTCTCGAGGAATTAGTACTTGTATTTTTTTAGATAAAAAGAATAGCACCAAGACCATCACCCCGTTGTACTCCAGTACAAGTCATGTGTATAGGGAAATAGGATTTTAATAAAAACCAGTATCTTTGCAAATATCTGTATACATAATACACTAATTGAGATATAACAAAACGCTGTCAAATTTTCAACTGATCATTATATTTCAGTATTTCAACTTATCTTGTAAAACTGTTACCCATTCTGGACAGGCCTACATTAATTGTGATTGGTTCTGGAACTAACATAATCGTATGTGTTTAGATAAAACAACAATATTTATTTCAATACAGTCAACCTCCCTTTATTTGATACCTAAATAAGTTTGTATTTCGGCATTGTGAAGTTTTTGTACTCGACACGGTTAAATGGCAGAAAAAATGTACGTCTTTATTAAGCAACTCAAAATGAAATATCGAAAGATACGGTGAAACTTTAATCTACCTTTGTAGAATTTTGCTATACATATTATCTTAATTGGCGCCATACAACCTCTTGAACATATTATATTGGCGCCATCCATAGTGTAATTTCAAACCTCGTATTTTGTATTTTCAAAACCAGGATGTTAGAAATATGTCGTTGATGAGCATGACGTGTACATATAAAGTGAAACCACTTAAAATCGTGAACTGTCCACCGCATTTCAGCAATGTGCACGTGTTAGCCATAGACAAGAAAACAGGAAATGGTGTCGGTACGGAAGTAACACAGTTCGTGGTAGTGATAACTGATAATGGAATAAATAGAAAGTAAAGTAACGCCTTCTGGATTATCTTTTAGGAGATCTCTGTCACATTGAAAAGGGAAATTCACTTATGTCAAATGTTTTGATATAATGAATTAATGTTTATTATTTTCTTCCAATTATTACCAATCTTAGAAAGTAAGACATTGTTACGCATTATTAATTTGAGGCGAAATATGTTTCGTTTCAGTTCCAACAATATCTTCGAATTAACTGGTCCAAACTCTCCCCCCACCCACCACCCAAACCCCACTCTTCAGCCGCCACACCTTTTCCCGCTTTCTTTTCTTCTCTTTCTCTTTGCTTTGATCTGCCACCGTACGTAGACTATATACATCTGCAACTACAACTTGTGAAATGTTATCCGTAATCCCGATAATATACGACAAACAAATACAGATAACAGAAAGTTTACAATCAGTGTATTCGCGATAAGAGCTACTGCATGCCGCTTGTTGCCACCATCAAGGGAGATCTCTCTTTGGAGTTGCTGAAGACGTGTGCTAATATCTGCTTATACATACACGTGTCTAAAGCTGCGTTTACACTTGCACGCATTTTGGATCCGCACTTCAAGACTTTAGTGCGTGCCAATAGACGAAGCAACATTGTTTTGAAAACAATTAAAACAATGCGTACACCCCCCCCCCCCCCCCCCATTTGCGCATTATTCAAGCACACTTCACGCATTTGCCGCAGAAAACTGCACGCAAGTGCTGCGATTTTACCCGGCATTTCACGAACAATTGGCGCATAACCACGACAAAGCTACGTTCTGTTCACGCATTTGTTGCGACTAAGTTGCGTTTTGGTACGCAGTAGGCGCAACTGCACGCACAGGTTCGACTAATTCACGCATGCTTGGTAAGATCGTGTCCTTTTTAGTCCCGCATGGTGTACGATACTGCCCGCATTGGAGGTATATAAAGGCAGTACCCTAAAATCAGTTCATCCTCTACTGTCACAGAGTGAACACCATGAATACCTTCCAAGATATAGCGCTTCTTGAAGAGAAGAGACGGTTGATGTACCTGAAATTGCATTGCTTGAAATGTCCAACCTTGTCTTATCTCTATCGTGACACACAAAATTATGCACGCATTTCACGACACTACAAGAATATGTTACGAACAAGTTGAGACAAATTCACGAATACTTTGCGCACCTGGCACGCATTGGAGTGCGTGAAGAAATAACCAAACATTTGGTTAATTCTTCGCGCATTTGCACGCATCCATGAGCAGTTCACGAATTATTCACGATAACGATACGACAAAGATACGCATTGCCACGATTTAATGCGTGCCAATGCGGATTCGAGAGTCGTGCAAGTGTAAACGCAGCTCTAGTTGACGTCATTAAACAATAACATAAATAACGTCGTCAATATCTATCAAGCGTTAATGAAAAATTACTCCCATGATTTACTTTTATGCGTGATTTCATTGCGAGGTTTAGAAATAAATCATTTTGAGTGAAGTTACCATGTTATAACAAAATTGTAAAGAAACTTTTTTAAACACTTAATAACTTAACTCGAGAAAAGCAAAGCGGCAGAGTCATTCAATGTTAATGCTTTTCGACCCACACAGAAACAGTGGGATATTTCGTAAAACTCCTTTTTCAAATCCTATATTACGCTAAGGTTGTGTTTTATCAAATTGTCAGTAGGTGAGTAATCATTACATTCCAACAAGCAAGTTCAAGTCTGACAAACACAATATGTGAAACAGAATAACCTCGTATCAGGAAAAATATTTTTTTAACGAGCTTATCACTAAACCAACACTCGTGAAAATTCCCCTCAAAGATATTAAATCACCCAAAACCTAGCTGCAGTCGTAATAATGCCTGCCCTCCCGTCTACCAGAATTGCTTGGCAGCTGTACGTGGGTCACGTGTCCAGCATTACGTATATACAGGAAGGACCTGTAGGGATAGACTGTCTTCCAGTCGCCTTGTGGAATTAGCTTACATTGAGACTTGGTAACTGTTCGTGGGTCACGTGTCCAGCATTACGTATATACAGGAAGGACCTGTAGGGATAGACTGTCTTCCAGTCGCCTTGTGGAATTAGCTTACAATGACGCTTGGCAACATGTCACTGTAAGAAACATCAGGGCTGCAGTGCACATCAGGAGGCACACATATCAATGCTGGTCTTCTAGGAACATGCTCTGCTTTCTTCTGGATCAGTAATTATATAATATCTAACCGCTCCCATGCAAGAGGATTGTTTACTAAGAAATCGACGGCATTACAGAAAATGCACATTCCACCGATCTCGCTCTCTCCACTGATTTCCCCTCGCATTTGACCTCTGACCCCAACCTGCCTCGCTATCAAGTGTATTTATCGTATGCTACGTTATGTACAGAAATTTAATTATTTTCACGTCTACAATGTATTCTACCTGATATATTAACCAATTATTGTGTTATTTTCACGTTTTCAATACCTAGGATTTTGAAGATTATATCGAGTTCTCTTTCCATTTATGGTAAAATTTAGAATTCAATTTTGTTTGAATTGATAAAATCAATCATTATTGATTTAAATCAATTCTTATCGATCCTGAATCGACAAGACCACATTAAATCGAAATCCACAAACTGTCATGCAGAAACAATTTATGTCACTGTAATTCCAGAAAGTATATTTTAAAATATCCTATTGCTATCTATATATTCATATTTCCCTTTTTGTATTGGTGTTTTGTATATGGTTAGTGTGACCATCTGCGTGGATCTTGAAGTCTCACTAGAGAACTTTTTATGAGTGAGAACGTGTGAGTGAATAAAGATAATTGTTATTGTTGTCAAAACAGGTTCCGGAGACCCGGCTCCTCTAGGTTGAATGTTTCACGTGGATCAACTAACCTCGGACATCTTACAATTGTCAAGTGTATAGACGGTCTTAAGTTATTGAATGACATTGATTATTGACATATATAAAACACTCAGAAAAACTCTTAGAAAAGACTCAATTGTTTTCATTTTCGAAAGGTGAATGTATACACACGTCAAAAGCTTCCCCGTGTCTAGGCCTTTCATGCATTCCGCCTTCATGTGAATACTTCAACGAATGCATCTTTGTGAAGATTGTAGGTCAGGTTAAATGTTACGCTGTCATGCAGAACGATGTCACAGGAACATCATAATGCGCATTCTCTAAATCGTACAGACGTGTGTGACATGCACTCAGGCGCATACTTCCACAAAGGAGGTTTTATTTTTTTAAATGTTTCCACAAACGAAATATGTTGTATCTTATGAGTTGTTCCTAAATAAAACAGAAAACTATATCTCGTATTTGCCATAAGGCAACTGGATTTCACTCTTACAACTGAAGGGATGAATGCAAGACGTGAACTTGTCCTCTGTTTTTCAAACAGAACATGTCTTCATTGAATGCGCCGCTTCATTTTCATAACACTTCATTTATTCAATTACGAATTATTAACAAAACGCTTGATATGAACCATGCGCGTGTATATAAATGAACATTTGAATGTACATAGATATATATATATATATACAAATATACCTACCTAAGAAGGAAATAATCCATGTCAAATGAAGCTTTTGCATATTTACACACACGTGCACTGTCCAGTAAAGCTATACAAATGGAGCAATAAACCCTCTGCACGTCCGTGTGCACTACAGGCTATATCAATGTGCTGAATAACGTGTAATGTATACATACATATACACATTTGAGTAAGTTTGGGATCCGGGGATCGTCTAGCTGCTGTGAACGGGTCGCTAGCTCGCTGTGGATTAAATGTACTGTGCATAGCTTATATAAAGATCCTTGTTTTAAAAAGAGGCAGTCCTATCGGGTTTGTATTTCGTTTAAACGAAATCAAGGGGACATTCAGTTTATAAATGCAAGGTAATTTGTAATGATTATAACCAAACCCATTTAAACTTGTCAATAAGGGTAACATTCGATTTAAGGGTCGATTTATTATATTTGACAACCTGATACAGATGAGCGCACATTTGGTCAAACACAATAACAATGACACGTGAAGCCATTCATCAAGACACTGTGATTTAGGTTTTATGCTTGGTAAATTTAAATGTAAGGATATTCTATAAAAATATATGAATACAACATTTTTGGAGTCGACCGGACCGAAAGTCGACCGGACGGTTTCTTTAAGGCATAGTAGATGAATTTCACAATACTTCAAAACTCACCTTTTCAAAACTTACAGTTGCTTTCGTATTTTTTAGCAGGTTTAGATAAATAATATTCCACTTTGTGCCTCAAAAACCTCAAATATGACATCTTTTCCTTCTTACATGTTAATATCGTGTGTGTCCACTCTCACTACTAATGTATTATATAAGCTATAAGAATCTTTGCGATAAAGACCCTTTGCCTCTCATGTTTAACAGTAGTTGCAATCTATAAGAGAGTCCATTCTGATCACAAGGTGTCTATTTCAGGAAAAAGGATCCACGATCGGGCACAAATTCAACGAAATTTTCATATCAGGCCTAGGGTCATTCATAGCTGAATTTCAATGAGAGATATACACCGCTGAAACATAACATAGTTGTCATTGTTTTGGATGATAGATCGGGGATTTTAACGACATTCGATAACAAAATATGTTTCTTATGAAAATGCATGAAGGCAAGTACAGCATAATTCAT
This sequence comes from Steromphala cineraria, assembly GCA_916613615.1. NCBI lineage: Eukaryota > Metazoa > Mollusca > Gastropoda > Trochida > Trochidae > Steromphala > Steromphala cineraria. The sequence goes on along the minus strand of OU744728.1, from coordinate 64,890,258 downwards.
GATTTAAAGTGCTCTATTCATATACAAGGATATATATCGAGTCAAGCTGTCTCGCTGTCGGTCTTCAGCTGGACACATACTATTCTGAGGAAGGAAGCCACAGGTCACTCTCGCTTGATACAAGTGCTGGTTATGTGTAGGATAAAACATGACCCGCGGGCATTATTGAAATGTATGCCCGATGCCCGAGGGCATTTCTAGAATGAGGAGTTAGGGAGACTGGTTAGTTCTGAAGAGTTCCTTACGAGTCATTCTGTTGTATTGGAACAAAATTACATATTCGGATAAGAAATCATTTACGGCCACATACCGTATTCTATAAGTAGTGCTAACCACTGAGCAGTCTATAGCGATATGAGAACTTATAGCTTTGAATATAGTATAATTTCAATTTCTGCTGTGGAGATATAGTTGGGTTAAAAGTGTAAGCGATTAGTCATATGGGATTGTTAAATGTTCTTTAGATGCAAAACATAAACATAAACATAAACTGGCAATATACGTTTATTCAATGCATGGAACTGAAGGAGAACTTATACAATTACACTTTATTAATGATGAAGTTATGAAGTAGGCATATAAGTAGGTATATAAATAAGCTCAAAAATACAATAAAATTATTATCAGATTATCATTCCTTTCTCCTCAAATTCGATTGATGTTAACCATTCTTTGAAATCAAATGGAACACCATAGATATGTATCAATTATCTATAATATCTTTGTCACTATCCTAACATTTTTGAAAATGCAAAGACGACCTTCCGTCAAAAAAAGAAGCCAATAGTTCTCAACATTTGGCACAATATATTCTCCAATTGCCAACACAGACGTTTTTGTGCAAATCCTTACTTTAACCACCCGCTTTGTATATGAAAGACGCAAAATTTCTCACGATAGCAAGTTTATATTTCAAGTGTTTATTTACAACTAATATTAGTAGATGCATTCCTGCAGATGGTTACCGGTTCATCTCCCGGCTAGTATTTTCATCAAAGTCCTAACTGTTTTTAAAAGCTAGAGAAATATGAGTAAAAACACTTTGTTTATGATATAAATGTTTAAAATGTATTAGACATGGTTTCAAAACAGGTATATTAAATGTTCTACAAATTCAACATCATCACTAATACAATTTATTGAAATTGAATAAGCGTATAGTTTGTTCATGCATATCATATCATGTAATATATATTGTAATAGTATATTATATTTGTCATTAATAACGAAAATTGTAACATTTCAATTGATTTGTGCAGAACTCGTTAATCTGCCGTATCAAGTGAACACAACAAATTACCGAACTATAACTAATACTGCATAAACCTAAAGTTCCTGTAAAAATCAAGAATATCATTATTATAAAGCAAACATATTTCAGAAACTTTCTTATATATATATATATAGATGACACTTACAATCAAGTAACACAAAGATATGTTGTTGAAAAAGCCTATGTTGTCATGGTGAAATTGTTTATGTTGAATCTATAACAGGTTATCATGGACTTGGTATGTGCCTTTGTATTGGGTGACAATTAAGGACAGTTAAATTACACTTGGGAGACAGCCTTTTGTTCTCTCTCCATTATTTTTCTGTAATGGAGCGTTGCATTTTACTTCATGTTTTTCATCTATATTTCATATTTATTAAATTTTAAAGGTATGAAGTTTAAAAAGCATTTAAGAGAGTTTTTAAAGTTTAAAATTAAAGTCTGATAATATCCTCGTAACTCTCCATTCCTTGGCCTCAGAGCATTATTTTCATGGAATGGGGAGTTACTCGGACATTACACTATACAACTTGTGGACATAGAGGACGTACAAGGAAATAACCAGTGATGTATAATCCAAAACTTCAACATGAGATATATTGTTTTGAAATGATATTGTTAATGAATGGGTACTAATTAATCACTGAACCGAGGCGATTTGAGTCGGTTCTCTCTGTACACTATTAAAGGGAAATGCCTTTGTTAAGCATTGATATGTGATATGCATTTAAGTCCTATAGATGTGAGTTAAGTTACATGTTAACTTCTTTGAGAGGTATTTTAGAAGTTGGAACGAGACAATAATGCTGAGGAATATATGGATGACAACTTCTTTGTTCATTGTATGCGACGTTTCGACACAGATTCTTGTGTCGTTCTCAAGCAGAGGAAGAGTAATGATGTAGGGGCAAATAGTGTGGTGATGTAGGGGCAACTTACATGTTGTTTAACAGGATTATGGTTTAGTTTTCATAGTTAAGAAAGTAAAGGAAGCATCAAAATGTCAAATAAATTGAACAAATATCATTTTGGCACTCTTTTTGCCCGATGTAGCTCAGTCTACATTGGTGTAGTAGGGAATATCTATTTTACATTTCTTTGTTTCTTCCCTTTATTGTCATCCGAGAATATAATGACGTTTCTCTTAACATAGCGATTATAGTGTTATGCATTTATGTTTTTCAACTTCTGAAACAACTGGTGACGTAACCTAGATTTCTCATCGTACCTTCAATAATAGTACAGAAATCAATTAAAAGCAAAACCTTGGAAAATTTACTATTCGGAGAACCTATTATGGATATTTGAGATATATGCCTCCCAATATATAATTTGTTTCTTAGTGACTTCAACGTTACTTTAAGAGTTATTATGTTACAAGATTGTATGATTACTTGACTGAAAACAGGATCCGCTGATGGGAGCAGTTTCCTTATTCGTTTAAGTGATTGTCATTTTAATAACTGAACAATTGTGATAATTCTCAAGTATGTGTAAATATCCGATTCTCATTGGTAGTTTATTTAACGACCTAACAATATGTTGTTAACGTTTTAGTTAGAACCTTATTAAAATTCGAGATCGCTTATGGTGAGCTTGATCTGCCAGCAAACTTAAAACAATTAAACGATGAAACAATTATCGTACTTGCTAACAGTTGAAATGTCCCCAAACTTTTTAGTTTCGATAAGTTTAGATACGATTTAAATAGGTATTAAGTTACGAGATAATGTGGCGACAGATTGGTAGAAACCGGACCCGATCTATCAGCAATCGTTAAGATGCAAAAATGAAACAATGGAATTAGTTGAATAATTTCACCTAACGTTTTAATTTTCAATTAATATAAAATAACAATGTATGAAGTTACGAGATGTTGTGGCGACAGATTGGAGGAAACAGGATCTCGAGTAAGGCGTATTTCCCTTTCTAGTGGAAATGCGTCTTACGTAAACACTTGAACATGATACAATGTTACAATGTCTGTCTGTTTTTTCAATATCAACACGATGTATACAGATATTGTATTGTTGATATCATATCATAATTATGTCAATGATAATCCGTGAACCATAACTTCATTGAATACAAAAGTTACTTTGCAAACATGCATCGAGGTATATCGTTCTGGTTGAGGTGTTTATTAATGAAGTTTGAAGGCCACAGGCCCACTGAACATATCAATACAAAATATACACAAATATATATAATAAACATTAAATACATCAAGTTTTTTAGTGACGTTTTGTACTTTAAGGCAAAGAATATGAACTTGGATAACTGACATATTGTGGATTTTCTTTGAGTTGACATAAGGTAAATAAATTTAAAGTATGACGGATTTGTATAATAATAACTATCTAAGTACTTGACCCTCAGTTGTGAATATGCATTACAAATCATAATAAAGTGATACTCATTTTCTATAAACGTTAATCCTGATCTTGCACAGTAGAAACATGTTCTTTCATTTTCCTCTTCATTTTTATGACGTCCTGTTTCGATTCGGAGTTGGTGACAGCTACATCGGAATCGTGTGAGAGTTTGTTTAAAGGGTTTATCATTTATATATTGTAAATATGGTTCCAATTGTAGATTCATTTTAAAGGTAGAGTAAGTTCTTAATTTGGGTTTTTCAAAAAGATCATTATGCCATATTATTATGCTATATCATTCATACATATGAAATGTTCACTAGCTGACATGTTAACTAACGGGAAATGCCTTTATATTAAATACAAGCCAAATAAAGTCTAAAATAGAGAAGAGAGCTATTTCTGAAAATATTGAGGTCTTTGTGGCATTTTCATTTAATGATATTTTTTGAAAAATTTGACAGAGACATGTTCGTCAGTTTTTGTACGTAAATTATTAGTTATATCAATCTTTGTTTTAAACTTGTTTGTTTAGCAATCAGTTACTAATGTTAATCAAGACCTGTATAAAACAAACATTGTCACAAAAGGATCTTTACTGGAATTTTGCACAAATTCGTCTGCAAATCATAAACCATCGACAGGTTGTCTCCCTTGAGTAAATGTGTCATTCCGCGGAAGAAAAACAAATCTGATGCCAAAGGTATATCGATAAACGTTTGCTGAAACACATAAAACTCTCACTAAATCTAAAAACGCAGCATATCTATGTCACCCATACGATAGTTTGCAAACGTATTTAAGTTGGGCGTGATTTCCCTGAACTCAAGTTTCGTATAAAACTCAGTTCCAAGTACAGGATATAAAACGCACCGTAACGCGAGTAACATTCACTCTAAAGACAAATTTCCATACAATATCATTCACAATTATTGACAAAAGTATAAAGGGTTGAACATTAATTGTATCCGCGCAAACAATAATTGAATCCAACAAAAACATTTCTTGGCACTTTCTTCGCATAACTGTTTATATATTGGTGCACAAAATAACGCTGTGCATGAGAAAGATAGCCAGATACAGATACAGATATCAGAAACATGTATACATACATACTTGAAAGTAAAAACGTCACCGGCACGCGTCTCTGTGAGATGAAGGGTCACAATTGATAGAAAGAACAAATATATACTTCTCAAAAGAAATTAGGGAAAAAACTATATTTGTCGGATATGTTTCTACCATTGAAAAGATATGATTTCAAATTTCAAAGCGGGTATATTTTTTTAATGAGTTCAGTATATCTTGACCTAAACAACTATGTACAAAGAACAAGCCATTTTCAAACAAGAGTATGGATAATGGCGGTCTCATAAAAATAACCAATTCATGCTTGAAACAAGGTTGCATATAACTGTTTACGTCGCAATGCCATGGGACTTTCACGAGTTGGTTATGTATTAAACGTGTCTTGGCACATCCGTGAACAACTTGAGCTTTAACTCACTACCATCATGCTGCCGATTTCAATTAAAATTTCGTCATGGTCAAACGGAAGCAAATCAACCATGACAGAGCAAGAAATCTTTGTGGCCACGCAATGGTTCTTCCTCTATCAAGATGCCGTGAAGAAATATAGGTTTGTCCCTTAACCTTTTTGAGTGATATGTATGCACAACGATTTCAAACAGATACGGTAACACTGTCAGACGGAAGGAGCAGCGTTGGGGGGAAAACGTATTCAACTCATCATTCTCACATAAATAGAGAATACTAATCGACGTCCCGTTTGATAACATTTTTATGAAACGAGTGAATGATTTGGTATTCAACTAGATTAGCGTTTGCGGGACACCTCCGAAACTTGAGGTTTAGCCTTACCCTGTTCCGCCTTTTACAGGCCTCACCAAATTGGGCATTTTCTCGTGACCTTGACCTTTGACATTCAAGGTCACACAACCAATGAACACATCCAATTGAGTATGACATTAATGTAATGAAATACAGTGTTATAAGTTAAAACAATCCATTATCTCCATAATGTTGAACTTGCTGTGACCTTGACCTTTAACAGTTCGTACCTAAACTTTTTGAAAATTTCATACTTCCCAAGAGATAATATATACAAAATCTAAACTTCATAGCACAAAACCTTTTCAAATTATCGTGTTAACAGGGAATTTTGTAGTTATTTTATAACTTGTGACCTAGAGCTTTGACCTTGAAAGTGAACATGTCATATAGATTCCCTCATCCTGTCCTCAGGGTATAACGTATACGCTAACGCTCCACTTTCATATGAAAGTGGAGCGTTAGCGTATACGTTATACCCTGAGGACAGGATGAGATTCCCTGGAAGTGTTAACATTTAGACATGTTCTTGAGTTCTGAAAAGCTAAATGGGATAAAGTTATATCCAAATTGCACATTGCAATAACTCATATTTAATTACCTTGACCTTTGACCTTCAAGGTCACACACTCATTGAACACTTTTTATTGAGTATAACAATCATGTATTGATTAAAAGTGTTCATAGTTAAAATAAAGCATTTTGCTAAACCATGCTAAAGTCACGACCTTGCTGTGACCTTGACCGTTGATAGATTGTAGCCGAAACCTTTGCAAAATGTTTTACTTTTCCAAGGATGATATATACCAAGTTAGAGCTTCATAGCACAAAAACTTTTCAAGTTATTGTTTTTACAAGGAATTTTGTAGTGACTTTATAACTCGTGACCTTGACCTTTGACATTGAAAGTGAACATGTCATATTGATTCCCTGGAAGTGTAAACATTTAGACATGTTCATGAGTTCTGCTAAGCTAAATGGGACAAAGTTATACCCAAATTTGGTGCACATTGCAATAACTCATATTTAATTACCTTGACCTTTGACCTTCAAGGTCACACAATCATTTAACACTTTTTATTGAGTATAACAATCATGTACTGATAAAAAGTGTTCATAGTTAGAATAATTTAAGCATTTTCGTTAAACCATGCTAAAGTCATTACCCTGCTGTGACCTTGACCTTGGACGGATTGTAGTCAAAACCTTTTCATAATGTTTAACTTTTTTCCCAAGGATGATATATACCAAGTTAGAGCTTCATAGCACAAAAACTTTTCAAGTTATCGCGTTTACAAGGAATTCTTGGACCTTGAAAGTGACCGTGTCAAAATCCCCCGAGGTATGAGTAGTAAGTTATGAATAAGAGTTGTGGAAAGCTTAGTGGAAAAAAGTTATAGCTAGTTATACGAGTGCGGTGGCGGTGGCGGCGACGGCGGTGGAAACTTCACAAATTCTGATAGCAGCCCCGTCCTTAGACGGGGTTGCTAACTAGCAAAAGCGAGTTAAATACCTGTACCATTCACGAGTTTCATAAAAATGTTATTTAACGGGACAGAGTTTTGTATTTTATTTATTACCATGACTACTGGCTTAAATACATCGTCAAAAACAGAGAAATTCGCCCACAGGACCATCGCAGGCGGCCTGTTGACATTGTTAGGTCATGCTTAATGATTATGACGTCAGTACTACGTCACAATATTTGGTCAGCGTGTGATGTTACGGCACATATGTGTAATAACATGGTATATTTATTAAACTGCGATATTTTAAACAGGAAAGTAATACTAAGTTGTATGCACTTGTACAACAGGTGGTTGACATGAGTTAAAACAAGAGTCATCAGAAGATGACATATCCCACCGGTTCCACATGATCGTAAGATGTAAACCTTTGAAAGATAATTGTAAATTTTTCAAGCAAGGTTCATAATAGATTAGTATAAGCTAATATATATGAAACAAAACCTTTCATGAACAGAGTCCAAATAAGAGCCGTTTCCATGGAAATAATAAAAAATACAATTTTCAGAAATGTGAAAATATCAAAAGGCGTCACTTCAGTAGGTGGGCAATACACATGTAAAGTTTAAGAAAGATATGTGGACCGGTTTTATATATATGTAGGACTCAGGTCTGTGGCGGGTCTCTAATCCATGGCGGATTTCCTAATCTATGGCCAGTTTGATTGTTTTATTGTTTATTGACGTCATGTTTAGTGACGTCATTGACGGATGACGTCATAATCGCTAACTGTTAGCGTCGCCAGACGAAACCGCTGGGAAGGCAAGATATTTTCCAACAGAAAGAAAAAAAATTAGGCGCTATTGCCGTCCGAGATAGCATAATACCAATTGCATTATGTTACTTATTTCCTTCATACTGTCTATTTAAGCCTTGGAAAAATATCAGCTCTCCTTTGTAGCCCTTGAATTGCTTGCAACTGTCTTCTGTCATAAATTCGCTGAAGCTATCTTCTGAACAGAGTCCATATAAGAGCCGTTTCCATGGAAATAATAAAAAATAAAATTTTCTGAAATGTGAAAATATCAAAAGGCACCATTTCAGTAGGTGGGCAATACACATGTAAAGTTTCAGAAAGATATGTGGACCGATTTTTGAGTTCTGTTCCGGAAACGAAACCTTTCATGAACAGAGTCCAAATAAGAGCCGTTTCCATGGAAATAATAAAAAATAAAATTTTCAGAAATGTGAAAATATCAAAAGGCACCACTTCAGTAGGTGGGCAATACACATGTAAAGTTTCAGAAAGATATGTGGACCGGTTTTTGAGTTCTGCACCGGAAACGAAATGATTACGGACGGACGGACGGACATAGACAGAAAGGGCGATGACTATATCCCACGGTATTACATACCGGTGGGATAATAAAGGAATAAACCTGCCTCAAGTCTCTTCTCTCTTACAACAGAATTGTCGTTCATTCCGTCCTTTTGAAGTGTTGACAATGTGATGTTTTTGTGTGATATGGACAGTTTTCGGATTGTGTGCAGATGGTGCAGCTTCGAAGGGTGTGAATAGTATAACAGTGTTTAATTCTGAATTTGTTTCAAAATCCATGATTCAAATATAAAACTATATGCTACACTTTCACATGCTTTGTCGAGAGGTTAATTATATGCATGTTTAAAACATCTTCAACGCGGCAAAGTATGGACACAAAGTTCATCCAAGCAAGATGACGAGTAATAGTGAATGAAGTGCCATACAATCACTACAACCAGCAGAAAACGCACCAAGGATTGGACTGGCAGTGATGTACAGCAAGTGTACCAAAATTTACCATGTGAAATGACCACAAAACAAACCAAGAAACTTTAAAAGATGAGCCATGCCAACTTTAAAAATTGTTGTTACTTTTTTTCAATGAAATAAATAGAGGATATCTTTTGTTTTGAGCGTGATATCACTTCTCTTATCGAGTGACGGGGTAGAGCCAGTATTTTAACGAGAAAACTCAATCTCTCACCGCTTGTCATATAATAATAAAGTATATCAAACCAACAATGACATAATATCAGGGATTGATGGGTTTTCATTTCTTTGCTCCATGTACATGCTTGTACATCACTTGTTTTATAGAAAGCTCGATAATAATAGGGGCTGAAAGTCTCGTTCCGTACGACCTTCACCTTTGACTTCCGGGGAATGACTAAACAGCTCCGTGCTTGACGCGCGGCTGCGCAAAGCTGCGCTTTGTTGCGTCATAACGCGACACGGTTCCCAGTCTCTGGTAGCTGCGCTATGTTTTATCGTAGACTAATGATAATAGTTCTATCGTTATTCATCAATAAACAATGGCTTATTGTTTTTTCTTTTAGATGTAATCACATTAGCAGTGAACACTTATGCCATTTTAATTGATTTTCTGCAAGTTTTGTTTACAGTCACTTTGCACTTCGTTAAAATTCCGATGTTTCTGATTACACATATTCTAAATAACGCTTAGTCTACTATTTCGATTTAAGACACTTAAACGGAATAACTATAGTCCGAATTGGCTTAGAAATGTATTTATCTCATGTATAAGTTTTTTTTAAATTTCTATATGTACAAGAATCGATTCATTTTAATAAAGTTTTAAGTTTTAATTCATCCATCAATTTTTTATATACGATGTTCTTTCGGTCACTTTTTATCAGGGCCCAGATCAATCACCCAGTTCCACTGAGGCAATTTTTTTGTGTCTATGTAAAGAGATTTAGTTGGAAACTACCCCCTGACAGTAAAATATTTTCATATTTATTGTAACATGCACATATTATAACTATACTATCTATTAGTGTATAGTATTAAACATAACAACATTACAGGTTTTAAATTTAAAAACAATTGAATGATGAATTAAATAATTAAAATAAAATATAATATTTTCAGTGTTGATGTCATTATTTAACATCATAATGAAAAGGAAAAATTCTCCGCGAATGAACACCGCCCGAAGCCTCCATTACTTGGTTATATTATCATATAATCGAAAGCCGACGCCATGTATTTTTTCTTTATTTATATATACGTTATCTGTTTGCGCTGTGGAAAGTGTTACCCGCGATTTTCAAATACATAGAACATTTATACACCTGAGAACCAGGTTGTTCAACTTCACTTTTGGTCAAGATTGACTAAGTGTGTTCTCAATATTTCAGAGGGTCTTTTTTATCTTCAGACAATATTTAAAGGCATAATATAGCTTAATAAGTGTTTTTCCTGTTATTTTATGGATTTTATCTACAGCATATTCATGAACTGTTTAGTTTCAAACCATGCGAGTCCATTTGATCATGTGACATTGACACAGAACAGTGTGGAACTACGGAATTAATCAAAATTAAACAACTTATATTTTCATGTATCCAGGTTACTTAAACAACACTGGATCTGAGATCTTCACATACAAAATATGTCAAAATATACAGAAGATCAAGGGTATAAATGGGTATAACAACCTGAATCAATTTTTGGAAAACGTCCTCAGTCTATTATAAAGATAAAACATTAATACTGATTTTTTAGACAAGATATGAGTTTTTTACAAAAAAATGTTAATACTTGATCGGACTATTTTATACATGTATGCCAAATTTGTGTGAAATCAAATTATGCAATAAAATTATAAAATCATTTCAACCCTGTGACTCTTAAATTAACATTTTGAACAACGTGGTCCTCGTTTATTCAACTCTTAAACGGTACATAGTTTTTATTTCGTAAATTAAAAGATTTTCCATGCGCTCTCTTTCTAACTCTTTGCGATAGTCGTATTCTGGTTAAATATATCAAAATGATGCTATATACGTATTATGATTCTAAGCGTCACTCTAATCATTTCCGAATACAAGCCCATGTTGCCGAATAAAAGCCCGGGCTTCTATTTAATCCAAAAGTTCAGTTGTGAAAACCACATTTTCCGTATATATATATAGTGAACAAATTTTCAAATCCCGTCCCTGTATAATATCATTAGAATTATATGCGTATAGCGAACTAAATTCTTTGGTCCCTTGGAGTTCGTTATATTCGTGTTCTACTGCATATTAAAATCTGAACAATTAGATCGAAATAAATTAAATTATTAATTCACTCTAGTGGTTTGCAAACAAATGTTTCTCAATAAATTATTCATTACATAGCTTTTTTTATTTATAATCGGAACACGTACGGACTATATAAATACTATGTAAAATACTCACAGCACACAAAAAAAAAAAAAATCTTCAGTCATTTTTCATTATTCCACTTGTCCATCACAGTATTATTTAAACCATTTAAAATACTTTATCTTTATATTGATCATAAATTGTGTAATTTATTCACTAATAATTTAACTCTTTATTTAAGGCTTTTAAGTCAGGTCATCTTTGGTAATTAATTATATTTTTCGTTGCATGGGTTTTTTTTCTTACAATGTTGTGGGCTTATTTGCGTTAATCTAATTGGTGCTATAAAATCAAATATTTTTTCTTGACAAGACCTGAATTTATATCACAAGATCTTTATTTATTTAATTAGAAAATAATTAATAATTCTAAAACGAAATTTTTCACAATTTCTAAATAAATAATTGCAAAAGTCTTCTGCATAATCAATGATTTGTCTTTTCGGGAGGTGTAGTAAAATCAACACAAATAGCCTTATTATTATGGCTGTTTGTAAACATAAACGTAAACGAACATTAAGTCATTTGAACAGTGGACTAAAAAACAACCATTTTCGTAGGATATGTTTTCCATAAAAAAAATTAAAATGTTCAACACTGATGATATCTAAAAAATATGTCCAGACTCGATCTGTCTCAGATGTCACTGGGCCGGTCGCAAACTCGTCTGTCTGTGTCTTTTGAATTAACCGCGGATGTAACTATCTAATACTAGAAAAGTTTTCTATTAATTATGAAATATCCTTAATTTTCATCTTTTTGCCAAACAAAAAAATCAAATCTTATTTAGCCGGAATTAATATTTAAAAAAATAATCCTACAACGACTGAGTCGCGCTAGTAAACGACACACGCAGCCTTCTACAGAATCCAGGAAGTATGAATGATAAGGCAGTTTAAGTCTTGTTTTGCAGTTCTATGAAGGTCATCGATCGTTTCAAAGACTGATAATTATTATAAAGATATTAATTCCTTGTCGTTTGCAGGCGAAATTAATTAGAAATCATGAAATGAGCATTGCGCAGACGCGTAAATACCAAAAACTAGTTTGTTGAATTCCCCGGAAGTAAGGAATCTCGCAAGATCTCGTGACCTACTTACAGGCCCTATTACTGGTACCAACAAAGTGTATTGCAAATCTTTATCAACATTAATGTTTTTTTAAAGAACCGCTATCTTTGCAGTCTGATAAAAATTAACCTTGCTCTGAGGAATAAAATTTCTTAAAATATTGACTGACATGACATGAGCATTCCACATTTCTCACAATGCTGAACTTCTTGTCAAGAGCTACACTCCATTTTTCAACTCTTCAAACTGCACTTACTTTAAACCAAAAACACAAAAAACAAGTAAGATATCTAACACAACATTTTATTATTCATTCACACAGTGTGACAGAATATTCACAGATACTTGTACCAGATCGAAACAAAGATTTCCTGTTGATGCTAGTTGATAGTTCTGTCAGCACACAGCTAGGAGAGGGATAGTGGAGAGATAGTTCACTCCTCGTACCCGTCTGGGAGGGGGTTCAACTCGCTGTTGTGGAACAGGGTGTGGTTACCGTCGCCCCACGGGAACGGCTGAAATAGACATACACACAATACTTAACAACCATAGACATAATGCTATATCTTATAAACAAGTTGAGGATCTTGTACATGTAATTTAAACCAAGGGAATGGCTGGAATGGACAAATGCATTTAGGATACTTTACTTTTCTAAGTATTTTCACAATGGCGTAAATAATTTTTTGTAAATTCGTGTAAATAAAAAGAAAATTTGAAAGCATCACATTTCTTTCACATTGATGTACAAAGTTTGGTGAAATTGTAATGAAAATCTTCTGGTTGGGGGAAGGAGATTACTTTTTTCTCCTGTTGACAATTTCATGCATTATTCATACAAGCAAAATACTAATGTATAATTCTGGAAAGTCTCTAACAGCATAAAGTACAAATACTTGGTTGATGCATATATACAAAATGAACGATTCATAAATATTGATCAAGAAAAGATTAGCCTGGTGCTCTTATCTTGAAATAATGATAGCGTTTCAAATGATTGAGTTATTGTTTTACGCCGCTTGTGCAATATCTCAGCCATCAGAGGCGTGTCAAATGACTGACCAAACCCACCTTTGTCCTCTGTCTGAGATGGGCGTATGGTACAAACGCAGTTGGGTGGATGTGTGAGTCCTGAAAGATGAAGGCGTTGGCGTAGCAGACAGCCACTCCTGGCAGAGCAACCAGGAAACTCAGAATCTTCCACCGCTTAGTTCCACCTGGGGTATAATCATATCACAATTGAAATTTTAACCATTGTGTGATGTTGCAAGAGCCACTAAATGTTTTGGATTGATTAAAGCCATAGGTTGTTGTGTAATATTTCGCCAAGGGAGCAGCCAGATCATTCACAGACTGTCTCCTTATAGGCCTACAAACTAAAACGTTGATAAGCGCAGGAAAACGTGGCAAAGTCCACATTAAGCTTGGAAATGGGAACATAAACATATTCCCTCAACATTGAAACATAAAAATATATATCAAAACCCTGTCATGATTTATTTGTCCACCTCTTCGATTTTTGTTGCCTGCTTTAAAGTTTCCGGTGTTGAGGGATTATGTTTTTGTTGCCATTTTCGCAATATTTTCCTTACACATTTCGGCAGATTTGTTTGGTAAGCATGCCTAATGAATGATGCTTGCATATTCCACATTACGAGAAAACAGATCTGCTGTATTATGCTACCGGTAATTTATTAACAAAGTTGGTTGATGGAAAATGAGCATACCCTCATGTTACCTATTTAATGGTAATAAGAAATAAACTTATATGAAGTTGATCGCAGACAACAGCAACATTATGAACAGCAAAAATTTATGGTAGACATATTTTCACAACATTTAATGTCAACTTTACATTTTCTTTTATCATTTTGTTGATTTTGATTGCCATTTTTCAAACAGATGTCAAGTTTTACTAATTATTTTGGTTCTCCTGTTTACAAGGTATTTTCTTTGGTCAAATTATGATAAAACTGGCAATAACATAATGTGAAACTTAAGTAGATGGTATATAATAGCATTTAATAAATAGATGTCAAAAGTTTAGATGATTTATATTACCCATACTTTATTTTCACTATCAAAATATTTAGCAAAAATTATGAAATTTTGTTTAAGAAAAGAAATCTATGGCAACTCCGACTGGGTATTTAATTGGTATTAAGTTATATTTTCAAAGCAAAAGGACTTGCAAATCATGAATTTAAGTACTCTATATGACCAATTAAAGCAAAGAATAAGGATTAAAACCAAACATCACTTTATTTCCACTGGAAAGAACTGCAAAGTAGCAAAAATTATATAAGAAATAGCCTTTCTGTGACTCCAAATATTTCTTAAATACAACAGGCATAACCCTTGAAAATTATTACATTTAGGATATTGGTAACATGACCTTATTTTTAAGATTTTAAAACATTTGAAGGGATTTTTTTTTAAAAGCCTAAACAGTAAAGAGTATTTTTTTAAAAGCATGAAATATAGTTTGGTTTTCTTCACTCAAGTGAGGAGGTGAACAGATCAGGTTGACAAATGTTGACAGTTTTCTGCTTAGATTCTGTAGATCAACTAATCAAAAAAAAATTTAAATACCACAAAATGACCCTCGGAAAAAGGTTACTCTGAGGTATTTACAAATAATTCATAAAAAAATTTAGACATAAAAAACTTATTGTTAATTGATAAATTTCTTTGAGAAATATAGTAGACCATATATGTATGTATGCTGGCAAACAAATTCATATTTGGTTGTAAACAAAAAGTAATCTTCAGAAGGTTGTCAATAGCAGGTTGGGGAAATCCTGAAATCGACGTATTATACGTCAATCGACGTATAATAGTCCGATCTAGGTAGAATACCATACGTCGATCGGCGTATTTTGATTATTTTGGTCAGATGATTAATGTACGCCGTTTTCCGAGTATTCTGCAGGTGCCTAATCAAACACGCCATCTATCAAGTTGCCGATTATATGAAGTGCATCCATCACTTTTGCCGAATTTTGACGTCATGTTTGCATTTCAATTTGAATTAATTTCACAGTGATGACGTCAAAATTCGGCAAAAGTGATGGATGCACTTTTTTCTCAGCCTCCATACTTCGACTATGCGGCGGACTAATTTGTTAATTGGCACCAAAATACACTCATTTATCGAGTAGTACAACTTCCGGTTTTAAGAACACCAGTCGATGAAAAGTCAATGCTGCAGTTTATGTAAGTTTTGGAAACTTTAGGGCTGTTTTTGTGTTTTTATTTCCATTTTGACACTTTGTTCACGGACCGTGGTAATGTTCATTGCTGTCAAAGTCTAAAAGTAGAAGTTTAACAGTTTAAAACTTCATATAATCGGCAACGTGATAGATGGCGTGTTTGATTAGGCACCTGCCGAATACTCGGAAAACGGCGTACATTAATCATCTGATCAAAATACGCCAATCGACGTATGGTATTCTACCTAGATCGGACTATTATACGTCGATTGACGTATAATACGTCGATTTCAGGATTTCCCCAACCTGAATAGCTATAGTTACACTATTTGAATGTGAAGGTCAAACCAAGAACATTCTGCAAACTCATCATAAAGATAATAAAATTATAAGTTTCTAACTTGAGCTTTTGCGTAATCATTTCAACAACTTATCATGTGTTCGTTTGACAGACAAGAGACACAGACAAACACACACGCGAACAATGTCCTTGGTAACACCTCAGTGAAAGTGTGGAAACCATGTTCGCCCTTTGCCTTTGCACGTAGTAGTAACAATTATAAATATTAGCAAAGCGCGAACATTGTTCTAAATGATGTACATGAAAGATAGAAGGTTAATATTTGAATCATTAAAATGTTCTATGTACCAGCATGCTCCCCTGCCACAGCAGAGTGGCCCGAAGCGAACCTTCTTGTCAGTGCGCTGCCTAGTTTCGACGCCATCTTGTTGGACTGAATTATGTAAAAGCTGACTTGATTCTAAAACGAGAAAAAAATAATGAAATGTTTATTGAAAGGAAAGGGATTTGTAACATAATCTCATAACATCTTTAAAAAATCTACACTTAGACATGCCCCATTTGACCAAACCGATAAAACGTTCCAAAATCATGTTGAACCATTACTGACAAATTTATTTCCGTACTAGTGATAAGAATTAGTTTTGAAGTAAACCATGCGGACATCTTTAACATTCGGATATTCCGCTATGATGTTGATGTATCGAACAATACAATATAACATCATATTGCCGAATTTATCCGATATAGTGTAAATGAAAATGTTAGTCGATAAATTGAAATAAAATCGAATTTGATACATTTAACGAGGACTAAGAATATATTTATTTATATCTATATCAGTTAACGGTGCAGATTGAAATAACGTTTATTTCATTTTTTTAAAATCTCAAACTTGCAGAAAGACGTGTTTATCGGCTGGCACAACCTTTCAGAACAGGAAACGCGGTAACATCAATGGACGATGTGAAGTGATGATGTTTTCATGACATCTGTGAAAATGGAGACGAGCACTTGTTATTTTGAAAGTACTAAACAAACATAAAATCATGACACATCGGGATGGGAAACAGCCACGATAAAGCGCCACTCAGAAAGGCTTTGTCTGTTCCTGACACTCAGGTAACCGGGCTGAGACCATTTTCTAGAAAAATAAGACAAAGTTGCATAGATGGGGTGAATGCTAAATCATGTTTCTGAACATTTAGACGTACGGTATCAATGGTTATGATACATATACATTATAATGGTATTTAGGTCGCAATCAGAGCATGGATGTTTATTTGCTAATAATGTATGACTACTGACACCGTAACGCATTTTGCCCATCCTAAATTCAGATTACAAATTTTGGCTTTTCAGACATACTGTAATGGTTGAAAGTGCACTTACCAGGTGCTTGTGATTATCAACTACTATTCGTTACTTATGTTATTTCATATAAGCTAGGAACACTATTGACCAACTGGAATTCTAGACTAAAAGGCAATCGACAAATATCTTAGGTCAAAACATACAATCTAACAACAGGAACCAAACGGCTGAAACCAAAGTTTGAGAAAGAAATCGTTAAAAGCAGTCTGTTGCTAATTGATGGCACTTCACCCAGGTTTACTGATAATGATAGCATATACTGAGACGTTTATGGAACATTGCATTCACACATCAAGGAAGGTCCAAACTTCTTAAAACAGCTTATGATATGCCTCTCAATAAAGTTTTGATTTTTTTTTTATAGATAAGTAAATACTGGTTGGCAAAGACTGTCCATGTTTTCAAACCTATTTAATGAGTAACTAAATGTTCTGAAATGTTATTTTGTTTGATGTCAAAAAAGTTATCCAGGAAATCATTCTTTCTGTTCGTAAAGTTGATTCATGCTTTTGCATTATGTTCGACAAGTAATCAGCTAAGCATTAATTTGGTTATGAGTAATGAATTAGAATATGGTGATGAATAATGTGTTTTCAACTTGTGACTAACGACCTTCCAGAGTTTGTCAGCCAATGCATCGTTTGTGAGAGAAAAATCAAGGAGTTCACAGCGTCTCTTTCGCATTGGATCATCACGCGATGTAAGGAAGACAACGCCACGGCAAACTCGACCAGGACCCCCTCCACACTTATGGGGGGTTCCCCTAACAGAGGCGTTATTTCTGCCGGACTTTCCAGTTCGTGGTGATCTAGAAGAACAAGATTTTGAGGTATAATTCAAATTTTGGATTCAATGTTTGATAGCAGATTGCATCGTTGGCAGCTTGTAAATTTAAATTGATATTTAGTAAGTGAAAATTAGAGTTTTAGCGATTTTAGAGTATTTATTTTATTTTTTAATTATTTCTGCTTTGATATATGTTGAAATTGATGGTCTTTAAAATGTGTCTTATAGGTAAATGGTCTTTTTAATTTGGCCTGTTAAAGATGCTGAAGTTAAATATTTATAAATCAGGGCTCCAGATAAGGTGCGTATCTGCGTACGCATGGGCAATTTAGATTTACGCATAAATTAATAAAATTATGAAATCAATAAGTGACAGATACGCATGACTTCCTTAAAATAGGAGTCAGATTTTATTCACATGTGTAAAGGTAACTGTCAAATATTGATTTGGTTCAACATATATATGATGTTTTACATCTCGAATAGAATGTCCAGCTTAAACGAAGAGATTTTCAAATTTTTCGAATGAGCCTGCTGCCATCGATCTAATTATCATCCATGTTCGAGGAACACTTTTGATTACAGCAAGTCCCGACTACACGTTACTATCAAGAAAGTCTTGACTATGTTGTTCCTGTCATCAGTAAAGCAGGATCAGGGGTGCTAAGTTAACTTGTCCCTTCAGAAATAAAATGTTGAAATTGGTAAAATACTCCTTAGTTTTCATTCATTTGCTATTTAACTCCTCAATTTAAAATGTGATGAGTGAAATACTCCTCACGTTTTACATATGCTATTTCATTCCTCAATCTTAAATTTGATGAGTGAAATACGCATTATCTAGAGCCCTGTAAATGATATTTAGTAAGGAAAAATTGAAAGTGTCATGTCAATCTTGTTGAGTAAAGGGTGTACATAATGATTGTTGGTACTTTCCCAGGTGATTGAAGTCATTGCTAGAGGAGCTTATGGTAATGTGCTGAAGGCTCAACGGGAAGATGAGAAGAAGTTTTACGCAGTTAAGGTGATTATTTAGCTAATTTTCTAAAAAGTTCCAGAGTTACCAAACTATTATGCTCATTTTATCTGTTTATCGCTGACAATTTAGGTTTTATTTTGAGTGACTTATGCAATATTTGATTAAGATAAGGTTGTTGTATATTCTGAAGCTACAAACAAGGGTCCAATTAATGTTAGTTTATTGAAAACATTTAGTAGATCTTTGGTGAATGTTTTAATTATAGCATTGGCACACCTTAATGGTGCTAGAAAAGGTTTTACCCTTCAGACAAATGGCAGAAATTAATTCATTTATGTTGTATCCACAATTAATGATCAATTAAGTGCCTTATGGTTCTAGTAAAAGTTTGGTCTATATATATATATATATCTAATAGGATGTTCTGTGTATCTGCAGGTGCTAGCCAAGAACCAGATTATCGGTGAAAGTGCAATACAACAGTGCAAGGATGAAGCAGCAATACAGGTATATATCTGTATAAGGGCCGAGTATCATGGGAAATCTCATCATTCGATATGTATCACGATACAGACAGAAGATACAGAATGTATCACGATACATTGTTTGAACTATAACTAAAACTTTGTGCATATTTTGTGAAATATTCAAGATGGTGGAAATTTTGTGTTACGAGAGGATAAAAAATCGAAGATTAAAATGTTTTTTTTTCTTCAAAAACAGTTATTTATGAATCAGATTGCTTAATGCTTACTGAAGTTACAGTTACTGCACAACACTAGCTGGTTTTATAGTGTTCACTTAGTTTTTCTTTAATTTTTAAGTAAGTCAAATCTATTTTTAGTGTATCATGATACAGGAAGCTCACAATACAAATTAATAATCACGATTGTAACGTAGGTATCGATGAATCGTTACAGCCCTAATCTGTGTATGATTTATTGTCTTGTTACAAGGTCAAAGGTTTGTTCAACTTTCCAAGCAAGGCATTTATCTTGCAACTCTCAATCTTCGAGAATCAGCCATGCTGCATTTTCTAGCATTTTGTGTGACACCTCCTCGGCAAACTCCCCAGAATTTTGAGTGTCTGATCAAAAATGTTCTTGAGGTTATTTTGATTGTTGATAAGAGCACTGTGCTTAAACCACAAGTTTTGCCTAATTCAGCAAGCTTTAAATTGAGGTTAAAAGTTGTTTTTGAGTAGATTATGTTATTCATTACCAAACTTGAATTATGGCACAATTTTCATAACTTTCAATCTTTCAAGTTTCTAAATTGTTACTTGAAGCATCTATGTTCCATCATAAACATCATAAGTATAATTAATTGATGTGTACACCATTTACTGTAATATTTGATTTCGTATGTGATATGGATATAAGTTTGTTTGGCATTTGTTATTTGTATCATAATTACAATATAAAGCCAATATATTTTCAGTCCATGCTGGGAGATCATCCTTTCATTGTGAAACTCAACGAGTATTGGCAGTCCAAGAAGTATTTGTACATAGGTAAAAGTTCTCATCATTACTCATTTTGTAGGTCCAATTTAACTTACTATCAGTTACCATATTGCACCTAAATCAAATAATGAACAACAATGGCTTTTTCAAAAAAGCTCTTTCAATTGATTTAAAAACTGTCACTCCTATGTTTATTATTACAAAAATTATTGTCTCCAGAATAAAACACAGTTGTAAGACCTGCGGAAAAAATCAATTATGATTTAAAAGTCATGTAACCTGAAAAAGGCTACCGGGTAATACAATTGTTGATAAGCAGGATATGATAAACTCTAATGCTGAGGAATATATGGATGACAACTTCTTTGTTCATTGTATGCGACGTTTCAACACAGATCCTTTGCTTGAGAATGACACAAGAATCTGTGTCCAAACGTCGCATACAATGAACAAAGAAGTTGTCATCCATATATTCCTCAGCATTATTGTTAGCATTATTGTTATTCCAACTTCTAAAATGCCTCTCAAAGAAGTTATATGATAAACTCAGGGATTAGAATTATCTACTTATTGCCTGGTGTTTTACCTCTATATACATACATCGTTTATGTTACATTTGAACTGTTTAATTGGATGTATAGAGTGTAGACACAGGTGTAAATAAATGTCAAATGTCAATTTTCCTAATTGTTGATGTTGTCTTTTTCAGTTCTGGACTATGTCCCACATGGAGATCTGTTTTCCCTGTGGTCCTTCCACACCTTGTTCCCAGAGAGACTGGTACGAGTCTACATAGCAGAAATATCTATGGTCCTAGGTAGGTACCAAATACATATATGGATAAACTCTCATTGGGTGGTCAGTGTAACTACTATAGCTACCTTAACTTGGTTCAGTCTTAACTTGTTGCAGTCTTTGGGTTCATGACTCATATCCTCTCACAAGGAACTTTTTACTCCCCTTCATCTTGTCATAGCGCCACTGAGCATCTTAATGGTGGATATTAGGCGCTCTGTAAATGAATTATTATTATTATTATTTATCAAATTTCATTTGATATGATCATAGCTATGCATCCCATAACAAGACAAATAATCTTATATTTGACATATGGCCTTCCGCCAACAATTATGGATAGACTCTCATGGGATGGTCATTGTAACTATAGCCACTAACTTGTCATTTGGTTCATGATTCTTGCAATAAATTTGATCTGATATGATCATATCTGTGCATCCTCTAATTTTCAAAGACAAATAATCTTATATTTGACATATGGCCTTCTGCCAACAATTATTTTTGGTTTTGAACACATGATAGTACCTGAATCTGTACACTACGAAGAACTTAATTCACAATTATCTATGCAAAATAATTCTATTACAGTGAAATGTTCTGTTCTCTTGTAGATTACTTACATAATTCCGGTGTTATATACCGAGATTTGAAGGTGAGTATTACCTTCCAAGCTTTTTTAGCTCATCAGGACTGAAAGTCCAGATGGGCTTATGGCATGGCCCGTCGTCCGGCGTCCGTCCGTCCGTCGTCCGTCCGTAAACTTTTGACACTTTCGACTTCTCCTCATGAACCATACACATTAGAGAGCTGAAATTTTGTGTACAGGTACCTTAGCATATGGAGATTCTAATTTGTAACTTTGGTGACCCTGTGACCCCATTAGGGTCACAGGGGTCACAACCTTAAAAACCAATTCTCATCTTCTTCTCCAATTCCAAAAGGTCTAGAGAGTTAATATTGATATCTGCAGACTCCTTGGACAATGGGGATTCTAATTTGTAACTTTGTTGACCCTGTGACCCCCAAATAGGGTCACAGGGGTCACAACCTTAAAAAACTATTTTCATCTTCTTCTCAAGTTCCAAAAGGTCTAGAGAGCTGAAATTATATGTGCAGACTCCTTGGCCAATGGGGATTCTTAATTGTAGATTTCTTGACCCCCATGACCCCATTAGGGTCACAGGGGTCAAAATCTTAAAAACCTATTTTTCTCCATTAGATGACAGTCTATGGCAAATTTATTTCTCCTTGGATATTTTAGTGTGGACTTCTTTCACTGTCTGATATTGGCGATCTAGAAAGTGTTGAATAATAATAAATCATTTGGGTAAGGAAATTTATTCCGAAATAGTTACATTTGTTTTGTAATTTTTTTATAGGTTTTCTTGCAATAGGTAACATCAGTTTCATTTTTAGCTCATCTTGCCTGTATAAAGCAAACTTGATATGATGCCTGATGAGCTACAGAGCCAATGGCTCTATTTTTTACATTAGCAGGTTTAGGTCACATGATCTATACACTTCAAATAATGATATAACTCATGAGATGAATTAATACTTCTTAATAAATAGAAAATCATTTTGAATTGTATAAATGCAAAAACTGTTGAACATTTGACCATCACAGCATTCAGAACTTTTGCAATATGTGACTGCAACATTGATACAACTTTTGGAGAAATTATGCTTTACCTATTGTGTAAACATTGTTTTGATGAGATACTCGTTCATTAAGTGACAGCATTGTAACAATACTAATTATTCCTGTGATTTTGTATCTCTCATTGATGTTTCTATTGCAGATGGAGAATGTTCTTTTTGATCCTTTGGGTAAATATCACTTTTTAACAATATCTTTTTCTGATACTGACAATTGTTTAATAGCAAAAGGAAGACATTTATATATGTCACATCAGCCGCCACCATGTGTGACTCTCTCGCCGCATCAGCCGCCACCCACACGCCGCCATCACACTTTTTAGAACTCTCATTTTGTGTATAATAACTCTCTTACTATATCATATTTTCAACAATAACAACATAACAATGTTTTCTCATTTCCAATTTTTTAATGTACATAATTTTCATGCTCATTTTGTATACTGTAAATCAACAAATTAACGCGAGCGATTTATTAACGCGAAAAACGCGTCAGACACCAAGGCGCGATAATAAGTCGCGCGTTTTATAAACGCTTTTGTACACTAAACATGACATAAAATTCAACAAACACAAAATAATCAATCTATGTAGCTTTATTGAATAATTCCATATGATAAAAAGAGACAAAATAACAATAAACAATTTCAACATTTCATTCATTCGTTAATCTTTAGTGGGATGACACGTGTCAATGGACGTTTGAGCACTGTTAGTTACCAGTCAGTCTTTGTTTAAACTCAGCCGAGCATATCATTGGGGGAGTAGTACAACTACTAGTCAAGACGTAATCACCTAGTGTTTATTTAAGCACTTTCAACACCTTTGTCGGTATCCTTTGACTGTAGATTGGCTGCCACTTTGTCTGCGTACCACTCAGTGAATTGCTTCATGATTGCTTTCAACTCGCCATTGACCGACAGATCCATGGGTTGTAGCCAGGGATGCAGAATTATCGATAGATAAGTTTCTGAATATATATTATTTATAATATATTATAGTATATAATATACGCTGATAATAATGTTTTTTTTCCAACAAATTTTAAATTTATTATCTCACGTAAATAAACAGTTGAACATGTGGTAATTTGTGCTTTGGTTCGAGACTACAATTTCCTAGAAAACTACAACACGTGGAAAAATGCGCTATAGTTCGAGATTACATTTTCTTAGAAAACTAGAACACGTGACTCAAGTTTTTCAATTACGATAATAATTTTTATCAAAAACATTCCCATTACTAATGTTTATGATGAACATATAGTATCATTATATTCTATCACGTAATTAAGCCTTATATGATGTTCAGTTACGATAACAATTTTCAATGCGATCATTAAATATTCAAAATGGCGGCCATCGCTGCACATGCTAGTAATCTACATACCTGAAAAAAACATGACGTTCAAATTCTCTTTACTCAATACATGACACTGAGATGATCCAATAATTAAAGATAACAAGGTAATTATGGCGTTTGAATACAGGATTAGTTGTTTCATTGATGACCGGTTCGTGTTTTCATAACAATTATGACCGATACAAGCGGGGCACTTGGCCTTTATTGATTGCTTGTTAGCCTGATAATACCAGTAAATTGGGAGGTGATTTTGTAAACACTAATTATCGCCTGCTCGCGTTAATTAGTACACGCATTTGTGTTTGGTGGACGGCATTCGCGTTAATTAATACATGCGTTAATTTGTTGATTTACAGTATATATTGTAATATTTTGTTTGCACCGCATTTCGGCACCTTAGCCCTGTAATTTTCTATACTTCTCTGTACCGTTGTGAATCATTTATTTGATCCACAGCTTTGTCACTCCATGTCTACTTCAGGCATTAGCGTAGGTTAGCGCCGCTCTCCTCCTAGACATTTATATATGTATGTAGGTAAATAAGTATTGATTTAAAATGTAGTATACATGTGTCAATACTGTTCATGAGGTCTTATACCTTGTTAATCTGTTTAATGTTATTGTCTACCCAACAATTGCCCAGATTATCAATATTTTATAAATGAAAATAATGGGTGAAATTTTGGGGAATCATGAAGATAGTGATACAAAACTATTAAGTCAGTCTATCTTTAGCTTAGAATGAGTGAAATACAACAAATAAATCTCCTTTGCTTAGTCACAATATAACCCTGGCAGGCATTCAACATCATTTGTAGAGTTAAGATCTGTTATAGCTCATTATTATAACCCGCCACTAAGTGGAAGTGTGATATAGGTTTGGGCTCCGTCAGTCCATCCGTCTGAGTAATAAAGGACAGTTTTTCTCATAAACTATATAAGATAGGTTAACAAAACATTGCTGATTGTCTGATGGAGTTTGATTGTTTGAGAGTTATTGCCCTTGTTCCGTGTTTTTGAACTCTGTTCGAGTGTGTCATCAAAGTGGACAACTTTTCTCAGAAACTACTTAAAATTGCTTATCCAATCTTGCTCAGTGTGTCTTCATAGTATCAATACCTTCATGTTCAAACAGGTGTATGCAATTACATATTACTGAGTTACTGCCCATGTAGGACAATATTGAGACTTTAGTGAAAACTTATTTGGCGGGGAATGTTGATGACTATGTTTTCTTGTTTAGACATTGGTTATAATTAATTGTAGCCACTTCTTTTAACCTTATTCTTGTAATCTTATTTGATAATAAGTGTTTGTTTATGTGGTACCCAGTATATTTATCAATCAGAACTGAATCACAATGTGATGACAGTGATGTTGTTTGTCCCAGGTCACATACAGCTGATAGACTTCGGCCTGTCCAAGTGGTTACAGAAAGGGGAGAAGACAAGGACAATATGTGGTACCTTGCAGTATATGGGTACGTCTTGGATCCAGACAGACAGGCAGACAGTCAGACAGTCTTTATTCAGTATTCAAGGCCATGGCCCATATTACAATGACATATACAAATCCATGTGCTGCTGGTGGACTTGTTACAGAGCGGTACAATAACAGATTTCTGATTGTGTCTTTACGTTTTTAAAACCGGACTTGTGTGTTCTGGTACAAACATTAAACTGTATTTCTATAACTGAAATTGTTACAATTGACTCAATCTAACCACATCAATAACGTCTGTACTGATCAGAATGTCATAGCTGTACAGAAGTTCCTATCACTGAAAGACGTGTTTCAAATAAGGTGGTTTTCGTCAGTTTGTTTCATTTGGTATAGCCTATTTGAAGGGATACATTTCATTATAGATACTGTAAAATACTGGAGTATATAAAAAAGTAAGGCATCTTTTACAGCATTTAAAAGAAACATTTTTAGGAAACTTTTGGCTGTTTATCCATGAAAAACTACTCTTTCAAAACTATATCCCTACCACCAGTGTGTGATAAATTTTTTTTTTTTTACCATGATGAAGCATGTTAGTTACAATGCAGTAATGTTACAACGGTAGTATCTTTAGTTAAATGTACTGTTGCGCCCCTGCTAAGAGTGTTGTATTGTTGACAGCTCCTGAAGTTCTGTCGTCCTACCCGTACGGTCATCACGCTGACTGGTGGTCCCTGGGTATCCTCATGTACGTCATGCTGGCTGGCAAGGTGCGTTCTCTCATAGTCTCTTCTCTCCGATTCTCCTTGATAACACTACGTTATTACATCAATGTCAACCTTAACCTTTACATTGTGAATTGGCCTCTTTATTTCCCTTTGTTGATTATCATATATTTATGCAACAAACTGGCTGTAAGCCAACATTGCTTGACAAAGATTCCTTATGAAAAGATATCACATATTTCAAGATATCGCATACTATGAATGTAAAAATTGTCGCCAATATATTCCCTCTTCTTTGGAGAATTATCCCTTTACCTGTTAGATTTGTTTGACTATCATTGTGTGAAAAAAGCCTGGGAATATTTCAGATATCATAAGTACATTATTTGCTCATTCAGTTTTTGCCAAAACATTTTGGGTGAAAATCTTGAATTTGAAGTTTCAGAAGAAGCAATCTAATAATGATAAAATTATTTGAAATGTTTACTAGTTTGTACCTATTTTAGCAATATCATGTCTTATGTCTAGCAGTATCTGTATGTAATGATCCTGACATATGAATTTGTAAATACCCACATTTCTTGTCCAAAGTGAGGAATTCATGACCTTCAGAATTCATCAGACCAAAACTAATCCTGACCACCTTGTTGTGCTATTTGTTAAAGATAATGATCAGGGTTGTGCTTTTGACCGGTGATGAGTTTATTCATGAAATAATTTCATCAGTGGTAATATGAGTTCTCTTCATTGACCAATAACGACATTAAGCCCCAAATTACCTCCCCTATATTGACAGTACCCAGTAGAGGCAGCGCGGGACCACCGACAGATGGCGGAGAAGGTATACCAGTGTGACTTCCTCATGCTGGAGCGCATATCTAACGAGGCTCAGGATGTTGTACATAGGGTGGGTACCAGCACAGTAGATGTTAAACAATTATTGATTTCCAGCGAGGTTGATCCAATAATTTGTTGACCTTGGACACGTGATATGAACTGAGTTGAATATCACATGTTCAAGTACAACGAATCATTGGATCAAACCAAATCTGAAGTCTATGATTGTTTTATTATATGATAAATGTTCTTGAATTAGTTTTCTTCCGTGAAAGTAAGGGACATCACTCGAATGCTTGAAAATATAAAGGACATATCTCTAATTAATTAATTAGGGTAGGTACCAGCACATTAAGATATTTCTGTCTACGGACTTGGATGTGTGTAAGTTAAATGTGAAAGTATTACAGCTTAATGCAGCTTGTGGTTGAAAAATTGCAAAAGCTAGACTAAACATGAAGAATGTCACTATGATGCATATTACAGTATATTTCCGGCAAGCCGATTGGTCGAGAACCGGTCACGTGACAATCGACAGAAAGTGATATTGACTTGACCACCGTGACCCCGAGTCCGACCAAAAGTGATATTGACTTGAGTTACTAAAAATAGAGCCGATGATGTCATGCTATTGTTATCATGACGTCATTGACCCGTCCTCGCCAACAATCGAGCCCAAATGCCGCTCATTGCTGTAGTTTTCTATTCTTTTTGTTGTTTTAACCGAGACATAATAAAACAATTATGGACTGGTGATTTCGGTCAATACCTGTTTTTATAGACCCGAGGAAAACAATATCGACCTCGGACTTCGTCCTCGGTCAATATTGTTTTCCTCGGGTCTATAAAAACAGCTATTGACCTCATCACCAGTCTATAATTGTATAATATCTTGCAATGTGGCTCAGGGGTAGGACATAAAGGTAGTAGATCATTATTAACAATGCCTTGTGAATGTCTATTGAAATTTGATTATTTATTGTATAAAGAAAAACTTTTAACCTGATCAATCTGAGATTATCAATTTTTGGAAGAATATAAAATATCAAAATGAATAGAGAATACCTTGACTAATTCAAAGTTTATCTCATCGAGGGAGGTAAAAGTTTATACTTTGCGCCAAAAAGGACCAATTCCTTTCGTTGCCGGAGTAACAGTGTGACATCTTATGAGAATTTGTTACATCAGACCATTGTATCAGGACGTGAAACTTTTGAACTTGACGTCTATCAAGTGGTGATAAACTTTATCGTCACTCTGACTAAGGTTATCGCCACTGTAGCCAGTTTATTTCACTGATAGAACAGAGTGAGTCAATCATGATAAATATTGATATTAGTATGGGTTATTTTTTGAAATAACACCATCTTAAAAACGAAAAATCATCTTAATCTGTATTATTCTGTATCGAGTATAAAAAATCAAGATGAATTTTCTTCTAGATGGAGCACCTTCAGATAAAGATATCGAATTTTCTATGCTCGATGGCTATGTCGAGAGACATATTAGTTAGCTAAAGACTGAAAGTACATGACCAATCTGCACCAAATTTCGTGTACATTCTCTTCATATCATGTAGATGTGCCTTTTAGAGGTTTCAACTTCCTTAAAATCATGTATTTTTGGGTTTTCATGGCAACAGTTTAGATTTATTATTTTGAAGGGAAGGGTTAGTTTTTATGGCAAACTGAGTAGATGTTGATTAATTATTCACATAAATAAAAATCAAATGTAACCAAAACTTTCAGTTTATGTTGTTTTATATAAAAAATATGGTTTTCATTTGAGTTCTAAAAAGTCTATACGGTACAATGTATTTTCAAAAGAATTTAGTTGAAATGGTGTATGGAGGGAGACATCTGTTTTTACAAGTAGAAACACTTTCTATTTAATCTAGTAAAGTAGTCATAATGAGTGAGAGTGTTTGCATTTCAGGATGTATGGATTGAGATTTATGTTTTCAGTTGCTAACCAAGGCCCCTCAGAGAAGGATGGTTGATTTGGATACTATGCAGAATCTGGACTTCTTTAAAAATATCAACTTTACAGATATCATAGAGAAAAAAGTTCGTAGCATGATATTGAAGATTAGATTAGTAAGACACTGCCAATGGCTGAAATATCTCCCACTAGGATTTCAACAATAACTTAATAATAAAGCAATTTTTTAATTCAATTCCCCATTATCGTAAATTTCTTCCTTTTTTTCCTATCAATTTCTGTCTTATTTTTAAAGCAAATATATATTGAAATATAAATAAAAACTGATGCATCTTTATCTATTTGTTTGTTTGAGCTCAAGATTTATTAACTAAGAAACTGTGACAGCTCAGTAACTGGTCAGTATATTAGTTAGATTTACTCATGAATTAACAATACTATTCAAGAAAGTCATATAACATTTATTGCCTGTCATAATCCTATAAATAAGCATGCCACATTCCTCGTTACAGCAGTTTGATATAAATGAATCAAGTCACATCATAGGCAAATCAAAAAAGGGAAGTATTTGAAGTGAATGTGATGATTTGATCGTTCTTGTTCTGCAGCTATCTCCGATGGACGTTGTCCCCCAGGACTTCTTCCCCATGACAGGACTCAGCTGGGCTCCTCACTTTGTAGAGAAGGAAATGGAGGAGGCCTTCACAGGGGTAATCTCAATACAGTATTTGTCTCTGCAGTCTGATTAAAATCGACCGAGATTCGAGGAAAAAAAGTGTAAAAATATTGTCTCCAGTGGGGTTTTCCTCTCATTCACAGTCTGAAGGCACCCCTTTTACCCGCATGTTCTGAGCTCATCTAGCCAATCGTAAGGGGCGCATTAAAAGCTTCGATATCATGCAGGGGCAGGTAACTCCAGTGTACCATTCGTTATACATAATCGCCGCTAAACGCTATTTAAAAACGAGGATGTGATTTGATAGCTTATGACTGGGTTTGTCTGCGCTAAACTGGTCATAGGAACATGCAATTGTGGTGGGTGCATTCAGACTGAGACGGAAAGGATGTTCTGGCTGGTTCGAGCCCCGATAGAGACACTATTTTTAGCTCACCTTTACAAAGTAAATGTGAGCTTATGTCATGGCGCTTCGTCCGTCGTCCGTCTGTCTGTCCGTCTGTCCGTCCGTAAACTTTCAGGAAAAAGACTACTCCTCCTAAACGAATCCAGATATCATTCTGAAATTGTAGTATGTTATACCCATGGTGATTCCTCACAGAAAGGTAGATGTTTCAGTTTTGAGAATCCAAGATGGCCGCCACGGCGGCCATATTGAATTTTCAATTAGATTTCATGAAAAAGACTACTCCTCCTTTACCAATCCAGATACCATTCTGAAATTGTAGTATGTTATACCCATGGTGATTCCTCACAGAAAGGTAGACGTTTCGGTTTTGAGAATCCAAGATGGCCGTCATGGCAGCCATATTGAATTTTCAATTAGATTTCATGAAAAAGACTACTCCTCCTATACGAATCCAGATATCATTCTGAAATTGTAGTATGTTGTACCCATGGTGATTCCTCACAGAAAGGTAGATGTTTCAGTTTTGAGAATCCAAGATGGCCGCCATGGCAGCCATATTGAATTTTCAATTAGATTTCACGAAAAAGACTACTCCTCCTATACAAATCCAGATACCATTCTGAAATTGTAGTATGTTATACCCAAGGTGATTCCTCACAGAAAGGTAGATGTTTCAGTTTTGAGAATCCAAGATGGCTGCCATGGGAGCCATATTGAATTTTCAATTAGATTTCATGAAAAAGACTACTTCTCCTAAACCAATCTAGATATACTTTCTAAATTGTAGTATGTTATACCTATAGTGATTCCGCACAGAAAGGTAGACGTTTCAGTTTTGAGAATCCAAGATTGCCGCAAAAGCAGCCATATTGACTTTTCAGCTGCAATGACACATCATTATTATTAAATTTTAAGCTTTCATCAAGTGATCACTTGCATCAAATAAATTCTCTAATTTGAACTTACTAATCATAATATTATCTTGAATATGGAATATTTAAGATTGTCATGCAAGTTGTTCTATATTTTTAAGTGTTTTTAAAAAAAAATTAAGATATAAGACAAACATAATTAATTAATTTGCTTAAAATCTTCATGGCAACTAGCTGCAAAAACCCAATCACATTAAACATCATGTTAAATTTTAAACAATGGTATTTCCCTTATATTCCTTTAAATACCACACATAAGGGGTCAACCAGAGTTCAGATATGCCTCTAGAGTCCACAATGCTATTCTTATACACATCCTGATACAGGCTGCAAGCATCACAGTGTCAGCTGCTAGTCTGTTGCATAATCTGACCCAATTGATATGGTAGAGCATTATGCTATATGGCCATGTATATGCAATAAGAGTTATGGAAATTAGACTTGTATTCTCATGACAGTGATATGTTCTTTCTAAGAATAACAACTTACACAAAAGTTGTCATCAATAAGTTTTGTGTTTAGCAATCTTCATGATAAGTTGATGTGGAAAGAGTTATTTTGTATCAGGTTCCATTTCCTGTGTTTACTCATATTTGTTCCATTTCTATATATAGTTTTATTCTGTCAAAAAGGCCACAGGCCCACTGGACATAACATGTCAAAAGCAAAAACACAAAGTTTTTGTACCATTTCTATATCTAACAGAAGTTCTTCTTGACACAAAATCAATTTAGGACATAAGCTAACTATGTTTTGTGAAATTATATATATTTTTCACAACAATACATGTTCTCTCCCGTCAAGTTTTTAAATACCACACATAAGGGCTTAGCCAGAGTTCAGGTTTACATGCTCAGCACACTATTCTACTCCAAATACACAAAGCCAAATCCACAAATTGCTACCCTCTCCTTAAGGATCTGGGGCTAGCAGCCCCGCCTGCTTGTATGTTGCTTAGTTATCTTTACTTAATTGATAAATACAACATAATGATGTATGGCAATTATCATATCTAAGCAATGGACTTTATGGAAAGTATATAAATTGACTTTATGAAAAGTATACTTGTATTCTATTAATAATAATACTTTTTACAAATAACAATTTAAACAAGTCAAGAATCAGCTTTTGTGTACAACAATCTGCAAGATGAGTTAATATTAATAAGTCAAGAATCTGCTTTTATGTACAGTAATCTACATAAGTTATTGTAGAAAGAGGTAATTTGTATCAGGTTCCAGTTCCAATACCATATGTTTTATGAAAACCTGTAAAACTAAATGATAATTGTATCATGCTGAAGGGGCTCTGGGAACAACATGTCGTCATAGAAGTCATTATTTTTCAATTAGATTTCAGGCCAAGTACTTCTCCTACTAAATCAATTAAGATATCATTCTGAAAAGTGAGTATTTTTTTATATAGTGATTCCTGACAAAGACGCATTCATTTTATTATCAAGAATCCAAGAATACATTTCCTGGTCAATCAAATGAATGTGTTTATATTTGTATTGATGCACTTGTTGTAATATTTATCAACACTATAAATACAGTTACAAACAAATTTATGAATCATCTTTATGTGCGAACAGCCTGAACCATGAGTGTTTTAATAAATCCTTTTAAATAAAACATATAATGATATCAGTGGGTTACATAATTCCTGACACTTCATAAAAGGCCAAATAACATAGCCAGTGAGGGATCTGATTATGATCTGAACGATGATTATCTAGATAATTATAATGATCATTCAATTCAATCAAATCCTTTTCAAAAGCATTTAAAATGATTAAATTTGTTCACTCTCAACACTAACTGTTGTTTCCATGCAATTAATATTAAAATACTTCAATAAACATATTACTGAGTTGACCTCCAGATTATTTCTATAGCAAACCTCTCTTCTACCCCCCACCCCTTCTATCCCCCCTTCCCCTCCTCCCCTTTCCTCTCCTGTCCTTCCATTGCAAACCTCTCTTCTATCCCTCCTTTCCCCTCCTATCCTCAAGCCCCTCTCCTGCAACTCCCCTCTTAATATCTGTATTGCATACTGAATTAAGGGGAAGACACTCACATTATGGAATAACAGTAACTTACATAAGAGGATAAGTTACATAAGCTACATGCAGGTGCAAGAGGTCATCACAGGTCATCATATCTAGTAATTAGCATAAACCCCCATGTGGCTAGCCTATTCTGACCAATCAGATTGCACTAACATATGTCAAGGTTTAAGATATTCAGAAATCTTCAGTTAGAATCACATGAGACATTGACCTGGACAGTTTACTTTGGCAATTGGACTTATCACTAGCTGAATTTGTGATTTGTGTCAGAGGGATATATTCCAAATGTTTATGTGCATCTTTTTTTAGTTCTTTGGAAGTTGAGAGTGTGACTAATCTAAAATTGGATTAACCAGTTTGTTGACTTTTGTGATTGTGTTTGAAAACTTTGGTCAGAGTACTGTACAAGTACTTTTAAGAAAGAATTCTTGATATTTTCGGGACTATTTCTTGACTTCAAGAGTCACAAAACCTGTTATTATTGATTGACATTTAAATGAATACTCCTAAACCAATCAAGATAATGAAATTAATATGGATGCCCACATATAAGTAACAATTAGAAGATTAAAAAATACAAGATGGTCACCAATTCAGCCATAGATATACAAAAAAGTTATACAAAAACCTACTGCTTGTTAACAAATCATGATTTATTAACATTCTTGTATTAATGTTTGTTTGTGCTCTAATTTTTTCCAACAGAAGACTAGCATTTTAAAAGATACAAAAATCATGATGGCAGCCATAATCAATTATCATATAAAATATGGTTACACAATTAAACTATATTACCACATCATTCATTTTAAGGTGAGCTTCTGTACCCTCGGTACTTTTATTTATATTTAATTCCTCGGAGTACGGTCGATTTTAATCAGACTGTTTGTCTCTGCTACTTAGTGTTGAAAGTGTAAAGTGACACTGTATAACAGATATGACATAATTGCAATGTTTTTCAAATTTGAATAATATATGTATTATGTGATTCAGTCTTTCATGATTGGTTTGGCAAAGAATCAGAAGCTTATTTTTTTGTCTGGGCAATTGCAGAAAAACATTTCCTCTAGATCTTTTTCAAATTCTGAAGTGACAATTAGTGGTTCAAATAGATTAGTTTAAGCTTTGACTTGACTTGTTTTTTAGCTCACCTTTACAAAGTAAATGTGAGCTTATGTCATGGCGCTTCGTCCGTCGTCCGTCTGTCTGTCCGTCCGTCCGTCCGTCCGTCCGTCCGTCCGTCCGTCCGTCCGTCCGTCCGTCCGTAAACTTTCAGAAAAAAGACTACTCCTCCTAAACGAATCCAGATATCATTCTGAAATTGTAGTATGTTATACCAATGGTGATTCCTCACAGAAAGGTAGACGTTTCAGTTTTGAGAATCCAAGATGGCCGCCATGGCAGGCATATTGAATTTTCAATTAGATTTCACGAAAAAGACTACTCCTCCTAAACAAATCCAGATATCATTCTGAAATTGTAGTATGTTATACCCATGGTGATTCCTCACAGAAAGGTAGACGTTTCAGTTTTGAGAATCCAAGATGGCCGCCATTGCAGCCATATTGAATTTTCAATTAGATTTCACGAAAAAGACTACTCCTCCTAAACGAATCCAGATATCATTCTGAAATTGTAGTATGTTATACCAATGGTGATTCCTCACAGAAAGGTAGACGTTTCAGTTTTGAGAATCCAAGATGGCCGCTATGGCAGCCATATTGAATTTTCAATTAGATTTCAGGAAAAAGACTACTCCTCCTAATCGAATCCAGATATCATTCTGAAATTATAGTATGTTATACCCATGGTGATTCCTCACAGAAAGGTAGACATTTCAGTTTTGAGAATCAAAGATGGCCGCCATGGCAGCCATATTGAATTTTCAATTAGATTTCACGAAAAAGACTACACCTCCTAAACGAATGCAGATATCATTCTGAAATTGTAGTATGTTATACCCATGGTGATTCTTCACAGAAAAGTAGACGTTTCAGTTTTGAGAATCCAAGATGGCCGCTATGGCAGCCATATTGAATTTTCAATTAGATTTCATGAAAAGACTACTCTTTCTAAACCAATCTAGATATCATTCTGAAATTGTAGTATGTTATAACTATGGTGATTCCGCACAGAAAGGTAAACGTTTTTAGTTTTGAGAATCCAAGATGGCTGCAATAGCAGCCATATTGAATTTTCAATGAGATTTCATGAAAATGACTACTTCTCCTAAACCAATCTAGATATCATTTTCATATTGTAGTATGTTATACCTATAGTGATTCCTCCCACAAAGGTAGACGTTTCAGTTTTGAGAACCAAAGATGGCCGCGATAGCATCCATATTGACTTTTCAGCTGCAAATGACGCATCATTATTACTAAATTTTAAGCTTTCATCAAGTGATCACTCGCACTATATAAATTCTCTAATTTGAACTTACTAATCATAATATTATCTTGAATATGGAATATTTAAGATTGTCATGCAAGTTTTTCTATATTTCTAAGTGTTTCTAAAACATTAAGATGAAAGACAAACATAATTAATTAATTTGTTTAGAATATCTATGGAATTAGCTGCAAAAACCCAATGACATTAAACATCATGTTGAATTTTAAACCATGGTATCTCCCTTATATTCCTTTAAATACCACACAAAAGGGGTCAACCAGAGTTCAGATATTCCTTTTGAGTCTAATACACATCCCAATACAGGCTGCTAGCATCACAGTCTCAGCTGCTAGTCTGTTGCATAATCAACCTGACCCAATTGATAGGGTAGAGCATTATGCTATATTGCCATGTGTATGCAATAAGAGTTATGGAAATTAGACTTGTATTCTCATGACAGTGATATGTTCTTTCTAAGAATAACAACTTACACAAAACTTGTCAACAATAAACTTTGTGTTTAGCAATCTACATGATAAGTTGATGTGGAAAGAGTTATTTTGCATCAGGTTCCAGTTCCTGTGTTTTACTCATATTTGTACCATTTCTATATCTAACAGAAGTTCTTCTTGACACAAACTCAATTTAGGACATAAGCTAACTATATTTTTCACAACAATTCATGTTCTTTTCCGTCAAGTCTTTTAATACCACACATAAGGGCTTACCCAGAGTTCAGGTTTACATGCTTAGCACACTAGGATGCTTCTCCAAATATACGTACACAAAGCCAAATACACAAATTGCTACACTCTCCTTAAGGATCTGGGGCTAGCAGCCCTGCCTGCTTGTATATTGCATAGTAATCCTGACCTAATTGATAACTAGAACATAATGGACTTTATGGAAAGTATATAAATTGTCTTTATGAAAAGTATACTTGTATTCTATTAATAGTAATACTTTTTACAAATAACAATTTAAACAACTCAAGAATTAGGTTTTTGTGTACAACAATCTGCACGATGAGTTAATATTAACAAGTTAAGAATCTGCTTTTATGTTCAGTAATCTACATGATAAGTTAATAATAGAGGTATTTTGTATCAGGTTCCAGTTCCAATACCATATGTTTTATAAATACCTGTAAATATAAATGATAATTGTATCATGCTGAAGGGGTTCTGGGAACAACATGTCATCATAGAAGTCATTATTTTTCAATTAGATTTCAGGCCAAGTACTACTTCTACTAAATCAATTAAGATATCATTCTGAAAAGTGAGTATTTTTTTATATAGTGATTCCTGACAAAGACGCATTTATTTTATTATCAAGAATCCAAGATGGTCAATATGTCAATTATTTTGAATTTTCAATCAGATTTCATGAAATTCATTGAAAAGAATACATTTCCTGATCAATCAAATCAATGTCATTATATTTGTATTGATACGCTTGTTGTAATATTTATCAACACTATAAATACAGTTACAAAAAACTGTATGAATCATCTTTATCTGCGAACAGCCTGAAGCATGACTGTTTTAATAAATCCTTTCCGTTTTACATAATTCCTGACACTTCATATATGGCAAATAACATAGCCAGTGAGGGATAAATATACATTTTATAATCATCTATATCTGATTACGGTCTGAACAATGATTATCTAGATAATTATAATGATCATTCAATTCAAACAAATCCTTTTCAAAAGCATTTAAAATTATTAAATTTGTTCACTCCAAACACTAACTGTTAGGTTTTTTAGTCCTTTGTTCCCATGCATTTAATTTATTCCAAATTGAAAAATTTTGGTTGATGAATAACAAATTATCTTTTATTTTGTTTGTCATGCTAATAAAAGATATCATTTAATATTCATCTTCAAAACTAATTGAACAGCTGTCTGAACAATTTTTTATTTACAAAGTCTTTCACACCAATTCTCTCTGCTAGTTAAGATACTTCAATAAACATATTACTGAGTTGACCTCCAGATTATTTCCATTGCAAACCTCTCTTCTACCCCCACCCCTTCTATCCCCCCTTTCCCTCCTCCCCTTTTTTCTCCTGTCCTTCCCTTGCAAACCTCTCTTCTATCCCACATTCCTTCTATCCCCCCCCCCCCCCCCCCCCTTTCCCCATCTATCCTTCCAGCCCCTCTCCTGCAACTCTCCTCTAAAGAGTATCTGTATTGCATATTGAAATGAGGGGAGGACACTCACTATATAGAATAACAGTAACTTACATAAGAGGATAAGTTACATAAGCTACATGCAGGTGCAAGAGGTCATCATAGGTCATCATATCTAGTAATTAGCATAAACCCCCATGTTGCTAGCCTATTCTGACCAATCAGTTTGCACTATCATATGTCAAGATTTAAGATATTCAGAAATCTTCAGTTAGAATTACATGAGACATTGACCTGGACAGTTTACTTTGGCAATTGGACCTATCACTAGCTGAATTTGTGATTTGTGTCAGAGGGATATATTCCAAATGTTTATGTGCATCATCTTTTTAGTTTTTTGGAAGTTGAGAGTGTGACTAAATGAATACTCCTAAACCAATCAAGATATCATAATGAAATTAATACAGATGCCCACATAAAAGTAGCATTTTGAAGATTAAAAAGTCCAAGATGGTCACCAATTTAGCCATAGATATACAAAAAAGTTATACAAAAACCTACTGCTTGTTAACAAATCATGATTATATCATTCTTGTATTAATGTTTGTTCAAGCTCTAGTGGTTTCCAACAGAAGTATAGCATTTTAAAAGATAAAAAAATCATGATGGCAGCCATAATCAATTATCATATAAAAGATGGTTACACAATTAAACCATATTACCACATCATTCATTTTAAGGTGAGCTTCTGTACCCTCGGTACTTTTATTATATAATAAATCCAATTGACATTGTTACGTTTTTCAGTTTGATGGACAGGATGTTCAGTGGAACCTGCCAGAAGGAGCAACTCCAGTCTATGTTTGACCTAGTGACCTAGATAGAGCATGTGTCTGTGTCAAAGATTGCTCATCTTTACCGTCCTTGAGCCAATTCATTTTAAGCATGCTATGATGGAACTCATGATTTGTTGCAATATGTACGAGGAAAAGCACATTGATAAAAGATGTGAAGGTCTGTGTGAAACGTCCAGCAGGATAACTCTGTGACACTCTTTGGGCAGATCCATTGGAGGAATGTGGAAACCAAATTGTGATGTGTGCTCATGATATGCAATAACTAAGAGATGTGCGGTTGCAAAAGAGAAACAAATTTGCAGAATGAAGTTTGAAAGTAAAAAACTGCCCGGGTGATATTTGATCTGGAAGGACATAGCTATAAATCAAAATGCAATAGTTTAGACCAACTGTATGTACAAGACATTTTTAAAAATGTGATGATACATGATTGAACTTATATAGATTGAGATTCAGAAGACCAGCTACCTAAGACATTTGAGAAAATGTGTTTACGTCAAGCTCAAACATACCCTGGCTCCAATTTTCCAGGCCTAAGTCACAAGATTTATACCTCAAACAATGATTTATAAAGAGACTGCTGTTTAAAACCTCCTGGCTAGGCTGCCTGACGATAGTCGCATGTAACACAATAAACAGTGATATATTTAGAGGAAGATAATAGAAAACTATTCTGTAGACAATTCAAAACAAAACTATTACAGGGATTGGGAAAGACACCTTTTGCAATGGGCCATTTTCAGGGTTTTTAGTAATTTTCTGAATCTCAAATGGGCCATTGCTCATATGTCATTAGTAAATTTCTAAATTTCAATGGGCCATTTCTTCACCTAATGTGCAAAATTGCCCATGGCCCCTGCCTTTCCAAATCCTTGCTTATATATTAGGTAGTGAGCTTTGATTTAGTTAATATGTTTCCATTTCACAAAAACATGAAAGAAAGATTAATGTGGCTTTGTTAACATGACAATTCCTTTTTACTTTCAACATGATAATGCTTTATTATTTTCCCAGAACATTAATAAGGATCAACTTTATGAGAATAATACAAAGATTTCTCTCCATGGAATGAAATTAGTTTTTAAGTGTTTTCCTTTGATTGTTGCGTTTAAACTTTGGCAGCATTTTTAGTGTGATTATGCAATTTGTGTATGATTATTATGATTCAATGGTATGTGATTGAGTTTTCCTTTCCTTAATTGAATATTAAAAGTCTTAAGTGAATAGAGACTTGAGGGTTGAATCTTTGACATGCAATTGTTGACATTTTAAAGCTAAAAAAGTTTCTGCTTATTTTTAACTGTTTATAGATTGTTATGTTTTCTCACTCAGCATTGACATCTTCCATTCCTGAGCTTTACAACTCAGCATGTACCAAATAGTGGAATACATGACCGGTTATGTTTGTTTGTGTTGTCCTTGATAATCCTTGGTTCAGTCTCTGAAGGTTTCAACAAGAATTTACAAAGTCTTGAAGTAAGGTATTTGATGTTGATAAAGCCTTGCACTTTATTTTGGCCATTCAAATCCTTGAAATTACTAAAAACAAATAACATTTGAAAGAATTTGAAAATTACAAGAAAGGGTAAAGTTTTAAGTGACCCGAGTTTGATGTTGCAAAGTAAACACAAACAAAATTGCTTTAAAATTATTGATTCTAAGCTTGAAAAATGCTGTATGTACACGGTTTGAATCAAATACACAAAGGGTCCAATAGAACTGGTAATTGTACGCAAATTGGGTTCAGACAGATTGTACTGGGTGATTGATGATGCATGATCACTGGAAGATAAAACGTTTGTGCACTTTTAAAGTGTTTAATTTGTGTTGATTGATGATAAGATGTGCATGTAAGTAATTGGGGAAGCTAATGTGAGATCATTGAATTGTTAAGTCATCTCAGATTGTCAGAATGTGCCATGTGATATATTCTTCCCTTCACCTCCATGCATGTCCGGTTTAGGGATGAAAGTGAAGCATACACATGTCATTAATTGATAAGGAAAGAATCCTCACGTAACGCATATCAAAATCATGATTTGTCATTGAGGTATCGCCCATATCCAGATCACCAGGACCATTTTGATAATAATAATATGCATATTTATTTGGCGCCCAATCCACCTCGACAGACATGCTCAAGGCATTTATATCAACAAAGTTAGATAAGATTGGTTAACTGGTGTCAGGACTCAGGAATGTGAAAGAATTGATATATCAAACAATTTGTCAAACTAAAAAGGTTAATAAACTAATCATGTATAGAAAGGAGGAGAGTGTAGTAGAAAGAAAGAGTGAGAAAGGGAAGGATGGAAGGAAGCAAACAAAGGATGAAATATCAGTTCTTTTCGAAATGATGGAACAGATTTGAAATGTCTTGGAACTGATATATATATATATATTATATGTGTGTCTGTGTTTTTGAAAATAATCCACATTTGTGTTATTTCAATGTTTTCATTGTACATATCATTATCCAATCAAAGCTAGATGTGT
Organism: Steromphala cineraria; assembly: GCA_916613615.1. Classification (NCBI taxonomy): domain Eukaryota; kingdom Metazoa; phylum Mollusca; class Gastropoda; order Trochida; family Trochidae; genus Steromphala; species Steromphala cineraria. Next base: position 64,849,152 of record OU744728.1, on the reverse strand, counting down.
ATCTATACCCATATACTTACTATGATGTGTTGTGATTTAGCTTGGTAGATGCATGCTCAGAGAGACTCCATCAACCGTTGAGGTATTATTTTACCTTATAGTATACATTATGTAAAATATGAATATTTATTTTTTCTTCCAAAAGCATACTCCACACATGATGTTGCCCGTGGGATCTCTCCTAAGAGTTCTTGTTTTACAGGATTATTACCTATCCCCTGCAGTTGTTAAGTACATGACATAACAATTGTTTTTCATCCCCAAGTTGTGACATTACAATGCTATGACATTACTACATTGGAAGTCTTATGGTTGTGCAGTGTTCAGAAGTGGAATATTTTCAAGGAAATGTACTGTTACTGATTTGGATGTTAGCATCTTTTCCTCGTGTCTTCTGATAAATATATCAGTACTGGACAATGAAAGTAAAAATATCCTCTGTATGCCTTGGATACTTCTAACTTTAATTAAATCTTTTTGATATGTCTAATGTCAGAAGACACTTTAGCAACATTAATGCTATCATTGCATTAAAATGTTAATTAATAAAAGGTTTGCATTGTACACAGCGATTATATACTATTTCATTGCAAAATTTAATTTTGCCAAATAATCATAAAAACCAGAGTTTCCCTTTTCAATAAACAATATTAACTCTTAACAGACTTTAAACATTGAATTTTAACCCAAAATAATGAAACAATTCCAGTAATACTACCTCTGAGTGACTGGTGTAGAGAGGCCATCATTACCTGACTGGAGCAGCTGTTTGTGAAAATATGGTTCAACTAAACTTATTATTAATTGTTGAGATTTCTAATTATCTAATGTACATCAACAAGAATAAAGGAGAAAATCAGTCTGTGGATATTTTGTCCAATCAAGTAAGTTGATATATTGTTGCTCGTGAAGACTTAAACCAACCAGACCCCACCCCATTAGTCAAAGGAAACTTTCTTCTTTTGGAAATGCCAACCTGCGGATATCTTGAATTGCTGTTATTTCTGTAGGCTTGTAGCAAGGGACGTCACATTGTCTATAATGTCATAATTTTATAGGTCGTAAATGGAATATTTTGAACTTATTTAAGTTTAACATTGCAAAAATTAACCCTTACTCTCGAATTGAATTCCTTTATATTGCTTTCTTACTTGTGAACTTATGTACAATACTCCAGTCTGATTAAAATCAACTGTGCACCGAGGAATAATATATAAAAAATATTGTCTCTATCGGGTTCGAACCAGTCGGGATATCCACTCCGTCTCGGTCTGAATGCACCCACCTCTATCGCATGTTGCTATAACTAGTTTAGCACAGACAAACCAAGTCATAAGCTATCCAATCATATCCTCGTTTTTAAATAGTGTTAAGCGGCGATTATGTATAACGAATGGTACAATGGAGTTACCTGCCCCTAGCATTGTATCGAAAGCTTTTGCTGCGCTCATTGTGATTGGCTAGATGAGCTTGCGTCAGAACATGCGGGTAATAGGGGTGCCTTCAGACTATGAATGAGAGGAAAGCCGGGCTGGTTGAAGTTCGAACCCCACTAGAGATGATATTTTTACACTTTTTTCCTCGAATCACAGTCTGTACAATACTTTAAAATAGTCAAGTGCTGTCAAGGACACAATAGTAGCCTCATGTCTGTGATATCTTTGAGGTAGGTGTTCAATAGTTCATGAGATATCTAAAACAATCATTTAAAACCGGTCTCTTAATGCCCAAAACAAAAGGTCAAGAGCTTTAATACTATTATGTTGAGAAGAAAATTATTTAAAACTTATTGACATGGTTAGTGCATTAACATTCTTTAAAAAGCAAGAGCTTTCCTGATTTACTTTTATTCAATTTTATTTTATATGTTATGATATGATGTTTTTAAGCAATCAAATTTTTCCAGACCAATGCCTCTAATCACACTGTAGACGTCACATTACATAAAGACAAAAGTGTTCCTGATTGTATTGTAACATAACATAAGTGGAAAGGTAACTTATATAGGAACTTATCTATCTGTTAGATATCACATAAGTTGTTTGATTATAAGGGCATTGAAACTTGACTGACAAATGAAAAGGAACCTTTAAGGGTCAGTAGCACATTAAGGGGTTATAAAGTTATGTCAGAAAAATGAAAATAAATCGTTCCAATTGAAAGACAAACTAAATGATGTAGAAATAAATCAAATATAAAATGTAAAGTTTGGCAATGCTAATTTTTTTCTTTCACAAAATGAATTAAAGGTGTTCACATAAAAATGGCCGCCAATGGGAAATTTGTTCTCTGACTATGGATAATTGGCATGTGTTAATGAGACTTTTGACACTATCAAAACAATACATTTAGCATTGACATACAATTATACGTTAAACATTGAAAATGTAAAATTTAAAACAAATGTGCTACTGCCCCTTTAAGATATATATCTTTATGATTGTTTAGTTGTTTGATTTAAAGGGCATTGATGTAACCTGCAAACTTATGATTTATTGTGTTTTGATTTTTTGACATTTTATGTTTCTAAAGGATTTTTAGAATGACAGTACCGCACTGTTTCTCTGTTTTAATCTTACTTTGAATTTTATTGATGTAAACAACACAAGAATATTTTACCATAAATGTCATTTCTTGTTTTTTTATTAATCTTTGAACATGATACGGTAGGAACTGTAAATCAGAAAACTTTATTTTAGTTATATAAAATAATAAATTGAATATCAATTTTAATAGAAACTAAGATGTTTTGAATGTTTCATTAAAGATGTATGAATAGACTTGTGCATTGTAATTAATTGATTTTTATTTGATAACTATACATCCATTCACCCATTTTTTGTGTGAAGAATATAGAACATGTTTTTCCATTTCAACTTGATAAAGGTGGAGTTCATTTATGTAAAGGTATTATAAATGTTTTTGCATAATAGATTATTATGACATTGTGATCAATTGATTAATGAAGAATTTGTTGATAGGCATTACCGAAAATCCTCCATTAATTCGACATCTCCAATAATTCAAACACATTATTTTTTTCTAAAATTTCAACCAAGTGCCAACATTTTTTAAAGTTAATGCTTGTATGATTCAACCATTGTTTAAAATCATTGATTAATTTGCAACAAAGAAATAATAGTAAAGTGTAATCATTAATTAACTGCAGTAATTAATTTTGGAAATCTTGATATGACATCAATGTCCTTATGTGGTCCTTTATCCAAACTTGGCAATAAAATGAACCATATGGTTGATATTTGCATCTAGCATTTGAACCATATGTTGAATGAGAGGTCAAAGTTGAAATAGTCTAACCATGAATGTTTTGGAAACTTTGAAGGTCGAATTAATAGAGAGAAAATGGTACTTCAATATATTAGTATTTTGATGCAAAAAACTAGATATGTATGTATTGGTTGTGATTTTTCAAAGTGGTTAGATATTTAACATCAAATTATGGACTTGATAATTGAGATTGCATCAAGATCTTGGTTTTTCTTTCCAAGAATTTTCCTCACAATATGTCAGTCTTTATCAATTTGTGACTAATAAATATATGTGATATTTTTCGTTTAATTCTAATCAGCATTATTTGACCTAAATGTCTTTAGTAAGAAGTAACTAAGTGAAAATTAAGTTTATACCCTCATAAAATGGTTACTGTCATGTTCAATGGGAATATCAAAATGATATGATTCATGTTCTTCCAATGTTTAACAAGGCTAAGAGTTGATCACATAATGGACACCTCCAGCATGTGTTTAATCCATCCCCCAAATTCTTGTCATGAAGTACCTGTCCTGTACCATTCATATCATTTACAGTGAATCTCTGTACCCTCTGACAACTTCTGCTAGGTAAGCAAATAATTGGTGACTGTACCACAATTACTAGACATCACTTTTCAAATTAAAATATAAATTGTTTATGCTCTGAGATATTATGAGGAAAATTGGTTTTTGTAAAACCTTTATTGAATTCAAAATTAATATAGACTTCTCTTACCTAAGCCTTGGATAGTGTCTGCATAAAAAGAAGTTACTTTAAAGTTTATGACACAGTACTCTAATGTTATCATGGGATGTTTTTAAAGTTGATACTTCATATTTTAAAAAAACCATGGCTATCTAAAAGCTATCCTTTTGAACTCTGGTGGTTCAATCTTCTAAGAGGGTCGCAACCTGAGGTAAGATATTGAATAAACAATAACTGCATTGTTATTTCCATCTAAGACGTTTTTGGTGCTGAATGTTCTGAAGGTTTTATAACTTCCTTTTCCAAACTGACAAGCTAGAAATGATGTGTTGTTTATGTTAGATGTTTATTTTTAGATATAGGGCAATGTTGTTGATAATCAAGCCTTAACAACATCACCTTTTACAGGATTTTGAAGTTGTTATTTACTTTACTGATTTACCAAGTCATTTTAGAAGAGTATCACTTGTTCCTGTACACATAGCCAGTCTGTACCATCATGTATTGACCATTGAATAAATCATCTTATTTATGATCAACTTTGTTCAAGTATTTTCTACTGAATTACTGATAAAACTAATATATTGTACCAGGACTGCTAATTGGCTAACGTTATTACCCTGAAAGAATGAAAGAATACGAGGTAACTACTAAGCTCTTAAAGGGGGTTTCCAACTTCTAATTTTTAACTTCCAGTATTTTATTAGTGAGGCCCCGAGAGGGTCGGACAGGGCTCGCTAAAAAAACACTGGACATTCAAAATTAGAAGTTGGAGACCCCCTTTAAGGCTGTACCTATATTTGTATTAGACAGTTGGGACAATGTTTTTTTATTATTGAAATGAGCGCTGTCCTTTCGTCCGTCTGTTTGTCCGTCTCTCCCGATTTTGTTTCCGGAACTCGAAAACCATGGACTTACCTCAATGAAACTTGGTATATGCAATGGTCAGCATTTGGAGATAGGCCTTTTGGGGTTTTCAACTTTTTCGGATTTTTATTTTAGCCGTTTCCATGGAAACATAACAAAGTTTTTTTTAGCTCACCTTTACGAAGTAAATGTGAGCTTATGTCATGGCGCTTCGTCCGTTGTCCGTCTGTCTGTCCGTCCGTCTGTCCGTCCGTCCGTCCGTCCGTCTGTCCGTCCGTCCGTCCGTAAACTTTCAGGAAAAAGACTACTCCTCCTAAACAAATCCAGATATCATTCTGAAATTGTAGTATGTTATACCCATGGTGATTCCTCACAGAAAGGTAGACGTTTCAGTTTTGATAATCCAAGATGGCCGCCATGGCAGCCATATTGAATTTTCAATTAGAATTCAGGAAAAAGACTACTCCTCCTAAACAAATCCAGATATCATTCTGAAATTGTAGTATGTTATACCCATGGTGATTCCTCACAGAAAGGTAGACGTTTCAGTTTTGATAAATCCAAGATGGCCGCCATGGCAGCCATATTGAATTTTCAATTAGATTTCAGGAAAAAGACTACTCCTCCTAAACGAATGCAGATATCATTCTGAAATTGTAGTATGTTATACCCATGGTGATTCCTCACAGAAAGATAGACGTTTCAGTTTTGAGAATCCAAGATGGCCGCCATGACAGCCATATTGAATTTTCAATTAGATTTCATGAAAAAGACTACTCCTTCTTCAGATATAATTCTGAAATTCTATTATGTTATACCCATGGTGATTCCTCACAGAAAGGTAGACGTTTCAGTTTTGAGAATCCAAGATGGCCGCCATGACAGCCATATTGAATTTTCAATTAGATTTCATGAAAAAGACTACTCCTTCTAAACGAATACAGATATCATTCTGAAATTGTAGTATGTTATACCTATGGTGATTCCGCACAGAAAGGTAGACGTTAAAGTTTTGAGAATCCAATATGGCCGCCATGGCAGCCATATTGAATTTTCAATTAGATTTCATGACAAAGACTATTTCTCCTAAACCAATCTAGATATCATTTTTATATTGTAGTATGTTATACCTATAGTGATTCCTCACAGAAAGGTAGACGTTTCAGTTTTGAGAATCCAAGATGGCCGCCATGACAGCCATATTGAATTTTCAATTAGATTTCATGAAAAAGACTACTCCTTCTTCAGATATCATTCTGAAATTGTATTATGTTATACCCATGGTGATTCCTCACAGAAAGGTAGACGTTTCAGTTTTGAGAATCCAAGATGGCCGCCATGACAGCCATATTGAATTTTCAATTAGATTTCATGAAAAAGAATACTCCTTCTAAACGAATACAGATATCATTCTGAAATTGTAGTATGTTATACCTATGGTGATTCCGCACAGAAAGGTAGAAGTTAAAGTTTTGAGAATCCAATATGGCCGCCATGGCAGCCATATTGAATTTTCAATTAGATTTCATGACAAAGACTATTTCTCCTAAACCAATCTAGATATCATTTTTATATTGTAGTATGTTATACCTATAGTGATTCCTCACAGAAAGGTAGACGTTTCAGTTTTGAGAATCAAAGATGGCCGCCATGGCAGCCATATTGACTTTTCAGCTGCAGAGGACACATCATTATTACTAAATTGTGATCACTCGCACTATATAAATTCTCTAATTTGAACTTACTAATCATAATATTATCTTGAAAATGGAATATTTAAGATTGTCGTGCAAGTTGTTCTATATTTTTAAGTGTTTCTTAAAAAAATTAAGATGAAAGACAAACATAATTGATTAATTTGTTTAAAATATTTATGGCAACTAGCTGCAAAAACCCAATGACATTAAACATCATGTTAAATTTTGAACAATGGTATCTCCCTTATATTCCTTTAAATACCACACATAAGGGGTCAACCAGAGTTCAGATATTCCACTATGCTGTCTAATACACATCCCAATACAGGCTGCTAGCATCATAGTGTCAGCTGCTAGTCTGTTGCATAATCAACCTGACCCAATTGATATGGTAGAGCATTATGCTATATGGCCATGTGTATGCAATAAGAGTTATGGAAATTAGACTTGTATTCTCATGACAGTGATATGTTCTTTCTAAGAATAACAACTTACACAAAACTTGTCACTTGTTTTGTGTTTAGCAATCTACATGATAAGTTGATGTGGAAAGAGTTATTTTGCATCAGGTTCCAGTTCCTGTGTTTTACTCATATTTGTACCATTTCTATATCTAACAGAAGTTCTTCTTGACACAAAATCAATTTAGGACATAAGCTAACTATATTTTGTGAAATTATATATATTTTTCACAACAATTCATGTTCTCTCCCGTCAAGTCTATTAATACCACACATAAGGGCTTAGCCAGAGTTCAGGTTTACATGCTCAGCACACTAGGATGCTTCTCCAAATATACGTACACAAAGCCAAATACACAAATTGCTACACTCTCCTTAAGGATCTGGGGCTAGCAGCCCTGCCTTCTTGTATATTGCATAGTAATCCTGACCTAATTGATAAATAGAACATAATGGACTTTATGGAAAGTATATAAATTGTCTTTATGAAAAGTATACTTGTATTCTATAAATAGTAATACTTTTTACAAATAACAATTAAAACAAGTCAAGAATCAGCTTTTGTGTACAACAATCTGCATGATGAGTTAATATTGTCAAGTCAAGAATCTGCTTTTATGTTCAGTAATCTACATGATAAGTTAATAATAGAGGTATTTTGTATCAGGTTCCAGTTCCAATACCATGTGTTTTATAAATACCTGTAAAAATAAATGATAATTGTATCATGCTGAAGGGGTTCTGGGAACAACATGTCATCATAGAAGTCATTATTTTTCAATTAGATTTCAGGCCAAGTGCTACTCCTACTAAATCAATTAAGATATCATTCTGAAAAGTGAATATTTTTTTATATAGTGATTCCTGACAAAGACGCATTTATTTTATTATCAAGAATCCAAGATGGTCAATATGTCAATTATATTGAATTTTCAATTAGATTTCATGAAATTCACTGAAAAGAATACATTTTCCTGATCAATCAAATCAATGTCATTATATTTGTTTTGATACGCTTGTTGTAATATTTATCAACACTATAAATACAGTTACAAAAAACTGTATGAATCATCTTTATCTGCGAACAGCCTGAAGCATGACTGTTTTAATAAATCCTTTCCGTTTTACATAATTCCTGACACTTCATATATGGTAAATAACATAGCCAGTAAAGGAATAAATATACATTTTATAATCATCTATATCTGATTACGGTCTGAACAATGATTATCTAGATAATTATATTGATCATTCAATTCAAACAAATCCTTTTCAAAAGCATTTAAAATGATTAAATTTGTTCACTCCCAACACTAACTGTTAGGTTTTTTAGTCCTTTGTTCCCATGCAATTAATTTATTCCAAATTGAAAATTTTGGTTAATGAATAACAAATTATCTTTTATTTTGTTTGTCATGCTAATAAAAGATATCATTTAATATTCATCTTCAAAACTAATTGAACAGCTGTCTGAACAATTCTTTTTTTACAAAGTCTTTCTCGCCAATTCTCTCTGTTAGTTAAGATACTTCAATAAACATATTACTGAGTTGACCTCCAGATTATTTCCATTGCAAACCTCTCTTCTACCCCCACCCCTTCTATCCCCCCTTTCCCTCCTCCCCTTTTTTCTCCTGTCCTTCCATTGCAAACCTCTCTTCTATCCCACATTCCTTCTATCCCCCCCCCTATCCCTATGAGGGGAGGACACTCACTATATGGAATAACAGTAACTTACATAAGAGGATAAGTTACATAAGCTACATGCAGGTGCAAGAGGTCATCATAGGTCATCATATCTAGTAATTAGCATAAACCCCCATGTTGCTAGCCTATTCTGACCAATCAGATTGCACTAACATAGGTCAAGATTTAAGATATTCAGAAATCTTCAGTTAGAATTACATGAGACATTGACCTGGACAGTTTACTTTGGCAATTGGACCTATCACTAGCTGAATTTGTGATTTGTGTCAGAGGGATATATTCCAAATGTTTATTTGCATCATCTTTTTAGTTCTTTGGAAGTTGAGAGTGTGACTAAATGAATACTCCTGAACCAATCAAGATATCATAATGAAATTAATACAGATGCCCACATAAAAGTAGCATTTTGAAGATTAAAAAGTCCAAGATGGTCACCAATTTAGCCATAGATGTACAAAAAAGTTATACAAAAACCTACTGCTTGTTAACAAATCATGATTATATCATTCTTGTATTAATGTTTGTTCAAGCTCTAGTGGTTTCCAACAGAAGAATAGCATTTTAAAAGATAAAAAAATCATGATGGCAGCCATAATCAATTATCATATAAAAGATGGTTACGCAATTAAACCATATTACCACATCATTCATTTTAAGGTGAGCTTCTGTACCCTCGGTACTTTTATTTCCGTAGCAGAACTTTTACCTACACTAATAATAGAAATTAACTTTTTTCATATCAATGAGTGGTACTTTGTCTAGTTTTCTAACTTTACCTATAAATGTATTAATAATCTTTTACCTACTCTAATATCCGAAGGTAACTATTTTCAGAACTACGAACTGTACGTTGTTCTGATTCGACGATTACACCTAAATGAGCAATTATTATTTTACCCGGTGCCATGTATCTTTTTTTCAGATATGACGAGAGCAATACCAACATTTTTTGTTTTCTTATGTTTGGCCACGGTTGCGTTCCTATGGACAATAGCAAAGGTAAGATACGTGATAGGTGTCTACACTCCAAAATGGTGTTTGAGAAGGGACTTTTAAAACAAAATCCAGTAAATTAAATATAAAAACATTATTTATTCTTAATCTGAAATTAACCAGTTATGAGTGAAGTCGACATTAAACTGTAACTGGAAAATGAACATATGAAGTAGAAATATACGTCATGGATTTGATGTAAATAATATACATATTATAGCATCTTATTTAGTATTTGTAGTATTTCACACACAGTTGAAAATTTTAACAAAATTCAGTCATTTTTACGACTTAGATAAATAGTAAGTGCCTCTGTTTCAAACCCGCGACGAAAGTTTTTTCTCCAGATTTTGACAAAGGCAAAGAAACGAACATTATTCCCGTAGCTTTAAAAATATGATACAAGTTGTTTCGGTACATGTAGGCCTTCACAAATGGGTTTTTTCGCAATGACAAAGTTTCATAGTCAATGTTTAGAAGGTTCATTTTCATAACAAATATTATAAATTCATATCCTCTCATCATATTTGCTTGTCTGAAACGACCAAAAACATTGATATATATTTTTAGGCTTTTTTTGTATCGGATATGGTATCAACATATTTCAAGATGTACGAAACAACTACTAAATTTGAAAATATGTTTAAAAAAAGATATTTCCAATAAACGTAAATACAGCTGGATATAATGGTTCAATTTTCAAAACCTTGACAATAATCTATTCAGTTTAGAGACATCACACAAGAGACGATGACGAGGTTCCACCATAGATTAGAGGTCCACCCAATCGTACCAGGAGCCAAACCCGACAGACGGTACCCGGATGTTCAGCTTCTTGGGGACCAGTCAACCGTAATGTATGTTGGCCATTATGACAACAGGGAATTACAGGCTGTGGTTAAAATACCAGCAGTCTTCGACATGAAGAAGAAAATGTTCGACATCACCTGCACTTTGCATTATCCAGATGAGCATGTAACTAAAGTGACTGCTAAGATACGACTTCTGGAATTTAGTTGGATTTAGTTTTATAATATGTCCAGCATACAGATCACTCCAGTCACCTTCTCATGTTCTCCTTGAAACAAACGGAATTGACAAAGCTCCAACGAATATAACTGTCATACCTCCGGCTAGTAAGAACAACACACTTACCCGATGCATAAAACAGTTTTGAAAATGTATGATAATGTGCACCAACTAGTCTGGAATATAGAGTTTTACCGCATTCTCGGCGTGGACAAGCAGGTGTTTTATTTGAACAACCAGACACAGCGTGTGGTGGACGTGCTGAAGTTATACGAGACAGAAGGAGTGGTCGAGCTGAGACCCTTCAATCTTGGGAAGCTGAGAAACAAACCACATGATCTGTTTGTGCAGCACATGGTGCTCCAGGATTGTCTCCTCTCGGAGATGAACACTGCCAAGTATGTTCTCTTCACAGATGTAGATGAGATCGTCTTCCCGAGGGCACATAGGAACATTGTAGAAATGGCTGACTTCCTGTTTGAGAAAGGGGATCCGAAAGGGAAAAAGCTTGGGAGTCTGATGTTTCCCCTCGCCTATTACCCTGTAAATACCAGTGTTACTGAGGTTCCCTTTCCTGAAAAGGACATTGCAAGGAAATACAACATTGACCCGTTGCTGCACACCGCTAGATACCGATCAGCAGGCCTGTTGGCTACAAAGTCTCTAGTTAAACCCAGAAGTGTGGACGTTATGTTTGTACATGTTGTTGAGAAGTTTATGAATGGCTTTAGCGAACTAAGTGTGGACGATGACATCGGAGTTGTCAACCACTATCGTAAAGGGATTGCCTATTATCTTGTACCTCCGGTCTTTCACAATACCGAGGTATACCGCTTCTCAGAGCGTTTGATTTCAGCTGTTCAAGCGAGACATGAGGATTTAGATTAAGATCTGAAAACCCTCCTTTCTGCTTTAATAAGAGTAATCTCTCCTGAAACTGGAGAATCTTTCCGAACTACGATTGATAGCCATAACAACACTGCTTTGGATAAAAAGTTGAATGCGGCATCTTCTCAATTTTCTGGTCATGAGTAAGAGTATCGCCCTTAAAGCAAGATTACGTACCCAACGATGTGTCACGAAATAAACAAAATTCTAAATCATTCTAAATAATGATCCATGAATTTCTCGGTTACCTTAGGACCTGGTGTATGTTGGGCATTGGGCGAGCAGCGTGCGAATAATGTTGGAATTGACTTGAATAATCATCAATATACCTGTGTATTTCCTATATTATAAGGAACGTTAGCAATCATTTGTGTTATGAAGGGCTCCCTTTTCGACATGGTGATACACTGCCTACGTCATATGCATCGTTGTGTAATAGCTCTGATGACATTCCCGATTTTGCTTAGAGAATGTAGCAAAATGTAAACGTCATAAACAATGGTTTGTCGCGTGTGTTCCTAGCTCTGGAAAAAGTAGATGTGAACTTATTATCTAGGTCTAAGCTTGAGTTTGAGGAAAGGAATGATTTAAAGGGGCAGTGGCACGTTTTTAGGGTGAACATAAGGTGATGTCAAAAAAATGAAAATAAATGGTTCTAATTGAAAGACATTGTTTTTAAACTAAATTGAACAGTAATCATTCAAATATGTAACAAAGTTTAGCCATGCGATTCATTTTTCTTACACAAATTGAATTAAAGGTGTTCACAAAAAATAGCCGCCAATGGGTTTATGTTAATCTTCATACTTTATCCTCTGACTATGGATGATTGACTTGTGTAATGAGATTGTTGACACTGTCAATATAATACATTTAGCACTAACATACAATTATCAGTGAAATATTTAGAACACAAAATTATCAAAAAACGTGCTACTGCCCCTTTAAACCATGATATAATGTACACTGGAATGTAGACCACAGACCGGGGTGTTTGACGTTTCTTGTATCCACTGCTTTATAACAAGACACATCAAAGTAAATTGCATATCAAAATCATGATCTCATTAACAAATGGAATGTGGTTAAGCTATTGTGGAAATATCAGTGTTCGTCAATAAGGTAGATCAGATGTGAAATGTCTTAGAAGTTATTTTTGTTGTATATACTATGTGTGTGTCTTTGTAATTGTTTTAAATAATCCACACCTGTGTAATTTAAATGTGATCATTGCACATATCATTATCAAGTCAAACTATCTGTATCCTTTTGTCCCACTCGTTGCTATGGTGTCCTTTGTTGTAACTGTAGGCGTATTGGCCAATAAACCTCAACTTTCCTAATAACCTGTTTTTTATTACGCGTCCAAATTAAGTCAGTCTACAACTTTGGCATATCAACGGAATTGAAATCTTAAGAGTTTTATATTTTTGACGACCAAATTGGCAATCGAACCCGAGGCTTTTATGTGGCGATGCGATGCCTCTATCAACTGAGCTACTGAGGACGGATACTAGAGACGTTACTATTTGTTGTTTCATGTCTAGAATGTAAGTTTTCCTATATAAGTCAATGTATGGTTATTAGTTTGTACAAAATTAAAATGTTAATAGGGCAGTATATTGGTTTTATAAGGTAATCAGAAAAATTATTTTAGTTAGATAATTCAATTCTTTCAATTCTTTTATTTCGGTAAAAAGGCCTTAGGCCCACGTACAAAAACATATATACAAAATAACACAATTATACAAGAGAGAACATTGAAACTAAATTAATTTGATGATTAAAACATTGAGCGTAGAGCGAGTGCATCTCTTATAAAACATGAGTATGATGACATAATTTCTATGTTTTGATGTTGTAAAACATTTTGAAGGTAACAAATACGATTATTTTCAGGTAAATTTTGGATATATTTCTTTCTTAATTCATTGAAACAGGGACATTTGAATAAAAAGTGTATTTCGTCTTCAATTACATCATCTTTACAAAGTTTACAAAATCTTAAAAATCTAGGCATTCCTTCTCTTCTTCCTGTATTTTTATGTATTGCTAAGGCACCCATTCTAAGTAAAGTTATTCTACGACGTGATTCTTTCGATTTAACTGTTGTGAGATAAGGTTCTATACAAAAAGTGTGTTTAATGGTAGAATATAAATCTAAAGAAGAACTTTCATTTATTTCAGCAAATATGCTTTGAACACAACAATCATTTATTCTTAATACAAAATTACGTAAAAATTCCCTTTTGTTGCCAACACCCTTAGCTTCCCACACATAACCAAAACCAAACATAAATAATATCTTTTTAACATTAGAAGCCCACGTGTTACGACCTACTGCTTCTGGCTTACACATCATTATATATAACATTGCTTTGGATATCTCATTTCATGATACTCTAGTAATTTAAACCAATATTTGATAACTCTTTGAAGGGTGTCAATATATACATAATTTCGCCCACACTCAGCAAGCACAGCAACATTTGAACATTTATAACTCACACCAAGAACATATTTACAAAATCGAATATGAAATCTTTCAAAACTTTCCCATTTGTTTACTCCCCAAATTTCACAACCATACAATATAATTGGTTTTAGCTGGACATCAAAGATTTTAAAAAGCACAGATGGAGAAATATTTTTCAATTTAAAAGAAAATGATTTTACTGCTGCCATTGCTCTATTAGCTCTCATAACTAAGTTTTGTACATTTTTTATACCAAGACAATCTGTTTGAAAATGTTAACCAAAGATTAGATAAAGACATATATGAATAGAGAAGGATGGACAGCTCATTTTCGTCGAATTCAACTTAATCGGAGTGGGTCATAAGTCATTGGGTTAAATCATGAATCCTCGGCTCCGCTTCGCTACGCCTCAGAGACCTACGATTCAAACAGGAGGTATATTGAGCGATACACCTCGGGAAGAGTAGGTATATCTATTTCATAACCACAATTATATTTTACAATATATTTTGGAATATATGAATGTCAGATTAAGATCTTATATAGTGCGACAATGCTTATTAAAGGTGTTTATTGAAAAAAAATAACAAAAAGCAACCCCAGTTCTTATATTGTTAATTTATCTTTTTGAAAGTAAATAGAAAAGTGATAAAGCCTAAAACGCGAGTTTCTGAACTGTCAGTTTTATGCCTTGCTGCCGACCCTTGAGTTTTCTGTGCTCGCTCTCTAGCTTATATTGAGCAATTGTTCAATCAGAAGGTAGCCGGAGTTTGCTAACAATCGCCTGAAAGGGTGCTGGTCCAAGGGCCGACAGCAAGGCATAAAACTGACATTTCGGAAACTGGCGTTTTAGGCTTTGAATAGGAAGATGTGTATCTTAAAGTACCAGTTTAATGCCTTCTGAAGGAAAAAAACGACTAAATTTTTTCAAAAAAGCAAATAGGGATAGAAAATAGCTTACAGAATTTGAAAAAATTCTGGTCAGAGCTTAAAAGTTTAAATAACACTGATAACAGGCAAAACAATATTGAGATAAAAGATTGTTTTTTTACATTTTGGACAAATCTTCAACAGTGTCGATATAGAGGATCATAGCAATCATCATTATTACCACAATAATTCGGAGCAACCGCCATACTTCTGAACGTATGGAAACAATACTAGATTATCCTTTCACAAGAGAAGAGATTTGAGAAAGTATCGGAAATCCTAAATCAAATAAAGCGCCTAATTCAGCAGATCTTATCGTACCACTGGTGCATGGAGATGTTTTGATAAGACTGAAGGCATTCTTCCATCTAGGCATAAATGAACGCCACCATCGTGAACTTATTTTCAACGTTATACTAGAAAATGGTACTTTCCCCCATTCATGGACAATTGGTATTATTGTTCCAATACACAAGGTGAGTGATGTAAATAATCCTAACCATTTTAAATGAATAATATTAATTAGTAATTTTAGCAAAATTTCACTTATATTATTAATAGGAGACTTGTAAAATAGAAACTAACTCTGGCCATCTCCCTTTTACAGTTGACATGAAAAAAGCACGTGACAGGCCAGTTGCACGTGAAGCATGCATTCAGTCTTGCGCACGACACATTGACTACAGCATTCACCTGGCGAACTGAATACAATGGTAGGTTCTCTGATATTATTAAATATGCTCTTCATACATTTAAGGTTTGGTAGATGTTTTAACTGAAATGTAAACTCAACTTTGACATGCTTTTCAATAATTGCTTTTTATCCCCTGCAACAACGAAGTTGCGGCGAATGGGTACCGTCCGTCCGTCCGTTACACTTTGTGTCCGGCTCATAACTTTGTAACTAATCAACCATTTCAATTCAAATTCGTCATGGACATGAAGAAACATGTTATAATGTGTCATGAGAAACAATTTTCTGAAAATCTACATAAAGTATTAGGATTTTGGAGAAAAAGTGGTAAATTTTGTAAGAAATCTGTTTCAAGTCCCGTCCGGCTCATAACTTCTTGACTAATCATCACATATTGATCAAATTTGATATGAAGATACATAATCATCTGAAGGTGGGTCATGAAGAACAATTTTGAAAATCTTTTTATTAAATTTTGCCTGTTTTGGCAAAAAATGAGGACTCTGTTGGAAAACTGTTACAAGTCCTGTCCGGCTCTTAACCTCTAAACTAATCATCACATATTGATCAAATTTGATATGGAGATACATAATCATATGAAGGTGTGTCATAAAGAATAATTTTGAAAATATTTTTAGAAAATTGTGCCTTTTTTGGAAAAAAATGAGGACTCTGTTGGAAAACTGTTACAAGTCCTGTCATAACTAAACTAACTTCACTTTTTAATCAAATTTGACAAAATCATATGTTGGTGTGTCATGAAGAACAGTTTTGAAAATATGTTTGTTTAAATATGATCAAATTTATCTTGGAGATCCAAATACATAATACAATAATTCATTCGTTTTATTTTAATTTTGTCAGTTAACTCGAATTATGCCGAACAGTGAACATAAAGTTGGTATGATTTAGTTTTTTTATTAGAATAGTTTTTTTCATATCCTGGAAAAATTGTGTTAATCTGTGCAACAAAAATTAATCAGCAATATGATAAGGAAAACCTATACATATTGTGCAATTTGCGGGGGATATAGCTCGACCATGTCAGCTGCTTGTTTTCTTTATAATAGGACTTTAAAGACAAAAGACACTTCACACAATATTTAGAAAAAATTAATTCATTTAAAATGGCTGAAAACGCACTCACCCCCCCCCCCCCCCTTCTCTGTTCCTACGCCTTTGGGGAATCAATACCTTGATGGAGTTCGAAAATCCGACCTATGCAATTACATATTACATAGTTTTAATCCATGTAAGTTTGTGATTGGAGTTTTAAACATCATATAACCCAATATATATACACAATGCTGAAATGGATACAAAAGGACATGGTAAGATAACATCGATACTGTTTTGTTCAAAAACATGAGCAAAATAGTAATTTAATGACTTTGAAAACAAACATTATATTTCAGTCGGTCAAACTTCTTTCAGCCAATCACAATCTGCCACATCAAATCGCCCTTTCTCACCTTACTGATCAGGCTATTGCTATTTTTTACGGTATTGAGTCGCACACTAACTTACATAGTTGGCGTATAATTACTACACAAACATTAAAAACAACTTGCCAGTATGACAGTTAGTTACTAGTTAGTAAGACATATGATAAAGACATTTACTAGTTTTGGTTGAATATATAGACTTTTGATAGCTTAATCAAAGTTTTTACAAAGGGATCTAAAGTCAATTTATCATTGAGACTACACGGTATGTCATGGTACTGTTTCGCAAATGACGAGATGGCCTATTCTTCTCTAAAAAGATTATCATTATGAATATATACGTTTTAAGCATATTTATTTAAAAAGACAAGAAACGGGATTTGCACAAAAAATGTTTTTATTATTGCCGCTCCCTGACAAAATACGATAGTGGCGTAACGTACACATGCACATATAATATACATATATTGAAACAATGATATTTTTAGATATACATGTACAACAGTGCAATTTAAGGTTCGGGCTTATATCTAAATAAAATGGTATAAAGGTAAGGATATTTCAGCAAGGCAAAATCTCAATATTCTGTGAATTCTGAAAATCTCGTAGTTATTACGATATAATGATGTACTGACTTTAGTAGTTCTACGTTTACACGTTGTGATGAGACTGGGTGGCCATATAAAATTGAAGATAAGTTGAACCCTTTAAATAAATAAATGTTTTAGAGAACTTATTAATAATCCTGAAGTGATTCTGTATATGAAGCAAATGACACTACGAAATATTAGGAAACAGTGTCATTGAGGCATCATGTCATGAATTGTATTAGGTTGCCATGTTCGAAACCTAATACAATTCGATACACCTGTTAACGTGTCTTGTGCGTTTCTCAATCAAATACAGAAACAATGTTCATTTACAAAAAGAAAACTCATATGCGTAAAATAAATACCATTTAATATCATCGTTTGAGATAATGTTGTTTTACATTTTATTCATTTCTAAAATTCTTATGCATAGCAATTGTCTGAAATGATCGGTATGTATTCATATAAGTTTAAATGAACAAGTTTGGTTTACATTGTACATATCATGTGACCAAAACCTACCTTATTGAAGTTACTGTATTCAACATGAAAAACTCAATCTCATATGTCTGAACTGAATGTGTTCATCTCAAGGCACCTACATTGCATATGCATCATTTGATTGGTTTGCTATAAACAGCGACACGGCAGAATTCTTTTGATTGATATCAGGAGGTAGGTTGCAGCATTAGCGGAGACACATCCCCTGATGTAGCAGGATGGTTGCCAGTTTAATAACAGTGTTTATCGATTTTATATATCAAATAATTTTCATTAAATGTTATGAATAATTCTTGTCACAAATGAAAAATAGTTTACCGCTTCGGACTGAATTGAGTCAATTTAAAGGGCATTACATCTAACCTACTAGTTTGCAACTATTATAAGACGTCGGGTAATTCGTGCAAATTATCATTTTTTTCTAATTTATTTTCCTTGAGACAGTCATCAAAATTATCTTTATCTTTACACTTTGAAAACAAGGCAGACACATCGACTTCAGTTTGTTCTCTAAGTCTGTGTATAGAGTTGTATTTCTGTGAAAGAGATCTACACACTACGTCCTGTATGATGTGCAAGTGGAGCCCACAAAGACACAAAATACTCCCGGCCAATTTGTATGCTCAAGTAAGGTTTTATTACACGTTAATTTCACTGTATAATACGTTTATGTAATTAGTCAACTCCATGAGCGATACTTTGTCCCAGTTTTCTACCCCAAATTTAAAATGTTGTAACCAAGCCTACTCTAACAGAAATTTAAAAAATCACACCCTTTAAACGGTACTTGTCCGAATTCGACGATTACCGCTAAATGTGCATTTATTGAATCTGACACCATATATTTGATTTACAGATTAAGTTATGCAGAGACGGACATCCATATGTTATGCTTTCCTGTGTTTCGCCACGATTGCACTCCTATGGAACACGGGAAAGGTGAGTACCATAATATGTGTCTAAAATATAATGGTGTTTGATAAGGATATTATGAATGAAATAGTAGATTCACAATATGTAACTAAAAACAATTAAAGCCAGACAGCCGGACAGATAGCTGTTGAAACAACAAGTCCGGATGATAAACTACCTGCAGGGATTTATGATAAAAGTAGTTTACATTTAGGAACTGTTCACCTCCCTTAAAATAACGATGCACAAAATTGTGTTATTCGATTAGATTGTGTTATACCACCAGCTTGGACACTACGCTGGCAAAGCTCTGTATTGACAGATATTATATATTCAATCGTATTAAAGAACTTTTGAAAATGTTATTTTGGTTAGCAAGACTACATGTCAACTCTTGGTCATATAGTCGATTTTTATCTTTGGAATGATCTGTTGGTTGATATATGGATATTAATATAGTCATGTCGTCCATTCAAATAGCATGGTCATAGCACTTTGATATGTCTCAAACAATAGAAGTCCTATAACAACTTTGAGGAAAGTCAATCTGTAAATACTTTGCAAAGAGAGGGAGATAGTTCCAGAGAGTTGGAGCAGCAGCACAGAAAGCATTATCCCCAAACAGCAGAGGATGCTGATCTGATCTGACTATTGGGAGGGTTGTGAGCTGCAAGAAGTTCAGAGCAATTCTGGGGCTAGATTTTGATGACCAATAGGCCAGACATAGTATTTTGAATTCGATCCTTTCTCCTACAGGCAGCCAGTGGAGGCTTTAGAGGACTGGGGTTATATGAGATGACTTGGTTGTTCTTGTGATAATTCTCGCTGAAGTGTTTTGGATGTTTTGAACACGCAAAAGCAAATCATGACTGATACCAACTAGAAAAGTAAATTAGTCTAATCTAGACGTGACTAAGGACTGATCGTGAACCAGAGTTCTTGTTGCTTCAGTCGTCAAGAGGTGACGAATGTTCCCTATGGCCCCAAGATGGAAGTAAAAGGTTCGACATAGATAATCAACATGGGATTTTATTGTGAGGTTTGAATCAATGAAAACACCAAGACTCTTCATACAAGATGTAATCTTGATTTGCGTATCCACAACAGCGATTTCATGGCAGTTCAGATTTGAGGACCATGTCTTGTACCAATTAAAATTGCCTCTGTCGTATTGCTGTTTTATATCAGATCATTGTTTGACATCCATTTTGACATGTTGCGTGCATAGAGTTGTACGGGCAAGACATGACGAGAGGAGTTAAGGTTTTAAGCTGTCCATGATTTGTGTGTCATCAGCGTAGGAATGGCGACCCAATCCTTGCTCATCCATGGTATTCCCAAGACTACTTGTGTATATAACAAACAACACCGGACCGAGTACGGACCCTTGAGGAACACCACTGCGTTGACAAACACTGTTAGAGACTTCGCTATTTATGGTGACTGATTGTGTTGTCATGATATGATCTGATCCATGCAATGACCGAGTCAGCAATGTGGAAGTGAATGAAGAGACGACTGATGAGTGTGTCCTGATTCACAGTGCCACACGCTGCTGAGAGATCAAGTACAATCAAAGATGAAACAGTACCAGAGTTAACAGAACATCGTAGATCGTTCAAGATTCTCACGAGCGCTGTTTCAGTGCCGTGCAGTAGACGTAGGCCGACTGCTTTTTACCTGGGAGATCTGAGCATAGATGTTCCCCGAGTCTCATGTCATAGCCTTCTTCAAGTACTTTGGACAGAAAAGACAAATTCGATACTGGCCTATAGATGTTTAAGGTATTACAAGGCCAGGTTCATTTTCTTGAGTAAGGGTCTGATGACTGCAGCTTTGAAGACGCCAGGAAAGATACTTACCAGTACTTAATCTGTTGTTGACAAGGATACAAGAACGTTGCCAAGAATCTTAGGATTTGGATCAAGTATGCATGACGTCTTTTTAAGCCATTGGTGATACTCAGAATCTCATTCTCAGTGACCATAATATGACGAGAAAAGAAACACCTTTATATATATCCAAATTGATTGTTATTGAATCAATGTTATTGAATCAATTTGTACTGTCATTTGAAAGAAATATTGAGAACATTCATTTCATGACAATTAGTACATTATTTTTTACGAAACCGATAGATATCAGATTAAACAAATGTACTAAAATATTTTTTCAGTTAGTAAATTTGTGTTTATCTTACTTGTTTCGTGATATCAATCCGAAAATAAAAAGGGAAGAAAATAAACTTGAAAAGTCCTTGAATTTGTTGTGAATTTTTCTGTAGGAACCATGTTACATCTTCAAGTATAATTTCTCGCATGGACGATGCTACTTTAACTAAATTACAATAGTTACACTACAAACATTTGTATACAAAATCGGAAGACACTTAAAGAAATTTTCATTTTTAAAATTTGTTCTGCTTTGTCTTCTGTTGGCAAAATCTTTGAAAAACATGGCGACTCCAATTCGTGTCAATGACAGTGAAATCGACGTTTCTATTCATGTTTCTATTCGAGTAATAGTTACTTCAATTGTTAAAGTGACACAGAGTATCTTTCTTAAAATTTTATTTGGCTTTGGTAAGTTATAACATGTTCTAATATGCTGATTGAAGTGCATATCTCATCACTGGACTTGCAAATATATCCATTTGTGCATAAAATCTCTAAAATGCTTGATTTTATGTGAAAATCAAGAAAACATCTCAAAATTATGCATCCAATTAATCTACCTATTAGTTATAATAACTAATAAACACTAATAAAAATATCGAATCGAATATATCTTCCTGTCAGCTTATGACAAGGTTTCAAAATTACGTTTGCCGAATTTGCGTGCGCCACTCGAGCCACATTGTTTGGTTTTTGATCAAAATCCCGACTTTGAATGGCCGTATTTTCGCTCTTATGTACTGATTGTCCTTGAACTTGTTTTTTTCAGTAGCAGTTAGTGTTTCCCGATGTAATAACATCGATTTCAAAATTTGACATATGTGATCCTATCAACATACTCTGTGTCTCTTTAAACCTCTATGGACATTCAGTGTGTACAACATCAAGACTAAGGCTGAAGAAACAAGGCAAGTGCACAGACATAGACTTACTGTGGTACCTAGGAATGTGTTAACGCCGCCTTCATTAAGTTTGATCCGATTTCTCTTGCCGATGATGTTTTTTGAGAAACTGTTTAGGGACAATTACTTTGACGAATACACTGATGAAAGTTCCTACAACAATGACTGTGCAGACATTGAAACTACATTAAACAAATCAAATCAAAACATCTGGCGAAAGACAGATTATGACAATATAGGGGCAGTAGCATGTTTGTATGCAAAGGCTAAATGTAATGTTGATAGTGTTAAAAATCTCATACACAAACCAATAACCCATAGTCGGGCTGTTGCTCAGCGTTATTTATAGCCTGTCTGTTTTCAGTCAAACTATTTCGAACTACATACACTGTTGTCTAGTGATGTTGCACGTAGAAATCTAAGAGCGCTCGATTTGGAGTTTAGCGGAAGACTGCAATGAGAATCAGATTTATCATCTAACAGCACTCCTATTGATTAATTTGAATCACGAGGTGAGCACGCGGAACGAAGCCAAGAAACTAGTTTGCCGCTATCGTCAAAAGGGCATCATTTGATTGGCTTGCTATATATAGCGATACGACAGACTATAGGAGGATATCAGGGGATAGGTTGTAGCATTAGCGGAGACATTTACGCTGATGTAGCAGGATGTGTGAACACATTTAATTCATTTTCGCAAACTTTTGGTAATGCATGTTCAACGGGAAATAGGACAGGTTCAAATTCCTCTGACAAGCTACCACAGTTTCTTAAGCCCAAGATTTCTTTCTGATTTTTCCTAGTTTAAAGTGACATCCTTTCGGGACGTTTTTAGGATATAGAATTAAGAGTACTTCCCGGATTATGCTTAAATATTATCATTACATGTTTATTTCACTTTTCATTTCAAATATGTTAGTGAGGACAATATTTTAGTTGTTTCAGATTTAACAATTTAACAAAGAATAGAATGAGCACTGCGTCTTCTTGAATTTCGTTTCCATAAGAAATACCCAGACAGAACCGTCCTATTAAGAGGCTAGGTCATTTGATTTCTGCATGTCCCAAACTCAAGTTGAAGAATCAGTACACAGTCCCTAAATGCTTTTGTCTATTACAGCTAAGCCTTTATTTTCTGGTGTTTTTTTCAGGAGCGTGCTTTTGAGAGAAAGATTTCAGATACTGTTGTTCCTGGTGAGTTTTTGGCTTTTGTTTGGAAAGGTTCTGTGACACTGATGGGAGATAATTCTACCCAAAGGCCCGACATTATTTCGAGGGATTCTGGAGCTCTTCAATCTCTTATTTAAAAAAAAGGATACTCTGCTTTTCTGTCCAGTCTTCAGCCTTCTCAGATGTTTTACTTCAGGGTATTAGTGGTATTTCTTTTGTCCCTTTTCATTTTGTCTTCCTGACTTCTGATCAGATGTCTCTCCCAGTTCCGGGTGTTGATTTGTTGATCGGTAATTACCTTATGGTGGTAAAGTTGGTGCTTATCCTGTTGCCACTGTTTGTCAAGGGAGATCAGTTTGTATAGTGATGTTGGAGGAGGACTTTCCTGGTATATTCCCTTCTTGAACAATAACGTTTTTGGGTCGGGAACTTAATTTCTTCTCTGGTTGAATTGCAATACTGTAAACATACGGTGACGTCACTTTATTGTTCTACTGGGACACTTTTTTCGTAATATCCCTCAGTTGTGATACAATTTCGCTTCCAGTGGCAGTTATCCAGGGCAATCATATTTATAATGCCCTCTGCCCCGAGCAATTATCTGAATAATTTTCCTACGATATATATTTGATGAACTATCACTTTTGAAAAATAACACAAATCTTATTTTTTTATCCCATGTGGTATTCTAATGTTTTTGACGATACGCCGTCTCGAGTTTACACACCGAACACTGTACCCAAATCTCTGACTACTGAGCCACTATGACAGCGCTGATTAAGTTTAAATCCTTTTATAAAAAAGGTCTGAGTTTGAGTGGTTTGATATCATCATATTTATTTTAAGGTAAACTAAGACTAAGAATGTTTATTTATCATTCTTAAAAAATATTTTACGATCTAGGGATTTTGATTGACACGTCTTTTCATTACTGTGTCCACCTTATTATGCTTTAGTACCTTTAGTACCTTATTATGCTTTATATCCTCCTATACTCTTCTGTCGTATCGCTGACGGGTGGTTGCTTAGCGCTATTTATAGCCTGTCTGTTTTCAGTCAAACTATTTCAAACTCCATACACTGTTTTATTATATGCTAAGCGGTGAGAGACTGAGTTTTCTCAGTTGTAGAAAAGTGTTCTCGCCACTGAGTGTGATATCACTTTTTCAAGTCAGTGAAAATATCAGAGGGGATGACGTCATGTGTACAATGGTTTGACGTCACTTCTACAATCAACGCGACGTCATCGCCGTCGCTAAGTTACGATCAACAATGGTATGACGTCGCCAGAAAACTCTCCAGTCAAAGCCTTTTGGACATAAATTAACACATTTTCGACCACAGAGGCATATAATAAACAGAATATCTTTCGTTTTGAGTGTGATATCACTTATCTCTCATCTCGTGACGGGGTAAAGCCTATATTTTCACTCGTGGCTGCGCCACTCGTGAAAATACTGGCTCTACCCCGTCACTCGATGAGAGATAAGTGATATCACACTCAAAACAAAAGATATCCTCTATGTCTAGTGATGTCGCACGTGGAATTCTAAGAGCAAGTGATTTGGAGCAAAGCGGGAGACTGAAATGAGAATCAGATTTATTAACTTATAGCACTCCTATTGGTTAATTTGAATCCGAAGGTGAGCACGCGGAACGAAGCCAAGAAACTAGTTAGCCGCTATCGCTGAAAGGGCATCATTTGATTGGCTTGCTATATAGAGCGATACGACAGAAGATCATAGGAGGATATCAGGGGATAGGTTGTAGCATTAGCAGGATGTGTGAACACATTTAATTCATTTTTGTATAAAAAAAGGAATCACATGACTGAACATTATATATTTGTTTTATTACTGCTTCATTTAGTTAAAAACAACTGAATTCCAAAAGAAACTTTGCAATTTTAAAACTGAAATTTCGAAAACGATCTCTTATTTACATTTTCATTTAAGTTGGCAATGACATAGTTAAAACCAACACTTTCAAGTTTAAAACTTTTAATTGAGCAATCTTCATACATTTTTGCAGAAATGGCAAAAATGTCATCACGTGACGTTTCTGCTGGAACTTAGTCACGTGACGAAGACGTTTGATAACTGTCCCTAATGAATGTTTGTCACTCCAATAGTGAAAAAAACACCTTAAAAGCAGTAAACGGTATAGCAAAAATATCGAAAATCCCCTCTGAAAATTGATCAAATACAGCCCTTTTAACAAGAATCGGTAGTGTTCCTTCATCTAATGGTAACTTGATCCGGCTATACCGAAAGGTTGTGAGGATTGCTGACAACCCTGAAACACAAACAAACAGTTGTTTTTTCACTGCATGAGAACCGATATCAGTGACGTTAGACCACCGCCTACGTTGTCTCTTGTGACGTCAGAGATAGCAAACATCAAAGGTCGGCATGTTGTTATGTTCTCGTGCAGTTTATGAACTTGGACAGATCTAATCAGAGCTCATCGACTGCTAGGTTGATAGCTATTGGTCACTAAACGTCGAAGCATGGCAATTTTATTCGAAGTTATAACGTCAGAATTGATATGCAATAACAAGATTTAATTGCGATTGTTGAGCTCTTAAGGCTGGTTACCATTTGTACGGCTCAATATGACAGGTAAGACTTGAATCCACACATTCCAATTTATGGAAAAGCTTTGATGCAGACAACATGTAAAGTTGAACCTGCTGACAGCAGACGTAATTTAACGTTTGACCTTTTTGGTTACTGATGGCATATTTGAAAGTTATAACACTCGGGCTGCTCAAACCTGGTACTAAAGTAGCACATTTTAGTACTTTAACGAAATTATTGCGAAAACCTCATTTCAACTAACGTCTGAACAACCAAAATGTTAACCCCTGCCCACTTCAGATCAAATAAGTGCAAAACTGAGTTTCCCACCTTTAATTTGGATTCGCTGGTTGTTTAAACAAATGATTTATTAATAAGAGGTACTTTGTTTTAAATTTCTATCGTTTATCATTCTTCAATCAGAATCATTACAAAATGGTGCAAAGTTTCTTTTGGCAGTCAGTTTACATTGTTTTTCAAATGGAGCCATTTCTTTTCATTATAGGACATCTCCTAATATTTCCACTAAAACCGTGCTACTGCCCATTTAACATTCTCACTAGATTAATAAAATCAAACTGAGACTGGCGACTGGTTGAATCTATATACCCCCAGCAGAGTTGTGTGATACTGTGTGCTCTTTCCAACCAAGAAATCAAATTGCCAAGAGTATGAACCCAGCTCAAGCTTTGATAGGAATCTCAGAAACAGAAGACCCTAAAGAGAGAGGGAGAGAGCTGGGCAATTTACCCAATCGAGCAGAAAGTCTTGTCAACATGAAAACTACAAAATAATTTATTGAATAAAGATTGTGGATAATAAATAAAATTCCAGACCCGGTCTCATTACGCACGATTTATACGAAATTCATGACCTTCCTTTGGTATCTGACGTCGCTTTCCTCCAATCAGATACCGTCGGAAGGACACTCTTTTGGTATATATGAACGTAATGTAGTGTAGTATTCTCTATATCCACCGCTTATCCAGCTTCAAAAATAACCCCCATCCCCCCCAACTAAATCTGAAATTGGTGCTATTGGCCACTGGCCCAGTCATTTCTATTTAGAAAAGACATATAAACAATCCAATTTTATTATGAAGTTATTTTTCAGGATGTTGATTGCCAAAATGTCATATGAAGTGTCGAAGAACACATGGTATGGTTTCAAAATATTTAACCAAGTACCAAATATCATCACCAATTAATTTGAATACACATGTAATGGGTAAATCTAACCGTTTACAGTAATCTTTTCAGCTTATCACACAAGAGACGATGACGAGGTATCACCATCGATTAGAGGTAAAACCCATTGTACCAGGAGCCAAACCCGACAGACGGTACCCGGATGTTCAGCTTCTTGGGGACCAGTCAACCGTAATGTATGTTGGCTATTATGACAACAGGGAATTACAGGCTGTGGTTAAAATACCAGCAGTCTTCGACATGGAGAAGAAAATATTCGACATCACCTGCACTTTGCATTATCCAGATGAGGATGTAACTAAAGTGACTGCTAAGATACGACTTCTGGAATTTAGTTGGATGGGAAACAATACAAAACTTAGGTGAGTACAAACAGAATATTCTTCATTATTAATTTGAAAGATAGATTAACAGATCTTGTATACATTTTCGAATCTCTAAATACTCCAGACGTTTATTTCCAACAATACAGTTTGGACCTATTCCTATCAATAAGGGAAACCTGGAGTAAGTGCTGTCGGGGCCAAGTGACAAGTGTTATTTCCCCTCAACGATTGACATATTTCGTGATAAGTCATTATCAACCAATGAATACAAACATGAAGAAACGCCGTGATAATCATCTGACTTCTTATATCACAAACAGGTTCAAACAATTTCAGGAGAAATGGGACGAACAAATACATTTTTTTAGAATTTGTTAATATTTTCAAAATAGCAAGTTTATAGTGTCCTTGCATTAACAAGTGCTTCGACTTTGTCCTTGGTGATGTCCCCTGATCAGACAAATGGTGCACATAAATGTTAAGCTGGATTTCTTGAACTCACACTTATCAACGTTTAGTGTCAAGTTTACCAATGAAAGCCTTTGAATGACTTGTTCAAGTCGTTTGTCGTGGTCACCTGCTGACGGACCATGAACAATGATGTCATCCGATATGTTTGGAACCCCTGGGATTCCTTGCAAGATTTTCTGGATTTCATGCTGATATAGTTCAGGTGCTATTCCGAATAGCAGTCGCTTATACCTATATAGTCCACAATGAGTCACAAAGGTTGTTATGTTGCGCGACTCCGGATGTAGTTCAAGTTGATGGAAGCCCCATTTGAGGTCTAACTTTGAAAAGACCCTACTTTCACTCATCCTGTAACACCTCATCTACAGTAGGAATTGGGTGCCTCTCTCTCAAAATGGCCTTGTTTGCACGTCTCTTATATCACCAGACGCCTTTGGTACAATGACAACAGGATTCACCCATGGGGTTGGTTCTTCAACTGGTTCTATGATATCCTTTAAATGAATTCTTAAACTTAAGAGTCGACCTTCTCGCGCAATCCAAATGGAACACGTCGCATGGGCTGAGCAATCGGTTTAACATCTGGATCAATCCTGAGCTTGATCTGCTTATTTTTAATTTTACCGAGTCCAAGAAATACTTCAGGGTATTTGCTGAGACATTTAGGAATATCTGATGAAGAACGCACAGCATTGATATTCAGATGGATCTTCAGAGCCCCAAGTTTCATAGAGGTCTCCTTGCTGAGAAGCGGTTCTGCAATACCATCGATCACAGGGAACTTGGCTTGTGTTCTGTTATCCCCAGCTACTACTTCTGCGGTGAAAGTGCCCAGGGTCTTCAGTGGTGTCCTACTTGCATATGGAAACAGCTTTTTACCACCTTTCTGTGACACACATCTGATGTTCTTTGATTTTAGGTAATTCCACAAATCACCACCAATAATGTTACTGTTACTGTCACTGTCCGAGTCAACAATAATGCTAATGTCTACACCACCCACTGACACTGGAATGACTTCACTGCTATTGCTGTTCTCACTGTTCATGCTGTGTACCATGCTTCTCATTTGGAAAGCATAATCTTAATTATCGTCGTTTTCATTACCTTGGTCTGTTTTCTCTGTTTCTACATGTTTAACATCACCACGGCCATGTGTTCTATTTTAACTTTTCTTGCCCCTGTATGAATTTCTATTGTTTCTTCCTTTTGTACCAGATGATTTTCTTGCCAAGTCGGTATAGCATTTTGATGCAAAATTATCATACCCTATACATCTTTGACATTGCTGACCCTTTGCTGGACAGGTAGAATCTCTGCCATAGTGACCAACTTGCCCA
This sequence comes from Steromphala cineraria, assembly GCA_916613615.1. NCBI lineage: Eukaryota > Metazoa > Mollusca > Gastropoda > Trochida > Trochidae > Steromphala > Steromphala cineraria. The sequence continues at coordinate 64,819,812 of OU744728.1, read as the reverse complement.
CAGCGGAAACAAGAGTTGTCAACTTTACCTTTCTGATTATTGTTTCTGTTGAAAGTTTTCTGTTCCTTTATTCTCTGGACCCTTTCAGATTGCCCATTGTTTATGTTCATATCTTTCATCTGTTCCTAGACAGCTTGGAATGTTGCAGACATCGCCCTTTTCCAGAAACTTACGTCTTAGATGATCAGACTTACAGTTCTCAAACACTTGAGCACGAATCTGTTGCTCAACATCCGGGTAAGCACAGCTCCTGCTGTTTACAACAGTAATGCACGCCTTTGTGCCTGATTATCTTCCTTTTCTTCTTCAACAAATAAAGCCTTACTGTCCGCGTATGCTTCGAATTCTTCTATCCAAGCTCACGACGCTCGCATCATCCGAGAGGTCAAACGCTGGCATCGCACGAACATAGCTAAATACTGCCATTTTTTCACTGAACAGTTACCAAATTCACAGTTTTACGGCTTCTTTGTTTTCTTTATTTACTTCATCGCCAATGGTATGTTGTACTGTGGCCCATGTCATACATTTGTACGGCTTCAACTTCTTACACATGGAATATCACCACAAACAGTTTCGTTTACCATGCTCGATTTATGTACTTCCGGTCAGGTAATACAAAAGTATAACTTTAAGGTGGAACGGAATATTCTGCATTCCACATGATGCGACACGACAGTAATCGAAAGGTAAATCATCTAAGAAATGTTGACACAAAGTTTAAATCAATTGCATGTCACGTAAGCGTAAAAGTTTCCGCAAAACGCGTTGAAGTAGGTATATTATTATGTATATATATGCCCCTACTTCATTACTCTTCCTCTGCTTGAGAACGACACAAGAATCTGTGTCGAAACGTCGCATACAATGAACAAAGAAGTTGTCATCCATTTATTCCTAAGCATTATTGTCATTCCAACTTCTAAAATGCCACTCAAAGAAGCTAAAGCACTTTGTCACAAAATACTGGTTAGGTGTATGGCCTAACTGAAATATTGTTGAAATCACGTTTATCCAAATTCACTCACTTTTAATGTTATTGTGACTCAAATTATCTCAGTATTTCAACTTTGAATTCACTGTTTTGGTTTAAAAAAGCCTCTTCAAAACATTTAAGAAATTACATTTCTAGGAGACTCCTTTCATGTATCAAATAAAATACTATTTCAAAGATTTATTTTCCAAAGCTGAAAGTCTATTATATATATCAAAGATGGATGATGTAAGCAATTTGTGATTTTTTCTTCCAGGTATAGGACAGCTTTCATAATATGTCCAGCATACAGATCACTCCAGTCACCATCTCATGTTCTCCTTGAAACAAACGGAATTGACAAAGCTCCAACGAATATAACTGTCATACCTCCGGCTAGTAAGAACAACACACTTACCCGATGCATAAAACAGTTTTGGAACATGTATGATAATGTGCACCAACTAGTCTGGAATATAGAGTTTTACCGCATTCTCGGCGTGGACAAGCAGGTGTTTTACTTGAACAACCAGACACAGCGTGTGGTGGACGTGCTGAAGTTATACGAGACAGAAGGAGTGGTCGAGCTGAGGCCCTTCAATCTTGGGAAGCTGAGGAACAAACCACAAGATCTGCAAGTGCAGAATATGGTGCTCCAGGATTGTCTTCTCTCGGAGATGAACACTGCCAAGTATGTTCTCTTCACAGATGTAGATGAGATCGTCTTCCCGAGGGCACATAGGAACATCGTAGAAATGGCTGACTTCCTGTTTGAGAAATGGGATCCGAAAGGGAAAAAGCTTGGGAGTCTGATGTTTCACCTCGCCTATTACCCTGTAAATACCAGTGTTACTGAGGTTCCCTTTCCTGAAAAGGACATTGCAAGGAAATACAACATTGACCGGTTGCTGCACACCGCTAGATACCGATCAGCAGGCGTGTTGGCTACAAAGTCTCTAGTTAAACCCAGAAGTGTGGACGTTATGTTTGTGCATGTTGTTGAGAAGTTTATGAATGAATTTAGCGAACTAAGTGTGGACGATGACATCGGAGTTGTCAACCACTATCGTAAAGGGATTGCCTATTATCTCGTACCTCCGGTGTTTCACAATACTGAGGTATACCGCTTCTCAGAGCGTTTGATTTCAGCTGTTCAAGCGAGACATGATGAAATACGCCGGAAGGTCATCCTTTCTGTTGGTCCTTAAGCTGATGTATCAACCAGAACTACTAGATTCTTAGTCATAAGAACACTGTTCAGAAAAATATATCATATAAGGTATATACTTAAATTCCTGGTATCCGAAGCTTATCGGGAGTCGAATGTGACACATTACGTGAATATGTAACTGTTTGTAGCGTCAATTAACAACTCCGTTACATAAGGTTGTGGGAGATATGAAACTTAATATTGTATTTGGATTGAATAGTACTAATAATGTCAGAATTCACTTCAATATGCATCGTTGTATATGCTTATTTAGAATAATGAAAAGACGTTAGGAATCGGTAAAAATGTATTATGTACTTCCCATTGATATGGGGGTATAGTGCCTAGTGCCTATGTATCACATCCGATGCATCATAGAATCTTCGACACAGAACAGCGATGAAGTAGAAGTAGTCTGAATAAAGCCCTGATGACTTTCAGCGTTTGTTTGGAGAATGAGGCTAAATGTATGTATTTAAAACAATACAACTGCTATTTTGATGCAAGACACTCAGGTCAAAGGGGCAGTATCACGTTTTTTTATAATTATATATTTCAAATGTTTCACTGATAATTGTAAGTTAATGCTAAATGTATTATTTTGAAAGCGTCAAAAGTCTCATTACACAAGCTGATCATCCATAGTCAGAGGACAAAGTATGAAGATTTACATAAAATCAATTGGCGGCCATTTTGTATGAACACCTTTAATTCATTTTGTGTAAGAAAAAGGAATCGCATGGCTAAACTTTACATTATAAATTTGAATTTTAGTTCAAATACATTGTATTTCAATTGGGAGCATTTATTTTCATTTTCCTGACATCACCGTATATTCCCCCTTAAAGGGTGCTACTGCCCCTTTAATACATGTACATGTGCTCGGAGGGATTAAGATTATCAAGTTGCCCCTTAAAGACTTGGCTTCCTGTTTGCAAGACACTCGAGGTTAATGTATGTATTGAAACAATAGGGACAAAAGACCTAGCTTCCTGTTTGGAGCATGCTGAACATTGTTTCTCCTCTTATCTTTCCTGTGTTATGTATGATAACTAAAATCTCATCCAAGTGATTTCTGAAACAAAATATAACACACATGTTGATAAAAGTAACACATATCCTAGGCTTGCCTTTTATTCTTATCAACGAGTGTTGATATGTGATCAGAATATAAAAGGATGAGAATCTATTTCTTCTCTGAGCACTTCACTACTCCTTAAACGGTGACGTCATTGCATTGCGAGTCATCCTGTTTTTTGACGTCATAGTGTTGTTACGTCATTACTGATTTTGCATAACGTTTTGGATGTAATTTATTCTCTATTTGCAGGGCATTGTTTTAAATGTACTGTCAAAATGCTTAAACTTTCACAATCGATATCTTTTGGATGAAAAAAAAGTATTTTATTAAAGTATGTGAAGTATCATAAAACCGTTACCTCAGTTAATGTTAAGTATAATGAAAGCTTTACCTCAAACTTTATTTTATTATGATTAAATGTCTTCCTCAAACTTAAGTTAAATACTAAACAATCCCTTCTCAAACTTCTATTAGGTATGATAAAACGACTTCCTCAAACTAGAGTAAAGTATGATTGAACGTTTTCCTCAAACTAAAGTATGATTGAACGTTTTCCTCAAACTAAAGTAGGATTGAACGTCTTCCCCAAACTAGAGTAAAGTAGGATTAAACGTTTTCCTCAAACTAAAGTATGATTGAACATTTTCCTCAAACTAAAGTATGATTGAACGTCTTCCTCAAACTAAAGTATGATTGAACGTCTTCCTTAAACTAAAGTATGATTGAACGTTTTCCTCAAACTAGCGTAAAGTATGATTGAACGTCTTCCTCGAACTAGAGTAAAGTATGATTGAACGTCTTCCTCAAACTAGAGTAAAGTATGATTGAACGTCTTCCTCAAACTAGCGTAAAGTTTGATTGAACGTCTTCCTCAAACTAAAGTATGATTGAACGTTTCCCCCAAACTAGAGTAAAGTATGATTGAACGTCTTCCTCAAACTAAAGTATGATTGGACGTTTTCCTCAAACTAGAGTAAACTATGATTGAACGTCTTCTTCAAACTAGAGTAAAGTATGATTGAACGTCTTCCTCAAACTAAACTAAAGTATGATTGAACGTCTTCCTCAAACTAGAGTTAAGAATGTTTGAACGTTTTCCTCAAACTGAAGTATGATTGAACGTTTCCCCCAAACTAAACTAAAGTATGCTTGAACGTCTTCCTCAAACTAAACTAAAGTATGATTGAACGTCTTCCTCAAACTAGCGTAACGTATGATTGAACGTCTTCCTCAAACTAGAGTAAAGTATGATTGAACGTTTTCCTCAAACTAGAGTAAAGTATGATTGAACGTCTTCCTCAAACTAAAGTATGATTGAACGTCTTCCTCAAACTTAAGTATGATTGAACGTCTTCCTCAAACTAAAGTATGATTGAACGTTTTCCTCAAACTAGAGTAAAGTATGATTGAACGTCTTCCTCAAACTAAAGTATGATTGAACGTTTCCCCCAAACTAAAGTATGATTGAACGTCTTCCTCAAACTAAAGTATGATTGAACGTCTTCCTCAAACTAAAGTATGATTGAACGTCTTCCTCAAACTAAAGTATGATTGAACGTCTTCCTCAAACTAAAGTATGATTGAACGTTTTCCTCAAACTAGAGTAAAGTAGGATTGAACGTCTTCCTCAAACTAAAGTATGATTGAACGTCTTCCTCAAACTAGAGTAAAGTATGATTGAACGTCTTCCTCAAACTAGAGTAAAGTAGGATTGAACGTCTTCCTTAAACTAAAGTAAAGTATGATTGAACGTCTTCCTCAAACTAGAGTAAAGTAGGATTGAACGTCTTCCTCAAACTAAAGTATGATTGAACGTCTTCCTCAAACTAAAATATGATTGAACGTCTTCCTCAAACTAAAGTATGATTGAACGTCTTCCTCAAACTAAAGTATGATTGAACGTCTTCCTCAAACTAAAGTATGATTGAACGTCTTCCTCAAATTAAAGTAGGATTGAACGTCTTCCTCAAACTAGAGTATGATTGAACGTCTTCCTCAAACTAGAGTAAAGTATGATTGAACCTCTACCTCAAACTAGAGTATGATTGAACGTCTTCCTCAAACTAGAGTAAAGTATGATTGAACGTCTTCCTCAAACTAGAGTAAAGTATGATTGAACGTCTTCCTCAAACTAAAGTATGATTGAACGTTTTCCTCAAACTAAAGTAGGATTGAACGTCTTCCTCAAACTAAAGTAGGATTGAACGTTTTCCTCAAACTAAAGTAGGATTGAACGTCTTCCTCAAACTAAAGTATGATTGAACGTTTTCCTCAAACTAAAGTATGATTGAACGTCTTCCTCAAACTAAAGTATGATTGAACGTCTTCCTCAAACTAAAGTAGGATTGAACGTCTTCCTCAAACTAGAGTATGATTGAACGTCTTCCTCAAACTAGAGTAAAGTATGATTGAACGTCTACCTCAAACTAGAGTATGATTGAACGTCTTCCTCAAACTAGAGTAAAGTATGATTGAACGTCTTCCTCAAACTAGAGTAAAGTATGATTGAACGTCTTCCTCAAACTAGAATATGATTGAACGTCTTCCTCAAACTAAAGTATGATTGAACGTTTCCCCCAAACTAGAGTGAAGTATGATTGAACGTCTTCCTCGAACTAGAGTAAAGTATGATTGAACGTCTTCCTCAAACTAAAGTATGATTGAACGTCTTCCTCAAACTAGAGTTAAGTAGGATTGAACGTCTTCCTCAAACTAAAGTATGATTGAACGTCTTCCTCAAACTAGAGTAAAGAAGGATTGAACGTCTTCCTCAAACTAAAGTATGATTGAACGTCTTCTTCAAACTAAAGTATGATTGAACTTCTTCCTTAAACTAAAGTATGATTGAACGTCTTCCTCAAACTAAAGTATGATTGAACGTCTTCCTCAAACTAGAGTAAAGTAGGATTGAACGTCTTCCTCAAACTAAAGTATGATTGAACTTCTTCCTCAAACTAGAGTAAAGTATGATTGAACGTTTCCCCCAAACTAGAGTAAAGTAGGATTGAACGTCTTCCTCAAACTAAAGTATGATTGAACGTCTTCCTCAAACTAGAGTAAAGTATGATTGAACGTCTTCCCCAAACTAAAGTATGATTGAACGTCTTCCTCAAACTAAAGTATGATTGAACGTCTTCCTCAAACTAGAGTAAAGTAGGATTGAACGTCTTCCTTAAACTAGAGTATGATTGAACGTCTTCCTCAAACTAAAGTATGATTGAACGTCTTCCCCCAAACTAGAGTAAAGTATGATTGAATGTCTTCCTTTAACTAGAGTAAAGTATGATTGAACGTCTTCCTTTAACTAGAGTAAAGTATGATTGAACGTCTTCCTCGAACTAGAGTAAAGTATGATTGAACGTCTTCCTCAAACTAAAGTATGATTGAACGTTTCCCCCAAACTAGAGTAAAGTATGATTGAACGTCTTCCTTTAACTAGAATAAAGTATGATTGAACGTCTTCCTTAAACTAGAGTATGATTGAACATTTCCCCCAAACTAGAGTAAAGTATGATTGAACGTCTTCCTCAAACTAGAGTAAAGTAGGATTGAACGTCTTCCTCAAACTAAAGTATGATTGAACGTCTTCCTCAAACTAGAGTAAAGTAGGATTGAACGTCTTCCTCAAACTAAAGTATGATTGAACGTCTTCCTCAAACTAAAGTATGATTGAACTTCTTCCTTAAACTAAAGTATGATTGAACGTCTTCCTCAAACTAGAGTAAAGTAGGATTGAACGTCTTCCTCAAACTAAAGTATGATTGAACTTCTTCCTCAAACTAGAGTAAAGTATGATTGAACGTTTCCCCCAAACTAGAGTAAAGTAGGATTGAACGTCTTCCTCAAACTAAAGTATGATTGAACGTCTTCCTCAAACTAAAGTATGATTGAACGTCTTCCTCAAACTAGAGTAAAGTATGATTGAACGTCTTCCTTAAACTAGAGTATGATTGAACGTCTTCCTCAAACTAAAGTATGATTGAACGTTTCCCCCAAACTAGAGTAAAGTATGATTGAATGTCTTCCTTTAACTAGAGTAAAGTATGATTGAACGTCTTCCTTTAACTAGAGTAAAGTATGATTGAACGTCTTCCTCAAACTAGAGTAAAGTATGATTGAACGTCTTCCTTAAACTAGAGTAAAGTAGGATTGAACGTCTTCCTCAAACTAAAGTATGATTGAACGTCTTCCTCAAACTAAAGTATGATTGAACGTCTTCCTCAAACTAGAGTAAAGTATGATTGAATGTCTTCCTCAAACTAAAGTAGGATTGAACTTCTTCCTTAAACTAAAGTATGATTGAACGTCTTCCTCAAACTAAAGTATGATTGAATGTCTTCCTCAAACGAGAGTAAAGTAGGATTGAACGTCTTCCTCAAACTAAAGTATGATTGAACTTCTTCCTCAAACTAGAGTAAAGTATGATTGAACGTTTCCCCCAAACTAGAGTAAAGTAGGATTGAACGTCTTCCTCAAACTAAAGTATGACTGAACGTCTTCCTCAAACTAGAGTAAAGTATGATTGAACGTCTTCCCCAAACTAAAGTATGATTGAACGTCTTCCTCAAACTAAAGTATGATTGAACGTCTTCCTCAAACTAGAGTAAAGTAGGATTGAACGTCTTCCTTAAACTAGAGTATGATTGAACGTCTTCCTCAAACTAAAGTATGATTGAACGTTTCCCCCAAACTAGAGTAAAGTATGATTGAACGTCTTCCTCGAACTAGAGTAAAGTATGATTGAACGTCTTCCTCAAACTAAAGTATGATTGAACGTCTTCCTCAATCTAGAGTAAAGTAGGATTGAACGTCTTCCTCAAACTAAAGTATGATTGAACGTCTTCCTCAAACTAAAGTATGATTGAACGTCTTCCTCAAACTAGAGTAAAGTATGATTGAACGTTTCCCCCAAACTAGAGTAAAGTAAGATTGAACGTCTTCCTCAAACTAAAGTATGACTGAACGTCTTCCTCAAACTAGAGTAAAGTATGATTGAACGTCTTCCCCAAACTGAAGTATGATTGAACGTCTTCCTCAAACTAAAGTATGATTGAACGTCTTCCTCAAACTAGAGTAAAGTAGGATTGAACGTCTTCCTCAAACTAGAGTATGATTGAACGTCTTCCTCAAACTAAAGTATGATTGAACGTTTCCCCCAAACTAGAGTAAAGTATGATTGAACGTCTTCCTCGAACTAGAGTAAAGTATGATTGAACATCTTCCTCAAACTAAAGTATGATTGAACGTCTTCCTCAAACTAAAGTATGATTGAACGTCTTCCTCAAACTAGAGTAAAGTATGATTGAACGTTTCCCCCAAACTAGAGTAAAGTAGGATTGGACGTCTTCCTCAAACTAAAGTATGATTGAACTTCTTCCTCAAACTAGAGTAAAGTATGATTGAACGTTTCCCCCAAACTAGAGTAAAGTAGGATTGAACGTCTTCCTCAAACTAAAGTATGATTGAACGTCTTCCTCAAACTAGAGTAAAGTATGATTGAACGTCTTCCCCAAACTAAAGTATGATTGAACGTCTTCCTCAAACTAAAGTATGATTGAACGTCTTCCTCAAACTAGAGTAAAGTATGATTGAACGTCTTCCTTAAACTAGAGTATGATTGAACGTCTTCCTCAAACTAGAGTAAAGTAGGATTGAACGTCTTCCTCAAACTAAAGTATGATTGAACTTCTTCCTCAAACTAGAGTAAAGTATGATTGAACGTTTCCCCCAAACTAGAGTAAAGTAGGATTGAACGTCTTCCTCAAACTAAAGTATGATTGAACGTCTTCCTCAAACTAGAGTAAAGTATGATTGAACGTCTTCCCCAAACTAAAGTATGATTGAACGTCTTCCTCAAACTAAAGTATGATTGAACGTCTTCCTCAAACTAGAGTAAAGTATGATTGAACGTCTTCCTTAAACTAGAGTATGATTGAACGTCTTCCTCAAACTAAAGTATGATTGAACGTTTCCCCCAAACTAGAGTAAAGTATGATTGAATGTCTTCCTTTAACTAGAGTAAAGTATGATTGAACGTCTTCCTTTAACTAGAGTAAAGTATGATTGAACGTCTTCCTCAAACTAGAGTAAAGTATGATTGAACGTCTTCCTTAAACTAGAGTAAAGTAGGATTGAACGTCTTCCTCAAACTAAAGTATGATTGAACGTCTTCCTCAAACTAAAGTATGATTGAACGTCTTCCTCAAACTAGAGTAAAGTATGATTGAATGTCTTCCTCAAACTAAAGTAGGATTGAACTTCTTCCTTAAACTAAAGTATGATTGAACGTCTTCCTCAAACTAAAGTATGATTGAATGTCTTCCTCAAACGAGAGTAAAGTAGGATTGAACGTCTTCCTCAAACTAAAGTATGATTGAACTTCTTCCTCAAACTAGAGTAAAGTATGATTGAACGTCTTCCCCAAACTAGAGTAAAGTAGGATTGAACGTCTTCCTCAAACTAAAGTATGACTGAACGTCTTCCTCAAACTAGAGTAAAGTATGATTGAACGTCTTCCCCAAACTAAAGTATGATTGAACGTCTTCCTCAAACTAAAGTATGATTGAACGTCTTCCTCAAACTAGAGTAAAGTAGGATTGAACGTCTTCCTTAAACTAGAGTATGATTGAACGTCTTCCTCAAACTAAAGTATGATTGAACGTTTCCCCCAAACTAGAGTAAAGTATGATTGAACGTCTTCCTCAAACTAAAGTATGATTGAACGTCTTCCTCAAACTAGAGTAAAGTAGGATTGAACGTCTTCCTCAAACTAAAGTATGATTGAACGTCTTCCTCAAACTAAAGTATGATTGAACGTCTTCCTCAAACTAGAGTAAAGTATGATTGAACGTTTCCCCCAAACTAGAGTAAAGTAAGATTGAACGTCTTCCTCAAACTAAAGTATGACTGAACGTCTTCCTCAAACTAGAGTAAAGTATGATTGAACGTCTTCCCCAAACTAAAGTATGATTGAACGTCTTCCTCAAACTAAAGTATGATTGAACGTCTTCCTCAAACTAGAGTTAAGTAGGATTGAACGTCTTCCTTAAACTAGAGTATGATTGAACGTCTTCCTCAAACTAAAGTATGATTGAACGTTTCCCCCAAACTAGAGTAAAGTATGATTGAACGTTTCCCCCAAACTAGAGTAAAGTAGGATTGGAAGTCTTCCTCAAACTAAAGTATGACTGAACGTCTTCCTCAAACTAGAGTAAAGTATGATTGAACGTCTTCCCCAAACTAAAGTATGATTGAACGTCTTCCTCAAACTAAAGTATGATTGAACGTCTTCCTCAAACTAGAGTAAAGTAGGATTGAACGTCTTCCTTAAACTAGAGTATGATTGAACGTCTTCCTCAAACTAAAGTATGATTGAACGTTTCCCCCAAACTAGAGTAAAGTATGATTGAACGTCTTCCTCGAACTAGAGTAAAGTATGATTGAACGTCTTCCTCAAACTAAAGTATGATTGAACGTCTTCCTCAAACTAGAGTAAAGTAGGATTGAACGTCTTCCTCAAACTAGAGTAAAGTAGGATTGAACGTCTTCCTCAAACTAAAGTATGATTGAACGTCTTCCTCAAACTAGAGTAAAGTATGATTGAACGTCTTCCTTAAACTAGAGTAAAGTATGATTGAACATCTTCTTTAAACTAAAGTATGATTGAACGTCTTCCTCAAACTAAAGTATGATTGAACGTCTTCCTCAAACTAGCGTAAAGTATGATTGAACGTCTTCCTCAAACTAGAGTAAAGTATGATTGAACGTTTCCCCCAATTTAGAGTAAAGTATGATTGAATGTCTTCCTCAAACTAAAGTATGATTGGACGTTTTCCTCAAACTAGAGTAAAGTATGATTGAACGTCTTCCTCAAACTAAAGTATGATTGGACGTTTTCCTCAAACTAGAGTAAAGTATGATTGAACGTCTTCCTCAAACTAAACTAAAGTATGATTGAACGTTTTCCTCAAACTAAAGTATGATTGAACGTTTCCCCCAAACTAAACTAAAGTATGCTTGAACGTCTTCCTCAAACTAAAACTAAAGTATGATTGAACGTCTTCTTTAAACTAGAGTTACATATGATGAAAATTCTTTCCCAAACCTATGTTAGGCAAGATAAATTAGCTAAGTTTGATATGAAACGGCTTCTTCAAAATTATTAATGTTAATTATCCCTCCTCGAACTCATGTTTAGTATGATAAAATCTTTACCTCAAACTTGATCTATAAAAGTGTTAAATTGCCTTGGAAACCTTGAACATAAAGTCAAGGACCCCTTAAGTAATTTGTGTCTGTGCAATCCCTTCAATGTAGGCTGTGTACGAATTTGATAACATTGAGTACAATGCTTCCTTAGCTATTGGGTTAACAAGAGGAGGAAGTTGCCTTCCTTTGTGACCTTGAAAATATAAGGCAATGTCAAGGTCATCTTCTTAGTCCTCTAAAGTAGGCTGTGACCAAATATTAAGACATGAGTCCTACGGTTCATAAGTTATCCTGATGACAAACGTTTCAAAAGTGCCGTGGTGAATTTGAACGTAATTAAGGTAAGAGGTAAGGTCAGCTTAAGTGACTGGTGTCTGTGTAGTCCGTCGATGTAGACTGTGACCAAATTTAAAGTGACTGGTGTCTGTGTAGTCCGTCGATGTAGACTGTGACCAAATTTAAAGTGACTGGTGTCTGCGTAGTCAGTCGATGTAGACTGTGACCAAATTTTAAGTGACTGGTGTCTGTGTAGTCCGTCGATGTAGACTGTGACCAAATTTAAAGTGACTGGTGTCTGTGCAGTCCGTCGATGTAGACTGTGACCAAATTTAAAGTGACTGGTGTCTGCGTAGTCCGTCGATGTAGACTGTGACCAAATTTAAAGTGACTGGTGTCTGTGCAGTCCGTCGATGTAGACTGTGACCAAATTTAAAGTGACTGGTGTCTGTGCAGTCCGTCGATGTAGACTGTGACCAAATTTAAAGTGACTGGTGTCTGTTTAGTCCGTCGATGTAGACTGTGACCAAATTTAAAGTGACTGGTGTCTGTGTAGTCCGTCGATGTAGACTGTGACCAAATTTAAAGTGACTGGTGTCTGCGTAGTCCGTCGATGTGTGACCAAATTTAAAGTGACTGGTGTATGTGTAGTCCGTCGATGTAGACTGTGACCAAATTTAAAGTGACTGGTGTCTGCGTAGTCCGTCGATGTGTGACCAAATTTAAAGTGACTGGTGTCTGTGCAGTCCGTCGATGTAGACTGTGACCAAATTTAAAGTGACTGGTGTCTGTGCAGTCCGTCGATGTAGACTGTGACCAAATTTAAAGTGACTGGTGTCTGTGTAGTCCGTCGATGTAGACTGTGACCAAATTTAAAGTGACTGGTGTCTGTGTAGTCCGTCGATGTGTGACCAAATTTAAAGTGACTGGTGTCTGTGCAGTCCGTCGATGTAGACTGTGACCAAATTTAAAGTGACTGTTGTCTGTGTAGTCCGTCGATGTAGACTGTGACCAAATTTAAAGTGACTGGTGTCTGCGTAGTCCGTCGATGTAGACTGTGACCAAATTTAAAGTGACTGGTGTCTGTGTAGTCCGTCGATGTAGACTGTGACCAAATTTAAAGTGACTGGTGTCTGTGTAGTCCGTCGATGTAGACTGTGACCAAATTTAAAGTGACTGGTGTCTGTGCAGTCCGTCGATGTGTGACCAAATTTAAAGTGACTGGTGTCTGTGCAGTCCGTCGATGTAGACTGTGACCAAATTTAAAGTGACTGGTGTCTGTGTAGTCCGTCGATGTAGACTGTGACCAAATTTAAAGTGACTGGTGTCTGTGCAGTCCGTCGATGTAGACTGTGACCAAATTTAAAGTGACTGGTGTCTGCGTAGTCCGTCGATGTAGACTGTGACCAACTTTAAAGTGACTGGTGTCTGTGTAGTCCGTCGATGTAGACTGTGACCAAATTTAAAGTGACTGGTGTCTGTGCAGTCCGTCGATGTAGACTGTGACCAAATTTAAAGTGACTGGTGTCTGTGTAGTCCCTCGATGTAGACTGTGACCAAATTTAAAGTGACTGGTGTCTGTGCAGTCCGTCGATGTAGACTGACCAAATTTAAAGTGACTGTTGTCTGTGTAGTCCGTCGATGTAGACTGTGACCAAATTTAAAGTGACTGGTGTCTGTGTTGTCCGTCGATGTAGACTGTGACCAAATTTAAAGTGACTGGTGTCTGCGTAGTCCGTCGATGTAGACTGTGACCAAATTTAAAGTGACTGGTGTCTGTGTAGTCCGTCGATGTAGACTGTGACCAAATTTAAAGTGACTGGTGTCTGTGCAGTCCGTCGATGTAGACTGTGACCAAATTTAAAGTGACTGGTGTCTGTGCAGTCCGTCGATGTAGACTGTGACCAAATTTAAAGTGACTGGTGTCTGTGTAGTCCGTCGATGTAGACTGTGACCAAATTTAAAGTGACTGGTGTCTGTGTAGTCCGTCGACGTAGACTGTGACCAAATTTAAAGTGACTGGTGTCTGTGCAGTCCGTCGATGTAGACTGTGACCAAATTTAAAGTGACTGGTGTCTGTGTAGTCCGTCGATGTAGACTGTGACCAAATTTAAAGTGACTGGTGTCTGTGCAGTCCGTCGATGTAGACTGTGACCAAATTTAAAGTGACTGGTGTCTGTGTAGTCCGTCGATGTAGACTGTGACCAAATTTAAAGTGACTGGTGTCTGTGCAGTCCGTCGATGTGTGACCAAATTTAAAGTGACTGGTGTCTGTGCAGTCCGTCGATGTAGACTGTGAGCAAATTTAAAGGGATAGTGTACAACAGTTCATGTGTTATAATAATATGATGATAAGAAGTCTTCTTATAACGCGCAGAATATCCAATCAACGAATGATTGCTCAAGGCGCAGCATGTAAAGGTTTAAAGGTTATAAAGAGGTTTTTAGGCTCGTTTGAAAGTTGTCGAGTCAGCGATTTGTTTTGATTGAGAGCGGAAGAGAGTTCCAGAGCGTGGATGCAGTGAAGGCGAAGCGTTTGTTTCCAAACGATTTAAGGCGAACAATTGGCAGTGGTAACTGGTATCTGACCGTAGTGATCTCGCAGGTGTGTATATCTGCACCAAACATGCTAAACAGGTAGAGTGGCTGATCCAGTAACACACTTGTAGGCGAGACAGAGGCTCTTGTATTCAATCCTAGCTTGGACTGGCAACCAATGAAGACGGACTAGAATTGGAGATATGTGACAGTACTTGTTGGTTTTGGTAACAATTCTTGCTGCTGCATTCTGATCTGATTGTAGTTTTGATAGTGATTAAGACATACGGTTCATGAGATATCGCGTGAATAATAATTTCAAAAGTGGCCAAAGTTCCGTAGTGACCATAGAAAAACAAGAAGACAATGCCATCAACATCCCCCGCCAAATTATTTTTTTTATTAAAGCTCCCACCATCTTCCTACATGGGCCATAACTCTGTTGAGATTTAAGCAATCAAATATTACAGAGTCAAAAACACTGAACAAGGGCAAAAACGTAAAAAATAATTTTGCGCTTCTGATTTTCGACCTCCATCAAGGTAATGATGCCCTGAAGACACACGGCAAATTTGGTGATCCTATCTAAAAACATGTTTGAGAAAATTGAACTCTGGTGAACGGACGCATGGACGGAGAACAAACCTATATCCCAATTCCATTTCGTGGCGGGGGATAATATGGTCATGGTCAGCCAAAGTGAGGGCTGTCTGCGAAGCCCCCCAATGTAGGCTGTGATACATTTGAAGAAATTTGGTGCAACGGTTTATGAGATATCGCGTTGGCAAGAGTTTCAAAAATAGCAAAAGTGCCATGGTGACCTTGAAAAATGCCCAAAAATAGACATTGCGTACGATCGAAAGTTTGGTTAATTTTGATAAAACGTCTGCCTCAAACTTCATTTAAGAATAATAGAACATCTTCCTTAAAATTCAGTTTTGTATGATAACAAATGTTTCTCAAACTTATATATGTTTAGTTATATTGCTCTTGGGATTAGTTAATAAATAATAAAGAATCTTTCTCAAACTTATATTAGCTTAATTATATTTTTCTAGAGTTAAGTATGATGATACGTCTTCCATAAGTATGATACAATGCATTCTCAAACTCATGTTAGCATGATAAAACGTCTCCCTCAAACTAAAGTAAAGTACAATAAAATTCCTTCTTAATGTTATATTAAGTTTGATAATACTTCTTCCTTAATCTTGAGTAAAGTATGATAAAATGCATTCTTATATTAGTATCAACAGATGTTTCCTCAAACTTGCGTTAAGTATGATGTAACGTCTCCATATTCACTGTGTTAAGTATGATAAAAATATATCCTAAAACTCCATTCACCAATATATATGTGTGTATGTGTGTGTGTAGTTAAGATTACATAATCATAATATTCTTTTAAATAAATTAATATATGTGTGTATGCGTGTGTGTAGTTAAGATTACATAATCATAATATTCTTTTAAATAAATTTCTTTAAAGAATATAGGTAATATAATTCCGACTCCAACTGTGCCTTTTTAAGACTATTCATGTTAATGATAGAATGCAAGAAATCAATTTTGAGGAAATTCTACAGAAGCGTTCATAAAATCTACCGATCCGAGACACAAAAACGTCTTCTCAAGCAATCAATAAGAGAACCAAACTTTATGGAGTTTACTGCCCTAAACAGCCCTTGAAATCCTTTTAACGTTGGTATTTTGTACATACTTGATTAAAACGATTGCCGACACCACGCGTGAAGTTACTTTACTCATAATAGTTTGCGATTTACAAAAACCGATTTAGATTCTACTTACTGTTATTGAAAACGTTCTCGAAATCGATTAAAATATTGAACACCTTATATTTACTGGGTCCAGTGTAATGATATGTTAAACTCCTCGTTATAAGAGGGGACGTTGTATAACGGTTACTGCCGGAGTCGCCGTAAATTTTGATTAAGGAGATAATATTATTATTGTTTATTGTATTGATTATTCTTACCTTTGTTTTCTTTGAATGGTAACTAACAATTCCTTAAAGAGACAAAAATCTGTCATCATTGAAGAGCATATAATTACAACATCGAGCGCAGGCCAGTCATTTTGTCAAAATGCTAATGTATTATAAGGCTATGGTTATTTAGTCATTCATGATCCAAGCGACTTGTGTAAGGCAAAAGATGTAATGTCTTGTATTGAACTTTTTGCTTATATTTTTCTTCAACTAAAGGATGTATAATATAGGGGTATCCCGAACGTATATTCAAACGTATGACTCATGAACTAGTTTTCATGATGTATTTGCTCACTGGCTAAGTTGTGGACTGGAATAGGATCCTAGGTTTTGTCTACCATATTTATTTTCATATCTATTTGCTGAATACGCTAAAATATTAATGATGTATATCGTCAGCATGTTATCAAAAAATTAATAACAAACCAGAGCAGAATAATGCGACATCTGGATATAATTGTATAAATCAAACGTTTAATTGTAAAATTATTGTTTGCTTTCAGTTTCAGTGACTACCTAGACTTGGCAAAGTACATGTAACCGACCACATACCGTATCAATCAAGCGTTGCGCAACGAATGTAAATAACTAATTTTGTACCGGGAAAGTGGTGAATGCGTATCGTTGCGCTTCGCTGAACGTGACCTATGAACTAACACAGGGTGATTATGTAATGCAACACATACAATCAGATTGAGCTGCACCGCACTCCGCAGTGTAAATCTGCTTATGGTATTCTTCAGTGAGTTGATTCTCAAGTAGAACAGGCAAGAGTTGTTATTCAACTTAGTCTGTATTTCGGTGTGATAAGCATGCCAGTTTAATGCATTATGTATTATGCAGTATGCGAGGTCAGGGTGCAAAGGTTATCCTAACTAGGTCAATCGGAGCATGTGACACTGAGTGAGGAAGCGATGGGTTGCCTGTGCTCTTGTTTAGAGGACCAGTCGGTAAGTAAACAAACAGTCTGGTAGATTGTTGATACACAAACAATGCTTACGTACACCTGTATGATATGATATAAAATGACACGTCAACTCTAATGGTAGTGACAGTAACTTGTATTTTTGATATGACCCAACAACCGGGTGTCTTGTGATTAAAAAGGGAAGCAACTCCTATTTATTTACATTATTCTTTTATATGTCGTTATTTCTTTTCAGCGTATTTGTTTTCGCCACAAATATTTGTTTTCATTAAGCATGTCAGTGCAAAAAACAAGTACATTTATCACTTGACCGCTGTCTTTGTAAGTCTATTCGCATATACACGGTGGTAGAGCACTCTTCCGTGTCTTAGTAGACTTACACAAGGTTCACGAAAAGTTTTCTCTCAGGTTAGAGTTCCCTATTAGTTGGCCCAAAAAGTTTCTATGATCATGGCATGTTAGTTTTCAAAAGACACTAGACTTGATTTGTAGCAAACTGACAAAAACTGCGAAAAATGAGTCATTCTTAAGTACCTAAAATGTAATATAGGCCTATTGTTAAGAAATGGACATTGATTAAATTTATTAAGATTTCCTTGACACCTGATTAAATGTAACTAAATCTATCGCTACATACACTGTCTGAGAAGGAGCTCTAAGACTATTGATATGTTATAATGTTGACCTGACATCAACATTGCACAGAGGTAGCCGTGCATTGATAAAAAAAAATGTATTTGCATGCACGAAACTATTTAATCGACGTTGTTAGCTTAATATCTGTTGTGAAAATCAATTAATTAGTAATATGTAAATGTTTGATGATCTTAATAATGTATAAATGCACCTCGTTTAATGCAACATCTGCAACTGTATAATTGTGTGACGATGAATAGCATCTTTTGCTTATGTCCATTTTATATCCAGATCGTTGCACAAAACGACTTAACACTAAGGTTAACCTTAGTGCCATCATTTAACATTGCACTAAGGCCACCTTTGTGACTTAAGGTCACCTTAGTGTTTTGTGCAACCGGAATTATTCCAGCCTTTTATCACAGTCCTCCTTCTACTGTCTAATTTCAAGCTCTCATGAGGGTACAAAATACAACTGTTCTCAAGAAGATGTGTATATTTCTAAAGCTGAGCCTACGTTAATATAATTACTATTTCATATACCGTATTTCCTCTAATACAACCCGGGCCTCCATTACAACCCGGGCCTCGAATAGAACCCGGGGGGTAAGGGGGTACTGAACGAAATAGAACCCCGGGGTTGTATTCGCATCCTGCTACATCAGCGTATATGTCTCCACTAATGCTACAACCTATCCCCTGATATCCTATGGTCATCTGTCGTATCGCTGACGGGTGGTTGCTCGGCGCTATATAGCCTGTCTGTTTTCAGTCAAACTATTCCGAACTCCATACACTGTTGTCTAGTGATGTCGCACGTGGAAATGTAAGAGCGTGTGATTTGGAGCTTAGCGGGAGACTGCAACGAGAATCAGATTTATTATCTAATAGCACTCCTATTGGTTAATTTGAATCACGAGGTGAGCACGCGGAACGAAGCCAAGAAACTAGTTTGCCGCTATCGCTGAAAGGGCATCAATTGATTGGCTTGCTATACATAGCGATACGACAGAAGACCATAGGAGGATATCAGGGGATATGTTGTAGCATTAGCGGAGACATATACGCTGATGTAGCAGGATGTTGTATTCGAGGAAATACGGTACTCTACGGTTTACAAAGATATTTAATATGTCTCTCCTAAGTTACTATTCATGCTTAATGCTTAGTGTTAAGGTCTCTGCTACATTACGTTAATGTCATTTTGTATAAGATAAGTCTTGAAATGTTGAGTTTACAAATGACTTTATAGAATAAGTTTCGCCCTTTGTAATTGTCTTATGTAAAATTACTCCTACTTGTTCAGTTAATAATCCTGTGAAGAAATGTAATGTGGAATGTCATTAATGGCTCATGCTTCCTGTCGTTATTTATGTATGTATATTTTAACATTATACGCATTACTCAAAACCTACTTTTTCATAAGTACATAAGGACTCAGACAGCGCTTTTAAAAATTTCATTGGGAAATGTTTGTATGTATGTACCTATTACTTCAGCAGAAATTACACGTGTTTTAAAATTCTAATGAATTGTCACTGTTTTATTAATGCATGGTTATGATAAAAACAACAATGTTTCTGATCTGTGATGGCAGGGATGAAATATTATAAATTATTTACTAACAATATTTGTTTACGTTATATATGCAATTGATCGTCGACATCAAGTCTTCGTTGAGTCCCTGCAATTTCAATACAGAAAATATGACGATATCGAAATTAAGCTTACTGTTTATGAAATGTAACATAACAGAACTAGTTATACTAGTTAAGCATGACCCATTAATGACATTTTAAGGAGAAAGTATTCTAAGTTGGAGAACTTGTTCCTCATCCTTTTCATCATGAATAAAATATGTTTAAATCAACTAGTTATACATAAAGTGTCACCTGTATAATCATCATGCATCCCTGCTTTGCTAATGTCTTTAGCCAATTTGAGTAGGACTTAACATAACTTTCAACACTTGATTCAAGATGTGATCTTGAAATACGCTGGGAACTACGAAATAATTTATGACTTTGACATAACTTTCGCTTATGAGGAAAAATGATAGTCGTTCTAGTGAATGAATGCAAATGTCAAAGGTCAATTTAAAGCGCAATTTCATCCAAAAACGCTTGAGACCAATTTCCTCCTCTTTCATTACGTTAATAACCCAGAAATCTGGTGACATACAATAAAAATGTGTCTGACTTGAATACATTAACTCATAAATGCTTCTGGGGCATCTAATTGTTGACTATTGTTTGTATGACATCGTGCAGACCAGCGATGTCGCCTCCTCAAAGACGCCTCTTCTGTCCGGCACTACCTCGCCGCCTCAACACGACCTCACCAACGGTTCCAGTCTGTCCGTCAGGCAGAACAAGGTGGAGAGGAAGGAGTTCTGTAAGTAAATAGAGGATATTAAACGACCTTCAATTTGGCACTATTTAAATTAAACGAGTTAATGATTATGTATAAAACGAGTGAAAGCAAGGTTTAATACCAAATCATTCACGAGTTTAGTATTCTGTTTATTACATGCCCTCAAAATCAAGCAAACCCGGCGAAAATTTGCTGAAACGAACTTTTCTGCGACTCGGCAGCCATTGTAACGGCGCGCTTCAACAATGACGTCACAACCATAAACTACTGAGATGTCATGTACTTCAATAGTGTTACTACACTTGTTTAATATTGCCATAAAATATATTACAATGTAATATCTTACACGGGAAAGTAATAAAGAATAATATTAATTCTAACTTACTTAAATAAAGCTCCATTCCATTGTTTTGTATTGTTTTGCTTTGATACGAAAGTTAATGGCATAATTCAATATTTGTCAATTAATCTCACACATTCATCCCGAAATGGGATAACGATTAGTACTGTTTTTCAATGAAAATCTTTTACAGTCATATGTGTTTACAGAAGCCAAATTAACACGTCTTAGTTACATGGAAACTCCATATATAACCTATCGCACTGCATCAACTCATAACTGTCATTCTGACTGCGTAAGATCAGCTACCAAAACTTACCTTTGACTGATAGACATTGTCCGGTTTTCGATCACAACCGCCCCTTCAAACCCCCCTTCTGCCACAATACAACGTCGATTGGCGTTAAAAAGATACTCCTATGCTTGATTTTATCATAAATTGAATTTTGTTTTAAAGTTTACTATCTTTTCCGAGAAGTCCTGGATTCGCTTTTCAAACATTTTATCTTTTATCTGATAACAGACTCCATGGATCTTGAACTATAAGCAGAATAAGTCTATTGAACCAATGAGTAGATATACGAAGACAAATGTTCTGGAAAATATATCAAATATTGTATCTGGAAAATATATCAAATATTGTATCTGGAAAATATATCAAATTTTGTATCGCAATGAAGATAAATGTTATTGACAAATTCCTTAGAATTTCCGTCGTTATGATTTAATGTTACAACCTTTGGTAAAAGATAATATGGTGTTGACAATCCTTTCATTCAATTGCATCAAATGATTCACTTTTCACGAACCAACACTAACAACATGTTTCTTTACCATTAGATTTTAACCAGATTGATGCCTAGTAGCCATTGACATTTCTGCTAATGGTTAGTCTTGATATTTACTGTTTTGTGTTCCCTCAGTGACATCGGTTGAAGAGTTGGCGTCTGTTCAGTGTGGCAAACTACCGCTGTCTTCCTTGGACAAAACATTCCAGGTATGCTTTTTCTAAATTAACCAATATTATGACATCACAGACTATCCCAGAGAGTCAGTGGTGTAAAAGATCTATGTTTTCTTAAGTGATCCGTGTTATGACGTCAAATTCATTGTGGTAAATTGATTTTGAAAAACATTTTTTTTTTAAAGTAAAAAGGTTATCACTTATTTCAAGTGTACATAGCATGACATGTTGAAATGAACATGTAACTATTCTTCGGGGCGAATGTTCATATGATTATTTTCAAAAAACATATGTATTTTGCAAATGTAATGCATGTTATGTCCTATGTGCCTGTGGCTTCTCTGACAGAAATAAACTGTCTTAAGTTTATATCTGAATCTCCAATGAAAAAAAGGAAATGGCTTCTGGCTGTTTTATTAATGTTGTTTTATAATTCTCTCCTAATACAAGAGCTTGTACATGCTTGCTCTCAGTGAGATTTTTGAAAACTTGAAAAGCACTTCTTTTCACTGAATTAAAAGACGGAAAGAGGCTTTTAAGGTTCGGATGTATTACATAGATTGACATCTTGAAAATGACAGGACTGCCCGCAATATAAATGACTTGAAACATAATCAAAAACAATTTCTAAGTTTGAGGAGACTTTTATTTCTCAACGAACGGAATCGGCTTCTAGAGCCTTCCACTAATGTCACATTTCATGCTACATAACGTGAGAGACACATTTAAGAAGATTTTATTTTTCGTTTAATGTCAAAAGCCCACTACAAGAATGATAAAACAAAAATATATTTATACGGTTCCAACTGTTTACGCCATTATGAGAACGTGAACGTCGTTACATAAATGAGCAGAAAATATCGAAAAATATATTACATCTTCTAGCGACAAATATTTACTGCATCGTTCAAATGAAAATATTTATTTTTCGTTACTGAATTTTGCGGACAGTGAAAACATGGTACAAAGAAATTTCGTGATGGTTTTTTTCTTAATTTCACTTATATGTTTTTATAACTAAGTAGATTCAAGATATTTATTGATTAATATGTATCAACTAGTAGCGTGTCATGTAATGGTAGAGGCGCTGACTGGTTATTCCCCGTAAAGCTATGTAGAGTAACGCTAATTGGTGAATATACGGAAATCTTCCTAAATGAAGATCTACCAGTTACAGCGCACGAAGTGTAGCAAAATTGCGTTCAGCAAACCGTGCTTCCACAGATCACGTGATACGCGTATACGGTCATGTCATGTACCCTTTACTCAGTAATATGTCCGTCGATGAAATAAGACTTTATCATGTAAGCACCCCTTCATTAATTAATTCAGATTCTCCAAGGGTCTCATGCTCGCCAAGATTCGACCGATCGGTACAAAATCACTCAAGCGTTATTCGACGGATAGGTACAGTTCAATTTTGAAAATTCGACGGATTAGGCCTTAATCCTCGTGACAATAGCATGCCATCTTAATCAGTCGGAGATATACCAGCCATAGATAGATCTGCTAAATAGCCACTCCTTGGGTGTTTTGGTGTAAAACACACCAAACTCTAAATGATGTCATTTGATCGTGTAGTACCGTTTTTTAGCTCACCTTTACAAAGTAAATGTGAGCTTATGTCATGGCGCTTCGTCCGTCGTCCGTCTGTCTGTCCGTCCGTCCGTCCGTCTGTCCGTCCGTCCGTCCGTCCGTCCGTAAACTTTCACGAAAAAGACTACTCCTCCTAAACGAATTCAGATATCATTCTGAAATTGTAGTATGTTATACCCATGGTGATTCCCCACAGAAAGGTAGACGTTTCAGTTTTGAGAATCCAAGATGGCCGCCATGACAGCCATATTGAATTTTCATTTAGATTTCATGAAAAAGACTGCTCCTTCTAAACGAATACAGATATCATTCTGAAATTGTAGTATGTTATACCCATGGTGATTCCTCCCAGAAAGGTAGACGTTTCAGTTTTGAGAATCCAAGATGGCCGCCATGACAGCCATATTGAATTTTCATTTAGATTTCATGAAAAAGACTACTCCTTCTAAACGAATACAGATATCATTCTGAAATTGTAGTATGTTATACCCATGGTGATTCCTCCCAGAAAGGTAGACGTTTCAGTTTTGAGAATCCAAGATGGCCGCCATGACAGCCATATTGAATTTTCAATTAGATTTCATGAAAAAGACTACTCCTTCTAAACGAATACAGATATCATTCTGAAATTGTAGTATGTTATACCCATGGTGATTCCTCCCAGAAAGGTAGACGTTAAAGTTTTGAGAATCCAATATGGCCGCCATGGCAGTCATATTGAATTTTCAATTAGATTTCATGTCAAAGACTATTTCTCCTAAACCAATCTAGATATCATTTTTATATTGTAGTATGTTATACCTATAGTGATTCCACACAGAAAGGTAGACGTTTCAGTTTTGAGAATCCAAGATGGCCGCAATAGCAGCCATATTGACTTTTCAGCTGCAGATGACACATCATTATTATTAAATTTTAAGCTTTTATCAAGTGATCACTGGCACTATATAAATTCTCTAATTTGAACTTACTAATCATAATATTATCTTAAATATGGAATATTTGGAATATTGTTGTGCAAGTTGTTCTATATTTTTAAGTGTTTCTAAAAAAAATTAAGATGAAAGACAAACATAATTGATTAATTTGTTTAAAATCTTTATGGCAACTAGCTGCAAAAACCAAATCACATTAAACATGTTAAATTTTAAACAATGGTATCTCCCTTATATTCCTTTAAATACCACACATAAGGGGTCAACAAGAGTTCAGATATTCCACTCTGTTGTCTAATACACATCCCAAGGCAGGCTGCTAGCATCACAGTGTCAGCTGCTAGTCTGTTGCATAATCAACCTGACCCAATTGATATGGTAGAGCATTATGCTATATGGTCATGGCCCATGTGTATGCAATAAAAGTTATGGACTTGTATTCTCATGACAGTGATATGTTCTTTCTAAGAATAACAACTTACACAAAACTTGTCTACAATAAGCTTTGTGTTTAGCAATCTACATGATTAGTTGATGTGGAATGAATATGCAGATGAAAATCGAAAAGGGTTTAGGATTTGTCATATCTCTCTGTTGATTTGACAATGCAAAAATGTTTACCATTATAGTACTGTATGAGTGTTAAATAAATTGATACTTTAATGAAAGACATCTCATGGTCACTTGACATGTAAATATTATGTGAACAAAATAAACGTGTCTTATGCATTGCTGTGTTTATGACTTTCCTCAGTCATTCATTTTCCTTGAAAAATCTGCACTTTTGGGACTCTCAATATCCCATGCAGCATAACCATCAGTGAAATAATCTTGAAATCATATTAATGATTCACTACAAAACAAATGTAAGTGCCCACCATCCTGTAAGTAATGAATGACATTTAAATGGATACACCTAAACCAATCAAGATATCATAATGAAATTAATACGGATGCCCACATAAAAGTAGCATTTTGAAGATTAAAAAGTACAAGATGGTCACCAATTCAGCCATAGATATACAAAAAAGTTATACAAAAACCTACTGCTTGTTAACTTATCATGATTATATCATTCGTGTATTTTAAAAGATAAAAAAATCATGATGGCAGCCATAATCAATTATATAAAAGATGGTTACATGTATAATTAAACCATTTTACCACATCATTCATTTTAAGGTGAGCTTCTGTACCCTCGGTACTTTTATTTATAATGAGAATTTAGGTTTAAAGCAAGTCGGATTTGAACGAAAAACGGACTAAGGCACGTGTCAATTTGTCAAACGTATTTTTGTTATTTTCTAGGGTAGCTGAACAATTTGAAGTTGAAAGTGTTTTACATTTTCATAGAAACACGGTATTTATACATTTTCGTCATTTGAGGTTGACCAATGGTGATGTTTGAATTGAAATCGATGTCTACAGCTTAAAGGATCAAAGCTAAGTTATATGCAAATAAATTGGGGAGCGGCTCTTTAACTCGTTTTAATTACAAACAAATTGCCTTTACTCATTTGAATCAACTGTCTAATGTCATGTTACTCTCAATCGCAACATTTTCAACATACGTATATATTTAGGAATTGATATTCAATAATAATCTTACAATGTGATGTTATTCTGTCATATGAGATAAGATGATGTGAGAGTCATTTCACGCATAATGATATCATGAAAATGACAAGGTGTATGGAAAGGTTTAAGATATTTCAATTTCCTTCGAATGTAAGGGGCTTCAATACATCATGTCATATTTCATGCAAGATAACGTGAGAGTAACATTTTTGATGATATTATGTTACTTTAAATGTCAAAATCCCATTACTAGGTATGATGAAAGAAAATGTGATATCCTTACAATTCATCTTTTTGCACGATAACAAGATTTAATATAGAGGAACTAATTATCGGAAATGTTTTGAGAATTAAGCCCCGTTTATATGTGCAGTTACCCCCGGGGGTAAAGGCAATTTTTTGCCCCAGAGGGGTAAATTTCGTCATGTTAACGCAATTTTTAAGAGGGGTATACTTACCCCCGGGGGCAAAGTGCGAAATATTTACCCCTGGTCTGGAGGTAGGGCAAATCAGATACCCTCGGGGGTATAAATACCCCTGGGGGCAAACCTGTCATGTAAACACTTTACTTTGTATACCCCAGGGGGCAAAACTGAATATCCTTATAAAAGTCAATATATGAAGAGAAAATAATGCCCCTTGGTATTGCAATTTCATTTCATATAAACGCAATGCAATATTTGACTTTTGCCCCTGGGGGCAAATTTACCCCCGGGGGTATAATACCCCCAGGGGTAAATGTGCGGCATGTAAACCCAGCTTAAGAGTCTTTTTATCTTGAAAGACGACACGAATCCTCGATATGTGAGCATATAACATATATTAATAATTATTTCGTAAATATTAAATCTCGAAAAAAGTGGTTGTTTTCAGATGTTTTCAAATTAATCAATTTCAGTTTCAAGGGCTGAGTTTTTTTCAATCATTAGAAACAGATTTACCAATAGGATAGTTATCAATATAAGCATTGAGAGTTTAAGTGAGAAAATCTCCACTATTTGGCGAATTATTTGCATGATTTGGCGAACGTTTGTTGTAACGTACCGACGAGACTCGTTTGATATGTTTTGATACTGAGCCTATTATGAAACAAAATCAATCTCATTGAAATAAGATGATGATCCGTCACTCTAACCTCTGCGTATCTTGACCCGTAAAGGGCTCACGTAAGGCGACCTTTGAACTCTAGCCAATCAGCGACAAGGCATGAAAGTCATCGGCACGATTTCATATCTTTCGCTAAATTGTGATTGTTTGAAACATTCTTTAGAAAGGTGTGACAAGCAATGCCTATTTTCATGGCCGCCACTATGCAGTATTCATATCAGAAACCTTATTAGGAATGACCTAGAATTTGAACTGCTTTCAATGAGATTGCGAAAGCAGAAATTAAACCAGTAACTGTTCGAGAAGTGTTACCACAATGCGTGCTGCTATATTAAAATTTTACAGTCGACATACCCTTGGATCTGAGACTCCACTGAGAAACATTCTTTACACATATGTCACGTGTTCATGTCCACGTGTCTGGTTTTGTAAGCGTACAGATTATGTCTATGCTATTTTCAATATTTGTTGATATATCTCTACATATATTCATTGATTCAATTCAAAATTAAGGCAAACTGTACAGTGACCCTAAAGCATGACTGAATGACTGAAACTTGGTCAACATTTCATCATATTTGCTAATGCTAAAATTATCTGTATATTTCAACTTGTAGTAATGACCTGTTTACATTCTCCTATTGAAACTGTCTGCAGTAGTGAACTGTTCTACACGCAGTCAGGTTTTGGTGCAATGCTACACTGAATTTCAGCGGAGTACCAGCCATGTTCGCTCGTTCCAGTCGTAGCTCGCAGGTCTCACCACAATACATAGCCACAATAGTGTTACGGGTTTTCTCCCTGCAATGATACTAGCAACCGCGATTTTAGTGAAATACTCTTGAAAGCGGCGATGAACCCTATCTAACCTCGCCTCCTATTCAACAAACCATTAACAGCACATTATAAAGCACTCACTCTTAAAATATTTCTATGCACCAGGATCACAGCAAGCTGTACAACGATCTGCTAGCCAACTTCAAGACAATGAAGGACTGTGTTCACGACTTCAAGTCGGTCTTCGAGTATGATACCAATGGTGTTCCGGTCCTGTCCGAGTGCATTGCCTTGCTAGGGAAGCGATGTGGTAAGGCGACCTGTACACATTTATTTTTATTTATTCCATTTCAAATCATATATACAAGTCACATGAGTAGGCAAATACATTTACAAAGTAGTATTCCAGTCATTGTTAACAGAGGTAAGTGTATACAATATCAACATGATCATATGAAGAATGAGGGTTAATATTTTATGAGAGCTTTATTCAATGCCTAGTATGATACAAATGGACTTTCGGTTCTGTCAGAGTGCATGGCCTTGCTAGGGAAGCGATGTGGACATGCGACCTGTACACTTCGATACTTCTTAAAATTATAGGTTATTGTTATAATAGTTGGTCCTCAGTGTTTATCATGCCTTCATTAGATTTCAGTGATTTTGATAAATTTTCATATTGTGAAGCCCAAGTGATATTCACATTTTGATTAGCAGTTTCCTTTATTTTTGCAGTGCTTATATATACTTATTTTTTTGTTGGATTTTCCTCCAAGTTTAAGTTTTTAGCATAAATAGTTTAAAATATATGTCGATGAGAAATAATTGAATACAAAACTTGGTTTCAAAGTAATACTGCAAGACTATAAAACCATGTTGGGATATCTTTTCTTTTTCTCGAAGGCGGGGCAGCATTGACGGCCACACGGACCAAGTACAGCATCACCATCGAGTATGATAGACAGGAAGTGTCCAAACGGTGCCAGGGACCCGCCGAGGACACAATCGAGGCTCTGGAGCTCTTCAATAAGATCAATAAACTCTCCAAAAGTATCCTTGAGAAAGCCCCCAAAGTTAAGAACTCTGTTCAAGTCGTTCTTGACGACGAGCAGAGTTTGAGAAGAGAAATATCGAAGGCTGATCTTAGCGGAAGTGAGGAACCGGAAGTGATGAAAGTGTGCGTGTCAAACATCAACAAGTTGAGAAAACTTCCCGGCTCAATCGAGACAATCCAGAAACACACGCACCTGCAGTTCAATGAAATCAAGGAGGCCTCTAAGGTCTTGTTTGAGGCTCCATAGGTCTTCAATCAATAACATATCAGTCAATGCAATGACATATCAGTATATCAAGATCGGAAACAATTCACGATTGAATGAGTGTGTGCTTCTTATATATGTTTTGATCTATGCCTGTTTTCTATATATCCCTAAATCCACAATTTGTTTCATCTTAATCTCCTACGAGACATCGGTAACACATGTACATGTATCAATATCAAACAATGTAAGAAGTTATATTCAGACGATTTAAAAACGTTTTGATATCTAGCCTTTGTCAGTTTTGAAAAGATCACAATTTGTCTTTTATTGAATGTCTCTTAATCGACTATTTCTTGACCTCGTTTGCTGTAGCAACTCTAAAAATCGAAACAATTATATCTTCATCGATTGAAGTATAGGCTATTTACTATATAGTAGGTGTCATTCAAAGAACTGTCTTTCATTTCAATTCTACAAAATATGCTACTGTTTTGTAGGTAAGCCTACTAGCCTAGCTCTTGTCTAAGACCTTCCTTGAGTCTGTCCTATTTATTCAGTTACTGGCAGGATTTGACTTAGGATATTTTATTCTATTTTTGTAGCCTCTATATCAATGTCTGTTTTCTTGTCCATGTCCATTTATGGCTTTTCGTTTCTTTGAACAATAGTTATCTTAGTCAAGCATATCTCTATTCGTCAACTGTACAACAATTTGGGTCAACATTTCGGGAAAACTCGAGTATATTCTCACATTTTACACTGAGATATTTCCGTCTTCAATGTAGACAGGGAAGTAAGTTTCATTTGTTAAGTGTTTTTATACCATCGCTATTTATAATCAACACTTATTTTTCTCACTCCTGCTAATGTGATAAATACTTGTGTGTAAATGTAAATGTATCATTCAGTTTGTACCTCTTCTCTCTATCTCGATCTATACGGCTCTGTCAACGGTTTGGCTTTTGCTTGCTTTAACATATGTAGCAAGAATTATTTAGTTTTTATGATTATATTATTTTATGAATTAATTAAGATTATGTGATACTATCTGTAAAGGACATTTCGCGTGTTACGTTTTTAGCTCATCTGGCCTGTAAGGCCCAATGAGCCAATTGCATGGCATGGTGTCCGGCGTCCGTCCATCCGTCCGTCCGTTAACTTTACACATTTGCTCATAATGCCTACAAAGCGTGTCCGGCGTCCGTCCATCCGTCCGTCCGTTAACTTTACTACACATTTGCTCATAATGCCTACAAAGCGTGTCCGGCGTCCGTCCATCCGTCCGTCCGTTAACTTTACACATTTGCGCATAATGCCTACAAACTTTGTGTACATACTTCTTGACTAGCGAAGATTATCATGTCTGGCTTTAATGGCCCTGTGACCACTAATAAGGGCCACAGGGGCCACGCCCTTAAAACCTATTTTATCTTCTTCTCCAGAGGCATAAGGCCTAGTAAGTTGAGACCTTGTGTTTAAGACTTCTTGATAAATGAGGATAATAATTTATAGCTTTGATGGCCCTGTGAAATCCATTTTCATTTTCATATCCAGAAGCAAACGGCCTTACTATTGAGGACTATAATTGACAGTTTTGGTGACCCTAAGGTCCCTAAAAAGTACTTGGTGAACCTTTGATCCAATACCAAAAATTATCAATGGAATAATCGAGCAATTTTCATTTCTGAATTCATTACATCTGAAATCACATCGTCTATATACTTAATTCTAGTGACCCTTTGACCCCTTCAAAGAAGGAAACCACATTAGTCACAACCTACAGCAACATTAAATATGAACCCTGATGAGCTACAGAGCGAATGGCTCTATCTTACAAAAATGATACAAATTGATTTGCTCATTAAAAAGTTGTGTTAAAATGAACTGTAGTCTAAAGAAAGAACTAAAAGACTGGTATGTCCGATTTAATGTAACCCATGCAAATCATCTTTTCAACAGGTAACTACAAACTATATATTTTTAAAATATATATTTTTTAATATTATAGCTTCTCAGATTTTACTGCATGTATTTCCATTAAATATAGTACTTTCCTTATAAAGTCCAAATAAATGTAATGTCAGTAATCTCTCTATCAACTTTATGGAGTCGCCATTGCGTCATATGTGGATATTTATGTCATATTTGTCATGTTTATATTGCTCACTGGTGTAATATATAAGTTCTAACTATTCAAGATCTGCTCGATATGAGTGTTAATTTCAATTTTGATTACAACTTTGTATGTCATAAATGCTATTGAATTTCATTTGTGACAATTCTTACATATCAAATCCATAAAAAATGCCAATGAAAATATGTGTAATTCAATAAGACATTTTAAACGTTTAATTGCAATAATAAATAGGTATAAAGTACATGAATACAATGCTTCCATGCATTGAATACGATGTTATCCATATATTCTGGTATTCTGGTAAACAACTTTCCATTTGACTTATCGAATATGTAGTTATTGTTGGCGTTAAAGGGACAATCCTATCGGGGTATTTTCGTAAAACGACTTTCAAGAGTACTTCCCTGTTTATACTTATATATGACAATTATATGATAAATTCACACTTATTGTAAGATATGTTAACATTTGTGTTGTTCTAGATTTAATTATAAGACAGAATAGAATGCATTACAGCGTTTTCTCGAATTTTGTTTCAACAAGCATACCCCTCATAGGATCGTCCCTATAAAATGCAAAGGGTGAGATGGCATATACATTGTGTGATGACTTATGTAATATTAAGAAAAACATACAATGATATATATTCATGACAGATCTGAGATGCTGCTCCCCTTGACGTGATTGTCTTCACATAAGTACGTGTTACTAAGAATGTTTGCTTTGGTCAATATACAGATATCATGATTTTTGTGAATAAAACGTGTGATTTTTACTTCAGTCAAGCTTGTTCATAAATGCATGTATTATTGTAATGTAATGTATTTTATTGTATTTGAAAGTACCATTTAATTTCTCATACAAAAAAATGAAGCTGGGATCCTATCTACTAATTAATGTTCCTGAATGAAGGTCCGAAAGTGGCATACTTTACTATTTTACTACTACTTTATTCATTCATACAACGAATGTGTTTTCATTCACAAATATCGGTATTGAGTGAGTCGGAGTCATTCTTCAAACTTTCAGTTTATCTTATGAATCTTACCTATTGCAATGATAAGGATTTTTTTTATTGAACTGTATAATCTAGCAAATATTGTACTCTTGGTCATGTGACCTTCAATATAGGAATCTCTGTATATAGTCTCTCTCTCTCTCACGCACTCACTCACTCACTCACTCATCACTCACTCACTCATTCACTCACTCACTCACACACACACACACACACTCACACTCACACTCACACCCACACTCACACTCACACTCACACAATAAATCTGAAATGCAAGTTCCCCTTTCATATCAAGTTTATCATCCCTCGTGAAATAATACAAGGCTCGTTACAAAGTAACATTATTTCACATGGGACACTTGATATGAAAGGGTAACGCGTTAGATATCCTATAATGATGTCAGTAATTCAATGATTATGTTCGTCTTATGATACTTTAGAGTCTATTTGATACTTTATTACTACACATCCTCTTTAACGAAGCACATTGATGTTGTTTTCTTCTCTTTGAATGTTGACATATGATCCCATTCATGTGTGGAGGGATCATGATAGATTACTGGGTTGGGTTTCTTGATTTCACAGAAGAATTTGTTATGAAGCAAAGTTAATTTGAGACAATTAAAATTTCAAGGACGTTGTGAAAGATAGACCATTTAAGAGGTGGAACCTTTGTGAGTTCGATTAACAGGGAGTCAAAGGTAACAAAGAATGATTATTCGTATACATTTAAGTAGTTTTCATTTTTTTAAATTTTAATTCATTATTTTAACCACAAACAATGTCGTGAGATAATTTCAACGACTTAAAATATGAAATGTTTGTCTGATGAGAGATTATTGTTTATTTGATACCTCACTATTAAGCTTGGTCGTTTAAATGTGTGTTGCAAACAAGTTTTGAAATCCTAAGAGATCTAACAGATCAAGAGATTCTCTTTCTAAGATATAAAGCTTTTAGTCAGCGAAATAGATTTTGTATTACTCATATCTATGAACATAAATTAACATGAAGAATTAATTTCCAACTATAGCAATTTGATATATTTCATTGATTTTTAAATTCCATTTTAGCTTATTTACACCGATATTACAACAATGGAAATGTCTAGAATTCTTCCACTTTCAGAATTTGTTTAATATGGAAAGTTGTACATGTTTGTTGGAAAATATTTTTGAAATTGATCTTAAACAGAGATTCTCTTACTGAGTCAGGGATATTGATTTTGCATGTTTCATACCGTAATTTACATTAACAATTACATTATTTACAGATAATTAATGTCCATCGATAATACTATGTAATGTTTTATTAAAATTCCAGTTAAGTATATCCATCGATATCATAACAACATTTGAAATATGTTTTCATATAGAAAAAGTCCAGTCATGCAGACACTGTTTCATGATAGTGCTGATCCATAGTAACAGTAATCTGTTGGACCATACACTGCCAGGGCCGATCGATGTTTCAAAGATGTTGGACCATACACTGCCAGGGCCGATTGATGTTTCAAAGATGTTGGACCATACACTGCCAGGGCCGATTGATGTTTCAAAGATGCTGGACCATACACTACTATCACCAATGGATGTTTCAAAGATGATGGACCATACACTGCCAGGGCCGATTGATGTTTCAAAGATGCTGGACCATACACTGCTATCACCAATGGATGTTTCAAAGCTGCTGGACTATACACTGCCAGGGCCGATTGATGTTTCAAAGCTGCTGGACTATACACTGCCAGGGCCGATTGATGTTTCAAAGATGCTGGACCATACACTGCTATCACCAATGGATGTTTCAAAGATGATGGACCCATACACTGCCAGGGCCGATTGATGTTTCATAGATGCTGGACCATACACTGCCAGGGCCGATTGATGTTTCATAGATGCTGGACCATACACTGCCAGGGCCGATTGATGTTTCATAGATGCTGGACCATACACTGCCAGGGCCGATTGATGTTTCATAGATGCTGGACCATACACTGCTAGGACCGATTGATGTTTCATAGATGCTGGACCATACACTGCCAGGGCCGATTGATGTTTCAAAGCTGCTGGACTATACACTGCCAGGGCCGATTGATGTTGCATAGATGCTGGACCATACACTGCTATCACCAATGGATGTTTCATAGATGCTGGACCATACACTGCCAGGGCCGATTGATGTTGCATAGATGCTGGACCATACACTGCTATCACCAATGGATGTTTCATAGATGCTGGACCATACACTGCCAGGGCCGATTGATGTTTCATAGATGCTGGACCATACACTGCCAGGGCCGATTGATGTTGCATAGATGCTGGACCATACACTGCCAGGGCCGATTGATGTTGCATAGATGCTGGACCATACACTACTATCACCAATGGATGTTTCAAAGATGATTGACCATACACTGCCAGGGCCGATTGATGTTGCATAGATGCTGGACCATACACTGCCAGGGCCGATTGATGTTTCAAAGATGATGGACCATACACTGCCAGGGCCGATTGATGTTTCAAAGATGCTGGACCATACACTGCTATCACCAATGGATGTTTCATAGATGCTGGACCATACACTGCCAGGACCAATGGATGCTTCATAGATGCTGGACCATACACTGCCAGGGCCGATTGATGTTTCATAGATGCTGGACCATACACTGCCAGGGCCGATTGATGTTTCAAAGATGCTGGACCATACACTGCCAGGGCCGATTGATGTTTCAAAGCTGCTGGACCATACACTGCCAGGGCCAGTGGATGCTTCAAAGATGCTGGATCATACGATGCCAGGGCCAATGGATGCTTCAAAGATGCTGGACCATACACTGCCAGGGCCGATTGATGTTTCAAAGATGCTGGACCATACACTGCTAGGGCCGATTGATGTTTCAAAGATGCTGGACCATACACTGCCAGGGCCGATTGATGTTGCATAGATGCTGGACCATAGACTGCCAGGGCCAATGGATGTTTCATAGATGATTGACCATACACTGCCAGGGCCGATTGATGTTTCAAAGATGCTGGACCATACACTGCCAGGACCAATGGATGCTTCATAGATGCTGGACCATACACTGCCAGGACCAATGGATGCTTCATAGATGCTGGACCATACACTGCAAGGGCCAATGGATGTTTCAAAGATGCTGGACCATACACTGCCAGGGCCGATTGACGTTTCAAAGATGCTGGACCATACACTGCCAGGGCCGATTGATGTTTCAAAGATGCTTGACCATACACTACCAAGGCCGATTGATGTTGCATAGATGCTGGACCATACACTGCCAGGACCAATGGATGCTTCAAAGATGCTGGACCATACACTGCCAGGGCCAATGGATGTTTCAAAGATGCTGGACCATACACTGCCAGGGCCGATTGACGTTTCAAAGATGCTGGACCATACAGTGCCAGGGCCGATTGATGTTTCAAAGATGCTGGACCATACACTGCCAGGGCCGATTGATGTTTCAAAGATGCTGGACCATACACTGCCAGGGCCGATTGATGTTGCATAGATGCTGGACCATACACTGCCAGGGCCAATGGATGTTTCATAGATGATTGACCATACACTGCCAGGGCCGATTGATGTTTCAAAGATGCTGGACCATACACTGCCAGGGCCGATTGATGTTTCAAAGATGCTGGACCATACACTGCTATCACCAATGGATGTTTCAAAGATACATAATTTCACCTTAGAACTAATGACTAGGCGTCCAATAGAGAGAATTTCAACTGATTCAGACACAATTTGTCATATACATTGCTAAATTGAACTTACAGATAGCAGTTCGAAATATCACAATTCAGGAGATAGATCCCAAAGGAAAGAACATTATGAAGTGGAGGTGTCAGGAACTTTTTGTACTCGAGCAGAAATTTTTTGAAACATTAGCAATTCGGCAACATTATAACCCGTTTCTCTCGCATCCCAAGCTATCTGAATTATCATCACTTACTGTAAAGTCAAATGTCATGGGATATCAATGCACTTAAGATGTCTAACACTCACTTTTAGTCATATTGATGGTGTAACATATTGTTTTATTTAGTCTCTAGCGGTTTATGATTCGGAAAAAAATCGCATTCGGGATAAAGTCTTCATCAGGATGTCTGGATTCATTGTGAAATTATTGTCGAAATTAAAATATATTTGTATTACCTATTAACACTGCAAATTCTAAAATTAAATTTTTAAGCAATATTAATTGACCTTGTCTTAAATCTCATTGATGCAAAATTGTTTTTGTCTTTCTATTCTTGATGTTCTAAGGGAAATGTTTTTATTGTTGCTTTTTTTCAATTTTGATTAAATTCGATCACGTTTTGATGCTTGAAAAGTAAGATTTACAGAAAAACTCGAAAGTATAGAATATTTGAATGTAGAGTTTAACTTGTCTATTCAGTAATCAGTATGTAGTCCAGTACATCTGTCTTGAAACTCTCTCTTATGGTAACTGGTGAACAGGAAATGCTCGATCCGCCATGTTGGCACCGCCAACTCCAATTACGAGATCTCTTTCGATGGACTTTAGTACTGATCAGAGTGGTTTGAACTGTGCAAGGGGAGAAACAGGGAGATTGAGAGTACAGTCGTTACGTACATAAGGCGATTTTCGAGATCAATTTATAAACTGAAAATAATCAACACCATACAGTGTTTATCTTGTGTGACAACATGCACCAGAATAAGGATCCAAGAATTGGGAGATAGGATCTCTCACGTAAAGTGGCTAGGAGTAAGTAAGTAAGACTAAGTATCAATGATCATCTTGCATGGTGATTCGTACAGGTTTTGGTAACATAAAGATTGCGCTAATAGTGAATTTACAGATTATGTAATCTAAACCTCCTTTTACTTGCCTTTATGCAGGAAATTACCGTGTAAGGATAACCTTAAAATAACAATGATGCTTTTACCTATGTTTTATGAAATATTGACAATATTTTTATATATTCTAAGTAATTTTGAACAGAGCCAATGTCTACACTTCATGTCTATAATTCATGTCTTCTAGGTTTATAAAATTAACCAGATAATAACATCACAATAAAACTTTATTACGCATGTGGTACTTTCTAATGAGCTTTGTAACAGTTTGTTAGGATACATATGTGTGATAACACCTTTAAATGATTTTATTGACTAACAGTGACCAGTAACGTTACGCATACTACTTCATTCATTCATATAACTTTATTCATTCATATAACGAATCTGTTTCCATTCATAGATTTCCAATGATACCTGATTCATTCTTCAATTTTCATTATATCTTTTGAAGCTTATCTATCGATAAAGAATTTATCGGAGAACAATACAATTTCAAACATCAAACTGATCTCTACTTGTTCAAAGATCATTAAAACAAAAGGTTGACTTCGTGTCACTGCATAAAGAATTCCATTGCTTGTTATCTATCGGGTTCAAAGACAACTGAATATTCTATGAACAGTTTAAACAAACTAAAGTGCGTCAACAATGAAGTTCATTGAAACTTTACTTTCGAGACGGTTGTTAACAAACTTTTACAAATGTTACATTTCATTCTTATAGTGGCAGCCATGACATGACGTTGATCAAAGAACGACAACTCTAAAGTTTTCATGAGGAGGAAGATATTACATTTACAAAAACTTCGTTCATGGCGAATGCTAAACGCTTACATAGTACCAAATACTATGAATATGCGTAGGATAGAATTTAAAAGTATGAATATCTCATGTCGAAATATTATCAACATGGTGCAATATTCACTTGCTGTAAAATCTCTTTACAGGAATGATATATATTTTTAATGCAATAAATCGTATGAAATGCGAGTTGGCACCAAATAGGTTACATACACTCGTTCCTCTTTCATTTCAAGTTTATGTAACTTATGAAATAATTATAACTTGTCACGAGCCTTAGGAAATTGATTTCACTTTGGAAATAAACTTTATATTAAAAAGAAGCTCCTTAGATATCCTGTAAATAGGTTTCGAGTTCAATGGCTTGACTCTACAACAATCAGAGTGGATTTTGAACATGAATGCTGAAAGATGCTTTTTTAACGTGACTTTGTTCTCAAGAGTCCATATTCAGATGTATTAACTCTTCAATCAGTTTGGGTAATTTCCAATCTTGTATAATCAAGGATAAAATAATGGCCGACTAACACATAGTGAAGTTATTTTATACTATTAGTTTTACATGTTGGGTTATGTTATACATATATAACACTAATATTTGTGAGAATAAATTGAGAACCTCACTCAATGATTTATTATAAACTTAAGCCTAGATTGTGTTCATGTTATTGGGTCTACTTGACACTAAATGTCATTCCATCAGTTCTGGCCCGGATATTGATGTATTTATATTCAATTGTTACCCCCACGTATTTTTCTCATTTTATAACCTGCAAATGTCACCTCAAACGAAACAAGAAGACATTATTGTTGCTATAATGATGTAATGTTAAACCATCAAACACATATAGTTATTCATTTACACAAATTGTAATATCCTGTTCCATAATTTAATTTGATATATTTCAAAATTGTAATAAGTACAATGTATAACATACTGAGTTAACTGACAGCATTATGCCACTTCTCCATGACAAACATATTGACCAGTCAAGAGCAGGTCTGATGTTGCCTAGTTGTTCTGATTTTGAGGGGGTACTGCTTTTAATCCAAACTGGGACTCGACTTGAAAAGGGAAAAGAATATTTATTAATGCAACCCGTGTGTCCAAAACACAATTACGTTTCACACTGTCGGTGGTCTTCTTGAGGTAGTATATCATGGAACATGATATATAATCTAGCATTCAGTAATTATCAATATGAATAAATGTAGATATGAAGGTTTAGGTTCATTAAATGGTGTTGATCTAAGTTTCAGGAGATGGTTTGATCTCAAGCACATCGTTATTTTTCATGGCTTTCTGATTTGATCTCAAAGTAACTTGATAGTTTTTTCAAGCAGTGAGAAAGAAATTGAACTGGTCGAAAGCGCTAATAACTCAGCTATACAACGCATTTAACTATCAAAAGTTTTTTATCACAGATGAGAGCCTATTCTGTTGTATCCAGCGTTTTTTTTCTTGCTTTGAATATGCAGCAATAAGAGTTGAAGGGGCATTACTTAAAATAAAGTTTGATTATTGAAGGTTGTGAACACCCAGAACAGGCTTAACAAGTGTGCACTTGAACCTTGCCCAAAGATGATCTAAAGTAGAAGAATCTGGGGTCATGATTTACAAACATTTTGTGTACAAGTATTCAACAAAAATTTTGTAATAAAGTGTAGATACGATTATGTAACACTGTTGTCCATAATAACAGTCAGGGGATCCATCTCCTTCAACTCCTATTTTCTTACTCTTGAGAATAAATGCTGTTAGACCAGACAGAGTTTTGTTTACATCCTATAGTCCTGTAGAACTGCTGCCTCCCCCAATCGGACATTTTGTGCGATTGCAATTAAAAAGGACCAGGCAAAATAAAAATCATGGCCATCATTTTTTGTTTGCTCTAAAAAGGTTGACAAAATATGTTCCATAAAGATAATCTAGGCTAGAAAGCTTTTAGAATGTTATTTTTAAGACTAAGATGTGGAAAGGTTTTTGTCCTAAAATTGACAAATAAAAAAAAGTGCAACATTTATACACTTCTTTAACCGTAAAGTATACAGATATTTATTGATGTAGAGAAAAGTTCTATCCATACAGGCAGGATATTAGATTTCAAGTACATTATAGTATAGTATTTCAATTTCGTGTTATGATAGTCCAATGTCTATTTGATACCTTCTTACAACACCTGCTCTTTAACGAGTAAAGTTAATGATGGAATTTGATAAACGATCACATTCATGTTTAGAGTGACCATAATAGGTTGATGGGATCTTATACCTTCTCGATTGAAACCAAGTTATTTTAAGATCGAAGAATCCGAAGGACCTTGTTCAAAGATAGGTCACTCAACTTGTTAATACAAAGTGTATTTGATGAAAAAGGTA
Source organism: Steromphala cineraria (assembly GCA_916613615.1). Taxonomy (NCBI): domain Eukaryota; kingdom Metazoa; phylum Mollusca; class Gastropoda; order Trochida; family Trochidae; genus Steromphala; species Steromphala cineraria. The sequence continues at coordinate 64,779,831 of OU744728.1, read as the reverse complement.
GTGAATACTGAACATTCTTTAAGTTTGTCTGCATTTTTAAAAGTGTTACATCGAAAATTTAATTGCAAACTTTAATTTCTAGTCGTTGTTTAAGTCAAAACTTAATTGTTTAAGTCGTTAAGACCTTTAAACACATAAAGCATCAAATGTTTTTTAATCAATATTTTGTTTCTGAATCCCTGTTACAATTCCGAGAGAGGATTCAGGTTTTCACACTCAAAGAAAAACACACATAACACTTTCACACACACATGCACACAAAGTCACTATTATGAATATATGATGAACAGGCATATAAAGACATTTTTTATGTATAAAGGCTAATGGAAAGATGCATATTTAGTTGATGTACTACTCCTCATCAAAAAGTGGATGATACATTAGCCATTTTATATAAAATGTATTATGGTTTACTAACTATGGTTGACTTACTGAAATACATATGACGCTCAATGGTGTATCGATTTGCTAAAATATGTTTAAATATTTTCAAACTGTTTGTCCATGTTCATTTGATAACTCATCACTAGGCTTGGTCTTTTAGAATCCAAAAAGATAGGATGAAATCCTGTCTGAACTATATTTATTTACCTACGAGGGCAGTCATACCGAGGTTCATATTTTTCATATGTTGTCCTAGGGCAAAATATCACTTTTTCATTGTGACGTCACGTTATAAACAATGCTTTGATGTCACGGTTCACCTATGACGTCACAATCTAAACGGGCCGGCGGCGTCTCGTCCGCCTATGCTGGGAAGTAGGTTTTAAGTATTTTCTTTAATTTTGAGACTACGGTAATAAAAATATATATTATATTCGTGCCCATGACATACTATGTTTACGACACTCGAGTCTAAATATCAGTATAACCCTCGCTCTCGCTCGGAAAATGCTAATATATAGCCACTTGTGTCGTAAACATTGTATGTCATGGACAGTCATATAATATCCTCAATATCATTCCAAATGCCTCATACGAAAACTATAAATAACACTTTGAAGTTTGTACCATTATGTTCAATGATTAAAATAGCTCTACGTGTACACATTGGGAATACGATGTCTAATCACCATTTTTAAGTACCGATACACGATGGTAGATTGTTGATTAAGTTTCACGTTTTCACAAGAGGATCAGGTAACATGTGTTTTGAAGAAGAACTAATAATAGTCATAAAACACTAATATAGAGGAAAGCTTTGTGCTTCTTTGTTGTCACTGTAAACCTGGTATCAAGTGTTTTTATGAAGTTCGGAAAGTTCACGACCAAAGAGTCTGAACTGCAAAATTCTATTACACAGCTTAACTAAAACGCGATTGAGTTAATGCTCAAAGTTAATAAAGTCTGTTTTACTCTTCATGTTTATATGTGATAAAGCATGATAGACTTATTAGAGCTTTTTAGAATGACCTTCGGAAATGAAGCGAACGTGAGTAAAACCCCAAGAATTCAATTTAATCATGAAATGTAAGCTACTAAGGAAATTAATCACTAAGCTTGTTTTTTACAGACTGTAAAATAGTTTGAAAATTTAATTCCAAATCTGTCCTGAAAATCAATCATTGTAATATCATAAATCATTTCATAAAAAGAATAACTATTTCCAAGACATCAAAAATCTACAATAAAAAACAGGTCGCTTGTTGGTTTTGAGGTGTTGAGTATCTGTCTGATGAGAAATTAATGTCAATTTGATGACTGTGAAAAGTGTGTTCTCTCTCAAATTATAAAAATAGAATAAAAACTAACATGAACAATACATATAGTCTCAAAGGAAGACAAATTGATTCACCACTTCATTATTGTGTCATGTGTCATACTTTCAGCCAAAAGCAATTGCCAAATGCAATAAATTGTAGCTGTCTTAGAAACGATAAAGAATGTCAAACTTATATATGCTACGGATATATCATAGACATTCATAACGAAGGTAGGATTGACAATGTTTGAAAGGTCCGAATTTCAATGTTAGTGTACAAAATCTCTCGTCTCCTTAACAAGGTCTACCAGTATGCAAACTTTGGTTTTCATCAATACAATAAGGATTCAGCCAAAATGGCTTTAATTCACTTCCAGTGTATTCTAAAAATGATGTATTATTATCTTATTAATCATTAACATTAATATGACCGTAATTGAAACATCCAAATAAATGATACATAAATGAGATACATGTATTTCAAATTCTCAGAATTGAATACAGCAATTTTCTGTTTCATAATGCACTGCTAGTGTCAAGTTTACAACTGTGTACAAATTCCCATAAGCATGTCTAATTCCTAATGACTCAATAAAAGGAATTTAACTGAATTTATAAGCTCTCAGACTCAATCAAGAATATTTACTTCATCATAAAAATTACTGTTTAGAACTCATGGCAGCTAAATCTTCATAATGCAGTTCAGTTAATGCTCCGAGATTGCCGGAAGTCCATGTCAGAACGCAATCCTGTGTTATGGTAATATTGCCAATGGAACCCGTTCAGGATAGGTCATTATGAGAATTGTTGCTTTGACTTTTTCTTTCCACAAACATTCACAACTGGTTTTAACATATTCAAATTCTTGTGAATAAAACCCTTCGCTTTATTTTCTATTTGCTTTAAAATGGGTCAGGTATAAAAATAAATTAAATATTAATAAAATCTAGTTTCCGATATAATACATTGGCCTGCTGCAATAGAGAATCTCACCCAAGTGTCTTCTGTCACAAGTTGATAAAAGTAACAAATATCCGAGGCTTGCCGAGGATATTTTACTATTATCAACGAGTGTTGATATATTTGATTTCTGAAGACACGAGGGTGAGATTCTATTTATCATCCAACAACATTTTTCCTTACAAATTTACATCTTTGAACACTGCATAGCCCTAAACTCCTAAAAGCAGTGATGTCATAGCATTGTGACGTCATCGTGTTAAATACGTCATAACATTGTGACGTCATTACTGATGATGTAAAACCTTTGTGATGTCATATGTTTTCTGATTTACCGGGCATTTGTCAAAAACCACTGTAAAAGCTAAATCTCCTTGGAGATATCGCTTGATCTTCTACAGTTTTGGATGATAAAAGATAATCTTAACATTGTTAAATCTGTATGTTAGTATGTCTAAGCAAATGAAGATGGTAATATCAGCTAACTATTATTTCAAGAATAGTGTAGATATTCAGTTCTGAAAGGTATTCCGTTACAGAATTTACAAGAAACTATTCTAACAATAAACAGTCTTTTAGTCGAGAGAACCTCTTTGTAATTGTTCCATACATTCCACGCTATGTTGTATCCACACTCCGTCCTTTAGCGGGTCAATACTTCTATAGTCCAACTTCTATAGTCCAACTTCTATAGTCCAACTTCTACATTAATGGCCATAGCCTCCAAACTGCGCTATATGGAACACCACCAATGAGCCATGTTGAAAACTCAAATACAATTAAATTCTTACACAAATTTATATGTAAGAATAAGCGATTTAATAAAACAATGTTAATTGTTAAAGAAAGCATTACCTAGTGGAAAATAGCTGAAGTTTTTTTGTTACTTAGTCTTAAATTATGGATTTTCAATTGATGTAAATTAAACAATGTTCTGTTTCTCGTTTCTTGTCTAGTTCTTGTGTACTATATCTATCATTTTTGTACTGGTGCGGTATTCATATAAGCAAAGCTTTTGCTTGTTTACCAAACAAAATTCTTTTTTGCATAAAAATAAGTTTAAACTATAGTCGAACTCAACTCAAGGTCCATTCATGATGTATGTACCTCAATAGATTCCTTCAAACTGTATGTTCACATTACCGGTGCTCAAGCTCGACAGTAAGCTAAAACGATATGTTCATCCCTCAAGTATAGTGGTTTGTATAAATGGATAAAATATCACTCAGTACATTTGATAACATTCATCGCATTCAATATATTGCAGACAAATGGCAACATGTTGTATCACCAAGGCACATTTACAATACCTTGTTTCTTTTCAGTGTGTAAATAGGTTTTAACCCAATTACCCTGTCTCCCCAATTGTTGAACTTTCTTAAAAGTCGAATTACTCCAAGATTGTCCTTATCATTATGCAGAAAAACTCCTAGACAAACTACTCTATTTCAGTCCGAAAGAAACTTAATAACAGTTGGCGGCGCCACCAGGGCGGATTGAACATTTCCTATCCACAAGTTAACAGAAGGCTTGATACAGTTTCCGGACAGACACTCTTTAAGCTAGATACCAAACACAAACACAATTCTCAAAGTATGATCAGCAATTTCGTGCACCAAGGTTCACGAGAACTCAACCCTAATATTCTTGGGTTGATGTTTCCATTATATCTGAATGTATCAAACATTTGGAAACTTACAGAGACACAGAGTATGTTGATATGTCAAATTTTGAAATCGATGTTATTATATCGGGAACCACTAACTGTTACTGAAAATAACAAATTATAGGTCAATCAGTGCATTAGAGGGAAAATACGGCCATTCAAAGTCGGGATTTTGATCGAAAACCGGACAATGTGGCTCGAGTGGCGCGCGCAAATTCGCCAAACGTAATTTTGAAACCTTGTCATAAGCTGACATGAAGATATATTCGATTCGATAGTGTTTATTAGGTATTGTAACTAATAGGTACATTAGTTGGATGCATAATTTCGAATATTAAATGTATTTGAGATGTTTTCTTGTTTTTTCCATTAAATCAAGCATTTTAGAGATATTATGCATAAATGGATATATTTGCAAGTCAAGTGATGAGATATGAACTTCAGTCAACATATTGGATATTTTGTAGCTTATCAAAACCAAATAAAATTTTAAGAATGATACTCTGGGTCACTTTAACTTCGTAAGAGAAATATAATATTGCACTGAGGAGAAATCACTAACTGTCACACTACAAAATCATAACTTTTTAAATATGTCCTTTCTAAATATTTCAGGTGACAATTCGTTGCTTAAAAAGATTTTTCATAATTTTAATGCAAGTATAGTTTTAAAAGACAAATAAGAGACAGAAGCGACCAGTGACCTACTGACCAACTGCAGAGGTCATTTTAGGTAACTGTAACATTTTTACTTTTAGTTAGTTGAATTTAAGTATGTCTTTTCTAATAATAGTTTTAATCGATTCAGATGCCTTAAACTTAGTTAGTATCAATGTTATTTACTGTCCTTTTTTCTTCATAACCGGCTTCTACTTGAACTGCTAAGAATACACAAAACACACTATCGATTTCTTCTGATCTTCTTTCAAATTAGTAGTCAAAGCCCACATATACCTCATGTATTAAGTAAGAGATTGTTATCATTTTTGCATCCTATTTAAATAATCGTGTGGTAGGCAATTTCAACAGTGCCCAAAACGAAATTCAATTTACTAAGAATAAAGGATAAACAATTATTATGTAACTCATTATTTCACTCTTTGAAGTTCATAGCATCTTTACTCAACAATGTAACACTTAAAGAGGAAAATAGAAGACATGCACGTTAAACCGCTTTTCATCTTCTTCTCATGAGTGATGATAAGTCCAAGCTTAAATATACACACATCATCGCTCATGTTGATCAAGAAATATCCTTTTGGTACCTCATGGTCACACGTGAATCAGACAGCCCTGTATTACATGCATATTTCAAGGAAAATGATTAATGATCTCTTCCCTGGTACTTTTGATCTAGATACCAGCAGACCAACAAATCAAATAACAGTTTATAGATGCAGAACATTTGCTACGATGACTGGAAATTCTATTGGAAACATTCATATTGTATCTTCTTTGTTTCATTAGCATCTGACAATTGGATTACCTCTTCGACATTTCAACACTTCAGACAAACATGCCCCAGACAGTTAAAGCACTTCCTGTAAGATCTCTCTACTATTCTTGGGGAAATTACATTCATGTATACATGTATATCTCCTAAATCTGTTAATAATTTGTTTGTGCCAAATTAATATGGACCCAGTATGATATGTTGATTGATTGAATATGTGTACATGTGAATAGATATGGGCTTACACTCAAGCTGTCAAATTCTCTTCTCAGTCTCATTTGCTGATGTTGAACAACGTAAATGCATTGTGGTGTTAATAAATAATCGATGTGATTTTGGCAGTCTAAAAATAAGTTAATTGATACAATGTTACAAATTACCTTAATTAACTGCCAGTTTATTAAGGTCATAACCAGTGATAAATCCTGCTTATCATCTACTGTATTCATTCTCAGGGTTGAGTCACTGATTGGCCTAGTTATTGTATGAACTTCTTTGTCTAGTTCTCACAGTAGCCAGTAAGGTAGTTGTTATGAGATTTGAAGGTATGGAATCTGAGTCTCCAAGCTAATGAGCTAATATTAGTCATGATTTACATGTTATTAATTGGTTTAGCTCTAAATGACTGAAATGATTAATGTAAGCAAACGTTTGTGTACTACTTCGAAGTACTTTACTCATATGTTAGGTAACCTGAACATTTACCATTAGAACTGAGACTTTTGGAGGACTTGGCCATTTTCAAAAACAGTTTGAAAACCCACCTATTCACAAAGACATACGGCTAAACCTAGTGTATCTGCATTCTCTCAAAGCGCTTTAGAGCAGTTATACTGACTGGATTTTAGCGCTATACAAATACTTAGTTTATATATATTATATTTAACGCAATACTCTTTAAAACATTTAAGTTTGAAACGAAAACTAAACAATATTAAACATCATCGTTTGTATCTACTGTACCTTTTTTGAACTATATGCACCTGGAATAATTGAAACTGGCAGCACAAAAGTTCATTCATTCATTCATTTTTTGCATTCCGACGCAAAAGAATCGTCCTTAGGTTCGTATTTCTCACAGAGAAATGCCTAATAGTGTCTTTCATTTCATTACTATTAGTATTATTAGTTTGATGTCTACTGATACCTTACTGTTTAGTGTTCTCGTTTGAAAGCCATTTCACTCTTGTAACTCTTGTCATACGATATAAAATCGCATTGATATACCAATAGAAGCTTGAGTGTCTTATATTCACAAGAAGATATGGTATACTCGTGTTGTGCATCACAAATAATCATAGAACGTAAATATCCACATACGTTTAAAAGAAAGAGTCATGAAAACATTGTTAGCTTGTCAGTTGTTGTTTACATGCTGTTAGGTTTAATGCCAAAGTTCAAGGAGTTCATTGCATTTAAATGGATTTGGTTAAAATACTTTTTAAAATTACGTTTGGCCAGGGTTCCTATTTCATATTGAAAAAGTCGTTTTAGGAACCCAAGTGCAATTTGAGCAGTTATATAGAAATGACAATATCATACTCTGATAAATAATATTGTGAGTAACTCTTCACAACTATTGCTTGGATTCGACGTGGTAACTAAGAATTTTGTTTTTACTCTTCCGAAATTTTGGTAGGGTTCCTTTGCCGCTTAGTGTAGTAAGAAACATAATTGCTAGGTTAATTTCTTTTTAGTGTAAATGAACTTATTTGATATATTTTAGTAACGTTACTGTATTGATAAACCTAGTTTGTATATAATAATAATAATAATAAGAGTATTTATAAAGCGCACAACTCCACAAACAAAGTCTATGCTCAATGCGCTGACATACACTTGGAAAATTTAAAAGATATATACAGATATAAACATAACACAGGTTTGATTAATGATATCGTTTGAGAAGGTGAGTTTTGAGCCGGGATTGAGATGGGGCAGATTTCAGTTCATGAGGCAGTGAGTTCCAAAGAAAAGCAGCATTATATCTGAAGGATCGAGCACCAAAGGACTGAAGATTGTAACGGGGAACCTGTAGTAGAAGCTGAGTGGAAGAACGTAGAGATCGAGATGGAGCATACACTGTGACTAAGTCCTGCAGATACTGGGGAGAGAGTTTTTGGATGGATTGATAGGCAAGAGAGAGAACCTTGAAGTCAATCCTCTCTTGAATCCTAAGCCAGTGAAGCGAGTTTAAAACTGGAGAAATATAACATGTTTTGGGGGTACGTGTAACAATTCGTGCTGTCTGATTTTGAATTTTCTGAAGTCTGTCTATCTGTTGTCTGGATACTCCGCAGAGAAGGCTATTGCAATAATCAATTCTAGAAAATATTAGTGATCTGACAAGGAGAGCTGCAGTATCTTGATTGATGAGTTGCCGTATGTTGCCAATGTTTCTGAGGTGGAAGTGACAGATCCTGCAGAGATTGTTAATATGAGAGTCCATTGTAAGCCCAGAGTCGAGGAACACACCAAGATTTTTTGCACTTGATGAAAAGGGTACTTCTGAATGTGCAATAGATAGAGTTTTGATTTGACACTTCTTTAATCGCAGTTTAGGGCCAAAGAGTAGAACTTCTGTTTTATCATCACTGAGTTTTAATTTGTTTTCTGTCATCCAAGATTTTACTGAACTGAGACATGTTTCCATTTTTTATCTTGCTTGTGTTTGACTTGCTGGAGAAATATCAAAACTGTCCATCAACTGGGAATCATCCGCGTAGAAATGTTTTGACACTCGTTGTTCAGAAATCAAGGAGCCAAGAGATCGTGTGTAGATCACAAAGAATAACGGGCCTAACACAGATCCCTGTGAGACTCCGTATTGAAGTGAACTGTCTGTTGATAGTTCGTTACCAACCTGAACACACTGAGATCTGCCGGAAAGATATGATGTGCACCATTTGAGGACTGTGTCATTCAGGCCGCATTCAAATGCCAGTGTGTGCAGTAATTTTGCATGGTCTACAGTGTCAAAAGCTGCGGATAGGTCGAGCAGCACTAACATGCCAAGTTGTCCTGAGTCCACAGCTTCTAACAGATAGTTCAAGACACAGTTGAGGGCAGTGACCAGCTCGGTAGGCAGACTGGTACTCTTCAATCAAGCTATACTCCTGCAAGTGATCCATCAGCTGAGACTTCACAACTTTCTAAATGATCTTGGAGATGAATGAGAGGTTTGATACTGGGAGGTAGTTCCATACACTTCGGTGTCAAGGGAAGGCTTTTTCAAAAGAGGTTTGATGACTGCCCTTTTATATGCTAGTGGAAACACTCCGGAACCAGTGCTTTAGTTAACAATCCGAGTGATTGTTGGAAGTACAGTGTCCAGGACTTTCAAGAGGAAATCTGTAGGAACAGGATCAACCTGACATGATGTTGTCTTTGAAGATAATATAACTTTCCTGACATCAGATTCATCAACTTGGTGGAATAGACACCGCTCAGTCCCTATGAAATTTTGCAGTGAGAAATCATCACAACAGGCTCGCAGCTTGTTTCTAAGTTTAGCAATCTTTTCAATGAAGAAAGTACCGACATCAGCAGCGACATCTTTATTATTGCCTTTAGGCAAATTGCAGTCTTGAGGTTTTCCAAGAAGTTTGCCAAGTGTTGAGAACAATGATCTTGGATTTGATGAGTTCCTGGAGATTTCGTCTTGAATGAAACTTGACCTGGCTTGTCTCAACTTTTTATTGACAACATTTCTGGCCATGTTGAAGATTTGACGATCAACCTCTAACCGCGACTTGCGCCATTTCCGCTCTGCCACATGCCTTGCTCTCTTTGATAGTAGGACTTCAGGTGTGTACCATGGGGATACATCTTTAGGTCTGACTGCCTTGAGTCTACTGGGAGCATGCTTGTCTAATAGATGTGTGAGAGTAGAATCAAAGTCATCCACCAATTCATCAACATTGTTGATAGAGTCAGGATTTGGCATCACACAGTCAAAATCAGTTTTGAATTTATCTACATCAATGTTTTTCCAATTCCGTATCGAGACAAGTTTCTTTTCTTGGGCTGGTTTGACAAAATTCAGATCAAAGGATATCATGAAATGGTCTGACAATTGTTTATCACTCACAATGATGTTCCTGAGCAGATTTACATCCCTGCAAATTATCCAGTCAATGGTATTGCCAGATTTATGTGTAGGTTCACATATAAGCTGCTGAAGTTGAAATGTGTCCAGCATTTTTAGGACTTTAACAGTCACAGGATTGGTCTTGGAGTTGTAGTGAACATTAAGATCACCAAGAATAATAACAGAGTCAGATTGACTGTACAAGGAGGAACAAAATGCCATGCAAAGGAGTTGATAGCTGATTGGTAGCTGTATGATTTTTTTTTTTATTTCATAATGAGCTTCTGGTCAACGTTCGCCTGAATAAATGAATAAATCTTAAACATTATTAACTTATAAAAGTCATTTTGTTCAGTGTTGTTTCCAAAAGGTCGTAAAGAATTTTAATGGTACCAGCAGTGGAATATTGTACAAAATTTGCTATTTCAAACCTTTCTTAATCACAATACTGCAACGATTAGTGTCATACAGCAAGATTTAGTACTAATAATTGAATGGTTGCCATGTTACTTCAACGTGTCACATGCTGTTTACTGAAATTTCGCCGTTTAAACTACCAATTAACGCATATAATCATTACACTTATATTGCATATATATAGCAACACAATCCTTTGATTGTTTTTATAGACCTTTTTGACGAATTCATATACCAGTATTAGAACATCGTGTACTGTTGTTGGAAGTAATAACTTTATCGAAAATAATCAGCTATAACGAAACACAAATCGATAAATAATTGATCAGATGTTAAAATATCAAAACAATTTCAGGAGTTTTGAAGACCAGATCACAACAGATTATTGCTAATAACTTGTTATTCAGGTTTATTGCAAGTGTCTATATAATGACATTTCTATCAATTCCATTCCTGATGTTCTGAGGGAAACTTGCCATCTCTCAGTTTTATTATCTAACAGATTTACCATTCTAAATTTGTTTATGCTTGGATGGTAAAACCTTGAAACAAAATGTGAAAGGGAAAACATTTGGATGTGCAAGAATGCTTCTCCTTACAGAAATCATGTTGACAACGTTTGAGTTTAATCCAGTACATATGTCTCGAAAGGTCAATACCCTTATGTTATTTGCTTTAAAGGAAATGGTCTATCCGCCATGATGGCACCGACAACTCCAATTACTATTCTGGTCTGAGTTACCTCATTCTATTCAGAGTGTTTCAACCCTTCAGTGTAATAGATCTCCACAATGTGAGGTACAGTTTGATAGGGAATATTATTTTTACTTGAACTACACTTCGCATGATTCGTTTCTCCCATTTGGTGTAATTGTAAATACTGGTCAAATAACAAAGCAAAATTTAGTATTTAATGCACGTTAACCGAGATTTCCGAATACTTAAATTGATGAAATCTCGTGATTTCTGAAACTGTTTAATAAAATGGATATGAACGTAAATGAACTTTGATGTTCATTTTTCTTCATTCAAATATTCACGAGAGAGATATATTCTGTTCGATGTGACATCATCTGTTTATAAAGGGACAGTTTCTTACATTTAGAGTGACATCTTTATACACAATGGGTACAATCGGTGAGCACATTTGAAATATTCATCATAGTCTCTTGAAACGTTTCTATCAGCAATAACAGGCACATCACAAGACTCCATTTCTTTTGAAGTTTTGCAGCATATTACATTACTCCATCGTGAAACTAAACGACTAACGAAGTTTCATATCTTAGCAAATCAAGTAGATATGACGTTTCTTCAGAACTTAAATGTTATCATTCAATGTGCAACTTTACTATAACTCATACTATGAGGTAATTAATTTGAATTTGACGCCCAAATATATATGAATTATATAATATTTATATTGATCGACCTGTATGAACCATGAGTGTTTCTTCCCCTTTGTTTTTTAATCTGGATTTTGGAAGTTTTCATTACATCTTTTGTATTAGTATAAATTTTCTAAGGGGTAGAAAGTTTGAGGTGTGTTACCGATTATGTATAGCATATTGTTTAACTTTGTTACTCATCAATTCTTAGCATGACATTCGGTACCTAATACATTCATAGTGAAGGCAGTTTGACAAACATTTAAAATGACTGGTGAATTTGTAGCAGTGTAGAACTCAAGCCTTCTCTGGTAAAGCTCTTAATATATTCTTTCAATTAGATGACGGTAAACACATCTAGTGGAAGTGTGTGTGAAAAAAATTAAACTATTCATAGCCAAGATATACGAATGTTGACAACTATCTAAAATGATAAAAGAAATAACTTTAAATTATTCATGTTTATCAATTTAATCAGTATCCAATAATTTCTATGATTTCTGACAACAAATTAAGTTATATAATAGGATTGATACGCTTTGGAATTTAAATCCGATTCATCATATTCAAATTCTTTATTTCAAGAAAAAAAACCATGGGCAATTATTTTGTTGTAAGAATAATTGTACCTTCTCATTTTCGAGGTTTGTTATCCTGACCATGTTTTTACAATATTATACACAACACATATATGATTATATCATTTGCATAAGTGATACATGATAGCTGCTACAAGGTGAAACATGTTCAAATAAACATTTCCAAAACCTTTCGTGTTTATTGGGGGAACAGGAAAATGACACGGTGTACTTAATTTCTCAGACGAGTGTACATTTATCATAAAAGTTAACTATAGCTTCATACCGATTCACATCATAGTTTCATATCACACAATAGATACTAAGGAATCTTACAACCTGTTTTTAATTACTCCATCAAATATTCGGATCGTTTCTTTGATTGTTTAACAAAACAACAATCGAAATCTAAACCAAACTATTAATTAAGCTACATTTCGTTTTTATCCTTTTGGATAATTCAATGATTACTTTGGTTATATTAGTTATGTCAACTGCGTACATTTTGACTGTACACTTCCTAGCTAATATCATGTAATTTTGAAAAGCAAAATTAAAAAAAAATCACTTACTGTCCATGTGTAAAATATCCAAGTTTGTACTTATTATCTTATCTATTATATACATTTGCAATGGAATGAACAGCAGGGTCGCAGTTTGACAATTTTTAAATTTAGAAATTAGAATATTCAACATAGACTCCCTGAGATAAAAAAACGAATTACATTGACTTATTGCAAATAAACAAATAAGATCCGTTTTTTGCAATGCTACAATATCTTATTGTTACGCCTTACGATGAGCCTTAAAAACTATTTACATATTTTAACATAAACCTGTTCCCTCATTGAATGATTAAATCATTCTAACAACCAATCGATATATTTATGTTATTTTACTCATGAAACATCTTTACATATGATATAAATATCAACCATATTTAATGAAAGAATTGCAAATTGTCCAGGAAAGAAAATATAACAATGTAATCTAAATTTCAAAATGTCATTTGCTTGAAAATAAGATTTTTCAATTTTAAAATACTTGTGCATTAAATTATCCTGCCTGTGAGTGTTTCGTTCACAAATCAATAGCAAGGTTATATATGTACCATAAGATATATTGAACATGATAAGCCACTTTTTTTATAAATTCCCCTATTTACTCTGATTTACATAAAGTGTTGTATAAAAGGTCATCCTTTGTCTCATATGTCTTTTTTCAGGAAACTAGGTGGGCATTATCGGTTTCATTTATTTATCGAAGAGGAACTGCACGGTATGTGATAGCAGTAGTTTGAACAGTGTATTACACCTCTCAGTGCTTGGGGTGCTATAGCTAAATGCTTTAAGACACCACTCGAGCGGCTTTCGTCCGCCATTTTGGAAGGTTAGCATTGCGAGAAAACAAATGTCCTGTAATATGCTTATTCATTAACAACTTAATTGATAGAAGAGGAGTATATTCACAAATGATTCATAATAAAAGTTATCAGTTGCGACAGCATTTTGTCGTAGTAATGCATCCCACGATCGTAGCTTCGATAATTGGCTTCATTTCACGATTTTTTAATTTATGAGAGATACACTTTTTTTGTCAAATTGTCAAATCTTTAACAACTAAAATGCTTATCTCACAAACATATATGAAATTATGTGTGAGATTATCATGTAAAAATCATATATAATTGTAAACAGGAAAGTCATCCTGAATGTCGTTTCCACAAAAAATAAAAAAGGCAAAAATGGATCAATTCACTTAATGCATTTGAAAGTCGGAATTATTTAAATTTGTGTACCGTGGAAAACTTTCATGGATGAAATACAGGGTAGGGATACCCAAACTCGAACACAGTGATAAATGCTTCAAGGCAAGATGGATTACTTCACTGATTGCAGTTTGTATAATCTATGTTACATGGTATGCATTCCATCAGCCTTGGTACAAATATTCTTTATGTATATATTCTTTATATTCGATTGTTACCCTGGTGTCCTTTTCTCATTTGTCAACCTGCAAATGTCACTTCAATAATAACACGATGACAATTAGTGTTGATATACGGGAGCCTGCACTTAGTAAATGTCAAACCGTTTCACAGAAAGTTATTTATCTGAACTAACTTCAGTGTAGCATCGTATTACATAATCTCATTTGCAAAGTTTAAGAATGTACATATGGTATTACAGACTGAGATAATTGACACCATAACACCGCTGAGTCACAGAACACTGTATTGTGCAATCTTACAATAGCTTCATGGAATATTGGAACTTGGTGAGGGATGATAAGGTCTGGTACCGTATGTACTGGTCTTGTTGCCTGACTCGTAGGATGCTGGTTTAAATCCTACAAAGGACTCAATCCGAAAATAATATAATTTGAAACATTTCAGAATGGTCAGAAGGAAAGACTTACTGAGGTTATTCACAGGCCTCTTGGTTCCAAAAGAAGAGAGAATATGTAAACTGCTAATGCTGTTTGAGATGAGTTTCATTATCTATTTGTTCGTGAAGCTCTTGTCCAACAACGAAATGCGTATGTTCCAACACCAATACATTGTCTTCAAAAGCATGTTATGATAAGAAAACTATTGTGTACTAAAAATATAAAGCATTCAAAGAACTTGAAGTTATTCATTAATGAATTGTTTAGATTAGTAATTCTCAGAAAACCTGTCCGGTCACTTGTCATGTATATATTTTATAACTTATTTGTATTGTTTATATTCTCATGTACCAGCGTTTGATGGTTGAGAAATAAAACTTTCTTTCTGTCGGTCTGTCTGTCTGCCTGTCTGTTAATGAAGGAACCCAATTATTCCCGCTGCAAAACAAAAAGAACTTCAAAGATCCACTATGCTATGAGGGCAATAGGGATAAGCACAAGCTTCCGGTCTTCTTTATACTATGTTACTATGAAGGCGTTGAGGTCGTCTTAAAACTTTTTCCCCTTCTCATGCAGCAGTAATATTTGGGTCTTTTAATGACCAATTGGCCTGTGAGAAAGGTTAGACCATTGGGTCACAAGATCTGGGAGGAGTCACCTTGATGAATCAAACATCTCCTTTTTACCTTCGGAAAATGTCAGGGCATGGTGAGATGTCGCTACGGTTGCTACATAATCATATGGTGTCCAGATGGGACACTCATGATGTGAATTTTATTCTGAAGGTAAATTTTTAATGAATGGAGTTGAGCAAAGCTTCGGGAGAAGATGGGACACTCATGATGTGAATTTTATTCTGAAGGTAAATTTTTAATGAATGGAGTTGAGCAAAGCTTCGGGAGAAGATCTAGATGGGACACTCATGATGTGAATTTTATTCTGAAGGTAAATTGTTAATGAATGGAGTTGAGCAAAGCTTCGGGAGAAGATGGGACACTCATGATGTGAATTTTATTCTGAAGGTAAATTTCTAATGAATGGAGTTGAGCAAAGCTTCGGGAGAAGATGGGACACTCATGATGTGAATTTTATTCTGAAGGTAAATTTTTAATGAATGGAGTTGAGCAAAGCTTCGGGAGAAGACGGGACACTCATGATGTGAATTTTATTCTGAAGGTAAATTTTTAATGAATGGAGTTGAGCAAAGCTTCGGGAGAAGATGGGACACTCATGATGTGAATTTTATTCTGAAGGTACATTTTTAATGAATGGAGTTGAGCAAAGCTTCGGGAGATGATTAATTACAATTGCAGGATAACTTTTTGTAAGAAGTGAAGGAAACTGAAATTGGGACACTCTTTATAAGTTTAGGGAGCGAAATTGTTACGGCCGAAGAACACTCTTATCTTGCAAGGTTTTAAGCACAGATGTGACCATTAAGTTATAAGTAAAATTCCTTCTACATTGCTATGTATGTTGCCTCAAGTGAACGAATGTGGGGACGAACAAAATGCGAATTGACAGTCATCGGGAATTAATTATATAAGATACAAATCATAAACCGTTTTGCATTTAGCCTGCACATTTTGTTAGAAAAATCTGACTAAACATTAAAAATCACGTTACTTGAAGTCGGTTAGGTGTCTTCATAAATTGCTGACAAACTGCAAAACATACACAAAAATGCTGTTCACGCAGTGTATTTTTAAAACTATTTTTTATTTCTCAAGTTATATTACATAGTCATTATAAATTACTGATCTTATTGGGAAGCAAATTAAATAAAAGAATGAGCTACCTTTTAGATGACTTTATAAAGGGTGCAATATGGTATAGATAAGTCGCATCATAGCAACATAGTTAGTGTACATGCGTTTGATTGTTTGTCGGCGAATTACCTTTGCGCAAACATTTACTGAATAAAAGTAAAAGTAGATGGCACAAGCCAAATCAGTGTGACTTGATTGATAGGGATCAGAGTGAAACTTATCACAAAAACGTATATGTAATAGGCAATAGCTCTAAGTTTTATTTAAAGTTGAATGCGTACCATGAGGCTTTACATCGATAATTCCGTTATATGCCACTGATTTCCAAACACAGTATGTTTATCTCCATTCTACCAACGATTTTTAATTTGAACTATATTCATTTGCATTGACCCGGGTGTGTTGTGCCATAATGCCCGGGTGTGTTGTGTCATGATGCCCGGGTGTGTTGTGCCATGATGCCCGGATGTGCTGTGCCCTGATGCCCGGTTGTGTTGTGCCATGATGCCCGGGTGTGTTGTGTCATGATGCCCGGGTGTGTTGTGCCATGATGCCCGGGTGTGCTGTGCCATGATGCCCGGGTGTGTTGTGCCATGATGCCCGGGTGTGCTGTGCCCTGATGCCCGGGTGTGTTGTGCCATGATGCCCGGATGTGTTGTGTCATGATGCCCGGGTGTGTTTAGCCATGATGCCTGTGCACGATTTCCACGGACCGTCATACAGTATTTGCGTATTTGGAAAACTGGAATGACGTTTCTTGCGGTTGGCCCCGGCTTTTACCGACATAAATCAAAATGCTCCAAAGCGGCAAGGGAACTTACTCAATTCAGTAGACGTTAGAACATTGCGACCATTGTCAGCGTTAGAAATATGTCCTGCACATATTCACAAACTTCAAGTCAGTGGCATAAAATTGATGTTGTAAATAAATTTGAAGTGAGTGTACTTCGTATTTCCAAACATAGCTGTATGATATTCTGTCCGGTTAAACCTTTTTGTGGTCGCTTTGCCCCAACACTATGTTACTGAATGTCGAACTTGCCAACAGGAACTCTGAACTGTTGTCAGTTTCGTGTATTTTGCCGGTTTTGTCAGCATTCAACTGAATAGCTTTGTTAACATTTGATTTGATGAAAAATTTTGGCATGAACCAAAATCATTGCTTATTTGTAAATTTTTGAAACAACAGCAATATTTGCGAACTACTGTTGCTGGGCAAACATAAAGTCCTGCGCATTAGACGAAGTAAACAGAGCACTGTATAACGAAATTATACGCCCCCTAAATTTTCTTGGTAGCCAATCAGAACGAGTATTTTGCACATTTATGGTAGAATGTAATCTTGATATGATACCGGTGTATCAAATGTCAAAATCAAAGAAATTAATTTCATTTATGATTTTTGATTTTAGTTTTATTCACTGTAGTAATTACTGTAAATGCTTTTGTCCCGGCATAAATGATTTTCAAGGTGCCATATCGATTGCAGCATGTTTTTAAGTATCATTATGATACACTATACTTTAATATTATTTAAAACTTAAAACCATTTGCCTCTACCATAACAATAATATCAATCTACATTCGTAACGAATAAACATATTTTAAGATGATTTTATCAAATTTGAAATTCGATATCATGAACAAATCAATTACAATCCCATCAAACAAATTTACCATTTGTATTGAAATAGAATTCAACGGTGCAAAATATATTTTCTTCAAGAAAGAAAATGTCATATGATCAAATAGAATTGGAATTAATGAAAGAAGATACATTAAGTTTGGTGGAAAGGTGTTATGTCTTTTTGTGAATGTAACCCGATCTACCGCTATGGACAATGCATGGTTATAAAGGCACAATATAGATGACAAAAAGGATCAAATTGCTGCCGAGATGAAACTGATAGATTTAATGCATAGTCTACACTACCTTCAGTCCAGTATGTGATTTGAGAAAGTTACTCTACTGTTTTTATTTGTAATGATTTTGTATCACAAACTATGTGAGTGTATAGATAAGAAAAAATCAAATCGAATGACTAGTAAAAATGAGTGATTGATACATAAATGTGTTCTCTAGTATTTAGGAAATGATAAAATATAATGCACTCGTTAACCTTAAAAACTAATGAAGATGGTTATTAGAAATGTTCTATTTCAAATGTGAAATAACTATGAAATATAAGATTTAAAAAAAATCTTAATACAAGAATGCTTTTATATAAGAATAAACAAATTTTACAAATATTGTAAATGAGCCAATGTATTTGAGAGTTGTTCTCATTAATTAGTTTTTTTTCTGCATTGGTCGCTGTCAATACTCAAAAGGAAAACATAATACTAAATGATATTATTCACAAGTTATTTGGAGAGCAGTTTTTAATGTGTTGTTTCCATAATCAAGTGCCCTTACTGGAGGTCACTTGTTATATTTGTGACATAGTATTCTTATCACACAATTAGCGTTAAGACTAATTGTCAGCAACAGTTATTTGCTTTATACTTCATTATTGTGTATCCAGCTGCCTTAACTAGAAAACAATTCAAAGAAATGGACATATCAGGTCAAGTATAGAGTCCCATCTGTGTTTGAACCCTGTTCATGGGGAAAGTGTTTCTCAACAAAAACATTTTATCAATTATTAGATCACCATTTTCCTAACTTTTAGATTCCTCTAACTTGGAAAAATATTTAAGAGATATAAGATTATTTTTTAAGTAATAAGCAGAAAGTTTTGTCTCTTCTGCAAGAACTTACCAACTGAACTGGAGATCAAACCATCTCATCTGTATATAGCTGGTATGGATCATCGCCAATGCATAAACGATTACCTTTCGAATGAACTTTTAATCAAACGATTAACTATAAATCAAACCTGTAATTACTGGACGCTAGGGTATCATGTTCAATATAGTTTTGCCTTGAGAATAGCATTATTGGAAGTGTTGCAATGTATAAAGGATTTTCTTGTTCCCAATTTCTTATGACTCGAGGGAATTTCGTGGGTTATGTCACAGTGGGTTAGATAATGATCTGGGAAGAAATCGATCTGTTTATAATAGTGCACAATACCTAAAGAATTATTTTCGTGAATAGTTTTTCGATGATCATGTTTGCTAAGTAAATCAGTTTGAATTCCGTGGCAATTTTGTGTTTAACCCTTTTTTGGAAAGGTTTGTTGCAGAATGAACGAATAATGTTTTCATATTTTCGAGACTATGTTGATGATTTCTCTGTTTTATCACATTGATTAAGTTTAACATCAAGCACTCATACGACTTAGTGTTCTCCATTTAGAAAGCTACAAAACTTCCTGCTGTGGCATTGATATTGATATTGATCATTTCATATGTCTGTCGAATAGATGCAACCAACCTCATGTACACACCTTTCACTGTTATCGAAATATGTCTCCTAGTCTGGTGTCTGGTGTCTGGGCGGGAAAGCGCAGTGATTATCGCGTTCGGCTTCGGATCAGGAGGTCCGTGGTTCGAATCCCGCCAGGGGCTCGGCAACTTTGTCTGCAGTAGAGAACTGTTCTACACGCAGTCAGGTTTGGGTGCAATGCTACACTGAATTTCAGTGCAGTAACACCCATGGTTGCTAGTTCCAGCCGATGCTCGCAGGTTTCACCGCAATGCATAGCCACAATAGTGTTCCGGGCTTTCTCCTGCAATAATACTAGCAGCCGCGATATAAGTGAAATACTCTTGAAAGCGGCGATAAACCCCACCTCACCCCACCTGGTGTCTTGGATGACTGCACTGGGAGTTGATGGTCAAAAAAACCTTAGTACTAAAGGTAATCTTATTGTCATCATTTAACCTAGATAATCTGCCGCTGACTGTTTTGTGCAACTGGACCTTGATCATAAGCCCGATTAAATATGGAATCTTGATTTATCGCCATACCAAACAAGAATTAAGCAAAAACAGGCTTTGTTGGCACCACAGAAGTAAAATAGCAAAACTGGCAATCTTTAACCTTCCTTTAATGCCAATTGGGAAACGTTCTACCCATTGTATGAGTGCCAATATAGAGAAACAGTTCTCTGATCTAATGTTAACAAACATTCTTTTAACATTGCCACTCAAAAGCATCTTAACTGCATTTTTTGCCGACCAGTTTCGTGGATTGTAACTTCGTTTTGTTACGACTATACATAGTTGTATTTAAGATTGTAATCCGATTTTTTACCCTTTCAAACTTTCCTAATTTACCATTACTTTCCATAGATGATAAAAGATTTTGGATGAAAAATGGAATCTCACACTCGTGTCTTCTGATATCAAATATATCACCACTCACTGTTAACAGTTAAAGGTCCATGACAAGCCTTGGATATGTGTAATTTTATCGAATTGTGTTTGTATACTTAATATTAGAAGATTTTGGTGAAATTCTCTATATTTTAACATTTGGCATTAACATATACATGTAGCAAATTCATCATCTATGAAAAAAGAATCAGCAAAGCTCAGACAAAGGAATATTTTCTGGATAAAGTCAAGGCATTTTCTTGATATAAAACGCTATTTACAAATTTGTCCTTGATACTGCATGTAAGCTTTATATAGCCAAGTAAGTCGAGGGTCAGTTGTCGAGGTGTCTTCAGTTGTGTAACTTGAATCAAGTATGACCTTGGGCAAGGGGAACTCTACAGGTCATGGTATGATTTATAGAAAAGATCAAACATATTGAAAGCTTCCTTGTTTGAAGATTTTCTTTGATATCGATTTTGTTAAGGAGCTAGGAAATAACGATCAAATATATGAGTGGAATTTAGGTTGGAAATCAATATAAAACAAATAAATGGCAACAGTAATTAGTTTTATTTTGAATATTCCTATGATAATTTTACGATCACTTCAGAAATAGACAATCTGAAAATTGAAATATTCAATATATGGACAGAGTTTATCTATATACATATATAAAAGCAGTTTCATTAAATGCTTCTTAGAAAACGATTGACAATCACAATTTAATTATGTATAAACTTTTTTTTTAAATTATCATTATTTGACATAATTTTTCAGAAAATAAAGATAGTTTAGAATATAGCATGAGTAGGATGTTAAACAAATATCATGAAAGAATAAATAAATGTCAATAATATTTCATACTTATTGCAATTGGTAAAAACATTTTACAATGGATCAATCTCACATCATTAAAGATGATTGTCTGATTGGTCCTACTGTTCCTTATATCTTGAAAACAGATCATAAAACAATTCGTTCACTTTCTTTAAATTATAAATCTAACACTCAATTCACCTTCAAGATAATACAACTAGCGTGAAAAATAACACACAATTTGCATTTAAATATATTTCATTTTCGTTATCTTTAATTCAATAGAGGTTTGTTCTCGATTTGATTTTGTTTTAGCTTTTTAATTATTTAAAGATAAAAACAGCACAAAAGAAAAATTGTGAAGAAAAAAGACCAAGATTTGATTTTTTTATACTTTTTGAAACGTGTACAGCAAGCACTTACATATACAGAATTAACAGTTGACTAGTGACTATTTAGCTGTGAAGAAGACATTTTCCAAATGTATACAAGTTGTTGTTTAAAGGAAATTAAGAACATCGTTCCTTCATTCCTTATATTCCAGAATTATTGTTTGTATATTTACATAAAGAGGGTGTCAGTTTCTTTTTCAATCTATTGTAGTAGATCCTGCAACCGATAATTGACAAATTGGCATTAGTATAGTAAATGTATGATATATAGATTCTATTCCAACCATACAAAATCTTCACAGTGGTTACTTTTAGTCAACCTAGACTCAATATTATCCCTTTCATTCCTATACTGGGTCTAGTAAGGGCTAGTAGGGGGTCGCGTCAGCAAACCTTTCTGCGACCTATGACCCTCTAACGTTATACGTGCGAAGGCAGACTATTGTGGCTTGGTAAGATGAGTTCTGATTGGTCAATTCGATACGTGGGCTGACGCGACAATCTACTAGGCCTTTCAGATTCACTATAGGAGTGAAACGGATAATATTGAGGCTATGCTAACTTAGATTGGGGTTAATTTATAACGTTATATTCATACAAGTCCTTATTTGTTATCAAGATTATGTGGGAAATACGGTATTAAAACCACCTATGCTTTACACAATATGGTGTGTAAATGGAATAGTGTTAAATGTTTTCCATCCATTTAATTCAAACTCTCCGTTTAGTTCTTTTTCCAATTTGTTTTGGAAGAGTTGTTTTGGGCAAGAGAATTGATTACGTAGAAGTCTGGTATAGAATATACTACATCTCTTCTCAGCTTTATAAAGTATTTACAGATTAGGAGTTATAAAGGGTTGTTCCTGTTTGCTGATGTTGATTAATTTTTGTTTGGGATATGTTCTCAACGGTGATAGTTATCGTGCATATTCACGGAAATTTGTTTTGATTTTAATTCTTTCCACGAAATCATTGAATGATAAACTGAAAAAGGTGTTGTCATCAGTTAGATATCATTAGACGGCCCCATTTCCACTGGATTGAGTCAACTTGTTTTGCCGTAAATAATTTTTTTTAGCTAAGACTCGTTTACAAACTATCCCTTTTATTAATTAAAAACCAGCTGAATACTTAAAGTACCGGTATAAGTATGACTCCTTTGAGATCCTAACATTACTTTCATAACAGATTTGATGTTGGATGAAACAAAAACTACTTTGTGCCAGTACTCGTTTTCATAGTCCGTGGAATATTTCTGATCCAGCGGGTACATGCGACAATACAAATCTCTGTGAGATTACAAGCATCAAATGACATTCCATTAGTTCAAATGTTTTTTTCACAGACTCACCAAAAAGGGAATTTAAGCACAATTAAAAGATGAATGAATTTATCTTTTAATTCATCGTTTTTCAAAAGCTGTGTATTTAGTGTGATTAAAGTACTACTTTTCAGTTTATCTGTCCCCTTAATACTTTTTCATTTTGTTTTTATTTTCTTCATTTGAGTCATTTATTGTTTTGTGAATCAATATTATTTGAAGTTAACACAACTCGTGTTGCAAACAGTTCTAAACGTCACGAGTCTTAAGTTATTTGGCGATTCTTAAAGATTATCCAAACTTTCGAATTTCATAAGAAAAACAAATTGTCCATGAACACAACTTCTTGATAGTAAACGTACACGATCTCTTTTAGTATGGATCCCCCTTTCTTAAGTGGAATGTATGTCGTACGGAAATGAAATACATTAATACCTTTAAGCAAAGCAGATATACACGCTCCTTTGTTGAGGTTTAGTCTACATTGTGTTGGTAGTTAGAAATATTATGTTGCAGTCTCTCTGAAAAAAATTCAAAATAAAATGAAAGCCTTGCAGTCTATATAAAGTAATAGACTTGCTTATTGCTTGACAACGACACAAGGAGCTGTGTCGAAACGTAGCCTAACATGAATAAAGAAGTTGTCATCCACATAATCCTCTTCCTTATTATATAAAGTAAAGTCAACCGGTGATGTACATTTAACATCTGTTGTAACACGAACAGTTCGTCGGTTTTGATCACATTCGGCAACGTGAACACCTATCTGCTATCTTTAAAAAACAGCCAATATAAACCCGTGACACACGGAAAGCATGCTTGCTTTCACCTCATTTCGATATTCCGCCATTACGGGATCAGGTTCTGTCACAAGGACTTAAACAGCTGAGTGCAAATTCGGATTTATTTCCCATAATTATGCAAAAGTAGTTATGAAAAGTGATATTTTAACTATCAAAATCTATTTTAATACGAAGATAAAATGGTCCCTTTTCGCAACCGTACAAAACTAAATGTTATTGTATCTAATTTTATCTAATTCCTTTCTGATCAGCAAATTGCTCTTGTAAAACATGTAAATTGTTCAATCTTTGAAGGAGGAGGGAGACAACTTTAACGACTTGAGTGATTCTTAAATTCTGTCATTTTTATAATTCAACCAACGTATTTTTCTATTTCTGCTATAAATTTTGTGTTGTGAACGTCTATCATACAGGCATATTTGCAAAATATCACGAAATCAACTTCTATGTTGTCCTAATAATTAAAACAAGAGTACATGTGTACCATGTTACTGTAAAGATTGAAGTGTTGTGTTATTCCTGCATTCACAGTAGACTCAATCATTGTAAAACGCAATCTGCCATTCAGTTTACTGCATGTCCTTGAGTCATAGATTCCTGGAACACGAGAATTGGAGATCCGACGTGCTGGTAGTATGTGGGAGGGGTGACTCATCGAGACCAGAAGGAGAGGCTGGTTGTCATGTCAGTCACGAAATTGACAATCATTATATGTAAGACTGAGCTTAAACACTATGCCAGCACTGTGATGAGCACATGTTTACGTGCTTGTGAACCGTACATAGAATTATGTCATCGTTTGAATCAGGCAACGAGCAGATGTTTCTTATAACAGTCAAATCCAGAATGAGTTTAACTTAAAGTTTTAGACTCAAAATGTTAATCATTTAAACCATGATTTCCCCTACCGTCACCAACAATTTGAGAACTATTGCGTGCATACTAAAGCTCAGTATACCTCCAGTACATCTTCTCAAGACATAATAGCCACCTTATTTCGCAAAAGCATGGAATTGCGTGTGTTCAAATGTAACCGCTGCGGTCGCATGCAACACTGGCGATTGTCTGCATCAAACAGTCGGTATACTTGTGCTGTCTTATCATTGGCCGGTCATAATCTAACCCTTCGGTCATATTCCAATGAGGGTTAGTGTATTACCAGGCTATAGCCAATACAAAGACAGACATTTTAATACCACTTTAGAAAACCTTCCAATATCTTATATTTTCCCTAAGGTTTTCACAACTACATTAGTGCTTTAAGATTTCCCTTTAAAATCTCAGACTATGACTTTTGAAAACAAATCATTTCCGAAGTAGTAATGCTTGAAGTCTGGAACTTTCGCGTGGAGATATTACTTTCTAGAAAGGAGTAAAAACTTGTATATCAGGTAAGCAAATTAAAAGATAACTTGATACGGTTTTCATTTGGTTTGTGTCATGAATATCCAGATGTCTTTGCTTAAAATTACCTTTTATTTTCATTGTTTATGCTGATCATGAGTTTGCTTTTGGTGAAATGGAATAGTGATAGTTAGTTGGGACTCTTCATCCAATAAGCGTTAACCCTGTGAAATAAGACAAATGGGGAAACTTAAACCATCAACAATTTGTTATTCAATAAGAAACATTATTGGAGGTTTGACCTTTGTCATTATCAGCATGTGAGAATTAAACAAATTAACCAAAAATATTAAATGTTATTTAGATTTACCTGAAACTTTAGATGTAAAAAGATAAATAAACTAACCACAGCGTCCACAGAACTTAGGACAGAAAACATCGGCCAACTCGACCAGGCATATACCATCTATGTCCTTGCATTCAACGTCATCCATTCCTGTATCTATGCAGGGCCGACTTGTAGTTGTGGGGGTAGCTTAAATATGTACCATATGCAAAATTTGATACATTTACTGCAACTTATAAGCCATTAAGTAGCGTGTTAATATGCTGATATTGAAAGGAGTAATTGAAATATCAAATTTAATTTTCAAATATCATTATTTGTTATGGTAATGAATGTAATCAAACAAAACGATTTTCGTTGACGTCTGCCGTTAATCAAATGGTTTGTACATATGTATATAGATTTCGGTTCATTGAACAAAACTGGTTTTTGTTTTCATTTCAAAAGTATGATGTGCATATCAGTAAATGTTATCATACCACTTACAAAATGAGCACCTAGTGTTGGGATCCACACACGTGACGTTGTATCTAAACGTACGGCTAAATCACGGTGCAAATTACTGCTTAAACGTCATAAGGTATAGTTTAATGATGATATATAGATTTATCTTCTCCTTACAAAATCTACACAGCAGTAAATCTATTACATTATAGTAATATTTAAATCCTTATTTGTAATCAAACTTCTATGGTCTGGGTAAGATAAATCATTAGTTAGAAGTCGGTTATTAAATATACCACATCCCTTCTCAGTTATATATAGTATTTACAGATTAGGAAATATAAAGGGTTGTTCCTGAGATTTGATGCTGGATGGAACAAAAAAATACTATGTGCCACTACTCCACTACTACTGAAACTTTAGATGATAAAATAGATATAAACTTACCACAACGTCCACAGAACTTAGGACAGAAAACATCGGCCAACTCGACCAAGCATATACCATCTATGTCCTTGCATTCAACGTCATCCATTCCTGTATCTATGCAGGGCCGACTTGTACTTGTGGGGGTAGCTTAAAGATGTACCATATGCAAAATATGATACATTTACTGCACCTTATAAGCCCTTAAGTAGCGTGTTAATTAGCGTGATATTCTTGTGCAAAAGGAGTAATTGAAATATCAAATTGAATTTTCAAATATCATTATTTGTTTTGGGAATGATCTATATTTTGAATGAGATCAAACAAAACGTTTTTCGTTGACGTCTGCCGTTAGCCAAATGATTTGTACCAATGTATAAAGATTCGGTTCATTGAACAACACAGGTTTTTTGTTTTTATTTCAAAAGAATGATGTGCATATTAATAAATTTTATCATATTTATTTGATTAGCATTCTGGCAGTTGCTGTCATGATCAATAAGGAAGGTTATTTTATGGATAATCAGCTTCTTTATTCTTTGAAAGCGACGTTTTGACATAGATCCTCATGTCGTTGTCAAGCAAGTGATGACATATACATAATAATCTTCCTTATTAATCAATGTTATCATACCACTGACACAATGTGCACCTAGGGTTGGGGTACATGTGCGTGACGGTGTGTGTAAACGTATAGCTCAATCACGGTGCAAATCCCTACATAAACGTTATACTGTTCACATGCACACTAACGTTCATCTTTAAATTTATTGTAAGACCTAGCTAATTCTCTTAAGATGCCAAAATGCTGAAAACACCTCTGAATGATATCTCGATCAATAGACCAATTGAAGTGGTAAGAGCACTTGTGTCCAAAGTTGGGAAATGATCTGTACATCAAAATAAATTATTAGCTACTTTTGATTAGAGTTTCATCAAACGGACTTGGCTGCTATAGGACTCAGTCATTGTTGACCAAATGACACATCATTTGACACATTACAAAAAGCACCCAAGGCAAATATTACGTTTGTAATTCTTAACGTGCAATTAATTCAACTAGTTCAACTTTGAAGTAGTTTTAAATTAATTGTTATTTTTCCAGTTCCCTTATTTATTGTCGATAGTATATCATCACGATGCCGTGTTCATTATACCTTTGTAGTTGAGGGTCTTGCCGGTTTCATTGAAAAAAAAGTCGTTCACACAAGTCTTGTCATTGCAGCATAGCTTATGATCGTCACAATGGTCGCCCTGGAATGGTCGAAGGCATTTGTTTTGTAGAACTGATATGAGAACGCATACAGAAATTCTAAATCAAGCATGTATTCTTATTTCTAAGACAAAATATATTTTATATAAAAGTTTTAAAATATTTTGGACAATATCTTTATCATATAATACCACTTTATATGATATACAGTAGATAACAGGAAACGGTGTCATGTTCTCTACGGATCAAGAGATAGTGGTAAATGGCTTTGAACTGACTGGATATTGTCAACATGAAAGGCAAAAAGTATCTACGTCTAATACAATTAATCGCAAAAAGTAGCGAATATAAAACCCATGACCAAAAGGTTGACACAAATTACACTTACACCAAAGCATTCGGTATCAAACTGTGATGTATGGTGTTTAATGAAGAACATGCAGCCCTGTAAAATCAATTCAGTGATTGGTCAGTTATCCACTTCCTGTCTTATGATACTCTTGCCAAGGTCAGATCCATAAGGCCTGGCATATAGAAATGTTGCATCTTACATTGTATATTTCGTCATCAGATATCACACTTGTATAAAAGATGAATAGCAATACATTCGTCAATTGAAAGACAAATGAGAAATGGCAAAACAGTCTGAATTCTGTTTGCCCCAAAACTAAATGATTCTTGAAGGACATACCTTATTCATTTAAGTTTTTTTTACTATAAGCAAAAACAAATTAAACTAGCAAACAATGTTAACTCCAAAGAGTTTTGGTAAATACTCCGGGATTGGAACGGCAAACAATTAAAAAAATGTAACATAACCCACAATCCTTCGAAATAGATAAAATCGAAATAAAAGCCTGCTTTGCTCTTAGACATAAATCATTAATACAGTGTTTCATGTTCATTGTATATGTAAATAATACACCAGGATACTTATAGTGGTTAACTATGTTCATGGGTTTGCCCTGGAAAAACCTTTTTTTTCCGATGCAATGGGGCCCCCTCTTCTAAATATAACAACATTTGTTTTATCAAGATTAACTGACAATTTCCATTCATTACTGTAACTTTCCAGAATTTTTAACTGGTTTTGCAATCCAATAACTGTTTCAGAAATCAAAATAACATCGTCTGCAAATAGGAGTATGAATAACTCTAACATGTCTGGAAACAATTGTACACCGTGTCTACCATTATGCATAACGTCGTAGTATAATTCATTAATCAAGAATGAAATAATAATGGACTTGCAATACAGCCTTGTCTAAGTCCCATGGGACAATCAAAATAATCGGTTACATCACTACCACATCTTACACACGATTTTACATTTGTATACATTGCTTTAATCATTTTGTACATTTTCCCCTTGACGCCGGCTTTACGTAAACAATACCAAAGTTTATGTCTATTTACAGAGTCAAACGCTTTTTTAAAGTCTACAAAGGCTACATAAAACTGATGTTTTCTACGTGATAAACATTTTTGAATAAGTGCATACAATGTGAAAATATGGTCAACTGTTGAGTAATCTTTGCGAAATCCTGCTTGATTTTCCGGAATTTTATCCCGCATACTAGGCCAGTTAGATAATCTGTTATTAAGTATGGTCGTAAAAACTTTACCCAGAATGCTCATAAGAGATATTCCCCTATAGTTATCCGGATTATCTGGATCTCCTTTCTTATGTAATGGTACTATTATTGACTTTGACCAGCTTTGCGGAAAGACGCCTGTTGTAAAAATATTGTTAAAACATACATTAAGAAACGACAGGATTTGTGGTAATGAACATTTTACCATTTCTATAATTACATTATCTGGACCTGCTGCTTTTCCACGTTTCAATTTAGATACTGCATCAATGATTTCATCATCTGTAAACGGCGAATCAAGTACGAGTTCATCTACATCATTGATATCCGATACGAATTCACTATCCCTTATATCTTCACAAGGGTCGTACTCAAGTATTTGATCATTTGCGAACAGTGTCTTGAAATGGACGAGCCATTCTGTTTTTGATATTGAGCCTTGTCGACTACACTGATTTTGGATATGTTTGATTTCTTTCCAAAACGTAGATTGGGAATGAATAGAACTAGTGAGTCTATTTAATCTGTTACTTTTTCGCTAAAAAAGAATCTTTCTACAACATGATTTATATCTATTTCGCTCCTTGCAGTAGGCTATTCTGTTTGAATTGTTGCGATGAGAACGAAATTTTCTTAGAGCCCTACGAGCATTCCTCTTTGCTTGTTTACACTCATGAGTAACTGGCTTATACCTGGGACCTTTCTTTATAGTTTTCATCATACAATTTGCAGACATCAAAATACGATCAACAAAATCATTAACTGCACCATCAATATCACTATTAAGTTTGTTCATGAGAATGCTTCCAAAAGACGATATATTCTCCTTCAAGTTTGTCAAATACTGATCACAAAACGAATCATTCCAACATATCTTTTCAAAAATGTTACTGGGACTTGAAGAATCTTGAAAATTATTCTTTCTATGAAAAATACACTTCAATTCTAAGGGCATATGGTCGGAATCAGGACGATCATGAATATTAAAGTTTCGAAAGTATTTTAAAAGATCTGGAGAACATATAAAGTAATAATTTACACTGCATCCCCTTTCGTTGCAATATGTAAATTCAAGAGGTGTACACATTTTCTTCATGGATACTATTTTTATGAAAGCTTAAACTGCAAAAAAATAATTTCCTTTGTATCTGCTTCAAATAAATTTCATATCAAATTACGTTTTACTACTTTGATCCTCAGTCGCGGTACAACATCGGTTTTTTTATCAGAAATCACGATTTTGTCAAACTACGTAATTTTTAAGCAAGAACATGTATATGTAATTTTCAGAATAGTTTGGCAGTCTCATTAAAATCGACTGTGATTCGAGGAAAAAAGTGTAAAAATATTATCACTAGGATTCGAACCTCACCCAGCCCGGCTTTCCTCTCATTCACAGTCTGAAGGCCCGCATGTTCTGACACAAGCTCATCTAGCCAATTGAAAGGAGCGCAGTGAAAGCTTCGGTATCCCTCAGGGGCAGGTAACTCCAGTGTACCATTCGTTATACATAATCGCCGCTAAACGCTATTTAAAAACGAGGATGTGATTGGATAGCTTACGACTGGGTTTGTCTGCGCTAAACTGGTTATAGCAACACGCGATAGAGGTGCGTGCATTCAGACCGAGACTGAGAAGATATCCCGAATGGTTCGAGCCCCGATAGAGACAATATTTTTTATATTTTATTCCTCGGAGCACCGTCGATTTTAATCAGACTGAGTAGTTTGGTAATTTAGCAAATTAACCCATCATAGCACTATAACCTTTACTTTTAGAGCAGCGGTTCCGGGGCGTAGCTCAGTGGTAGAGTGTTGCCTCGTCACCCGGAAGACCGAGGTTCGGTTTCCGGTCGCGTCATACCAAAAGACGTCAAAAGGGGGTAGTTGTTGCTGCCTTGCTTGACACTCAGCATTGTAAAGGTAGAACAATGCGTTAACTGGCACTGCATCCTGGCTGCCGGGTGTCATTGGCACGAATCGAATTTCCGAAATGTTCAATAAAGTGTTGTTATTATTATTATCGCTACCCGGGAGCATGATCCGAAGTCACGTGGGTAATCGGCGCTCTATAAATTAACAAATAATGATAAAATACTAAACTCGGTCCCGTTTGATTTTTTTTTTAATGAAATTCTAGAATGATATTGCTCTAAAAAATACCAAACAACTCACTCCTGTCATAGATATGGTAATTTGAGAATCAGTCGACCACAAATCATGATTTTAGGCCATATGTTGCAACAATATTTAACCGGTAAGCACTTACATTTTATATATCTTAGCTCTCAGGTTTGTCGGGAAACTATAACAATTCAAGTTTGGATGCCAACATCATAACCTAAACCGTCTGGTAGTGCTCAGTGGTTCCTACCCGTGCGCATGACCGGAAGTCAGGTGGACAGTCGGCACTCTCGCCCGGACGGCAGCTGAGCGGACACTCTAGACCGGCTGCTGGGTCAAGGAATGTGAACATCAACACTGCAATTACAGTTTTGTTATTTTCAAAAGGTGAACTTTGGTTTATTCCATTATGACCTTCCATTGGTGATTTAATTTACAAAGAATAATTATCAATTATGTTCTAACTACCTCGATGATAAGGACGCTTCGGATTAAATGCATCCGACGGATAAGCTTTTTTCTAAACCATGTCAAAAATATATTTTCTATGGATATCATTTTCATTAACATTTTCATTAACATTTTCATTAACATATTTTTGAAGGATATTTAAAAAAAAGAAACGTTATTTAGGATGTGCTTATTTACAGCGAAATATACGTATGAAACAATAAGACCAGCTATGACTCATATAATTATGTCACTCATTTGTTTATTGATCGTCCAAAACTATCTATTCAATAAAAGAAATTATCTTAAATACACGCAATCTTCTTAGACATGTCTTAGACAAACAGATGTTTATTTCGCTTAACCCCATTACTACGTTGTTGACCTGAAGTAATTATGAAAGCAAATATACTTACTGACACCAATAAAAGCTATTGTAGGTGACACTGTCGAACTCATCGTCATATTTTATTTTGCTAAATGATAATGTGAGTCATTCTAATCAGAAAACATGTGTTCTTGTAATACATCTACACTGGCGGCTGTTTCTGGCTCCGGTTTTCCCCAGTAAGTAAGATGTCAGTTATCTATGGGCAACACATCTTAACATATAACCAATGCTGTTGTTTGATGACAACGGTAACAACAGGGACATGTAAATGGTACAACCCAGGGACATTTAAATGGTACAAACCAGGGACATTTAAATGGTACAATCCAGGGACATTTGTACAATCCAGGGACATTTAAATGGTACAAGACAGGGACATTTAAATGGTACAATCCAGGGACATGTATATGGTACAACCCAGAGACATGTAAATGGTTAAAGCTTGGGACATGCAATTGGTACAATCCAGGGACATTTTAATGGTACAAGCAAGGGACATAAAAAAAGTACAACCCATTGACATATATACAAGCCACTGACATGTAAATGTTACAATCCAGGGACATGTAAATGGTACAAGCCATTGACATGTAAATGGTACAATCCAGGGACATGTAAATGGTACAAGCCAGGGACACTAAAATGGTACAAGCCATTGACATGTAAATGGTACAACCCGGGACATTTATATGGTACAATTCAGGGACATTTAAATGGTACAAGCCAGGGACATTTGAATGGTACAATCCAGGGTCATGTAAATGGTACAACCAAGGGTCATGTAAATGGTACAGGACAGGGACATATAAATGGTACAAGCAAGGGACATGTAAATGGTACAACCCAGGGTCATGTAAATGGTACAAGCCATTGACATGTAAATGGTAAAACCCAGGGACATTTATATGGTACAATCCAGGGACATTTAAATGGTACAGGACAGGGACATATAAATGGTGCAAGCAAGGGACATGTAAATGGTAAAACCCAGGGTCATGTAAATGGTACAACCCATTGACATGTAAATGGTAAAACCAAGGGACATTTATATGGTACAATCCAGGGTCATGTAAATGGTACAAGCCATTGACATGTAAATGGTACAACCCGGGACATTTATATCATGTAAATGGTACATGACAGGGACATATAAATGGTACAAGCAAGGGACATGTAAATGGTACAACCCAGGGTAAAACCCATGGACATTTATATGCTACAATCCAGGGACATTTAAATGGTACAGGACAGGGACATATAAATGGTACAAACAAGGGTCATGTAAATGGTACAACCAAGGGGCATGTAAATGGTACAAGCCATTGA
Organism: Steromphala cineraria; assembly: GCA_916613615.1. NCBI lineage: Eukaryota > Metazoa > Mollusca > Gastropoda > Trochida > Trochidae > Steromphala > Steromphala cineraria. The sequence continues at coordinate 64,746,164 of OU744728.1, read as the reverse complement.
CATGTAAATGGTACAACCCGGGACATTTATATGGTACAATTCAGGGTAATGTAAATGGTGCAACCAAGGGACATGTAAATGGTACAAGCAAGGGACATGTAAATGGTACAACCCAGGGTCATGTAAATGGTACAACCCAGGGACATGTAAATGGTACAACCCAGGGACATTTATATGGTATAAACCAGGTTCATGTAAATGGTACAACCAAGGGGCATGTAAATGGTACAAGCCACTGACATGTAAATTGTACAAGACACTGACATGTACATGGTACAATCCAGGGACATGTAAATGGTACAATCCAGGGTCATGTAAATGGTACAATCCAGGGACATGTAAATGGTACAATCCACTGACATGTAAATGGTACAATCCAGGGACATGTAAATGGTACAATCCCGGGACATGTAAATGGTACAATCCAGGGTCATGTAAATGGTACAACCAAGGGGCATGTAAATGGTACAATCCAGGGACATGTAAATGGTCCAATCCAGGGACATGTAAATGGTACAACAAAGGGGCATGTAAATGGTACAATCCAGGGTCATGTAAATGGTACAATCCAGGGACATGTAAATGGTACAATCCAGGGTCATGTAAATGGTACAATCCAGGGACATGTAAATGTTACAATCAAGGGGCATGTAAATGGTACAATCCAGGGACATGTAAATGGTACAATCCAGGGACATGTCAATGGTACAAGCATGGGACATGTAAATGGTACAAGCCTACATATTTGTATTATGTAATATGTATTTGATATTTGATCAATAGTACAATTTCCTTGATAAAGTTTATTTATGCAAATCTCCTTGACACCAAAAGATTATCTCCTTACATGAACTGGACCATGGTTATAGCTTTGTGCTGTCTCCTGATTCGGGACCCAGGTCTTGACGCATACGAAACACGTGAGAACTCACAACAGGTAGGAAGAGACTAGTAAATGAACAAGGTCATGAGATTCCGGATAAGCTTCAGGTGCATGCTACTCATTGTACCAATTATAGCGGTATTCTTACCATTAGATCGCATGATAGCGAGATAACATGCTTTGAACCGCATTTACACATAGATATTCAGTTTATCTTGAGATCACTTTAAAGTGACATTGCAAATGGTTCATAAAAGCCTAATTAGAATGGAACGTTACCACAATTTATACTACCTTCCAGACCTACTTATATCTTTCTTCCAAAATTACGTACTTTTGCTTTATTTCCTATGGATTGACCGTTTTTTCATAAACGTACCTTAATTTGTCACTTTTCGATTGATTCGGTTTGTGTTGTGATTTTAATGGTTCTATATTTTTAACATGGAGACATGGTCTAAGAAAAACGTCTTATGTGAGATAACTTCATCAATTAATTTGTGAGCTACTACTATAAAAGCAACTCTTTATACACCTTTATTTTGTTCCATTTTTTGTTTGGTAAGACATCGTTACTCGAAAATAAGCTAGTTGTTTTAGATCAATTTTATAATCTCAATGAATTCTAAAGTATGTGTAGCTTTAGGAAAATCAGGATATGTCATCTCAGTGTCAAAAGGACGCACATTTGTCATAATACATGTATCTCATAAGGGCTTTACAATCATAAAGGTATCATATGGCATTCTCAAAGGAAGTGTCAAATAACCAATTAATATGATACGCGGTGCTAGCCTATATTTCACCATTTCGCTGTGTAATCTTAACCTTCTGTTTGTGTGTTTATTTGCTTATTATTATTCATTGGTGAAGGACAAGGCAATCGAGGCCAAACTGGACGATTATATAACAGTTGGTGTCATCATCATTCAGAATTGAATTGTTCCTCTTTGATTTGACATTTAACAAACTTGGAACCTGTCTTATAGTTATGAGGATGGATTCTGTGTATTTATAGACCGTTTATATATTGCAAAACTGTTTTGAAAATGAGTCAAGGCTTAACACATAAAAAAACATTATCTCGTTAATGGTTTAAAGTCAAATGTAACTAAAACATTGAATTGTGATGTGATTTATAGCTTTAGTTTCCCTAAGGTAAGCCATGCTCTGAATTAAACTTCAAATACTCCTAAGAAAAAATAATCTGTTTTATCAAGGACAAATGTTATATACTTAATATCTGTGATTCGATACATTTAACATATTCTTTATAGTTTTTTTTAATATTCTATTTGTTTATTTCTTCCTCATTAATTAAAGTGCCTTTAGTCTGACCATAACCGGAGGCGCATCACGAAGTTAAATGTTATTTTTGAAATTCATCATGGGCAAACAAAAGTTAAATTTGAGTAAGTATAAAATGGTATAAAAACAAGATGTTCATGTACATGATACGTAAGCTGCGTACGCACATACACGTGATCACTTTATCAGTCTCTAGTGGCCGAAACCTTTTTTTAATTTTCAGGAGCCAAAGTTATTGCGCAGTTACGTGACCTTTGAAAGATTCAGTCATTTACATTAGCACATTTGATATACAACAAGGACCTGAACAGTGCACTAGAAATATTTGGGAAATTGAAAACGTTTTTTGATAACAAACAGAATTGTCATATCTTTGTTTGATCAATGATGAAAAAAATAAACGTTGAATAAAGTTGTAAAGGTTATATATACTTATTATTACCATTATGCAAATGTGTGCAATCTTAAAGAAAAGGGACTTTGCTTTGAACCTTTCATAAAAACCTCAACTCAATTGAAAACCTTGAAGGTCAAATATCTGTTGGTATTTCTAGCACAAACGTTAATTCAGAAATGGATACTTATGAATAGAAATTGCTGGTTATGATCTTGTTAAACCACATCACGTTGCTCATTCAAAAGGTGTAGCAAAGTTTAACATGTCAAAAAAATATATTTTCATGTATCATGAAACAGACCGATGTTGTGATTGACAACTTATTCATCTTTATTCTCTTTATTTGGGCACAACATGAAGCATCCTGTCTCAAGGTACGAACGTTACGCTAACTCCACTTATCTGTACCCTGGGCTCAGAAGCTAGATTCGCTTGCGCGGCCCGACTTTCGATATATCCAATCAAATCATTCTCTCGTTTGAATTTTATCGAGAAGATAATCATCTTGGTAATCATCAAGGAAATTAGGCAAGCTTTTTTAATCATGAAAATTGATTAACTTATAAAGCAGAATAAAGGGATGTTGATATTATTTCCTTCCTTAAATATTCTTCTAATAATTACCTGCCCTTGTACATATCTTTTCCTTTAACAAGACTTCCATTATTTCATTTTGTTCATAATTACCGAATGCAAAAATATCTCACTGAATGGAGAAATACATCAGCATACATCAATATCACCCGCCATTATGTCATCGGACACTACAGGAGTTATACGAATTGAACCGTGAGGCTAATGAACTGCTGAGTTTTATATGACAAAATAACAAGCAGTTGTCTTCATATTTGTTTAAAAGTCAAATTTTTTAGATTCTGATTTTCTAATCTTAAATTCATGATATAGTCCACAAATTAAAGAGCACGTGCTAGGAACATTTATTTCGTCTCTCCTGCTTTAAACCCGATTGTTGCATGCCTCGAATGAGCATGTGGAACATCCATCGTACTATAAACTTCATTCTTACATTTTGCGTTCAGGACATAAAAACAAACTAACATCTTTAAATTCTTAAATTCAATAGAAAGTTTTATATTTCCATTTGAGACGCCTTTCAGAATGACAGTTTATGCTATTTGAGCATAAGCATTATTCTTGCTCTCGTCATGTGTAATGAAAAGATTCATTAAGACGTTATTCAATATGTTAAACAAGTTTCAAGAAACTTATACTAAAGATATTTCATGAATCGGTAACTTGATAAAGAAATTACTTTAAAAAAACCACCAAACTCTGTGTATTTTGTATTGCAAAATAAATCATTGTGGAACTATAATATGAAATGTTATCATCGTGAAGGGCCGTTTGTCGTCACTTACAACAGTATAATTTGATGATTTTATTAGGTTGTTTAATATGATCTGAAACATTGTTATACAGCTTCCAGGGTCTCTTTGATTACCCGTAGATTGTTCGTACTATACATCTCTCAAGTACTCTGAACTTTGATTTATCATTCTCTCCAACATCATATCGAATATGCTTTTATCATATCTAATTGACATGAACAAATTAGAACAAATGAGGTCGTTCTCCGGATCCAATTGCACAGTTATAGCAATTAACGTTGGTTTGTTGGTGTCTGACAATGGTTACATACTCAGTATGTTTAGATGGAACCAATTTGCTATTGTAATATTCAACAATGAAATGATACTCTGACTGACATACACTTTTATACCTTTGCTCAACCCTTTATCATATCACGATATTCGCATTTGAGTATTCTCATTAGAGACCACTGAAACACAGGTAAAAGCATGCAGAACCAGCAATAGGTAATGAAATCCATCTGACACATTGATCGTACACTTTTATTAATGTTTTTTAATGATGATAAATAATTAACAATAATGTTTTGCTTGGGGTCACCAAAAAGAGACGATGAGAGATTGAAATCAATATCATGACTTGTTTCGTTTTTGACTCATGTATGACAGTAATACAACCAAGTGTTAAATTGTGTCTTTTTTTAAGACCAATGCTATTCATCAAATATACTATACTTTTAAAAAAAAGATTTGGTTGTGGTTATTCGATGAAGAGATTGATATTGAAAACAAAGGATGTGTTTGTCGATAGATTATAAACCTCGAAGCATTACGAAGTCGTATTTTCTCACAGGGGGGATTTTAACGGATAAATTTTAATATTCACTTTAAGTTGCTGTTTATTTGGAAGATATTTTGATAATTTGAAATAAGATAAATATTTAAAACAAATAGAAATTCATGTCACCAGTCCTTATCATATTTTAATCAACCAAATTCATTAATGTCGTTTCTCAGAAAGTATTGATAACAGATAGCCGTCACTTCGCAGTTCTGCTTAGCTACTGGTGACATCTAAATGATTTTTGATTTATCGCTTTGCTCTTAGTAACTCTCGTTGTTTTGGAAATTAAACAGGGTTAGATCATCTCTATGGATATGAAGACAATCTAGAATTTTTTGGCCAGATTAAATTACAGAAGTCAGCAATATTTACACCTCCGTTTAAAGAGTTTTTTTGTAAGCATTTTTCTCTTTATTCTCTCTCTTTTGTCGGACCATTTAAATTCATAGACTACACTGTCTAATCTGGGTCCCTTGGTATGGGGGAAATGTAAAGAGATATGTGAACAATGGAGTTTCGGGAATTTTATCATAAAAAGCTTTGCTGTTAAAGTGAGTTTTCTCAAGGACTTTGAATTTTGCTGATTCATGCAGACTATCTTCTTTTGATGTTAACGATTGATGCAATAATTTCGGACTTTTTTGTTTATATAATGTTTAGCTTTTTTCCTCTAATTTTCGTCTTTAAAAGTTAAAGAAGGTTTGGTCAAGAGTCTCCTGATATCAAATATATCAGCACGAGTTGATAAAACGTAGCAAAGAAAAGATATATTTCCACATCAATAAAGAAAACAACAAAATAATTTCCACATTTTCATATTGAATAGTGTACAGTTATGCAATGAATAAACATCCCCCGTATCTAGAAACTTTCTAGTGCGTATCTAGAAACTTTCTAGAAAGCTTTGACTCACTAAACCGATGACCCAACTAGCCACATCTGATGTTTTCTTGTAGACTCAGTGATTGGGAGACCAACAACTACATTTATCACAGCATAAGCAATTTCGGTAGAATAAAAACCCCTTGTTTAAAGTAACCAATCTGAAGCAGAATGGTTATTGTCTGGTAAGTTAACTGAAACAGGTGCATGTGGTAACCTACACTGCCTCCATTAGCAGTAATGGTCGAACATCACCACAGCCTTGAGCAAACTTCTTCCTGTACCAAATACAGTGTAATGGGATCTGTCAGACTCCCTGCACTCGCCGCATTTTAACATTTGTACCTTAAAGGGGCAGTAGCATGTTTTTAGGGGGAATTTAAGGTGATGTCAGGAAAATGAATATTACTGGTTCCAATTGAAAATCAATGTATTTAAACTAAATGAAGCAGTAAAAATTCAAATATATTATGTAAAGTTAAGCCATGCAATTCCTTTTTCTTACACAAATTAAATTAAAGGGGTTTCCACAAATGGCTGCCAATATATTTTTTGTGAATCTTTATACATTGTCCTCTGACTATGGATGATTGGCTTCTCTAATGAGATTTTTGTCACTATCAAAATAATTCATATAACAATAACACACAAGTATCAGTGAAAATTTTTAAGGATTGACTTCGAAATTTATAAAGTTTATGGAGGTATAAACTTAAAAACCGCTGTGCAAACTGTGTAAATCCGCGTAGCGGATTTATGCCGAGTTTGCACTGTGGTTTTTAAGTTTATACCTCCATAAACTTTATAAATTTCGATGTAAATTCTTATAAATAAATCTGCATATACTTATTGTTTTGAAGACATAATGTTTCTCCAAATACACAATTTAACAACAAAGAGAGGTGCACTATTTTCGCGAAAAACGGTCCGCCACGGGGGCGTGGCTAGATATGACGTCATTTATATTATGACGTCACGAAATTAAGTTTACACGGGTATGAAGAGAATCGCTCTGACGGCCTTCAGCGAATCAGATCCCTCCAAAGCAAACGCTATTTATTTATTAAAATATAAAATTATCAAAAACCGTGCTACTCCCCCTTTAAATCGATTTAATCTTCATTCCCTTTAAAGAATGTCCATGCTGCTTCAAACCTTCATCATCTGGACCACTAAGCTCTGCTGTCTATAGTGGAAATCACCAAATGGAATTTGTTGTAGATGAAAAGGCAATTGTATTGTATATAGATTTAAACCAAACTTTATGATAAAAAGAATTCTGGATGCAGTTTATTCCTTTAAGCATGAACGTTCAAGCAAAAAAGTTGAAATGCATTTATAACGAATTAAAATGTTTTGAATGGTGAATATTTTAAGAATGCAGTGGATATTTTTCAAAACTAAACTGAACCATAGCAAACTAACCGTTGCATTTGTTTGAACGGACATTAACTTAAATCCGATTTCTCTAAAAATGACAAGTTACACTGCAACAAACAAGAACACTCTGTACGTTCCAACTCAAATCACTTTCCTTACAGTTTCCACTCGAATGGAGACACCCTTTGAATTACAATTTGTCATCAGGTTTGTTGCATAGGGATGTTTGCTCTTAAAATAAGACTATATTGGGAATCGCAGTAGGTGATAGGTATTTAATATATCTTTGTGAGATATTTCCTTTGTGACACTTAAAGAAGTTACTCCTGCTTTGACACCAAAGCTAGAGAAATCAACAGAAAATTTTAATGTAGGAACGAAAGCCTTTAAACTTTATATAGCAGGCAGGAGATTTAATAGTCAGGGTATTAGAGTATCTAATCCAGTCAAAATCAAATATGATTTTATCTTTTTATGTGAATTATAATCATGATTATATTCATGTCATTAATTTTGCAATTTTGGTAGCATAAGGTGTGTAAGAAGTAAACACACCATCGTGATCAAGGAAATGTTTTCTTTTGAATATTTGAGACTTCAAAACATTTATGTAAATGTATTTATTTCAAAGGAACAAAATATCGATACCAACTTTAATAACTGTATTTATTTAAACAAATAGAGCCATGGGCTCTGTAGCTCATCAGTCTTTTGATGGAAATAGGCTTTTAAGGTTTTGATCCCCGTGACCCTATTGGTGTCGTGGGGTCACCAAACCTACAATTTAGAATCCTCATTGGCCAATGAGTCTACACACAACTTTTCAGCTCTCTAAACCTTTTGGAACTGGAGAAGAAGATGAAAAAGGTTTTTAAGGTTTTGACCCCTGTAACCCCATTTGAAGTCAAGAGGTCAACAAATCTAAAATTTCGAATCTTCATTGGCCAAGGAGTCTACACCCAACTTTTCAGCTCTCTAGACCTTTTGGAACTGGAGAAGAAGATGAAAATAGGTTTTTAAGGTTTTGACCCCTGTGACCCCATTTGGGGTCATGGGGTAACCAAATCTACAATTTAGAATCCCAACTGGCCAATGAGTCTACACACAACTTTTCAGCTCACTAGACCTTTTGGAACTTGAGAAGAAGATAAAAATAGCTTTTTAAGGTTTTGACCCCTGTGACCCCATTTGGGGTCATGGTGTCACAAAGTCTACAGTTGAGAATCCCCATAGGCCAAGGAGTCTACACACAACTTTTCAGCTCTCTAGACCTTTTGGAACTTGAGAAGAAGATGAAAATAGGGTTTTAAGGTTTTGACCCCTGTCACCCCATTTGGGGTCATGGGGTCACGAAATTTACAATTTAGAATCCCCATTGGCCAAGGAGTCTGCACATCAAATTTCGGATCTCTAGAGTCATTGGTTCTGGAGAAGAAGTCGAAAATGTGAAAAGTTTACGGATGGACGGACAGACGGACGCCGGACGCCATGCCATGCCATAAGCCAATCGGGTCTTTCAAACCTGATGAACTTAAAACGATCTTTCTTTTTGACGGCATGGGGAGTCGTCGCCAGACACATTTTTTCACTTACATGTTTTTAATTTGTAGTGAATCTTTATGGCTACAATCTAAATTTTCAGGTTTTTTTACGTAGGCATTTATTATATATATGCATATTGTGAAAAAGTTTACTTGGCGGTCTATGGGAACACATATCCAAATATCAATAGAATAATTAAGTGGAAATTATGGAAACTGAGCTTACTTCAATTCCACCTGCAAAGTCTCACAACGATCCAACGAATACTTTTTCAAATAAAAATATTTATGTAGTAACAGTTTAACTTCTTTGTTTGTGTCCTTGAATTTTAAGTTTGGATTTCGCGGTCATGCTTTGTCTGGGAAAGTCCTGAAACAGGAAGGTTTAACGAGGGCCTGTTCAGTAGCATGCGGAGCGATGAGAAGCACTGGGTAACCAGTCAAGGCGGGGACGCTCAGCGCTCGCATTATTGAACAAATTTCCTTATAAGAACTCATTCTTGTGGATATTTGTCTGTGACAAAGTTTTAGTGTATTGACATTTAAATATATGATATATGAAAGTATAATCTAACTGGAGTAAAGGCTTTATGATTATTTCGGAACATCTTTAAGAAATTATCCGATAACGTGATAGTGTCACAATCCAAAACCAATGTTTTTCACTGTTTGAATCTGGTGAGTTAGACGTTCGTTCTTTGTCCTGAAATGTTTAAATAAAAAATAAATTATGGAATATTTCATAAACGTTCTTCCTTTTAAACCGTCTTTCACATATGTGAAAATTATTTCAATATCTACCCTTGAAAAAAGATAATATGTCGTCTCTCTATGTTTGTAATATTTTGGTTCGTTTTGGTCGCATGCATTTTTTGTTAAACGGCATAGCTCCATTTACATCAATGTATGACAATGCAGAGAATTTGAACAGTTTATTGTTATATATATAAGATTTATTGAATTTGAATTTTGTTGTTAGTTTCCATTTCAAAATCATGAACTGGCTTCACTTCAATAAACTTTGAAGTCCAAGCAAAATCGAAGGAAGTGATTTTTTAAAAACTTCAATCTAAATATTAAATATAATAATATAATTCGAAGAGAATGTTTCATCTTTCAAGAATAGTTTTATGTGAAACATAAAATGGAAATATTTTTTGGGTAATAAATGTTAGCTAAAATTTATTTACCCAGTGAATTCTTTGCTGAGACAATGATGATTTGAGATTTACATGTTTTATTTATGTCATGTGAATATTTCCCTGAGATACAAATATAAGGCATACGTTAAATATCATTGAATTAAAAGAAAATCAATGCGTTGGGTTTTTTCAACTTTTAAAAAAATGGAATAACGTTCCATATTACAAATCGTTTATTATGTGAATGCAAAGCACATTCAAATTTAAGAGAATCTTTTCCAGTTAAAAAACAATATGATACCCACTGCATTACACCAAGAAGTAGGCCTTTCACAATAGCATGATATGCACCTTTTTTTAAACTATGAAATAACTAATAAAAGATTCAACAGATTATCTCACATAAGAAAATTATATTTCTAAGTATTTCCTTTTATCATTCATTAAAGATATATATTCTTTTCTATGCCTATGCACTATTTCTCTTGATATATTGAATATCTTCTTACACTGTGGCGGTCGCAATGCCAAGGGCAATGGCACATTGATCCATTACACAATGCTTTATAAAACCCAAATCAAATAAACTGTCACATAACAGCCATGTCAAGCTATCATGTCAAGGGAAAACGATTATCAGACCTCAAACAACTTTTATTTACCCAGTATTACCCATTGCATTACACCAAGATGTTGGCTTTTGAACACCTTGCTATGCAGCTTTATTCAAACTATGAAATATATGAAAAACCGTTTGAACTGAGTGCCTCAACCTCAATCATATAATACATTGCATTATTTAAACTATGAAATGGCTGCAAAAGACAAGGAACAAGATTTTTTTAATCATCATTTCAGTAGTTTTTAAATTTGTCATGTGCGAATGATGGAAGTTAGTTTGTAAAAACATGACGGTCCATTGTGTACAATTTTTATAAAACGTCATCATTAAACATCGGTCAGAAAATGTGAGACTTCACGTTGTCTATCTTATTTTTTTTACTTCAGGGAATTGATTGAATTAGTACACAGTACAGTGGAACGTAGGTAGTACCTATACCTATTTTATATGAGTTATATGAGAATACAGATAACATATCATTCATTATTTTCAATGCTCTGTTACATCCAATTAAGTTTGAAAAGCTTGTTTTTATATGAGGCATTCCAATACAGATAACCTAACATTCCTTTTCTCAATGCTCTGTTGAATTCAAACTATTTTTAAAAGAAATTTTGGACAGGCATTTTCTGTCACAAAGACTATGCGTTGCATGATACATCAAACTATGTAATTGCTATATTGTCTTTGTAAAATTGTAAATCATCCATGTACATTCCATGGAGAAAACAATTCTTAGTTGCAGGACTTGTTCCTTTTCCTTAAACTTCATGAATAAAATATGTTGAAATCAATATATCGAACCATTACACATTTATTTCACCTCTTAAGTTTATCCTGGCGTAAATTGTATTGTTCTCTAAAAACTATGACAAAAGTAATGTAATCTTTGCATAACTGAAAGAGACCCTTTCCAGTTCCAGTCAATAACGATCTAGTCAGCGAACTGAATATGAAATATAATAATAATAATAATAAGAGTACTTTTAAAGCGCTTCATCCACATCACTCAGGGACATGCTCTAAGCTCTAAGCGCATAACATATATACAAGAAAGTTGGCATTCATTGATATCTCTGGAATAGATGTGTTTTAAGCTTGGATTTGAAGGCTTGAAGTGATGGAGAGGCTTTCAGGTCTGGTGGAAGAGAGTTCCAGAGAGTGGCAGCAGCGTGTGCAAATGAGTTTGCATCAAAGGTTTTAAGTTTGTACTTGGGGACCACTAGAAGACATTGATGACTTGAACGGAGAGTTCTTTCTGGTCTGTACAGCTGTATCAAGTCCTTAAGGTATGCTGGTCCAATGTCAGTGACAGCCTGGTAGACAAGGGAGAGCAGCTTGAATTCAATTCTCTCGCGGATATGTAAGCAAACTGAATCTAATTTAAATCTAAGAAATAACACATGTCTGAAAAGGTGAAAGACCAATGCAATACAGGTAGAAATGATTTAAGGAACACTGCCTGGAAACATTTTCATTTTGAGAACAACATATATTGGATTCTCAATGTATTTAACCTGCTTTGGTTTGGTCCCAGCATACCTGACATAGTGAATGCACATCCTTATTATGAGTTCAAAATCATCATTACCTTAGAATTTTAGATTTCTTTAAAGGCTATAGCTAGCAAATGACTACAACTGGCAAGCCAGACATATAAAGGTGAAATGCTTATATGCCATACACACCAGGAGTTTTTGTACTTTACTCTGAGTTCAAGCAAGATAGCACCTGGTATGACAGTGTCAACAATGATATACACTTTGTTGTATAACAGTGAACAGCGGAAAGTTTTCAAATAACATTTCTATTGAAATAGCAACGTGGCCATTAGTTTTGAAGTTGAAGAATACACTTAACAATCACAATTGTCATTTCAGTTCTTATTTAAGTATATTTCCTTTCAGATAATAATCACATAACGTTTTGAATGACGAAGGCTTACTCTTACTCCCCTTTTGCCTGTGTTATAACATATTAGCTCTGTAATGGACTCTCTTAAATGTCTATCAACAAATTGATGAGAGCTCATTTTCATGCTATACAATGTAGATTCGCAAAACAGAAGTTATTTTCTAATCAAAGCAGATACATAGCAAAGGGAATTATTAATGTTTGAAATAATTAATAGGTTCATTGAAGTAGGATTTTCTACTGTTTATAGCGTACGACTACCTTTAACATCCAAGAATTTTATTTGCAGACTTGTTAACATTAGTCATACTTGTAAACTATAAATGTAAAATAAGCTTTGATATATTTGGAATTACAATCTTTTTTATGTAAATTCGTTCATAAATATTTAATCTCATTTCACTTCCCGTCCCTCTTTGTATCAAATGTTTATATTGTTAGAGGCAATTCAAACCTGAAACCCTCTTATGAAAAAAAATGTTTCTTTCTAAAATTGTTTGTTATGCATCAAATGTCAGTGATAGTCGACTGAACGGACTTCGCTTCATATTCCCGAAGAAGGAAGTAATAGAGATGTACTGACGCTCAGTAATTTGTCAGTAGCCTAAGGGATGAAACTCAAATACACAATTTGAATTACCCTTTTTTACAATTTAAAATTTCTATTTTGTAACAATACAAAAGCTAAATTTCATTTAAATTTATCTATGTCCTTGGGGCATAAACTCAAAATCAGAACGTATTTAAACATTTATAGTTTGTTGGATTGCATCACCATAACAATTAAGTAAAATGGATTGATTTTTGTATTTCAACAACATATTGTGAAACACCAATGTGTAATTTTCATGAGAAAACGCATCAATTAAAATAATATAAAATTAAACACCACAAACAAAACGAGGGTAGTATATCTTTAGAGTCGTTATCAACAGTTTTGCCTCTGGTTAGACTTCACTTTGGTAAATGTTATGCTTATATTTGGATTTATTATGGACGATGTGTTGTCACAAAATGATTTTGATTGGCAGGGTCTATCTCACTTGAAGAAACTTCAACAAGTATACTTTCCGATAACCCTGTGAAGCTTCCATAGTGATCGGCCCGGCGAGGTCTTTATGATGTCAAATCATCGTTTACAAATTGTCGTTAAATTCCACTTCATGCAAAATCATACATTCATGATTACTATGAAAACTTTCGTTTAATGTATCTAACTCTTTAAACAGAAAATCCTTCCTAAATTATCAAATTTTATTATAAGTTGAATCCTTCATCCTGCATAAGATTTAATCTTGCTTCATTGGTCATTGGTTTAGGTGAAAAGGTTAATCACCAATATAGATGATATTTACTTTTTACTTAAAGGAACTTTGTTATAAAATCATTTCCCCAAACCCTTGTACAACAAGATGTTTTGATGATTGCTAAAACTCACAATAAGCAATTTATTCGAATATTACTTATTCGTTTCAAGTTTTTTTTATGAATAATATTTTTTCAGCTTAACATGAAAGTTGGCTATGGATTTATTATTCATATTCTCTGGGCATTTGTGATTTAATATGTTTTGCTTTTGGGAAAAATGCATTAATCAAGATGAATAAAATTGCGAGTACAAGAAAAAATTGCATCTAAGTCTATCTGTTTTTATTTAGCGTTCAACACTTATTAGAACTTGCTTCTAAATCAACCAAATGTTTTAATGTTCTGTATTTGTTATCGAATAGTCAAAATGTAATGTTATAATCCCTCAACGTACAATAACTGCAAGACTCTAGAGCTTTTATAGAATAAGGTATCAAATCAAGCCGTAGTAAATATCAGTTGTGAGCATGACATAATTGCTGCAGAAATACATGTACAGGGAATGATGACCTTTCTCCAAGGACGAACGTTGGTAAATGTTTCTAGTTGATTGATAAAGTGGCCACATGGTGGCAAAGGGTCTTTTAGTCGCTATCCCTTGAAAGCATTTCAGACAGAATGAGTTTGTCTTGTATTTACTTATTAACATCTTATTGCTTATTCACATTCAGGCTAGTTATATCCAATTTATGTCATAAGGAATCCTGTTCATTTTTTCATAAATAAATTTATGGATAGAATATTGATAACATATAGAGTCATATATTAGATAAAGAGCCTTACATGCCCTCAATTTTGGCGACTCTTTGATCTATCTACATTCCTTTATGAAAATGTTTGTAATACCTTTATTGAATGTGGTTGTGAATTAGACTGACATGATATTGCTACTAAAACAGTAGACAGGGGAGTAAAATAAAGAATATTCATTCATTTCATATTTTCAAATTTTATAAGAATGAGTTTATGATATTTAATTGAATAAATTCATTTTTTTAACATCAATCAAGTTAACTTGTTTTGAAAACTAATTACTACACTTAACCCTATTATGGTTAAAAGCGTATCTGCTATAATTTTCCTTATTTGTTTGCATTTTTTAAAGCATAATTGATGTTGGTTCTTTTGCTCCTTTACAATCTTGCTGTACACATCAGCCTTGATCGACATCCCTCTGAGACAACAAATACCATGCACTGAGGTCTTTAACAGCTGTTTGGAGCTGGTGTATCTTTCAGGTTTGACTTCTTATATTTCCCCTACATAGCAAACAAATACTTTCTTGTAGACTTGATAATTGAGGGAAATGATACCACTATCATAAACTAAACCTACTGGGAAGAATAAACATTCCGTGATTAAATTTCCAAATATCAAGCAAACTGATTTTTGTCTGGTAAACTGTTCTCCTCTTTAACCAAAACAGCTGAACGTGTTATCCTACACCATCTCCATTAGCAATAATGGTCGACCAATCTCACAGCCAATGCCTTATCTAGTCGCCTCGAGCAAACTTCTTCCTGTTTCAAGTCTGATGTAATGGGATCTGTCAGACTCTCTTCACTCGGTTCTTTTAAAGGCATGTCCATTGTACTTCAGACCTTCATTCCTATAAAAACTTTGAGTTTGAGTTTCGTTTTGCGTTGTTACTGAACTTAGATGTTGAAGTGTTGTTTCCTAATTCCCCCTGGAGATGTTTGGTTTGATGCACATTTGGAAACTGATCAGCTGATTGATAAGTTATAAAATGATAATTAAACTACTAATTCAATGAAAAAAACGTCATGTTGTTAGAGTTTGGCGTATTATTTTATTCTTGTCAAACCACTTGTCACTACACAATGATAGGATGAGAGATAAAAATTATCAACAAAAGAATAACATAATCTCAGGTCGGGACACATAAATATCATTTTATGGTCCTTAGCTGTGTTTCACATGAGAATATGAATATATCATGGCTCTTATCATGACTTTTATCTTCAGACATTTGGCAACCTTTATTATACAGTACCTAGAAGATATTAGTTTCGATTGTAAAATTTATTTTTAAACCAACGGCGTTAGCCAGAGGTTTTTAACTTTAAAATTGGGGTGTTGAATAACAATGATTCCCTGAACTTTACAAATGCAACTATTTATGGATATTGTATCATGGCCGCCAGTTATGATAATTTTAAGAGCAAACTCTCTTTACGCGTAGGAAATTATGAGTTAAAAGGATCAAGCGCTTAGTCCATTTTTGTAAAAGGTGTGGGCAGGTAAAAGGAAATGGGAATTCCCCGTGGTATAAAGATTAGAAACAGTGTTCTTATAACTACTACTACTAGTTGCTTTGGTAAGAAGGAGATCTTACAATGTTCACTTTGATCTTTTTGAGGGAGAAAACATTTAATATAATTCATCGAACAACCCCGAGTGAACAAATATCTTATACTCGCCCAGATCCATTGTGACGAACCTTGAGAACATCACTGAAAGAAACCGGCTGCATGGAACAAGGTGGCAAACTAGGAGAGATTAGCCAGTTAAGATCTGTTTTGTTATATAAAACTAAAGCAAATAAAAAAAGTATTAATAGTTACAGAAAAACGCATGTAAGAAAATTACAACAACTCCTTTCTAATATATATAGTGCACAGACACAAGGAGAAACGGTACATTTAAATGTTGAGTCGGACCAATCTAGAGGACGTTATGTATCCTTGCACGGTGATTCGCCTCAGCCAATTTGTGGATGTTCATTGACATCAATAAACATAGGGAAATCATGCTAATCATTCTATCAGAATCAAGTATTTACCGAAGTAATGATACATTAATTCTTTGCCCATTTTGAAATACCGCAGTTTTAAAATTCGACAGAAATCAATTTAGATGCATAAGCAAGATAATGATTTATAAATTCTGTAAAAGGATATATTCAGTTACAGTCTCATAATACATGAAAGAACCCACCATCCAAAATTAATCATATTGCCCATGTTTGATGTTATTTTACTAAAGGAATTTCAAGAATACCTCAAATGGCATGAGTGGCTTAAAAATATACAGATCAGGACAATTGATTGATATAAATACACTTAAAACCAATATTACATGAGATATCGTTATACTATTAATAATAAACCTCATGATAAACATTGCTTAAAGTGGGACCAAACCATAAATCTCACCAGTTGAAGGTAAGGGTTTATTGCTTTTCTTCTGGTTCACACGAAAATTTGCTAAAGATTTATACACCATCCAAGGTTTAGAAAACTATCAATTTATTTATAAAGTTCATAAAGATCTGATGTATTTATATGCAGGTTGTCCAAGAAGAATGGCTTCAGTCTTGTCCTCAGTTTGAGAGTGTTCGCATCCACCCAAAACTTGATGATAGCTATTGTAGTTGTTGAGGCAGCTGAGCTACCATCTGGTCCTCAGTTTGAGAGTGTTCGCATCCACCCAAGACTTGATGATAGCTAGTGTTGTTGAGGCAGCTGAGCTACAATCTGATCCGAAGAAAGTCCACAGTTGAGTATCATCAGCGGAAAGACATGGTCAAGATCATATTTGTCAATCACGTGGAACCGCGGCTGATAGAGCATGGTCTGCAACTACAATTAGAGATTAGATGTACTGATACTCATTAATTTGTCAGCATCCTAAGGGATGAAACTCAAATAAAGTTCAAAAAGGAAATTACACAACTTTTATATTTCCAATTTGTCAAATACAAGAGCTAACTTTCAACACTCATTAATTTGTCAGTGTCCTGAGGGAATAAACTAAACTAGAACTAGAACTCAAAATCAGAATATATTTTTTTGCATATTTGAACATTTATATTTTAAGTGCATCACACTTTTAACTAAAAATGGATCAATTTGTATATACAAAAATCATATTGTGAAACACTAATGTGTATAAGTTATGAATACACCTAGTAATTGAAATTCATTCATTGAAATTTAATCAATCAAATCCACAAATAGAAAAGGTTTTTTTATTTCCCTAAAGATGAATATTGAATAAGCGACAACCGGATTTAAGCATACGAATGAAGTGCCTTAATATTGATAGTAATTGTTTCTGACCATTCAGGAAATTATTAAAGAATAAAGGAAAATCAGATTTCAGATTGCTTAATGAGATATGAAAAAGTGATGGGACGAAAAAATTTATTTTTCTAGAGTTTGTTTATATTTTGCAAATTCTGAATATCTTTCACTAAAAAATCCAAGAAAAATTTTTGGTCTGTGGTCGGTTTTTGTTTTTTGTTTTTTGTTTTTTTCTTTGTTTTTTGAGCATTTTGCATTGATGATACTGTCGTCGTCAAGTTCGGCTTTGTTTTAATCAAATTTTGTAAATTCTTATTAAGTCAATTATTTCATTAATAAACTTAGAATAATATCACAATACACGCAGGATAGTATTTACATTGACATTTTAAGTTGAAAGTTTACGAAAATAACATTTAATCGTTGTTTTTGGCAGGTTAAGCTGGATTTCTCAGTGATGCAAATATAATGATGCAAAGTTAATTTGCTCAGTGAAATAAAAAAGGAAATCCTGAAACAATAGTGGATCACTATGATGCTATTTCTTAAATATTTCAAAAATATGATAGCTGTCGTCAGAAGAGTTTTCAACAGTGTTGCCTACGTGAACAGGTGAGGCTTTACATCAGTAAATGAAAGGCTCCTTGTTCATTAAAGAGACACGGAGTATGTTGATAGGATCACATATGTCAAATTTTGAAATCGATGTTATTACATCGGGAACCACTAACTGTTACTGAAAATAACAAGTTAAAGGTCAATCAGTACATAAGAGCGAAAATACGGCCATTCAAAGTCGGGATTTTGATCGAAAACCTGACAATGTGGCTCGAGTGGCGCGCGCAAATTCGCCAAACGTAATTTTGAAACCTTGTCATAAGCTGACAGGAAGATATATTCGATTCGATAGTGTTTATTAGGTATTGTAACTAATAGGTAGATTATTAGGATGCATAATTTCGAATATTAAACTTATGTTTTCTTGTTTTTTCCATAAAATCAAGCATTTTAGAGATATTATGCATAAATGGATATATTTGCAAGTCCAGTGATGAGATATGATCTTTAATCAGCATATTAGATATTTAAGAAAGGTAATCTGTGTCACTTTAAGCTGCGTTCGTTTTAACGCACTCGAGTGTCATCTTGTTTATGCTCGGAAGCCACATAGAGCGAACGACTTTTACGCTCAACTGAGTGTAACACTTTTTTGTCTGGATGTAAAGACCATAAATTACAACGGACACCTTCAATTTATTGA
This sequence comes from Steromphala cineraria, assembly GCA_916613615.1. Taxonomy (NCBI): domain Eukaryota; kingdom Metazoa; phylum Mollusca; class Gastropoda; order Trochida; family Trochidae; genus Steromphala; species Steromphala cineraria. Next base: position 64,727,245 of record OU744728.1, on the reverse strand, counting down.
TAAATTTTAACAACAAATGCTCTTCTTATCACCTAAATATTATATTTTCCTTTAACCAAAATCTACACCTCACATCGGCTTATTGCGAATGTGTTGAGATAGACCTAAATAAGTAAGTATATCTTGGGTATTGCTGAAAACACTGCGTCAATTGACGTGAGACACCCTATGTGCACAACGAACGCAGCCTAAAAGTTAAATTGTTCCCGCTGCAAAAAAAAAGGGTTTTGACACGACCCCTCGATTACAACTCCTTCATAGTTACAAAGTTTGGGCTGCGTTCGTTTTGTACAGAGTGTGTCGCACGAGCGATGAAATTCCTAATCGAACGACCAAAGTGTCACTCTCTTGTGCACTCTAGAGTCACTCAATGTCCCTCCTGCTAAATCGGGGAGGGAGGTCGTGAGAGTAAAGGAAGTACGTCATTTGACACGGTGTTTATAACATACCACAGGCATACTTACTTAAATATAAGTCTGTTTTAACACATTAGGAACATGCCAATGTGAGGTTTAGATTTCGTTAAAGGAAATCTATAACATATCTGTGATTTTGGAGACCATATGTTGTTAAAATTTAATGATAAATTGTTTGTGAAAAATTCAATTTTTCGGCCATATTGTTTACAGCCAGGCAACCAAGTGCGACACTCAGTAGAGCATATAAGTCTTTCGCTCTTAGTGCCATCCGAGCATGCGCAAGATCACACTCGAGTGAGTCAAAACGAAAGGCCGGACTCTGTACGCTTACGTGACGTACATTAGATTATAATTTTGTCTCAACGTATATTTAGATGATAGATGATATATATTTATTTATCATAAGTCACGAAACCCACCTGCTAATCGAACCAAAACCAATTTTCACCCTCAAGATATCCATCACAAATGGCTGGCAGAAGGAGGGGTGTGACCGAATCAAGCGCTGTGATTTGTCGAATTCATCCAATTAAAGCATGCATAACGCTTGATTCGGTTATGTTTTTCGACAATTGATTCATCAATATCATGATTGATATATCAATAAATTATGTGATTTACTATGTTTGCATGTGAAAGGAAAATGCATTTACCAAGTTTGATAACATTGTCAGTACATAAAACAAAAATGCATATCAGCCTCATTTGAATACTTCTTTTACCATTTGATTGTCTTTTATGTCACGCTTATTTTACAAATCAAACTGGTTTCTACCAATATACCTGTTTATGGGTCAAATCAAATTTGCTATATGTTTCCCTAACATGCTGCACATTTAAAGCGTTTTTAACCTTCGTCTTTTTCCGCAAAAAACTGTTGACAGTTGTGGGCTCTACCATCTTATTGTATGCATCGTCCTTGAAAACCCGTCTAAGACAATAATAACGGTGCACTGAAGTCTCTAATCTATACAGTCTATCTAACAGGTTTGACTCTCTTGAACTTTTAACTGCATAGCCATATCAATTACTTTCTTGTTGGCGTAAAAATAGGAAGAAACAATGTAACCATCACAACATAAGCCTTTGGGAAGAATAAACAGTCTGTGCTTAGGTTAACAAGAGTAATTGTTTGGTTAATATTAGCAATAATGGTCCACATCATCACAGCCAATGCCTTATTTAGTCGCCTTGAGCATACTTCTTCCTGTTTCAAGTCTGGTGTAATGGGATCTTTCAGACTCTCTGCACTTCTTAAAACATATTTCCATTGTACTTTAAACCTCCATCTCTTTAAAAGCTTTGACTAACAAAAGTTCTCAGCCGCAAAGATTCCATGTAGGCCTAGTGATAGGGAAACCAACATATTTAAAACATAAGCCTACTGGGAAATAAAAACATCCAGTCAGTCTGACTGCGCATGGCTCCTTTAAACGTACTCTTTTAAAGGGGTTTGATAAAACTGGCAGTAACAAAATTGCATCTCAGTCCATTTGAATCCTTCTTTTACCATTTGATTGTCTTTTTTGTCACCCTCAACACTAATAGGAACTTTCTACAATATAAATCATATGTTTTACATTATTTCTAAATAATTGTCGATAATAATCACATTTCAATGTTAAAATCCATTAACCTGGAATAAGTATAACTATGATACCTGAAATTTTTGAAGAATAAGGTATCAACTTCAGTAGTAATACATTTATTTACAAACCTTATCTACATCAGATTAACAGATTGGTGAGTATGATGAACTGTTCTCCAAGCAGGGTCGTTGATTGGTTAATGCATCTAGTTGATAAAGGGAATAAGCTAATGGTCGCAAAAGTTTTTGTATACTATCATATCTGGAAAGCATTTCAGACACAAAGAGTTTCTCATGTTTTACTTATTCAAATTCTAATATTTATTTACATTATGTGTGGTTACAAAAATGTGTATCATGAGAAATTCTATCTCGTTTCTTCAGAAATAAACTTATGAATGGGAAATTAGTTACGAACAAAATCATCTCCTCGATAAAGAGTCACACATGCTCTAAATTATTGCGAATCTGGGATTTATCTACATTTTTCATTTAAAGATTTGAATTATCATATAGGCTATAGTTGCGAATTCGACTGACGGCATACTTGCCACCAAAACAATAGACAGATGATTCAAAATACAAAACCACGTGACATTCTATCATTCATAGTTGCAATTTGTATAAAAATAGTTCATTGTATTGAACTTTAAAAGACAGTTATTCAAAATCAATCAAGTTTACTTAGTATAAATTTAACTAGTTTCCACCCTTATTTCTGTTTTCTGATTAAATCAAATTTGCTTTTTGTTTCCTATTTTTTTGCATATTCAAAGCGTAATACATGAATACTTTTTTTTCGCACACAAAACTTGTGACAGTTGTGGGTTCTACAATCTTATTTTAAGCATGGCTCTTGAAAATTAATGTGCACTTAAGTCTCTTATCTAGTGCTTCGATCTTACAGGTTTGACTTTTCCCGGCAAAGCCATGTCAAGTACTTTCTTGTAGACGTAAAAATGGGAAGAGACAATGTAACTATCACAACATTAACTTATCGAGAAGAATAAACAGTCCGTGGCTATGGTTAACAAGGGCTATTTTCTGGTAAATTGTTCCCCCGAAACAGGTGAATGTGGTTTCTACACTATCTCTATTAGCAATAATAGTCCACATCACCACAGCAAATGCCTTATTTGGTCGCCTTGAGCATACTTCTTCCTGTTTCAAGTCTGGTGTAATGGGATCTGTCAGATTCTCTGCACTTCTTAAAACATATTTTCATTGTACTTTAAAACTCCATTTCTATAAAACCTTTGACTAATTAAAGTAATCAGCTGCAAAGATATCATGTAGGCCTAGTGATAGGGAGACCAACCTCTTTACAGCATAAGCCTACTGGGGAAAAACATTCAGTCAGTGGTTCCTTCGCATGGTTCCTTTAAACCTACACTTAGTGGCAAAAGAAACGTACCAAAAGAGCACCTAAAAAATAGAGCCATGGGCTCTGTAGCTCATCAGATTTTTGATGGAAATAATTTAAGGTTTTGACCCCTGTGACCCCATTTGGGGCCATGGGGTAACCAAATCTACAATTTAGAATCCCCATTGGCCAAGGAGTCTACACACAACTTTTCAGCTGTCTAGACCTTTTGGAACTGGAGAAGAAGATGAAAATAGGTTTTTAAGGTTTTGACCCCTGTGACACCATTTGGGATCATGGGGTCACGAAATCTACAATTTAGAATCCCCATTGGCCAAGGAGTCTACACACAACTTTTCAGCTGTCTAGACCTTTTGGAACTGGAGAAGAAGATGAAAATAGGTTTTTAAAGTTTTGACAGTGTCGTTTTTCATGTTTTTTATTGTTAAAGTATTTGCTAATATTTTGGTTTTGGATAACTCTGTCGATTAACTGTACGCAAATGATTGTTTAAAAGTAGGATTTTAATTAGAGATGAAGATGGAGCTAACGGAAAACGGGACTATGTTTTTGCTTTTGCGAACACAGAGGTACCACACCAGTGTATCATTACGCAATTATGTCGCGCATTGTTTGATCGTTGTTGCTAAGTTTTGATTTATTCACTCGCTTTCGCTCGTGAATAAATCAAAACATTTGAAAATATCTCGTTGAAATATTTTCGATTTTCAACACTCACTCGTTTTGTAATCTCTATCTATTCCTTTCTTTTATGATTTAAAAGTTCATAAAATAATTGAAAAAGAACTTGATCTCCTTTACGTTTACAGTTCATTCATAACTTGTGTGTTGTCAATAGCCAACGCACGAGCAACTGCAAATTCAGGTGAAAAGAGCGTTGCTGGTTTAATGTCACACGCATTGCTGAGAGTGACGTAAGCTATAGCAGGTTTCAAAATGAACAAAGGCAATATAAAGTTTATTTTTGCAGTGACTTTGTTACTTGAACATCTTTAGGAATTACTAACATTAGTCAAGTAATATGAAAATAAAGGCAAAAAAACCCCAATTTATTTCTATTTCAGTGAGTCCTTTATCAATTATTTCACAATGACACCATCAATATAATGTTTAATTCAATTTTTAGTCATTCCTTCAATTCCAAAAGAGGAATAACCAAAATGTATTTCATACGTGTGTCTTTTACACCATCATTAGATTATGAACCAAATATTTAAAAATGCATAACACAATTTTTTTAGACAGCCTTCATTGAAACAGATACTGTTCTTTGTAAGAGAGAAGAAATGACCCCTCAGCCCAAACTGTCGACGAGGACATACTTTGACGGAAGGCCTTCCAACAGGCCATTCTCTCTCTTATATTTCGATATATATCACATGTTTTCATTTTCAGCTCATTTAACCGGATGGGCTTATTGCATGGCATGGTATCCGGTATAGCTGTTAGCTGTCCATCAATCCAAATTTCAACTTCATCTCCAGAAGGATAAGGCCAAGAAACCTGAAAACCAATGGGAATTACAAATCATTGCTTTGGTGACCATTAGGTCCCAAAAGGGCCACAGGAGCCACACCCTGAAACCGTTTTCATCTACTTCTCCAAAATCCTAAGGCCTAGAAAGCAAACAAAAATGTTACACAATCCTTGACTGGTGAGGATTATAATTTTTTAGCTTGTGTGGCTCTGTTGTCCCTTAAAAGGGCAACGCCCTATAAACCTATTTTCATCTTCTTCTCCAGAGGCATAAGGTAAAGAAAGCTGATTTTATGTACAGGCTCCTTGACTAGTGATAATCATTATTAATGGCTTTTGGTGGCTCTTTTGCCCCTCAAAACGGTCAGAGTGGCAACGTAATTTAAACCCATTTGCATCTTCTTCTCTAGAAGCAAACGGCTTAGGAATCTGAAATCTTGTGTATAGACTCCCTGACTAGTGAGGATTATAATTTACAGTTTTGGCTCATAAAAATGGCTGTTTGTACCTTTGAAATTGTCAATGACATTTTCAATTGATATGGTAGCCTTTTTGCACAATTTACGTTTGTTCCTTTGCAACATCTTACATTTCCTTTGAATTTCCATTTCTGAATTGATTACCGGTATCTGAAATCACATCATAGTCAGGTTCACTGTGTTGACAAAAATAGTTTCGTTCAAAGTATTTGGAGATTAGCAAAACTATACAATTTGAACAAGATGAAAACATACAGAATCCAAAAACCAATATCGGCATTTGCGCAGATACCATTAGGGATTGGCGGCGATTTTGGATTTTCAAAATGGCCGCCATAAAACAAAAATTTTGCTATATATCAGCTTCTTGTCAACTTAGAAACTAAAATTAACAATGGTAATTCTAGTTTTTGTGTCAGGGATGCTAATGGTGATAGCATACAATTCTCAGAGGAATTAAAAAGTAGAAAAAAGGGTTTTTTGTGACTATTTTGAATTTTCAAAATGGCCGCCATCAAAAACAAATTTTGCAATATCTCTGTTTCTTGTCAACTTAGAAACTAAAATTTAACTATTAGTTTTAATTTTCGTGTTCTAGAATGCTAATCGTGACAACCCAGAAGCATTGAAAAGAAGAAACTCGAAAATGTGTGTCCTAATAAAAAAGCCCTCATGATTTCAACCATAGAATTTAAAACAAAATAAGAGATGCATACCTTTGGCTTCATTTAAGTTCAAACCTCCATTAAAATGTAGAAAATTAAAATTCCAAACAAACTATAAGATGCACACCTTTACAATACCTATAAAGCATGTTTGAAGGATCAGCGCAGTCTATCCTGTACATTTTGAGGAGAAGTGGATAAACAACATCCCCTATCATATCAATATTAGCTTTCACTTGCCCCAAATTTCACCTACATTCAACATGTCAGAAATTTGGAAAAAATAAAAATTGAAAAACAAAATATGAGATGCACACCCTTAGGGTACCTATAAGCAATTTCAATTAAATCCACTGAACGGTTTTGGAGGAGAAGTGGATAAACAATACCCCCTATCAATCTACTATGAGCTTCCACTTGCACAAAAATTCATTCACATAAGTTATATATGTCAGAAATTTGAAAAAACTAGATTAGCGTTTGCGGGATACCGCAAAAGCAGAGCTTCCCCGAAACTTGGGGTTTCGCCTTACCGTGTTCCGCCTTTTACAGGCCTCACCAAATTGGGAATTTTCTCGTGACCTTGACCTTTGACTCTCAAGGTCACACAATCAATGAACACATTTCATTGAGTATAACATTATTGTGATGAAATAAAGTGTTAAAAATTAAATTAATCCATTTTCTCCATATATGTTGACCTTGTTGTGACCTTGACCTTCGACAGTTCGTACCCAAAACCCAAAAGAGATAATATATACAAAATCTAAACTTCATAGCACAAAACCTTTTCAAGTTATTGGTTTACAAGGAATTGCAATAACTCATATCTCATGACCTTGACCTTTGATCTTCAAGGTCACACAATAATTGAACACTTTTTATTGAGTATAACAATCATGTATTGATTAAAAGTGTTAATAGTTAAAATAAAGCATTTTCACTAAAACATGCTTAAGTCATGACCTTGCTGTGACAGATTGTAGCCAAAAACCTTTTCAATTTTTTTTTACTTTTCCAAGGATGATGTATACCAAGTTAGAGCTTCATAGCAAAAAACCTTTCATAGCAAAATTTTTTACTGAATCGGTTCTTTGCCTTGCCACTTTGTAGGTATCAAAGATCAGAATGACTTCATCAAAATCAACTGTCAACATCAGTAGTCTGTCCTTGAAGTGCTGACCAAAATCTTTGACTGAGCTGATTGTCCTGGATTTCTTTGGCATCTGTTGGACGAGAAGCTGGTCATAGCATCAGCATCAGTCCACATAAGAAGCAACATCGCAATGCAGTTTGAAGAAACAAATCATAAGGAGGCTGATTAAATGCTGATCTGTCCTGGAGTCTTCTTCAGCCCAGATACACTCGTCTTGGTTCTAGCTGTTGCACGCTCTGAGAAACAACAGCCATATCGATGTTGTCAGGTATTGTCGAGATGGGGAAAATCTGGAATGCGCTGGGAAGAGAAAAGGTAACAGCATTACATGTTTTCCATGTTTTTAATGGTGCAGATAACGTTGGAAGATTCTCTGGAAATGTTGGTAAAAACTAAGTGATTCCAGAAGTACAAGATGGCTGACATGGAAGTCGTTCAGCATTGATGGAACTAACAGAGGAACGTGATGTACAACAGGACGTGAAGGAGACACTGGCTAAATATCACTAGTGTACTTAACTTTAGAATTGGTGACCCTTTTGCCTCTAGTAGACCTTTTTGACAATTGTTCATCCTCTTCTCCTGAAGCACAAGACATAGAATGCTGAAATGTAAGCGTTAACAAGGACCTCCTGTCCAGGTATTATCTGACGTACACAGCCCTATCGTTCAAAGCATGGGTCTTCCAAATTGATAAAAACTGTCTTGAATGTGTGTTTACTATCGGGTAGAGTATATGAGTTAAAAACTGTAAACGTGTTAAGGAACTGTGCTTTCAAATGTCTTTCAAGGTGATGATATAAATCTGTTTCACTATGGATAACACATTAAGATGGTGTCTGGTTTTGTAATTGAAAGCTTAAGGTTACATTAATTTCATAAGATTCAACGATTCATATGATGGTTTATATCGTTGCTTTAAAAACAAAGTGTGCTCATGAAAGGAGGTAATATTATGATTATTTGAACATTGATATCGCTAGAAAAGATTATTCTCTCAGTATCATTATGGTATGTCTTGTTTCATTTTGATAAAATTGTAACCTTTGCGAAATATTATTAAATTTGCTGAATCGACATTTTAACTTTCTCGTTATCAACTCAAATGTACAAAAAAAAAATTCCTTTCCTATTCGGATAATACTATTACAATAGCTGATCAGATGATATAAAATCTATTGATATCACGCAACTAAATGCATATATGTTTATTGTCGTTGATTATGATGGAAAATGTACTCTTAACAGATAAAGTAAAGATTTAAATCTTAACGTTTATCATTGAATTAAAATGTACATTATCCTATATTTTTATGCATTATTTTTAAAATAATATATGTATCTTCTTAGCCTATGGCATGGATATTTGACAGTGACAAAGGCAATGACCCAGTGACCTACTACACAAGGCTTTATATAACCCAAGGCAATGTGAAATGTCACACTACAATCGCTCTGCCATCGTGACAAGGCAACATGATTATCAGACATAAAAAAAGGTCAGGTACCTGATTATCACTCATTGCATAACACCAAGATTAAGTTTTATTGACATACCTTTATCATAAACTGACGCCCAAAAGGAACTTTACCATTTTAAAATGCAATTTCCAAAATTATATGATATTGATGCTGTCAGTTGAATTTACAATGACAAAGTTGAAACCTCAACGTTTATGCCTAAAACATTTAATTGGGTTATTTTCATGCATTTTTGTGAATATCCATAGTAACTTCTACATTCTTATTGTTGCCTTATCCTTTTTCCTGTATACGATTCTTTGGTCTTTATGAAAGCCCATCAAGGACATAATACTTTCCACTTAAAGGAACTGTTTTCAAAAGATCATTCTCCTGAAAAAAACTTGTACAACGAAAGAACCTTTAGATATTTTGGTGAAATACTCCAACTCACAAACGGAAGGAAAAGTTTCATTGAAAAAATACCTTTTGTTTAAAAAGTTTATTATCTCTTTTGACATTTAATAGCCTTTTATTTCACACTAAAAAATAGGAATCTGCTACAATATTCATTATTTCTTCAGCCACATGATTGTTTTTTATTTCAAACAGGATAAAAATAGGAATTTGCTACAATATCATACATGATTTGTAACGTTTTATATGTGTTACCAAGATTATCACTATCAAATGATATTATCAACCTGCATAGGTGCAAATATCATATGTTGGACTATTCAAGAACAAGGCTTCAAATCAAGTGTTAATCATTCACTTCACACAACTGATCATCTACATCTTATCACATATATAGATTGGTGAGCATGATACAATTGATGCAGACATACAGAACATGATGACTTGTTCTCCAATGATGGTGATTTGTTAATCAGTTGATTGATGAAGTGAGCTCCGATTGGTCTGTGGGTCATTATCTCTGGAAATAATTTCAGACAGAAGAAGTTTTTTTTGTTCATGTTGTTGACTATTCACATTAAGGGTTTTTATATAGAGATAGCGCCTATCTGGGTTAAATATTTAAAAGACTCACCAATTTGTAAATAATAAAACATTTAACCCTGTAATAGATAAAGGGACTCACATGAACTCAATTAGCAGACATATCTACGTTTTTCATGAATGTATCAAAAGGAACAAATGTTCGACTTACGACATGCCATTAGATCCTTTCATATTTGCAAATGTTATGAATGACTTTATGATCTTGATCGAAAAAGTTAGTTCTTTTTCAACTGCTTCCATACTCTTGTAGGTGAAGTAGTATTTGTTAAACGTTTCCCTTTTTAATGACACTTTACCCTGTAACTTACCGTGGTTCTTTTTTCTGCACGCAAACTGTGTGACCGCATGAGCTGTTTCATCTTGTAACACGTACCTCGAATTGAAATCCCTGTGGGAACCTAGTGAGGCCAGGATAAACTCTCATAGACTTTCAACTGCACATTGACATCGAACACTTTCTAACCGACTTGATAACTGGGAGAGACAATGTAACTATCACAGCATAAGCCTATTTGGCAGAATTAACATTCCGGGGTTAGGTTAACCATACATCAAGGAGAAGTGTAATTGTCTGGTTAATTGTTCTCCTCTTTATACTGAAACAGGTGAATGTGGCATTTACACTGTCTGCAGTAGCAATAAGAGTTGAACATCATCACAGCCAATGCATTATGTAGTGGCCTCGAGCATACTTCTTCTTGTACCAAGCCTTGTTAAATGGATTATGTCAGACTCCCTGCATTTTTAAACGTATTCTACTTCATTCCTTTAAACGCAAATATCCTATCTAAGGATTTCATGTGCCGAGTGATAGGGTAGCCAACATATTTACAGCACAAGCCTTCTGGGAAATAACTTTCAGTAAGTCTTACTGCGTTCAAATGTCAAGTAGAATTATTATTGTCTTGTAAATTGCTCCAAAACTGAAACAGGTGAATTATTCTAAAGTCCATTAGCAGTAATGGTCGACCAATATCACAGCCAATGCCTTATGTAGCTGCTTCGAGCAAACTTCTTCCTGTTTCAAGTCTTGTGTAATGGGATCTGTCAGACTTACTTTAAACGCCTGTACATTGTACTTTAAACCTTCGGTACTTAAAAAGTTTTAATTCACATAACCAATCGCTCATCAATGTCATATCTAATGAATCTTGTAAACTAAGTGATGGCGACTGGGGAAACCAACATAATTATCACAGCATAACCCAACATGGAAACATTTAGTCTGTCTCTCTGCACTCTCTGCACTCGGTTCCTTTAAAAGGATAAATATTGTATTTCAAAACTTCAATGAACACTTGCTCACATTTACTGTCTATATTGAATGATTACAATATTACATTACATACTTTCTGATAAAATGATATTTGACCCTTTTAAGCAGTATATTGCAATTAAATTTTTTTCTCAACAATCGTATTTAGGTACTTTTCCTCAGTCAAACAAAAGCAGTATCAAATCGGTGAACTGTCGTATATTGATATTTGATCTGATATTATATCTGATATTTGTAGACTAATTGTGATTTTGAAATAAATAACTTTTATCCAGATAATCTTGCAGTTCTTTTGAAAATGTAACAAAGTCGGCTATATTACCTGCTTGGTTTGATAGGTGTGAAACAAGTCAAATTCTAATAAATGTAAAACCGTTGTACACAATTATATTCATATGATCAATGTTGCAAATACCAACTTTTAGTAAACCAGGTATTATGGTTTTTGATATCTCGTCGTGAAATAAATTTATGAATCGTTATTGCATAGAAACAATCATAAATAAAGTTGGGCGAAAACCCCATAAGGAACCATTACATAACATAATACAACTAAAATGTTTCTATAAGCCAGGCCTCATAGTTTTACAGTTGTGGACAGAGAACAATATTCTAAGTTCTTCTGTTTTTGAAGGAAACTGGTAACAAATACGTAGATGGCATAACAACTCATCGTGATTGTTAATCATACCAAATGTCAAAACTGAGATTTTGTTAGTTATTATACGGAAACGTGATGCTAAAATTTCCAACTCAAAGCACTTTTCCTAGCATATTTTATTCCATTACCGACTGTCTACAAGGTTTGTTTGATGTGGATGTTTGTTCTTTTTTGTTCTTAGATTGGTCTACACGTTACATGATTGCAAGTTGGCATTCCAGATCGACCTGTTAGGTTTTTCCTATGTGACATTTTACACACCTTTCGCTTGCTTTGATGGAAAATCTAGAATTATTCATGTAAAGTTTGTCGTTTTTTATGTTGAAATATACAATATATGAATAATTTAGACGCCAATTTCACACATCTTTGACCATTCATATATTCATATTTTCAATCTAAAATATACAAGTTATGAAATTGCCATCTATTGTATCAAACCATAACTCAAAACATAAATCAACTTCTCATAATACTAAAAGTACATAATACTTACAGAAGATAATTTGACATGATGATATAAACTTGAGCTTATTGTTTACTAATTTGTGCTAAAATTGATTACTAGTAGCTTTATTGTTGCAATTGATTAAATTAGAAAATAAAATGTATACAATGTATTTTTGCGATTATATGATGGGTCAATTTCAAGGTTTTTAATCAATGACAATGACCAGATGACAAATGAAGATCATTTTCAAATAACAAACGGTTCAGATTAGAACTATTACATAAAATCAATATATTACTCGCCGTAAATCTACCGTCTTATTGGGAATTGTGTAATAAAACATCAAGAAATAAATAAAACAATAAACTCATTTCCGTTTTATAAAAGATTTATAAACTCGTGAATGGTAACGGTGTCAAACACTCTCTCGCTCGTTAGAATCCAAACTCATTCATTTCTGAAAATTTTATTAATCGAAAGTTGTCGATAGAAATAATAAACTTGTTCATTAGTGTTTGTTGAATGTTTCTTTATACACACATTTATTACGATTGGAATCCGTGCTTTGTGAATATGTTTGTTTTATATGAACATGCCGTAAATACAGTGGACATGTCCTGATTTTGTTAAGGTTGTAGCGACCGACGTATCCTGTTTTTGATAAAACAGGTCTATATTTTTTTTAATAATTTTTTTCAACCGATTTCGTTAAAATTTTGAATACATGTTTGTCACAACATATAATGATAGGTTTGAAGCCTTATATCCAGCGCAAGCACTGCTCATTGGCTGTACATTATTACCCTGAAGGAATTGTACTTTCAAAGCCGCAATTAAGCTCTCTGTGCGACTACATAGGTACGTACTTCCCGTATTGATGTACCCAATTCAAAAACTGGATGGACTGAGGGCAATGTGGATAAAGTGCCTTGTCCAAGAACACAACACACTGTATAGTCCAGGTCAGAAATGTTTGGTGTCTCCACCTGGATTCGAACCCGGGTCTTTGGCGCGACAGGCCAGCACGCTTACTACTACACCACCGCACTGCACGCTATTTATAAGTGCGACAACTTGAATGTTTGTTTGCTTGGGGTTTTTTTTGTGAAAAACCTGTGTTTCATAACCAGAACATGCTTATAAGATGGAATGTATTCACTGAATGTTAGTTTTCTAGTCAGTGATGTCACTATCAGGTACAGTAACTGTAAGTGTGTGTATCTGTGTTTTGTTTCCCTTATGTTGTTGTTATTGTTACTCAAAACTTTTAATCTTTCTTTAAGAAAAAAATAATAAATTGACCGCCATTTGTGATCGCCTATCTCTTTAAGGTTTCTTCAAACTCGTTTAGAACTATGTTTTCATCTTCAGCTAAAACAGCTAAACGATGTCTATCACAACATTCGGTCAAACCGTACGACCTACTTGAGATCACCAGTCATAAAAGTGTTCTACTTTCTGTTGAACATGTCAATTGTAACGTGATATTTCAATCTTCTGTAAACAGTTGCAACATACCAACTTTAGTGTTTACATGAACCTTCAGTTAAACTACTATATAAGTTTCAATTCGTGATAACGCAACTAAGTTCTATTTCTTAACAGTTTAGTATGACCAATCAATGCACCTTTAAACCGAGTTAGACGAATGTGATAAATCAATCTGTTCTTTAATTTATTTTCAGCATCTGTTTTCATCAATTATAGTTTACCAATTCCATTAGAAAAACGACCACTAGTACACAACCTCATTAGAAGAAACAGACGCCTAAGCATTAGTCTCCCTGTCAACTGTAATGAGATATAAAGAACTTCCTGAGAAAAAAACCCAGAAAATTTAGTGTCTTATTGACTTGTCCTTCTTTTACACAGTTAAATGCCAAAACAAATTGTTATATTTCTTAAATGCTTAGGCAAATCAAAATTAAGATAACAAAAGTTTTCATGGATACAGCAGTTTTGTGAAGCTTTGTTGACAAAATAACCCCTGCTGTTCAATTTTTCTTCTGCAATAGAATCTAGTCTTTAGAGAAAGATGAACGATAAGTACATTGTGTAATTGCATTCTAGATGTAAACTCAGACAAGTAATGACCTCTTACCTGTAAAATTTCTTCCATTCTGATGGACACATTTTAATTACCACTAATTGTCCAATTTGATTCATCGAAAGTTCGAACAGTTGAGAGATAAACAAATAAATATTCTTGAAAACCAGTTGGTAATAAAGATGTCAATGTGTGGTATATTACATACATTTATCTTGCTTTAATGTCACAGATATAGTTATTTATTATATAAAGAGTAAGATACTCTATCAACAAAAGAGACCCTCTATCTGGCCAGTGTCAATAACATTTTTATTCGCTTTTGTGAGTGGCGATAAACGTAAACATCACCCGTCACCAAAAACAAGAGTTTGACGTCATGAAACAATGACCGGAAGTAGCGAAATCTGTTATGACGTCACACAATTTTGAGGCGACGGCTCCTCTTAGCGCTGCTGGACATGAGAATGACCACTATACATGATACCAAGATAAGTGACTATAGAATATCATTCAATAATCATTGATACATATTCTGCCTTTCTTCTCAGCTGACTCCTACCGTTTCTATCTCTATAACTGAATTTCACTTTTTAGGGTTGGTAATTACAAATCAGCATGAGTTCCATCAGAACAGGACTTACCAATAAAAGATCATTTCAAGTTTAAACAAATATCAAAACTATTCATTTCTATGCTTAAGAAGAAATTGCTGTGTCCATAAGATATCTATATAAAATGATTTAACATGTGTATCCCTTAAGGATATATTTTATATAGTAACATTATATAGCATGTACATAATAAAAAATGACTGGTTTAGGAGTTAAAAACATAAAATATGATGCGCTCGTCAATGTCATACTGAAATATATTCCCAAAATATTCAAAGACATTAAAAGACTTTTTGCGCATTTTCCAGTTCTGAAAACATAGAAGCTGTGAAACAAATTGATTGGTTTCTTCATAAAACTCCCTCGACCTAATGTGCTGAGGACGTTAATGCATTGTTGAGAGCCGCTGCGGTGCATTGTGGTGACCTTCTCTTTTCAATCAAATTATTTGTTGATTGCTACATAATTGATCTTAACATGTGAAATATTTTCTATTGACTTTCACATGAAATTCGTCCATCTTTCACTATGATATAAATTGTTTGTGTTAAAATTGTTATGTTTGCATGTGAAACATTCTCTTTAGGCTTTCATATCAACCCCATCCTTATTCAGCATGACATTAAATTTCGTGTATTATAAATTGTTGTGCTTGCAATATAACTTTCGGGTTAGCTATTTTTTGGATAATATGGTTGTTTTATGATAACTTAACATGCTGAACATCTAAACAATTTATATTCCTTTCTTATACAATATACATTTACATGATTTCATTGGGGGAATATCTCTAATATTGCCTTTATCTTCTTCATGACTTATGAAATAATTTAAGATATTGAAAATTATTAATTGTAATCTATTTTTAAAAAATAATTTATGGATAACATGGTTAAAATACAAAATAAACAGTCAATATAAATCACTTTGGAGAGTTTAGTTTTTCAATTAATTTCTTGTTGAAAAGATAAAAGGTAAAAGTGGTTTTTATTTTTCTGGGTGGTTGTGACAGTTCCTGTTCTTTCTTGTTGCTGTTTCGTTGGAACTAATTATCTCAAATTAATTTGAGCAATGAAGCATCTGATGACTCTTGACGGCGGCGCCTTCTGTAATTACTGGTTTCTTTACGAATAGGCAGGTCTGTTTAGAAGTTGTGTGTATTATCTTAACATGAAACAGTGAATGACCTATTCTCCCATCTACAACCATTGTCATGAGACATATGACCAATCTAATTACAGGCAATTGTCACGAAAAGCAAGCCTTTTGTTGGAACTGTCAATAATTTATTCAGTGAGATAGTAATGAGTTTTGTACACAAATCCCATATACCAATCTAATTAAAATTTACAATGAACTGAAAAAGGACATATTTGTTAGTGCATTGCTGTGGAAATAATTTCACAATACTAATGTGTATTTCAACTTTCATTCCAAACACTTCAAACGTTTTTGTCTGTTTGTTCTCACAATCGGTTCCCTGTAGGAGATGGGTTGTTGCAGTGTGGATGTAGGCGGCTTCAACTGTTGTTTTACATCCTATGAGCTTCAATCCCCAGTTCACAAGCTGTCCTATATACAAAATGCGCACAGATAATGAAGAGCTGAGGAAAATAAAAGAACGATTCTTTATTGATGGATATACCCCTAAATTTAACTGTAACTAATATGGAATCATGTTGACGTCGCATTGACTAAATATATATTTAGTGGTATGCATATGACGTCATGAATTACGTCCCTTGCCATTGTTAACGCTATACCATTAACAACACAATGTATAAGTTACCCTGATAATCACTATGTTGTGAAACCGGATGGTAATGAACTTATATGAAGACCAATCTTCAATGTGTTGTTTTTAAAGACTATTTAATACATAAATCATGAACATTTAACTTTTACATCTATATATCTATATATATAATCAAAATGAACAGCGAGGAAATCATCGTTGTTATTCTTATAATTACAAAATGGATTTGTTACACTAATTTCCGCGATTCTGATTGGACGAGAGCGCTCAAAAACCTGCTGCCATTTCTCGATGAATGCAGACAATGTTGCAACCATATACCATGTGCATTCATTCTTGTGACGTCACAATCACCTGACGCAATAGTCCGGTTTTGACAGTTTCGAGTTACGTTCTGTTGCAAAGACAAATATAACATATCCTATCACTTCCCACCTGCGTTTGTAACAAGTAAATACATTCCCCTCCCTAACACAATCCATATATTCACCGGAAAGACTGCATTTGAATAACTACGAGTCCTCAAGCTTCTTCGCTCCGAGCGTCTCGCAAACGGCGGACATTTTGAACGTCGAGTGATATGCTAATTAGGGTTATTCCGAAAATGCGGATTCCGGTTAAGACGAATTGTGATTGCATTGGTGTCAGTGGTTGCGAAAACGAAATTAAATCTTCGGCCGTTGTAGTTTATGGAGTTCTCAACTTTGTATTGTAACAAACCACAATCTCACGACATTGATGACAGATTTTTTTTAACTAATTAGGAAAAACTTTGTTAAAATGTTGATTTTTTAATTATAAGGATTGTTTTACATTTTTTGTGCCTCTATCGATGTATAACAGCAACAATTTTGTTAAAATGTTGATTTTTTAATTATAAGGATTGTTTTACATGTTTTGTGCCTCTATCGATGTATAACAGCAACAAAATTGTTGCTGTTATACATCGATAGAGGTTGTTGCTGTTATAAATCGATAGAGGCACAAAAAGGATTGTTTTACATGTTTTGTGCCTCTATCGATGTATAACAGTTTTACATGTTTTGTGCCTCTATCGATGTATAACAGCAACAATTTTGTTGCTGTTATACATCGATAGAGGCACAAAACATGTAAAACAATCCTTAATTAACACTCATTTTGAATATATGCTACAGTACACCAGAAGACCCCTAATTTCAAGTATATATATATTTATATATACAGAATGTCACCACCCCTCAATGGAGATAAGAATCACACACCTCTACTACTTATAACTTAAACTATTAAGAGATACTTTACTTAAATAGTTTTAACGCCCTTCCCCCACCCTGGGAGCGACTTCCTAGTCATGTGAGATCTTTCATCAAGATCTTAAAATGTAACAATGTGGTGTTCTAATCACATTAGGTATCAAAGATATCTCTGTGACAAGCTTACTGTGTGCTCCATTACAGACTTTCCTAGCGCTTTGATGTCAGAGTACACAATTATTGAAACGCCAATAACCTTTATCAATGATGAAAGCTCAGTACAGGACAGTTTATATGTTCATTTAAATAATCTTGAAAGCCAGCTTTGAATATCTTATATAGACAGTCATTTATATAGAGTTGTGCTCTATGAATAGATGAAGATGAAGAAACAATAAATAATGAAATAACATGGTAAATAAAATAGAATGTTTTGTAACGTCTTATCGTAAATGTTACCAGGTTCTCAATTAACTTGCGTTGTTGCAAAATATTATGTAATATAAATTCAACACTTATCTTTCATGTATGAAATACTAGCTTATTGCATATTCAATGAAAGATTTGATACTTAATTCATCCCTTCAATTTCTAAAGCTTAAAATTTCATTAAGTGTTATATATGTAGTGACGAATGATCCCTTAACATGTTGATCAAAGGATGGTGACAATTTCAAAAAGTCAAAATATAATGAATTATGAACAGTTAAACTGCTTCGAGCAGTATGTTGGCCCAAAGTCAACCTGTCATCAAGCTTCTATGTACGAATTGGACAGCTTGAAAAGGCCTTGTCGTCTTTACCTATTACATGCTACCGACATAATGAAAATATAAAATCAATTCCATTCCACATTTTGTTTCATTCAGTCACATGACATCGCAACAGTTGGAGATACTGCAGAAATTCTGCCTCTGCTTTGAGGTTTGTTATTAATTCGAGTAAGCTCATCATGATTTAGAGTTTTCCAATCAGAGAATATCTCATCCTTCGGTTAAAGCACAATCACAATAGCAGTCCAATATACTAAAACATTCTATGAATAGAGAAAAATCACTTTTGACCATTTATCACTGTGAAAAAGCATCTTTGAAGGCCATGTAGAGAATCTAGTTGTATTCAAAAGACAATATTTGTATGTTTTTCTTGGCGACGGGATTAAGTCTCATTATTTAGCTCTTGAAAACATCTGATAAAAATGGCATCAAATTTAGTTTTACACTGACTCGGGCGGAAACAATAATCAGATCATTATATTTCTAGCCCTAGCATGTAAATAACACTAGTTTATGGCAGGTCAAAGATTATGAACATGAAAAATCATTGCAACAAAATAGATAAACCAAATGCGCCAAACTCATTTTTGCTAGTTTCTTCCCAGATTGACAAGTCACAGACATCTAAAATCAAGTAACAACTTAACTTTCAATTCAACGCCCTTTCCTGACAACAGGGGGAACTTCCTCGCCATTACCGCCGTTCAGTGAGGTCTTTCATCTCGATGTTTATAGATCAATATTCTCAAAATATGACTTTGTGGTACACGATTCTCAAAGGGCGTCATCAGAAGGTCAACTCTTAATAAAGACTGTGTCAGCCGGTAACAAAGATTCGCTCTGACACGTTTCCTGTGTGCTCCATTACAGACAACCCAGATGCTTTGATGCCACGCTCAGAAATAGAACACAATTATTGAAACGTAAATCACAAACAGAAAGCTCATGATGGAAAGGTCCTTATATATCAATACCTTAGATCTGAAAAGTGAGCGTTTGTTTCTACAATATTCGGTAAAAGGAAACCTTATATTCTTCGTAGTCAAACACAAAATTCTGAAAAAAATTGTTGATTTTGAATGCAATATTAAATCTATAGTTTGTTAATAGGGATGTACAAGTTTACTCAAAATGACATTGACTATAAAGCTTGCCACCCTTTTAAGACGTTTTATCAACCTAATAATGATTGAATTAAAAATCATAAATAAATGAATATTAAGAAAATGTAGGATATCGTCGAGATAATGTTCTGTAATAGACTATATCTCGATGAGGCAACATCGATCAAGTCCCTTGTAAAACTTCAAAAAAGGGTTTTATTCTAACATTCTTTCCGAATTAATTATGGAGATTCTCAATCAATTTCATGGAAAATTTAAGGTGTAAGTAACTTATTCATTTATGAAACGTGTTCAGAACATTTATTTTTGACAATTGCAGGATAAAGAAGGAATTGTTTTATAAAGATAACCCTTTAAAAGAGGAATTTTTCGATAAGCACTTTATATGAATTCATTGATGAAGGTTCATTCTGGATAGATAGTGTAAGGGTAATGTGTCATCATAATTCTATTCGTTCTCGTTTTATCCAAACAAAAAATTAATGTCTTGAGATACATAAATAATAGCAAAGTAAACTTGCTCTTTCTGAGCAAAGATTTTTTTAACCATCAAGAAGATTTCTGCGTTTCACTGTCAGCCTTTGATTTTAATGCATACAGATTTATGTGTCATATTCAGTTATGATTATGTTAAGGTTGTAATTAAAGTACAGTTTTACTAACTCTGAATGTTGCAGAAACAGAGTTAAATATCATGTTCTAGTTATTACGAAGTTATAAATACAGTTACTATTTTTACCATTATGTAGTGTTGTTCAAACGCGATTACGAACAATATTATAAAGGCTTTCAGTTAATGATATCTTCTTTTATAAGGTAGCTATAATAAAGCATCACACTAATGTGACGTCACAACAACATACTAATGTGACGTCATACTTGTACTATATTGAACGATATGAGTTAGCAATAGTGATTTTTTATGATTGATATTTCAATCAATGAATAGATTATGATTGATTAGTTTTATGTTCGTAAATTGCCATCTCTATTTTTTCAAAGATTACTTTAAATCGTTGACAACTTTATAAAGACTGTTTACTTCAAGGTTGATTTTGATCCAAGATATAGATATCGGGTTTTCAACTGCATTACTTGGTCCTTTGCTTTGAAAAGTATAAACCTCTTTCTTTGATATACAGTTATGAAAATCATATGATATTACAGAATATATTTAATGGACATAATGATCGAATAGTTTGTTTACGAGTCAACCTATTAAATATGATATCAACCATAAAGTCGAATGTAGGATACATTGTGAAACACAATACAAATATGTGGGAGACTTATAATATAAAAAGTGCTCTTGTTTTAAGACACCGTAATGTTAAGAAATCAAAATCTAAACATCCTACTCTTGTAGCCAAGCTTGATATCACAATTGACTGGAAATCAAGATGTTCTTCTCAATCTCTTGTCGTCATTAATTGAAGGCGCCATTTATAGTTCATCATACATAACGTCATTCTCTCCCCACAGTATGAAGGTGTCGTAAAGTATATTTTTTCGTCTTGGTTTCATATTTTTAAGAATGTTTGACTAGTAATAAAGTAATTCTGCACATACATCTTTGTATGAATGCGTTATATATAGACAAAGTACATCACACATCACGTAGAGCTGTTAACCGATAGCTAAATAAATATTTGACATTACTATTTCAGCTGAAGTAAAACATTTTTGCAGAGAACGTCAGCGATATGTTGTAGGATCTCAATACATTTCTTCTACTTGTTTACCTCATGTTGGATGATAAATATTTCAGCTGAAGTAAAAAGTATTTGTGCAGAGAACGTCAGCGATGTGACGTAGGATGTCTCTTCGTTGTGGTCATCATTCTAATGACTCTGTACATTTGTTCTACATGTTTGCATCATGTTGGATGATAAATATTTCAGCTAAAGTAGAGAACGTCTTCGTTGTGGTCATCATTCTAATGACTCTGTACATTTGTTCTACATGTTTGCATCATGTTGGATGATAAATATTTCAGCTGAAGTAGAGAACGTCTTCGTTGTGGTCATCATTCTAATGACTCTGTACATTTGTTCTACATGTTTGCATCATGTTGGATGATAAATATTTCAGCTGAAGTAAAGTATTTCGGCAAAGAACGTCTTCGTTGTGGTCATCAATCTAATGACCCAATAACATTTGTTTTACATGTTTGAATCATGTAACATCATACAATTTTTAAGTCGCAAATCTAATCGTCTTTGCCAATATTCGCAATGCTTTGTTTTGATAGAAAGTAATTAACATTTGTTAAATAAAGCGGCTTTTGGTGGTATTTAAGTTTAATGTCTTCTATTTTTTTAGGGAGTCAATATGGAGCATTTTTATTGAAAACTAATAAAATTGATATTTGATAGTACCCCAGCTGTCTATTTACCCCTGCCAAACTTTGAAGTTGTGCGCCAGTGACCAAACAATCCCACAATATGGTTTGAGAATGGTTATTTTACACTTGGACAATCGGTAATCCCTAAGTTGTTATTGCTGTTGGATTTATTTGAGTGATGCCAAAACGAAACCCAAACTACATGATATTTGCACACAGGCAAGTGAACAAACTTTAGGTACGCAACTCATGTCAAACTATATAGCTCGTAATAAATTGTCGATGAAGGTAGGTGTTCCTATTCATCAAGCTTCTATTCATTTGAAATAATATGATGAACGAGGGACATCGCAGTTTTTCAAGTTTGTTTTAACGATGTCATGATATGTTGAAATTGCTGCGCTCACCATTTAACATCAAAAACAAGTATTTTTATTTTAAAAAGAATGTCTTTATTGGGCATCATAAAAAAGCATTAATAATCATATTAACATTTAGTTGGATTTATACATTGTTGCATGCTTTGTTTCATAGAAACATAATCATATATCGCAACAATTTTAAAGGGGCATAACATCTCATACTGTGGGAGAATACCTTGCATGGTATGGTTTATCCTTTATTGATCAATAAGAAACACTGATGTTAACAATGTAGATACGCATGCTTAAAAGTAATACGGAAAAGAAATAAGAGGGAAATGAGAACAGTATTTGTTTCTGATATACTAACAACATATATGATTTCATTCTGTCCATGTACTGACAAAATCAAGTTTCAAACCGTTTTTAAAAATATTTTTCCTTGAAATTCCTTGGTGTGAAATTCTGTGATGCGATAGTGAACAAATACATAGAGGGAATTTTTACGATATACGTCACAACCCTATTGAAACAATGTCAAACCTCCTGGAATATGCTGGGAACGTCTTTGAATAAAGTCCAACAAAACATATTACAAAGAGAGGAAAGACTAATTGGAACATGTATACTTAAACAGACACTTCATCGTATCATCGAACTTGTTTTACTTTGATACAGCTGTAAATGGCAGTGTTCATTATATAGATTCAAACTATTTCACGTATGATAATTCTTCTTGTTGATGAAAACCTCAAATATATTTTTGCGGAAACCAAATTCACACCTAACTACTAGTTATTTATCTTAAAGGGGCAGTAGCACATTTTTTTGATAATATTACATTTTAAATATTTACTGATAATTGTAAGCTAAATGTATTATCTTGACAGTGTCAAAAGATTCACATAAAATCCATTGGCGGCCATTTTGTGTGAACACCTTTAATTCATTTTGTGTAAAAAAAGGAATCGCATGGCTAAACTTTACGTTATAGATTTGAATTATTACTGCTCCATTTAATTTAACTACATTGTCTTTCAATTTTCAATTTCCTAACATCACCTTTTATTCCCCCTAAAACGTGCCGCTTTAATTGGAACCATTAATTTTCATTTTCCTGACATCACCTTTTATTCCCCCTTAAAACATGCTACTGTCCCTTTAAAATATAACTCCTAACTGTCATTCTGACATCGTTAGATAACGTACTAAATGTAAGTTTGACTGATCGACCGTTTTCCGATCATAATGTTTTTGCTGCTGCGATACGACGTCATTTAGCTTAGTATGACTATCCTGCACCGGTATATATTTCCTGATCAGATGGCATTATTGGTAAAGGTTGGAACATGTGACCACCGACAACTCACGAACTGGGTCTTTAAATGAGACGTCACTGCAACATTCATGCTTTAAATTTCGTAGGAAGTGTACAAAATGAAATAAGTGGTACCAGAGTAGGACAATAATAGCCATTTGGTCACCATGGTAATAATGTTATGAAGTTGTTTGGCAAGTGGAGTGGCTGGAAGATATGTTAATCCATGCATTTTATCCAAAATAATTACATTTAAAATTTTAATTACCGGTAACTGTTTTATGATTATCCCGCCTGTTAAGCGATACCATTTTACGTTGAAACGAGACAGTCACGAGAGTAGTATCGTATCAGAGTACAAATATTTGATAAATCTCCAGATGAACACTGAGTTTATGCATGTTGAAATACCGGAATGCATGAATATATCTTTCAATAAACCCCTTTATGGTTTAGTGTGGCAGCAATACACATGTTTCTACCGTCAGTTTGCTTCAATATCCATAAATTGGTATGAATGGGCTCAATTTTCTATTTCTTATGGATGCGCATTTATTTTCGATTACTTTCTTACATTGGGGAGGACGTTTTATAGCAAATAATTAAGCGATATTACAATATTCACTTTTATTTTAAAATTGCCCTTTCTATGAAATGTTTAATCTTAATTAAACTGAAGTTTACTACATGTTTTACTCTAATGTAAAAAACTGTGCAGATATAAATATTTTTGTGAAGATTTTCTATAAAATCAGTATCTTGTGTCGCAGATATAAACATTATCAAAATGTATGCCTATTCTTTTATCAATTTAGAAAATGAGAGATTCCTTGAACTCTCGTGGAGCTGATGCTTTATAAAAAAAATTATTTAATATAAGTCAGTGATTAAAAGATTAAAATGTCTGACTGTATGTCGTTATATGATTGTTAACTTATTGTTTTGCATGTTTCAAACAAAATCTTAAAAATGACAGGATTATCACTTGTTTCACTATCTCCTATATTCTTGTATACTTTAAATGATACTTGAGCTTCCCAAGCTAGGTAAGTCAGAGTATCGTTTATGTAAAAATGGTTCTTGAAAAACGTAAAAAGTCTCTGCTTAACATTCCTTGATTTCGCCAAAAGTCAACTTTATTTTTCATAAGGTATCAGTTTTGATGGTTGATATAAAATATAAATAAATATCATCGATTTCTGCGATTGTCAATTTCAACGAGATCTTATAAATGATTATATGAAAGGTGAATACACGATTTGGTAGGAGTACCATTGTTCAAATCCATTATGTTTCTGTTATGAATAATTCAAAAAGGTGTTTCAAATCATAAATATTTTCAACCTCATATATTTGTCATTTTATATGATCATTTCGCCTTGTCGTTCTTCTTTAAGGGTTATTATAAACCTAACGTGTGCTATGATCATAGATAAAACAGACAAAAATGTTACAAAGATAAACAAAGGTCCAGACAGATAAATGTGATACACCTCATTTGTCAAATGTCATGCAACTCATTTGTCAACATTCCCTATATCGGTACGATTTTAATACAGCTATAAATACAATTGATAACCGTCATTGACCTCATTGATGACGCAGGTTTGAAAAAACAACATCATTACGGTTTCTTAAACATTCAAATAAAGAGGTTTGAATTCATTTATGAAGTCTGATTAAAATCGACCGAGTAATATAAATATATATATGTAACAATATTGTCTATATAGGGACTACTAGACTCTCCGCCACGGTCTGAATGCACCCACCTTTGTAGTATGTTTATGACGTGAGCTTATCTAGCCAATCGCAAGGACGGCGTTTAGAAGTTTTGATACCATGCTAGGGGCAGGTAACTCCAGTGAACAATTCGTTAAAGCATTGGTTGTGTAGATAAACTGCTTACAACAACATGTGATAAGACTGGCTGCATTCAGACCGTTGCGGATGATATTCTCGGCTGGATTTAGTTCGGAATATTTTTACAATTTCATTCCTCGGAGCACGATAGTGTGCAAGAACATGTGTATGGATATTCTTTAAAAAACGTTCGATACCAAAAATATATGGTATCGTGAACACTCTTTTGATGATATTTCACATTCTGTATGATACCATTATATTCTCCTTATACATTCCCCTTGGTATCACATACTGCAAAAAAACTCTTTGATTTCGTTTCGATACCACCTTATGGTACCATAAATGATCTTGAAAATTCCAGTCCCTACGACAACCTGTATATGTCCATGAATATTTTTAAGCGTCCTTCGATACCACATGCTTAGTCGTACCATTGATATGTTTTCAACTGTTCAATGTTGCTTAAAACCCGTAGTGTATGTACCTTTATACTGGCCAATTGCGACGACACATGATACATGGTATCCCACATCCTTCTTGGAAGCCGCCTGATAGCACATGATACTGGTTGCTCAAGGATCTTCCAGAAAGCTGTTTGATAGCACATGATGCTGGTTGCTCAAGGATCTTCCAGAAAGCTGTTTGATAGCACATGATGCTGGTTGCTCAAGGATCTCCCTGAAAGCTGTTTGATAGCACATGATGCTGGTTGCTCAAGGATCTTCCTGAAAGCTGTTTGAAAACACATGATGCTGGTCACTCAAGGATCTTCCTGAAAGCTGTTTGATAGCACATGATGCTGGTTGCTCAAGGATCTTCCTGAAAGCTGTTTGATAGCACATGATGCTGGTCACTCAAGGATCTTCCTGAAAGCTGTTTGATAGCACATGATGCTGGTCACTCAAGGAACTTCCTGAAAGCTGTTTGATAGCACATGATGCTGGTTGCTCAAGGATCTTCCTGAAAGCTCTTTGATAGCACATGATGCTGGTCACTCAAGGAACTTCCTGAAAGCTGTTTGATAGCACATGATGCTGGTCACTCAAGGATCTTCCTGAAAGCTGTTTGATAGCACATGATGCTTGTTACGCAAGGATCCTCCTGAAAGCTGTTTGATAGCACATGATGCTGGTCACTCAAGGAGCTTCCTGAAAGCTGTTAAATACCACATAATGCTGATCACTAGAGAACCTTCATCTGGATGGTGTTGTTCACGGACACTGCACACGAAGACACATATCTGTGGTTAGTTTCATTACTGACAGGCGATCTTTCGTGGTTTGAATAAGGAAGCTTGATAATTAAGGATCTTGCGAGACGTTGGAACTTCTTGTTCATTCCGAAATATATAATGGGATCCAAGATGTGGGAGAGTTTGGCACACAATGCGGGCAGCAATGACACATAGGTGGGAATGGTAACTCCAGGCACAAATGATTCCACCATACTCACTATCGCGTATGGTGTCCAGGCTAGCATGAACACTGTCAACATGATGACTGAGATCTGAAACATAATTGTTATAGTTTACTTAAAGATTTTTTATTGTAGGATCTATAGATAATTTACTCTGAAGTTGCAGAAAGCTTATATCCATATGACTGACATGGTAATGTTTTATCTTACTTTTAAAAGGCGAAGCTCCTGTTTGGACCAGGAGGTAGTGGATCGGTTGTTCTGTTTCCATCTCAACATCTTCTGGTGCGTCCTCTTCATCAACCTTGCAATGGAGATATAGCTGAAGGCCATGGCGGCCACAGGTAAAGACAAACAGAAGACGAAGCTGCAGAGGAGGTAGGACTTGTTGGGATGCTTCCACTTGATGGTGCAGGACAGCCCGTACTTCTCCACATCATACATGCCCCAGCCGAACAGCGGGGAGATGGCCCAGAAGAGAGAGTACGACTGGATCAAGAGGAGCGTGATGTACACCGACAGGTGGTTCTTCCCTTTCACTGCAAGGAGGATGGAATGCTTTGAATACTACCTAGTCAAATGTGTGTCATATTTCTCATTATGCTACTATGAAGATGGTTTGCTTTGAATACTACCTAGTCAAATGTGTGTCATATTTCTCATGAAACTAATATGAAGATGGTATGTTTTGAATACTACCTAGTCATACGTGTGTGTCATATTTCTCATGATGCTACTATGAAGATGTACTGCTTTAAATACTACCAAGTCATACATTTGTGTCATATTTTTATGATGCTTCTACGTCATGAAACCTTATTTGACGTCATGTTTGTTTTGTGACGACATCTGCTAAGCGTTACATACAAAGGTAAGTAGTGTATGCTATGAGTTAGATACTACCTAGTCAAACATGTATAATACATATTTCGCTTGGTGGTACTACGTCATTACATCGTAAATGACGTCATTTTGAAAGCTTTACGTACACTGATAGGATTTTATTCCCTTACGCTGCAACGTTTTTTGTGTAAGGTAATGTGGTTTAAACACTACAGGGTTATATATTAGATATATGTAAACACATTGTTCAGATACGACCAGGTCATACGTATATTATACATATGCAGCATGGTGATGCTACGTTATGACAACTTATTTGACGTCAAGTTTGTTTATGACTGCAACTGCGTTACATAAAGGTTGTTCTCCCTGACACTACTGTAGTGAGGATGATATGAATGTATGGATAATAAAGTACTACCAAGTAATATTTGCAAAGTTCGCATGGTATGATCCCGTGTCGTCATTCGACGTCACATTTGTTTTGTGACCTTCCTCTGTAAAGCGTTACATACACTGATAGGTTGTTCTTGACTAAATTTTAGTCGATTAGATTTTTAAAAAGATCACAAAACCTTCGTACATGTTATTTCACCCGGAAATTCAATGAACAATAAAATGGTTTTTTTTTCATCATATGCTAAGCGCTGGGACAGTTCTAAGTTCTAAAAAATAGAGCCATTGGCTCTGTAGCTCATCAGGCATCATATCAAGTGTCAAGAGCTAAAAATGAAACTGATGTTACCTATTGCAAAAAGAACTATAAAAAAATACAAAACAAATGTAACGATTTCGGAATAAATTTCCTTACCCAAATGATTTATTATTATTCATCACTTTTAGAACGCCAATATCAGAAAGAAGTCCACACTAAAATATCCAAGGAGAAATACATTGGCCATAGACTGTCATCTAATGGAGAAAAATAGGTTTTTAAGATTGTGACCCCTGTGACCCTAGTTGGGGTCATGGGGTCACGAAACCTACAGTTTAGAATCCCAATTGGCCAAGGAGTCTACATGCAGTCTTTCAGCTCAATAGACCTTCAGGAGTTAAAGATGATGATGAAAATAAGTTTTTAAGGTTGTGACCCCTGTGACCCTATTTGGGGTCATGGGGTCACGAAATCTACAATTTAGAATCCCTATTGGCCAAGGAGTCTGAACATATAATTTCAGCTCTCTAGACTTTTTGGAACTTGAGAAGAAGATGAAAATAGTTTTTTAAGGTTGTGACCCCTGTGACCCTTTTTGGGTTACAAAGTTACAAATTAGAATCCCCATTGTCCAAGGAGTCTGCACCCAACAATATTAACTATCTACTCCTTTTGGAACTGGAGGAGAAGATGAGAATTGGTTTTTAAGGTTGTGACCCCTGTGACCCTATTTGGGGTCATGGGGTCACGAAATCTACAATTAAGAATCCCCATTGGCCAAGGAGTCTGCACATATCATTTTTAACTCTCTAGTCCTTTAGAACTGGAGAAGAATATGAAAATAGGTTTTTAAGGCTGGGACCCCTGTGACCCTATTTGGGGTCACAGGGTCACCAAATTTACAAATTAGAATCCCCATTGTCCAAGGAGTCTGCACATATCATTTTTAACTATCTACTCCTTTTCGAACTGGAGAAGAAGATGAGAATTGGTTTTTAAGGTTGTGACCCCTGTGACCCTATTTTTGGGTCATGGGGTCACGAAATCTACAATTAAGAATCCCCATTGGCCAAGGAGTCTGCACATATCACTTCCAACTCTCTAGTCCTTTTAAAACTGGAGAAGAAGATGAACATAGGTTTTTAAGGTTGTGACCCCTGTGACCCTATTTGGGGTCACAGAGTCACCAAAGTTACAAATTAGAATCCCCATTGGCCAAGGAGTCTGCACATATCATTTTTAACTCTCTAGTCATTCTGGAACTGGAGAAGAAGATGAAAATAGGTTTTTAAAGTTGTGACCCCTGTGAGACTCTCCATATGTTAAGTTACCTGTACACAAAATTTCAGCTCTCTAATGTGTATGTTTCATGAGGAGAAGTCGAAAATGTCAAAAGTTTACGGACGGACGACGGACGACGGACGGACGGACGCCGGACGACGGGCCATGCCATAAGCCCATCTGGACTTTCAGTCCTGATGAGCTAAAAAGTGTTCTCGCCACTGAGTTTGATATTACCGTTTACGTGGGTGAAACTATCACATAGGGGATGACGTCATGTGTACAATGGTTTGACGTCACTTCGACAATCAACTCGACGTTATTTACCGGCTTCATCGATGAGGGATAAGTGATATTACACTTAAAACAAATACATCCGCTATACACAGATATGAAATATAGCAATACCGTTTTCCGTATGACGTCATTAAAGTGTGAGCTGTGACGTCAAAAAGTTTTCACCGCCGTCACAAGTTTCAGAAATTTTCACAATTGGCATAAGTGATTCCTTTATGTTTTTGAGTTAAATACAAAATGTCAAACCTTCTTCCGTTTAGTCCTCTTTCTATTTTATTCGTGAATGGATTTCTAACTAGATTTCGCTCGTTGTTTAAAATCATTATCTTGATGATAGAACTTTAACATAGAAAGTTGTTTTGTTTTCCCTATATCATGATATCCACGATGTATCATATTAACCTGTTTTTGTTATAGGGACGCATTCTTTTTCTGTGACGTGGTTGATTTAAACATATTTTATTCATGAAAGAAAAACAGTACATTCGTGAAAGGATTAGCCAACAAGCTCCGAGGAGCTTATTTTAAGGATGCTCCTTTATACATATTTCAATAGCGTATTAATAAATACAGATGGTAACATATTCATGTACGAGTCCAGTATCTTAGTGGTAATGCATAGGTATCAATTCGTTTGTTTGCAGTCACTATCTAGACTTATGAAAGGTCAAATCGGTCAGATTTCATAATGTTATAGTGGATAGATTGCAGTAATGTTTGTAAATCATTGCTTGTAAGCGATGAACATCCCTTTAGTACCGTAGTGGCGTGTTTCAATGCATTTAACAATCATTACAATTATAAACAACTGTTCTCTGATGAACTAAGAGTTATTTGTCACTTTGTATGGTAGTCATTTGTGACCAACCTGTTGTCACATAGTTAATGTAACTCACCTACACTTGGTTTGGCTACAGAGATATATCTAACGACGCTTAACACTCCAACCTGTTGCACATAGTTAATGTAACTCACCTAGACTTGGTTTGGCTACAGAGATATATCTAACGACGCTTAACACTCCAACCTGTTGCACATAGTTAATGTAACTCACCTAGACTTGGTTTGGCTACAGAGATATATCTAACGATGCTTAACACTCCAAGTGTTGTCATGCTGGTAACGCCGAAGTAAAATCCAAGAAAACCGTTGATATCGCATCCTGCATAGAAAAACACCATGAACAATGTTATAATTGTTTTAAATGGTTGAATTCTTCATGTGCAAAAATAATGAAGAGATCTTTGACGAATGATTTTATTTTTATCATGTTACAATATGATGTGTTTTCAAATATGATATATGACTAATTCTTTGGATGAACAACGTCTGTATTTGACAGTAGCGACGTATCAGTATAGATCATTAAATCGTTCTGTGGAATACATATAGAAGAACTCTTCTAGAAAGCCACTCGAACAGTTAATATATGATTGCATAGCAAACTTAATATGAAAAATATCATAAAGAAATCTGACAATTGATTAAATTTTTATTCTATTGCAATATATGATGCGTGTAAACATGTAATATATGATTGTAAATCAGTAATACTATTTAAATTTTGGTGCCATTTATGTTGTCTTAAGTTCAGTGTATCTCATTTGACACGGATATTCGTTCTAAAATGCCAAATACATGACAGTTCTGAACTTTTTGAACTTTGGATACATATTGTTTTAAAGTTTGGAACTAACCGAAAGTATATGTATCGTATATCAATTAACTTGTGCAGTTATTGAATATATTTAATATCCTGGCGTTTCACGTACAGTAATATAACATTACATTCGTCATTTTGTCAGACTTAATCTCCGACCTAAAAATATGACATGCAACCTTCAAGAAGATGGAGTCCATTTTTCAGATAATACGATTTAACTGAAGTACATGTTTTATTTCTTTGAGAAACACATTAGAACCTGTTATGGAGACATAATTCAAATCCAATCAATTTGAAACTCTTTTTTTGCAAGATGTGGGATGTTTCGGTGTAAATGCAAAAACGGTTATCAGTCATTCGGAACGGTTGTTATCTACACCAAAAAGTCTTATAAGTAAACTTATATATTCCATGAATCATATAAAGTGTCACGCTTTGATCTACTACCTACAATAAACTGAGGTAGATTTTTGTTTCACGCGGTGCGTTAATAGGCTCGTGAGTTAGTACAATTATTTCTTCTTTGGGAGGCATCTTAGAATATTGGTATGTTTTGGTTAAATGATCTGCAATGATACAAATCTCTACAATTTCTTGTACTTACCAGGCCGAGACCAGGGTATAAATTTAAATCCCGCAAGGGGCTCAAACCGAACAGTAACTATGATTGCAATGATTGCAGATATAGTGATCCTAGATAAAACAATGATACGTTTGTTAACTACCTTATTGGCATATTTATCTAAGGCTTCAGTAGTTGGTTTGATAAAATAATCGAAGTTTACCAATTATGGCGAAATACAGGAGTAAAATTTAACCAACCTCTCGGCTTACATTAAAATGGCTTCCCAAGCCGGTAAACTTCTCAACCAACACCGAGAACGTGTAAGTGACAGCTAATCAATGTACCCAAGGATAAGACGACTCGGGGGACAAACCTATTTCTCCGAATGTCCAGCGATGCGAGAAGGCCGCTGCGATTGTCATGGGGTAACCAAGGAAGGGATGTCCGAGGTCAGAGATGGCCAGGTTGACCACGAAGAAGTCGCTGTGGCTCAGGGAGTTCCTCAGTCGGTACATCAAGCAAATGACGGTGGTGTTGAGCAGGATGGCTATCAGATCTGCATAATTCACACATTAGAGATTAATACACCACCAAAGGAGAATGGTGATGATGAAATATAGTAGCCTACTGATGAAGGATTAAAAAAAACTATTACCTCAGTAGCATCATCATGTCATTACCCTTATCTGGCGTTGTGAAACCGGATGGTAAGGAAGTTATCTGAAGGTTCATCTTCAGTCTGTATTTTTTTAGGTCAGAAATAAACGATGAAGAAGTAACATTCAAAAATCATTTATGTTTGTCTCCCGGTTAGTAACCAAAAACGTGTCTTGATAACAGTGTTGTCATGTTTTAACTCACATGTGTTGGATCATGTTTGTAACATGTTCGAAACTGTAATGGATTGGGTTCACTTCAATCATTGTCATAACCATTTTACCCTAAATTTCACTCTCCTTCGTCTATCTCAAACCGTTGATAGAGCAGAAGAACAGCGTCGACAACTGTATCGTTAAACAATAGTGACGTTCCATTACTTATTCTTAAACCACTTTTTATAAATAAAGAGTTGAACAATTTTATATTCGAGTACAGCAATGGTGAAAACACAGAGTCCTTATATAAAGTCACACTGAATATTCAACTTGAGTGATTTATATAACGGTATTCAAGTTATAACATAGAATACACATTATAAAATAGAATATACATTATAACATAGAATATACATTATAACATAGAATATACATTATTCATTTAACATAACTATTGTCAGCAGTGGCTAGAAGAGTGACTATAATTTCCATAATATTATACATCAGGTATAAGTGTCAAATTAGGTGTATAGTATTTTGTATATTGGTAGGTCATCGACTTAAAATATGGCTTTGGGTCTGGGTTTTTTTCATAATCTTCTTATAATATACTTTTTTTTTGATATTACAAAAAAAAATAGAAATATTGGAGAATGGGAACTGACAACTAGGTTGTTTTTTTCGGGAGTCAGAACATGAAATATTTTGGCAGTTCAATACTACTTGCATAGGAGTGATACCAATTTATCTAGCAACGA
Source organism: Steromphala cineraria (assembly GCA_916613615.1). Lineage (NCBI taxonomy): Eukaryota > Metazoa > Mollusca > Gastropoda > Trochida > Trochidae > Steromphala > Steromphala cineraria. The sequence goes on along the minus strand of OU744728.1, from coordinate 64,693,472 downwards.
TCAAGTGGGGTGAAGGCGACATGAGAGCAAACCACGCCTGCATCTCAAAATTATGTTTATTATTGGCTATAGGAGAACAATGGAGATGGGTCCCTTTCAAAGTCACTCTGTCATGGATTCGCAGTACAATTTCCTGCGTTTAGGGTTTACGTTGATTTAAAGTACTTGGAGTACAGTAAAAGTGATGATTCTAATGTTGCTAATCTCACAACGTAATAAATACATGAATTTTCATCTTTATATCTAAGTGGAAAAGAATTCTCTTCAACCGCGGGAATATTTTTAATCATTTTGAAGGATTTATATAATAAATATTAAAATTAAGTAATTGGATATCAGAATATTATCATAACCGACAATTTTCTTCAGTTTCACAAATTAATTCAAAAATAATGATCAATATCTAAAATTCAATTTAAACTTTATTAATGAAAAATTTAAATAAGAAAGTTATTGCTCTAACCTGCTACTATCAAGTATCCGGCAACGATATAATCCTCCCAGGGAGTCAGCGCCGAGCAGTACTTTGAGTGAGTCAAGTTAACAGGAACTGTGATATTCCCCAGTCCCTTCAGAGAACACACTGAGTCCATGGCAGAGGGAAGTCTGCTAGTGGTACCTGGTCTCCACGCTCCTCATATACACCAGGCCACGTGACCCCCTGGAAGGGAAGCACCGCGCTACGTCACAAGTCTGTAAGTAAACAGAAGTGAAACAAACGTGACTCCGTCTGAGCAAACAGTCAAGCATCGTACACACCACGGCGTCATAGTGGGGAATCAGGTTACAGTGCCGTGACAGATATGTTTTAACCTTGGAGTTATTTCCGTACATGCTGATTAAATTAGTAAGTTAGAAAGAAGTGAAATGAGCTCTGCTTAGATCACAGTAAAACATTGTTGGTTGTTTGTCTGTGAAGATAAGTCGATTGTTTACTACGACAAGTAAAATATTCTTTAGTGTTATCTCTCGATTGTAAATACATATTCAATACAATGTTTTTCTTGAAAGGTTTCAGATTATCTCAACTTGAGTTTTAAAATTACATTAATAATCAACTTACTTATTTATGTTAAAAGGCCTTACTATTATCACAAGGTAGAAATAATTCTTCCAAAATTGGAATAGAACTCGATGAAAACTAAATAATAATAATAATAGGCTATTTATATTGCGCATGTGTCCATGTTAGTGCCATGCTCAAAGCGCACAATAAACAGAGTTCCCTGGTCAGTATATACACTATTTACAGTTCATTGTCACCAAATCACCAAATCATTGTGCTGAACTTTAATTTATAAGAAAGGCTATGGAATAACTTAATGGTATTGATACTAGCGACGACACGACACTGAAATCACGAGGTTGTATCAACAAGAATTCGTCAAAAACCTGAAAACTAGAACTCGACGAAAATTAAGTCACCTAATCATAATGCTACACTTTTCAAAGGCTTTGGAATAACGTAATGATATTGGTATAAGCGACGACGCGACACTGTAATCCCGAGGTTGTATCCAAAGTAATTCGTCAAAAATCAGAAAAATTAAATTCGACGAAAACTAAATCACTCAATCATTTTGTTTCACTTCACTATTAAAGACAATGTGTTATGAGTGTATGGTTTGACCTGAGACAGAGCGGATCAATGCTGTACGGTGAAAGTTGTTTGTTGAAGGCTATGTTGGCAATGTTAGTGAGCGATGATGCAATACCTGAGTGGTAACCAATTTATCTCAGCATGTGTTGTGTTTATCATCCATGATATCGCAGCAACTTACGATGTTCCAAGTTACCCGGATGATAAAGATTTTTAATTACTTTGTGTCAACGTTTCAGAATGTCGTGACTCAGCAAACAACTTTTCATATGAAATGAGCGTTTCAATTAATAAAATCATGCTCCATAATAATAACATAAAAAGGGAAGATGTTTTTGTCTGGTTGGAAATTTAGTTGGATGGTTAGAATGACCAAACCATATAAAAGTCTAGCGAAGTCGCCATCACAATAACATGAAAGATTGAATGTCCTCCTCCGGAGATCACATAAATGCAATTACATAATCAACGATGAAGGCAACAAAACAAGATTCACGAAGCAAAGCATTTTTGTGCATAAATTGTACATTAGAAATGATTTCAAATCGGATACAAAACAATTTATGATTTCGTTGGTAATACTGTTTTGCCAGATACATGTAGCAACTTCACCCTAAACTGAGCTATAATACCCCAAACCACAAAAAGAAGAGAAAAGTGATAAGGTCATCGTAAACGTTTCTACAGTCAACAATACTTCTTCTTTCTGAAAGCGAACAGCCCAGATATACGATATTGTAATAACAAGCACGTCAATTGGAATAGTTTTCATCTTGATCCAGATTTATCCAGATACATAATAATGTATATAAATGTATTTTCTTCTTGACCTAGAATCGGCAAGATTATATAAATATCGCCTTCACGGCCACTAATTAATGCCATCAGATTTACTTTGAAACTAGAGTTCTGAAAGAGTAAATATACTATTCCTGAAAACAATACAAAAGAGTTTCTGAAATACAATTACATAACGGAGTAACCACATCAGATAAATGCTTTATTGCGCCGTAACAATGGTTTCGTTAGCCTTATAAAACACTTTTACCTTTATACATTTGAAAGTTTAAACTTTAAATGTGTATAACAAGCAATTCACTTTCTACCTATGCTTACATCAAAGCAGAAATGTTCCACAAATCAAACGGATGCAAAATCGTCCTGAGTAACATTTCTGCTAAGGTTTTTGCATTACGGTTTCTTGAACAGCTTCTTTCTTGTTCCAAGTGTCAGTAAGAAAATTCTTTTGAAAACGCGACGACGTCATGAGCGTTCACATTTTGAACGCATTTGGTAATGGGGGGGGGGGAGATATTAACAAATAAATTATAAATCAATATAAAACTGTCTGGTTATTTAGCCACATGTATCACTATGCGGTGCAAAAACGCTGCCATTGTGAGTGGAATGAAACCGACCGAACTCACAGTTACCAATTGCATTTAGAGTCACATATCCAATTACTTGTTTTACCCATTTCAGTATTCCTAACTGAAGGCTTGTTGAGCTAGGATTGAAATTTAACAGGCTATCTTCCAGCAAAGCTCTCCGTTAAAATGTTTCTTGATGAAAAGCATGTTGCTTTTTGCGATCGCGCTGAAAGGTACATTTGTAGCAACTCTTGTCCATAGTGAAATGGGCTCGCCTTCCTGATTACCCTAAAGTGGTAAATCACGACTAAGAATTTGTTGACATATCTTCATTTAAAAGTATCAACGTATTTTAAGCATCAAAACATTTTATTTAGAGTATTGCCATAATAACTTAAAACGGTAATAGAAGAAACAATGAGGACTCATTATTTTATGTTAATTTACCGTTAAAGTGAATAAAGTGTTCATTTGTATATGCCAATGCTCGCATTAGAAGACAAGGACTTTAATCATATTATTTGTTACTCAATTTTCCAGTTTTCCCAACAAAACTTTTTAAATGACATTGAAAAGAAGTGGTCATTAGGCATAAACACTAGCAACATACAGTGATTATTCCTAATGCAGGATATCTGCCACCCAAAAACAAGCTTTCTTGGTAACGTTTATGTATATACGAAGAATTTCAGTAAAAACGAGTAATACTGTTAACTCAGTAAATACAGTTTAGATTAGATTTCTAGGAAATTTCTAGAAAGGTGACAGCTCTTTCTGGGCAGCTTTAGACCAAGACATTGACTTTGTTCATATTTGGCAATGGAAGAACGAACTAAGGTAGAAATGTTGTGCTTGAAGTGATTTGGTTGATAAATTCTGTGGTAAACATAAAAGGTGACAGTCATCATTGTACGGCTAATAGACATGATTATAGATGAGAAACAATTCACACTATGTATGTTTCATTTGATATTGGTTTGGTTCTTAAAATGAACAAATAGAATATCCGTCCTGGCAATGTATCGTAATTAGAAATCCATTTTAAATCAATAGTAAAAACTATTCTCCTTAGTACGCATTTGCTGTGTTCATCGTTATGATCACATCAATCATTCCTGTTTTTTGCATCTGAGTATAGCTAAGATTGCAATATATATTCTGTTGCAGAAACGTCAATTTGGACCCACAAAACTATTTTTAATAATCCTTTCCACCTTTATAGTTTAAAGCGGATTAAACAATTGACATTTTTTCATGAAACGTTATAGGTGTATCACGCAGGCAGTGGAGACTAAATTTCAATGTCCTTTTGTTTCCATGAAACATTTTTGTATTGAAGCTTAAACAACGTTTTGCAAAACGTTTGTTAAAAGAAGTAAGTATTCGTATTATTTGTACCGCTTCACTGCACTAAAATACATGAACGAAGAGATTATTCATTCATCAAAATATATTCATGAATATGTGTGAATAAACTACAACAAAAATAGAATATTTGCAATCCAGAGTAAACTAATAATTAAAAAAAGCATGCATGACTTTCAAATAGAGTCCGAAAAAGTGTTTCTGTTTAACCCATTATTAAAATTGTCAACTTTAAATTTCAACTTGTAAATAGAAATTGTAAACGATCAATGAATGTTCAGAAGATCACAAACCTCCGCAAATAACCTTAGTGAACGATAACCCTACAGGCAACCTATATGTATGATGTGCCGCTACATGTGCTGCAAGTCTCTCTAGAAAGAATAAGGAATTAAAGCTACGATATTTACAGAAATTTATGAAGGACTTTATTCCCATTGTATATTTTATAAACATGTTGAAATTCTGATAATGACCTCATTATAAAAGTAATAAATTCACAATAAACATGTTTAGTTCGCTATACAATTAACGTAAGCATATTAGAAATGTTCCTATTTACCATAGGCACCAGCCTATGAATTAAGCAAGTGATTATATCATGAACCTGGAAGGTTTTTCTGAAAAATCTCTGTCTGTCTGTCTCTGAATAAATTGGCACCAGGAAGTGTCCAGTGTCAGTGGGAATCAATAACATACCTCATTACTTCTTATATAACTCTTATCCAACTCAGGGTCTCGCTTCGTCAAGCCAATTAGCACGAGGATATTGTCAATAGGATCGTAGCGTTTCTCAATAGATTAGATCGTCAAATTCTCAATGCCCCATGAAGCATGAGGGTAGTTGAGACAGCATGCCATCCATTATAGCTTTAGTAATGCACAGAATAAATATAGTGATTTAATGATTTGTCACAAATTTGATTTGGGCACATTTTTTGACAAGAGACATATTAAAAGGATAGAATAGAAAAGGATAGAATAGAAAAGGACAGTATGTCCACTGTCCAATGATTTACCTGCTACGTTCAAAGAATGTCTGTCTCATTGTTCCGTTAACCCTATTGGCTCCTCGCTTTAAGAATAAATACTTAAGGTAAACCCTATAGGCTCCTCGCTAAAGTACATAGTGGCAAGCCAAGGTGAGACACGGTTATTATCGCTTAGGTAAACCCTATAGACTCCTCGCTTAAAGTTCATAGTGGCAAGCCAAGGTACGTGAGACACGGTTATTATCGCTTAGGTAAACCCTATAGGCTCCTCGCTTAAAGTACATAGTGGCAAGCCAAGGTGAGACACGGTTATTATCGCTTAGGTAAACCCTATAGGCTCCTCGCTTAAAGTACATAGTGGCAAGCCAAGGTGAGACACGGTTATTATCGCTTAGGTAAACCCTATAGGCTCCTCGCTTAAAGTACATAGTGGCAAGCCAAGGTGAGACACGGTTATTATCGCTTAGGTAAACCCTATAGGCTCCTCGCTTTAAGTTCATAGTGGCAAGCCAAGGTGAGACACGGTTATTATCGCTTAGGTAAACCCTATAGGCTCCTCGCTAAAGTACATAGTGGCAAGCCAAGGTGAGACACGGTTATTATCGCTTAGGTAAACCCTATAGGCTCCTCGCTAAAGTACATAGTGGCAAGCCAAGTTGAGACACGGTTATTATCGCTTAGGTAAACCCTATAGGCTCCTCGCTTAAAGTACATAGTGGCAAGCCAAGGTGAGACACGGTTATTATCGGTTAGGTAAACCCTATAGGCTCCACGCTTAAAGTACATAGTGGCAAGCCAAGGTGAGACACGGTTATTATCGCTTAGGTAAACCCTATAGGCTCCTCGCTTAAAGTACATAGTGGCAAGCCAAGGTGAGACACGGTTATTATCGGTTAGGTAAACCCTATAGGCTCCTCGCTAAAGTACATAGTGGCAAGCCAAGGTGAGACACGGTTATAATCGCTTAGGTAAACCCTATAGGCTCCTCGCTTAAAGTACATAGTGGCAAGCCAAGGTGAGACACGGTTATTATCGCTTAGGTAAACCCTATAAACCCTAACAGTAGCTCACACAGCATCACAAAATCTCTTCCAAAGTTTGAAATATGCATCTGTTATCTAACACATGTTTTCATAATTATTATTTATCGCATTACGAGATTCATTCGACATAAAGGTAGAAATTGAGTGATCCTTACTAATACGATTGCATCTTTCTTTTAATTTAGGGGAGAGAGAGAGAAATAGTTTATTCAAGTGTCACATAGTTTACAATAAAATCACAGAATACATATTAACTACATTTGGTAAAACTACCCGGCCTTGATAGACCTATGAGACACTATAAATCGTTAAAACACGTATACTACACTAGTAACACATACAAAACGAGAAAAAAATACAATGGGTAAAATAATACATTTGCTAAATAAATCCTCCCTGATAATCCAGGGACTGTACAGACTCTGTAGATACACTAAATTTATCCTATCTTAAGGAAAGATGAATTCAGTCCAATCCAAATTTATGCCAACCCTATCTTTTTAAATATCTCTCATCTTTGATGTACATTTTCTGTCTGTCCGTGTTATTGTATAACTCTCCAAAGGAGGTATAACGACTATTAGTGATCAGTGGGAATCAATAACATACCTCATTACTTCTTATATAACTGTTATCCAACTCAGGGTCTCGCTTCGTCAAGCCAATTAGCGAGAGGATAAAACCATAATCCATTTGAATATTTTAGCAATATTTTTTTGTCTTCGCCATGATTCAGAAACCAAAATGATTATATTAAGACAGCGTCATCGATAGCACTGCTTAACTTTGATTGGCTCAAATAAAGCATCTCCTATTATAGTCCACAACCTCGGTTAATTAAAACAGAGAGAATGATATTCAAATATCTCATGGGTTTGTAAGGCAGATCAACACAAGTCATGGTATGTAGCTGTGCCAACCGTGCCAAAGTACATTAACCACTCGTTCCTGGAAATTAAAAGGGATCATGAAAATATCAATGTTAATTCTGTTACGAAAGTAATTCCGCAACTGTAGATAGAGTTTCCATATCCCTATATACTTCATTTAAAGAAGCCTTGAAGGTATTTCCTTTTTGTATTTCAATGTAAACTGATGTGTAACAAAACCTACATCTCTCTTCAATTATTTTTCCTGATTACAATTCAACCTATTTTCGTTCGGCAAAATATGTCTTGAAAGTTTTTAATCAGAAGTACTTTGTTCACATGTACATCGTGTTTAATGATGAAATCTTATTTCCTTAACCCGCGCACATTTTATCAAACATTTGTGTTCCCAGTCGAACAGCATTGACATAGTTCAGATGTACATTGTAGGGTTTCATATCATTCCGGTCGGTGACTTGCTTGAAGTCATTGTTAATATTTGTATCAATAGTTTATCTAACATATCATCATTTTGAATAAACATACACTTCCAAAGTTGGATGATCATACAGATGAACTGATAGTAAATATAATTGTTTGAAATTCGATAAAACATAAAGAAATCTTACCCCTGGGAATTTTCATGTTGTTTTCTTGTTCTTTGGATTACAGTACAATGCTTGAATTCTTCCTCTTATTATCAAAGAAACAAACCCGTTAATCATCTAGAAGCTCGTTTTAACCAAAGCCAAGTCGACTGTCCATTACAGTAATGAATGATCTATCTATGACCAAATACTTATTCTACCTTATATAAATATTATATATTTCATAAAATTACTTGTCACTATAAAATGCAAATGAAGTTTGTGTAACTGTACATAAAGTCTCTCTTATCTTATAGCGGCAAGGTAACAATTTCCTCTGGGTTTAGAAAACAAATGGTGTTAAATAGGCCTTTTCTATCAAATCTTCCCGCCAAGGGCTAGATAACTTTGTCTGCAGTATAGAACTGTTCTACACGCAGTTAAGTTTGTTTACATACTTTACAGAATTTCAGTGCAGCAATAATACTAGCAGCTGTGATAAAAATGAAATGCTCTCAATTGGAAAACCCACCTCTATCAAATATATCAACGAGTGTCTACAGCACGGGGCATTCTGTCTATAAACTGAATATTCTACATATGATACGAAGGGAGCCTCAGACAAATGGTTATTTGAAATGATCTTCAATTCGTTTCTATGCTTGCTTGGTAAAATAGCATTAATTTAAATCTTGTTAGATTGGACTGTCGTCAATAAGTATTCAATGAATGATGTTCACCAATAAACACATGACTATTGTAGTATAAGCAGTACGGAGAGGTCAGTAGACAAGAGAAGGAACTTTACCTTTCTATGTTAGCGATACTTACAATAGAACACTGCTTTTGATAGTCAGTTCAGTTCAATATCAAGAATATAGCCAAACTTCTGTAATTGGAAACTGTGTATCTTCAATGCCTCGTTTGTTCTCTTTTGGAGAAAATGAAAGCCAACAGTTCAATTTCACATCTTCAAATAACTGCAGTTCATGCACAATTTAGCATACAGATCTTTCACACAATATCCTGAATTACGAATGTTTACTATTTCTCATTCTGTGTATTATATAAACCTTGAAGTAACTTATCAACTATATACTGAATCACAATTGAAAAAGAACTTGTTACGTTTTTCATAGTAGTGACATTTTGACAGACAAGGGCTGTAATTACGGAACTCATATTTGTTTCTCTGCCGACTTAATATACCCAGCGAATATCTAATAGTGATTATCAGTAATTAAATGTATATTTTTTGTAAATAAAATTCGTAATCGAAAGTTTAGAAATGTTACAAGTTGCATCCTTATATAAATCCAAGAAAACACAACATATACAAAGAGATGAATGAAAAGAGCGCATTCACACGTCAGGTCCTCTGTGTTGTGCACGAGTGGGGAATCACTTCTATAGGGGGAATATTCATCTATCATCGTAGCACCACTTTTATAGATAACATTTTTAAAAGACATAAAAACCAAAATAAAAATAAAACAATTCTCACCTGTAAAGAGATATCCTCTCAAGCCAGTGTTATTCCCCAGCGAGGAGTCTCATGATCAGTTATAGACTATTGAAAGGTTGTAAGGATTATTACTACGGCAAGGGACTCACACCCACGCTAGACCCTCACTGTTCTCCGGCCCAGCCTTGTGTGATCTCAGCTCCTTCCATTGAGGCAGTGGATGGTGGAGAGCTCTTCACTACTGTTACAATCGATGGATGTACACCACTGGGTGTCCAGGATTGCTCGCCTCGTACTTTGACCCGCCTTTCGCGGTCATCAGCGTCTGGCCAAGCTTAAACAAGCTTTAGATCTGTTACAGTTGTATGTCTTCCTCATTACTTTGGTTTCAGGAAGGAAATATTTGCAAAATTCATTAACTGTGAAAGCGCAATCTCAGGATTTGATATACGTTGCCTTGGTACCAATATGTTCTTCACAGTGGAAACAAAGGGTCAAACTTACATATTCCCGGACAATTTGATAGTGGAAGAGGTGTTGTTTGGCCGAAATGGTTCAACACACAGTTATATGGCACAGAGGTTGCATCATGGGCTACAGGTATTACATCCATTTTACAACAGATTTGGTTTTGGAAAAGTTTGGATACAGCAAGAAATAGGTAACACTGTCATCTTCATTTTAACTTTCAAACAACGACTAAACGATTCTCTGGCTCAAGACTGGCATTCCTCCCTCTACTCTAGCAGCAAGTGTTCCACCTACAGACATTTCAAATCTATGCTTAACATCGAATCATATCTGACTCTTGATTTGCATGTCAGATATCGTAGAATTCTAGCAACATTTCGATGTTCTATTGTTCTACTAGAAATAGAATTGGGTCGACGCATCAAAACCCTTCACAAAAGCGAGACTATGCAAAAGATGTCAGCCAACTAACGTTTATGTCATTGCAGATGAGTTCCACGTCCTACATGTACTTAATTGTCCCTCCTTTGTGAAATGCGGAAAATCTACCTTGATCCAATAAATATTAAATATCCAAATATAAACATGTTTAAAGTCTTATTACAATCAAATGAAAAACCTACTTATGGAACTTAAGCAATTATCTTTTTAAAGATATGCTCCTCATAACAGAGGAATTTAACGTAATGCATGCTATGTATAAACATTCATGTTGAATTATGTGTTTTTTCCAATGGCCTAATACTGAATAAAATCTGTCTGTCTGTCTGTCTGTCTGTCTGTATCTGTCTGTAAAATGGTAACCTGTTTGGAACCGCTCTGCCGTATAGATTTGTTTCGTTATCAAGATCGCTCTGCTGACGTCTGATAGTGAATTATCAATTGAGAGCATCGTCATGTATGGAGTTCTTTGCTCAAATTGTTCAAGGGGAAGGCATATTGCATACATGTGTAAGGACATAACCAACTTATAAAGGCAAAACAAATGTGCGTTAGGGCAATGCTAATAGTTTTGTCTACCCCAGTTTTGGACTTTCACTGATGATCTTTCAGCTGGTGACTGTCGTACTCGTTATATTTTCAAATGAGATATGCTTTTATCGTCGAGGACTGTGTTTTTGGACGGTTGACACTCACGTAAATTCTTGCGCTATTTTTAGCGCTATTATGCCATCAATGCTTGTGAAGGTAGAGCAATACCCCCCCCCCCCCCTCCCCCACACACACACACACACACACCCACACCCACACTGACGCTCTGAACTAATGTCTAATGAGAAACACACAGTCAAACATATAATCTACAAGTTGATTTAAGCTAAAAAAAACATTTTTCCTTCCGCTTGTTTGACATGTTATATGTCAGTTTATTTCAATACTTAAAGGCCACTGGCCTATAGTACAAAAGATAAATATACAATGAAACCCGCGTCTATACATATACATTTACCTCCTTTGCAGGGATCATGTTACGGTGATAATTATAATTTCAAATCATATCTAGTGAAATACTATACTATAACATACAATTTCTCAAAATAGAAATCATATCACAGAAAATCAACCCCAAAAAGACATGTTAGGTAAAGATCCAATATGGTAGCCAACAGCAGCCACTCAAAAGCACATCCGTTTCATAATTGGATGTAGATAATTGACAATGCAAAATGAAAATTGTACATATTTGACTTCTTATATATCCATTTGAACCTGTCAGTGACCAGTCAATTGACGTCTCTGTATTCTTTTAAAACGTGCATCCCTGTACTCTTTTCAATTACAACTTTTATAAAACTGTCCTTGATTTTAAGATAAATATTTTTTTGCTTCTAAATGACCTCTCAAAAGGTAATTTCGCAAATGGCAGTATTCTACATAGAACTCCTCGTATTAGTTTTTCATAAATATTAGAATGACTATTGTTAACATCACTTGTTTCTATACCATCACAGTATACTAAATGTTGTACGGTTTGGTCAAGTATATTGGTGTAATAAACGAAGTTGGGTGCGTAGTAGTAGGATGATAGGTTGTAAGATTTGGTGTGATGTGAATTTTCAAGGGTTTAGTTTTTTAGGGTTTTAAAGAATTGTCATATTTTACTTTACAGACAAAAAATCATTGAATTTTTATGGAGTCTATTAATATTTAATGGCATTACTCTATCATGACGCTATCAAACAGTTTTGGCATTCCTATAGTTGTATAGTTCTCACAAATACAAGATTCTAACTTCGAAGGATTTCAAATTCCATCACTCATCTATTGCGAATTAGGGTCCTACTGATCATAATTATTTTGAGAACACTTAAACATAAATACCAGACTGTCGCAATATATGATGATTAAATTCAATTAGGCTATCCATTTGATGACGTACTTTAACTACAGGTTGTTACCGACATCCACTTTACTTAGCCAAAGCTCACCTTCATGAGTTTTTAATTGTTATCATGATTATATTACGCTATTTTTTCAAATGTGTTTCTTACGTAGATGATAAAACAAAATTTGATTTAGGAATTTGACATTGTCCTTTTTTACGTATTTAAGATTTTTTAAATCTTGCCATTGGAGGTAATATCACGTGGGGATCAATACGTGTATAAGAGGGAAGGGCGGGATGTGACTGAAGCCATTACACCAAGACTGAAATAGCTTGATGTATCTTCACAGAGTATTCTTAGCGTTTCGTTAACTAAATCAATCAATCCTCATATTAAAAAAACAAACAAGTAGATAAACTACTTAGAACTTTTTGAAATTGAAACTAATCTCCTTTCCAACCTATTTCTTTTTCAATATTGTCAAATGATGTCAGGGGCAGAATTAGGAATCTGAAAATCCTAACAAAAATATAGATACAGAAATAAGTGTTAATCTAATTAACAACTCAACGAATGCAACATCATTTGTCAAGTTTTGGTCTTCATGGGAAAATATTTTGGTGTACATGATTAAATGTCAAATGTCTTAGTTAAGAATAAAGTTTCGGTGAATAGTATTTATTAAAATGATTTATGTTAAACGTCCCCTGAATGTAACTTTGTAACTTAAACCCTGGTGTCGCTCGTCGAGAGAGGTTCATCGACTAAACTTCGAATGCTTGACACTAAAAATCTATTGTTCGTGTATATTTCATTGAAGAATGTGTTTCATGGAAAAGTCACAAATATAGATTCATATAAGCATAGGACGCGATAGAGGTTTCTCTAAATAAAACCAAAGAAGTTCCTTTCCCACCGTCACCATCCCTCAAGCTAATTTACGGAGACGTTTATCTTATACTCGTGGGATAATCGGAAACCACGTAAGTAGTTAGATAGATAGATATATATATATAGATATATATGTGCCTGAGAGTGAAAGTATGAGTGGGAGTCAGCAACTAACTAACATTGCTTCAAAGGGAACATGTTCTTGTTTATGTATTCCTAAATATGTATTTCAAATAGAACTGACAAAAATTTATATGTTGTACATACACTAATTATTCCATAGCGAAGGGCCGCTAATGGCTGAAATATTGCCCAAGTGGCGTAAAACAGTAACTCACTCACTCACTCCATAGCGAAGGATAAATAGAATGATAGATGTATAGGATAGGAGATAGAATCAGGAAAATCATATGGGACGGACGGACAGAATGAATGCAATGTACCCCCGCTTACTCTGAAAGAATCGAAGTAAAATAAGAATCGCTGAGAACTCTTCTCTTATTTCATCATAGAATAATACATTGATATTACAGGGGTAAGAAGAACAAGTTATTATGGATAATCAACGTCTTTAGTGCATGAAACGCGACGTTTCGGTGTAGATAGTAAAACCGTTATCAAGAAAGTGATCTTTACAGCATGAAATGCTACGTTTCGGTGTAGATAGTAACACCGTTATCAAGAAAGTGATCTTTACAGCATGAAATGCTACGTTTCGGTGTAGATAGTAACACCGTTATCAAGAAAGTGATATTTACAGCATGAAATGCTACGTTTCGGTGTAGATAGTAAAACCGTTATCAAGAAAGTGATCTTTACAGCATGAAATGCTACGTTTCGGTGTAGATAGTAAAACCGTTATCAAGAAAGTGATCTTTACAGCATGAAATGCTACGTTTCGGTGTAGATAGTAACACCGTTATCAAGAAAGTGATCTTTACAGCATGAAATGCTACGTTTCGGTGTAGATAGTAAAACCGTTATCAAGCAGGTAATGCTTTCAAAAAGAATATTAAAAAGTATTACAAACCCTAATCCTGGCGTCGCTCGTCGAGAGGTTCATCGACGAAACTTCGAATGTTTGACACTAAAAACCTATTGTTCGTGTATATTTCATCGAAGAAGGTGTTTCATGCAACAGTCACAAATATCGATTCATAAGTATAGGGCAGTATATATACGACAATATACGAGATAGAGGTTTCTCTACATAAAACCAAAGGAGTTCTCTTGCCACCGTCACCATCCCTCAAGCTAATCTACGGAGACGTTTATCTTATACTCGTGGGATAATCGGAAACCACGAAAGTAGTTAGATAGTGACAGGGAAAGATGAACAGGATTGTCAGCAGCTGAGTAACATTGCTTCAATGGGAACCTTTTCTCTAAATATGTATTTCAAATAGAACTGACACACACAAAAAATACAACAACAAAAATATTATAAGTTGTATGTACACAAAATTATTCCATAGCAAAGGATAAAGAGGATGATAGATGTATACTTAGAATAGATGATAGAATCAGGAAAACATACGGGACGACGGACAGAATGAAAGCAATATATCCCGCTTACACCGAAAGGATCGAAGTAAAATTAGAAGCTTCGAGATGTTTGCTTCAGTAAATTCCGTCTTTCGCGTATTTCATCATAGATTGACACATGGATCTTACAGGACTAAGAAGGACAAGTAATTATGGATAATAAACTTCTTTGTTGCATGAAGCGCGACGTTTTGGTATAGATACTAGCACCGTTATCAAGAAAGTGATTTTTTCTGCATGAAATGCGACGTTTCGGTGTAGATAGTAAAACCGTTATCAAGCAAGTAAGGCTTGCTTGATAATGGTGTGCGTATCTACATAATGCTTGCTTGATAATGGTGTGCGTATCTACATGATGCTTGCTTGATAATGGTGTGCGTATCTACATGATGTTTGCTTGATAATGGTGTGCGTATCTACATGATGTTTGCTTGATAATGGTGTGCGTATCTACATGATGCCTGCTTGATAAAGGTGTGCGTATCTACACCGAAAAGTCGCATTTCATGCAATAAAGAAGTTATTCTTCACCAAACCAGCTTCTAAAATGCCTCTAAAAAATTACAGGACTAGCTAGATGTTAGATTTACTGATTAGTAACTTATTCCATTACTAATGATTCCAATTTCCTGCAAACAATAGAACCTCACCTGCATGTGGAAAAAGATCCGATAAATCCAAGGCCAATCTTATGACTGCATTTCGAAAAAAACACATATATAAATGTTGAATTGTGTTTGCAAATGAATGATTTTATGAATGTTATTTATTTTGGGTAAGTTAATTTTCAAAACATTTCTTACGTAAAAGCAATGCAATGCGATACAAATATCGCTAAAAGACTGACCGAGAGGAAAATAGTTCCTACGAAGTTATATGCATATGTTTATGTGTATGAATATATGTTTGTTTTTTTATTTGGAACACATGCTTACTTCTTTACGGCCAAGAATGCCAATCATGATCGCTAACAAGATTAAGGCTGCAAAACATGCGTGTATATATACGACATGAATATGACTGACTCAAGACAACTTCTTTAATAACTTGAAGACATAATTTAGACAATGACGGTGGAGTATGTGCGGCATTAGGAGCATGTTAGCCATGAAGGGATGAGCTCTGTAAGCCGGTGCTCTACTTGAAATAACATAAAGTGACGAAGAAGGAGACCGCGTCTCATTATTTCCTCCTAGTCAGGAAGTACACGCTGGAGAGGAAATGAAGATAAGCTGGGGATCTTTATCAAGAAATGTTGTCTTCTGATGCAATACTCAATACACCGAGTACTACCAAACCAAGGACCTCTATAAAAAAGTACCAAACACCGTAGGCTAAGCCCAAAGTAATATTTATGCATTAATTTGATTTTAAAAGTTGTTACGATATCAATTTGTCAATCTGCTCTTTTAAATTGGATTCAAAATAACAAATATCACAACTGTGGTTGGTTGGACAAGAAGCACCGAACTAAGAATGAACTGATTAACAGTTTAATAACTGCGCAGTTGCGATACTGCCGTCTGGGAAATTAATTCAAAGGTTTATGCAATCACTTGAATACTGATGATTTCTGTCTTTTCATATTATTTAACACTTTCGTCGTGTTGTAACTGAATGTAGATATGTACACATGTAGAAATGTCATCTATGCAATTAAACATTTTCGGCCAATGATATACAACGTGATCGTGATATAAATGAGATATAGATATAGACAATGTCATGAAATATTTAACTAAAATTTGATAATGATAAACAACTCTAACCTAACTCTCCCACGTTTATCATTTTCCCCTCTGTCATAAGACATACAAAAGCCATACCAGACAAGTCTATTTTTTTAATTGTCATTTACCAATAAAAGATATTTTTGCACACCCATTGGTGTATTCACACTTTCTGAAGAAGGTTTGGCTCTTTTGTGCATGGTTCTCGGCATAAGTTACCGCCCGCGGGTGATGACACAGCTATGGATTCATACTAAGGTCCTCCTGGATAGAAATAGCACTGCGAATGAAACAATTCTTAAGTGTGGACGTTTTCGCAATGAGAAGCTATCTTTACAAGTCGCATGATTTATTACTAAATGATAATCATATATTCTTGTATTGCATATATATCAATTAATATGGTTTTTTTTTAATTTAGCAAAGTCTAGCGTTTTTAACAAGTCCACTCACTTCCGAGTAGATTGTTCATGATCAGTTATATTTGCAGTCTGTTTATCACAAAGCTTAAAAAAACTGCTGATGTATGAGAAAGTACGACAATTCATGTTTGAAGAACACCATTGTTTGTTACCCGAAAGATCACGTATACAACTAATATACAAAATGATGTAAGCTGATAAGAGAAATGACAAAAGCACTAAATTTGAAAGATATCGGTTTAATAATCAAAATCAAACTCCTGTAAGGGGCAGAAGCACGTTTTTTGAAAAAATTATATTTCAAATTTGTCACTGAAAATTGGACGTTAATGCTAAATCTATTATTTTGATGCTGTCAAAATTTTAATTGCACAAATCAATCATCCGTAATCAGAAGACAAATTATAAAGATTCAATTAAGTCCATTGACAGCCATTTTAGTGAACACTTTTAATTCATTTTGTGTAAGAAAACTGAATCGCTTGGCTCGACTTTACGTTATATATTTGATTCATTGCTGCTTCATTTAGTTTAGATACATTGTCTTTCAATTGAAAAACTTTTTTTTTTCTTTTTATCACCTTAAATTACCCCTAAAACGTGCTAGTGTTCCTTTTAACTAAGCTTACCGGGCTGTTTGTTTTCAAAACTAACGCATTTTACACCAACGCCACTCACTATCTGTACTTTACATCATCTTTTCATTATAACTTGAATCACAAAAATACTCATCATGTTGATTAACTGTATCAGGGGAAAACATATTTCTATATTATCATTAGTTCTAGAATCGAAATACGTAGTTCAGGATATAAATTCATTAGATATGTCCTCTTTTCGGCGCCATATGTTCTTTTCAACTTTGATTAGCCATCACCTTATTTCTGCCCTGAATACATGTGAATATGTTACAGCTGAAACTGAACTAAGCAGTGACATAGAGGAACTGCGTCATAGCCTTCATACACTTCGCTTTTAATCGTCACATGTAACTTGTGTTTGGTTTATTCATTGTTTTATTGTGAATTGTACAATTACTTCCTTCAGTCTCATTCAACTTAGGCTTCCCACACGGTTTACAGATTGTTGGTAAGAATGGTCTTTTTCTAGTAAAATCCTGAAGTGGTGAATGTTTGCGTTACGAATCTTGCCTTATCGCTTGGGAACTCAGACCCTAAGTTATTTAACAGGTGTTAATGTAAACAAATGGCAGATTTTTCACTCTACAATAACTCTAGGAAACTTTATGGACAAGTTCCAGCCAGTGATAATTGTTTTGTATACTTGTATTTCGAACGACCAATGGACAGAGCTGTAGCAAATTCTTTACCTCGTGACAATGTGAGTAATACGAAATAATTCGCAAGCTTAGAATTGGGAACTGATTTCGATAATAATGTTATGCTGTTACATTATTTCAACAGCATCTTGATAAGCGTTTTCCCTCTCAATAAATTCAAACTTCGCGCATATGAACAAATTGATAACAGAAAAATTCCTGTGTTATCATAGAAAATTGATAAGTTTCATATTTCACCTGTATCGTTTTTGTCGAAAAAAATTTAATTGCAAAATTACACATAGAAATTCACAGTTGAATTTGTTATTGACAGGTGTTAAAGACTTATAAATAATTTAATGAATAATGACTGTCTATCCTGTCAAAAGTCTTTTACGGTAAATGCAATAAACTATAATGTTGGTATCGCCAACTTTCATTGTTTTTTGAATATTTGACCATATAAAAAAAAGGATTTAGTAATCACGATGGTGTGTTTACTTTTTGTATATCTTATGCTACAATATTTTTTTAAATGCCCTCATCATTATTCTTAATTTCACAAAATATAGCTTAAAATCATGTTGTATATGACATTGATTAAATACTTTTACATTGAACGGAATACTAAGTCTCCCTTAGATCACACTTGATGACAGACTGCACTTGTTTCAGACATTAGAGATTAGGCAGAATAATTCATAAACTATTTTGGAATCACATTTTTTTCTGTTGATACATCACTGGCACTGCTTTGTTTTGCATTTTTTAATTTAATCTTCTTTTTTTTAGAAAAATCTATTTCATATCTTACATTAACATTGTCAACATCTCAGTAGTTGTTGCTGTAGTCTATATAATCTGCAAAGTATCTTTTTGTGTCACTGTGTGAATTGTAATAAAAATTATAAAGAAATGAACACATTCAAAATTTGTCGTGAGTGTAATACAAAACTAGACGACTTGATTTGTGGATGTTACTCATGTGGTTGAATTGTTCTAACTGTTTGCTTGTAGACTCTCTCTATTATGGTAAATGATACGATACACTGCACGAACCTTCAATATTATTTCTGTATATGTCAGACTAAGGTTGTCGACTATCGACTTACCGACTTTATAAGCTGTGCTCACTTTGGCCTTCATACATCTTAAAGGCGCTGTAGCACGTTTATTGATAATTTTATATTTTAAATGATTCACTGATGACTGTAAGTTGATGCTAAATGTCGTATTTTGACAGTGTACAAAGTATGAAAATTCACATTAAATCCATTGGCGGCCATTTTGTGTGAACATCATTAATTCATTTTGTGTAAGAAAAAGGAATCGCATGGCTAAAGTTTACGTTATATGTTTGAATTATTACTGTTCCATTAAGTTTAAATACATTGTCTTTCAATTGGAACCATTAATTTCAATTTTCCTGACATCACCTTATATTCCCCCTAAAAACGTGCTGCTTCCCCTTTTATCTCTTCATTTGCTATTTTAGATTAGGTGTGTTCAACTACATAGCATACTCTTTTTACAAAACACTAAGGTGATGCAATGTTGAAATAAAGTTAACATTAGTGTTAAGATGGTTTGCGCAACGGCCCCCTGGAGTTTGGGATTGGAACAATTTATCAAAACAGCCAAACAATATGTCTCATTTAGATATAGTATGAGTCTTAGTGTTTATGACAAGCCATTTTTCTTCCAATATGAAAACATTCCAATTTCTTACTACAACAGTTAAGGCACTGTGTCTTCAACAAAAGAGAACATGGTTTCATAAATATTATTTCATCCTCCCCCTTGTTATCATGTATTCTCAGGTTTCTCTTTGTTATGAAACGTTTTGATTAGTAGATGCTACATGCAATACAATAACTAATATCTTTGCGAAAAGAATTCACCAATTTATATTCATAGAATGCATGTTTTTTCCTGTTAAATGTCATTGATCCTACAGCTTACAACAATAAGATCTTGAGGCTTTGGGATTGAGGGATTTGTGTTGGCGACTGTAATGAAAACTGTAAGATATATTTTGCAGGAACCTGAGATGTTATATAACATACAAAAACTAAAATTTGTTATGTTTCGTAATGATATATGTATATATTTATCCAATTGAAGTTTATAGCAGATACTGTTAAAATCTAATATAACACACACAATTACAATTGTTTAAATTGCTCACATTATAGTATTATCAATGTTTTCAAGCCTTATATTTTCATGTGCATTTACACGTTAATATGCTTTTAGATATGACTTAATTGTATGTATAGCAGGTTTGTTACAGTGTGATGTATCAGCACTTGTTTGATTACATATGACCTTGATCATGATTTCCTTTTGTGGCATCTTGACACTTTGTGACGAATAGACAAGAGCTACATTGAGAGAGAGAGAGAGAGAGAGAGAGGGATATATATATATATATATATATATATATATATAGAGAGAGAGAGAGAGAGAGAGGGGGGGGGAACTCTCTCTCTAGACAACTTTGACGTTGAAACCTATGTCATTTCTCTTTGGAGCAAATAAAAAAAATTTATTATTCCTTGAAAGATTCCTCACTGTATGAAAGTATTCTTTTACGCTTTTCACTATATGCTTATGTCTTTAAACAATATCTCCTAAACTGTTACACTGAATGAATACTTTGTAACCATGAAATGCCCTACTATGTAAATGTTGTACATATCAATTTATAATGTATTTGTATTCTGATTTTGTAATCTTCGGATTTTTACTGGAGGAAATAAAGAATCTCTCTCTCTATGACCATGATCATGAATTCCTATTGTGACATATTGACAATTTTTACGAATAGACAAGAACAACATTGTGAATTCACTGCCACGTTCTTATACTTACAAAATTCGGAATTGATGAAAATAATGATCAACTTCCTCAAATGAAAACATTCAGGGTTTGCAAGAAAATATGTGTCAAAAGATGTTTGACTGCTTGAAAGAAGATGACCTTCAAATAAGCTTGTAAACAAAGACGGTGAGGTATGTAATATGTGCTGCACTAAGAACATCTCAGCACAGAAAGCATGACCTCTTCAAGCAGGTGCTCTACTTAATCTAAAAGGACAAGAGGGGAGACCATGTCTCATTCATTTCCTCCTTGTCAGGAAGTACACAATGAAGAGGAAATGGAGATAAGCTCGGAATGTTTTTCAAGAACGTCGTCTTCACATCAAATATAATATAAACAAATGATACTGCAGCATAACTGATAAAGGCGTTATTGTTTGTGTACTATAACCAGTGAACCGTGTTCTGTATATCAATGTTAAAATTGGAAAATTGTCGAAAGTGAATTTACAATAATATTTGTTGTGGAAGCAAAAATCCCAGGACACACTTTACCGTATCCATATATGCCTTAGATGGGTCGTTTAATACAATCTTGTGTTACTTGACTAAATAGTTCGTATAATTCGATTTTACAGTTTAGTAAAGCAAAGGGCATTAAAAAACAAAAAATAAATCTTGAGAAACAAAGCCATTCATTAACCTTATCACTGATTTTTTTAAGTGATAGATAATATTTCAATACAAATTTTTTTTCATTCCAGTCAGTTTGAACAAAGCACAGTGGGAGCTTTCCATATAAAAAGCACCATTGATTTGTGAATCTAATAACAATACATGAAGAATGACATGTTTTGTTCTTCCCAAGATCAATTAAACAGACAATATCCGGTAAAAACAGGCTTTCCCATCGAATTTGAAAAATAATCTGATTGTTAAATAAAATAATGAATTTACACCAACCACCTGTTCTCAATGTATATGTTACTTTGCAATTACACCTTTAAATCATCTAACTTCTAAATCACTTCATCGATATCAAATAATTTATGGAAAAACTCTAACATTAAAAATAGTCCTGGTAATGGCTCTTAATCGAACTACATGTACACAGATCATGTTAAAGATTCATTTGAAATGTCTTTTTTGGCGCCATGAATTTGTTTCAGACGAGGTGAGAAAAACAAAAAGCAATAACAAGCTTTTAATCAAGGAATTAATCACCTCATTTGTGACATGCATGCATGTGAAAGTGTGACTTCACCTTAACATGTGTTGTAATGGTGACATATCGATTCTGTCTCGCTCTACCTTTTATTAGTCGCATGAAGCATGAGTATTATGTAAGTCTCCTAAACTCATATCTTTCTACTTAAAGGATGTTTCAAATTTACCTTATGTTTAATTTCTTGCTAAATGTAAAAGTGATGACAAGCGTATGGAGTATGTTCCAATATTCATGAACTCTTAAATAAACTGTCATCCGTCTTGTTTGAAAAGTGGAACATCCAAGTGGTAAAGAATATTCCAATTTTCTCGATATCTGCGAGAAGAACTGGATGCTGATTATTTCAAATGTGGTGTTAATGTATAACCTGAATCTAAAATTGTTTGAAATCTCTAACTGCAGTTGCTCTTGTCAGTAATGTGTGAACATCACAGTTGTAGAAAAATTATATTCCTTCTAATATTTGCAGGAAAAAAGAAATGCTGATTATTTCAAATACGGTGTTGAATGGACAACCTAAGATTGTTTGAAATCTCCGACGTAAATTTGTTTGGTTAGTAATAAGTGAACGTCAAAGTGGCAGAAAAATTATAATCTTCCTGATATTTGCGAGAAGAAACCAAACGCTTTTTAAATATTGTTGCTGAAAGTAAAGTAAAACTAGAGTCGAAAGTTGTCTAACATCAATAACTCTCATGTAAGAAATATTTGACAATCATGGATGTAGATTATACTCTTATCGATATTTGAGGAACAAGCTGAATTGTTTTATATAATTCCATATTATACATGACATTCGGATCAGGTCATGCTATGATCATGACACTGGTGTTTAAATATGAGTCCTTAACTATACAAATTGAATGTGCAATTTTATCGGAATTGATAATTATCAGATAATGTAATAGTATATAACATAATATCATATTGTCAACAATAAACCCATTATAACTATCGTCATAAAACGACAAGGGGAAATTAGAGGATCTCAATTTCCCGTTTGAACAAGAAGAATTCCTTAGCAATGCAATGCAAGTACTTATTAGAAAGTGATTCACATCTCTCTCATCCTCATCCGTTTGAATTGTTCGTTGTCATTTATGGTACTTTTTCGAGGAAATTGGTTGTGAATTTGTTTTTGCTCCAAGTTGATCAACTTAAAGAGACACAGAGTATGTTGATAGGATCACATATGTCACATTTTGAAATCGAGGAACCACTAACTGTTACTGAAAATAAAAAGTTAAAAGTCAATCAGTACATTAGAGCTAAAATACGGCCATTCAAAGTCGGGATTTTGATCGAAAACCGGACAATGTTACTCGAGTGGCGCGCAAATTCGCAAATTTGAAACCTTGTCATAAGCTGACAGGAACATATATTCGATTCGATAGTGTTTATTAGGTATTGTAACTACATGTAATAGGTTGATTAATTGGATGCATAATTTCGAATATTAAACGTATTTGAGATGTTTTCTTTATTTTTCCGTAAAATCAAGCATTTTAGAAATATTATGCATAAATGGATATATTTGCAAGTCAAGTGATGAGATATGGACTGCAATCAGCATATTAGATATTTTGTAGCTTATCAAAACCAAATAAAATTTTAAGAAATATACTCTGTGTCACTTTAAAACGGGTCAGAAGAAAGGTTTCGCCTATAGAGCGTTACAGGAAGAACCAATGACTAGTCAGGTCAAACCCGGCCGACCCATCCTGTTCTTAAACTTAATACAATTTGTTGTGTCTCTAAGTCCTGCTGGTAAAATTAAAAAAGATATGTTCCAAAGATTGTTTGAAACATATTTTATTCGTTGAAGAAAAGGATTGGGCACAAGTTATCCAACTAAGAAACGCCAAATCCAGATTTGCAGCACTTGATATTGCGACAATGTACAACAAGAGGCGAACATACATTGTCAGACAAAGGATATGTTCAAGAGGTGTCAGTGAATGCGTTTAATTTGAGAGGTATAAATGTGTACAGATTCGAAAACATCCTTATTTTCACAAATATAGAGACCTGCGTTGTCATTTAAAGTAAGATGAAGATAAATAAATGCTCTGTTTCTAACAACATTTTATAAAGATTTAATCATTATTTTCTCTTGGAATGATAATTTATATTATACAAAGGACACTCAAGGGAGTCATGAAATATATTTTTTCAGTCATTGCCACACTGGCAATTTGCATAATTAAGAAATCATGATTAAGTGTACACGTCATATATCTTACTCGTGTGTGTAAAACATTGAACTTCCTAATTCAATACGAAAAATAAGCAGGTGACATTTTACTTTCACAAGAATATTTTAGATAAATGATGCAACAGTATTTCTATTTTTATTGCTAAGGGAACGCTAGTCCATAAGTTGATTGACGATGGGACAAAAGATGAGATTGAGTGCTTTAATTCAGTTTCAAAGATTATTAGAATTACTTTCCCACCGATAGGAGGATTACTTATTTGTGTTCCACATCTCGTTTGTTTGATTGGTTGAATAATATTGGTCTTCGTACATATTTATATATTTGATAACATAAACACTTCCAAAACAAAGAGAAATTAAGTATCAGCGTCGATATTTATATTTATATTAATATTTATTATTTATATAAGACAAGCCAACTTCTGCACTACTCTAGAGAGTGAATGAATTGTAGCTAGACGGAATGTAAAGTATGTTAAATCAATGCGTGGGAGTAGTCTATCCCTTTTTAACTGCATATTTCTCTTTTTTTCCTTTTGACGAAACATTTATTTATAAATATGAAAAGAAGATGATGACTGATGACATATCAAAGGAGTTTAAAGTTAAATTTGCGCCCACTGTTAGGACATTACTAATTTTATGAGAGAAACATAAACGTGGATTTGGTTGCAAATTGACTTTTCTTTAAAGAAATAACGAAATATTATAAGACCTATTACAGCAATAATAATCCTTGGTTCAAGGAAAAATTAACTCGAAGACATGAAACATATCAGACATTATTTGACTATAATAGTTAACCTTTCGTGTATAGTTGCAAGATTAATAATCAATGTTTAAAGAAATACAAAAACAACAAAAGGGCAATAAATGTGATATTTTGAGGATTCTTATTATCCAATTCCCTATTGCAAGAATCTAATAACCAATTTTAATTACAATTAACATTACACATACGCGTTTATAACCAATAATATGTTTCACAAGCTAACATTTATAAATTATGTATTTCTTAAAGAACAGGCTAACCTGTTCCCGTTGCATATAACAGTACATCCCGCCAAAATCGGAAAGCAGTAGGCCCTATTTCCAAACCTTAAATCGGCAGTAGCACCTTTTTTTAAATTTCATAATTAAATTTTCACTGATATTTGTATGTTAATGCTAAATGTATTATTTTGATACTGTTAAACGTCTCATAACACAAACCATTCATCCATGTACATAAAGTACATTGGCAGCCAATTCAGTTTGTGTAAGAACGAGTAATCGCATGGCTGCACTTTACAATCTCTCTCTCTCTAATAAATACACGTAACATCACATTCCTGATGATAGAGATGTATAAATTGGTATTAAGTGGTGATGAGGATGTGTCGACTTGAACAAATTGACAACAATACTTGGATTGTTTTACATTGTATTGACTATGTAGACTAAATTCCAAACATTGTGTGGAATCTGTGTTACCACTCTTGTTCTGTAGGGGCTAGTATTGTCATCCGTGTACACTGGTCTTGTTCTGTAGGGGCTAGTATTGTCATCCGTGTACACTGGTCTTGTTCTGTAGGGGCTAGCATTGTCATCCATGTAAACTGGTCTTGTTCTCTAGGGGCTAGCATTGTCATCCATGTAAACTGGTCTTGTTCTCTAGGGGCTAGCATTGTCATGTAATGTAAAGTAGTCGAAAGTTTGGAATTACCACGAGGAGACTGATATCATCATGGAGCCACTAGGACACGAGTAAAGTCGGATTTTCACGAGCATTTATGATTATAATGCTGAGGAATATATAGATAACATCTTCTTTGTTCATTGTATGCATAGAAAAGAAAACGCATACAATGAACAAAGAAGTTGTAATCCATGTATTCCTCAGCTTGATTGTCATTCCAACTTCTAAAATGCCTCTCAAAGAAGCATTAATGTAAGGGGAGTTGTTTATGCCATAAAAAATTTCCATATCAATTTCAACAACTTGTTGAAACAATACTCAATTGAAATAAGTGCAATCTAAATAAATTCAGATCAACAGATTTAATACTAGTATTTGGTCATACTGTTGGTATGACCAAATATAAAACCTGTTGATCTAAATTAATTTAGATTGAAATGAGTGGTGCTTAACTTATTTTTCTGAGTATATCTGAATAATCAAAACATTCAAACAAACAAACAAAAACCTTACACATCTTCAATTCAAGCAAGAATGACCTTCAACCAGTTTACGAACGTTCCAAATTCCATCAGAACCAAACCAAACACACTTCCAAACAATATCAACCCACCACCAACTAATAACACGATAAATATATAGTTTCACCACATATGATCTGTCTTTAGTCTATGCCTGATAAAGATACAAGAATATGCATACTCATCGAATAAAGACGCTGTCATTCATAAATATTGTCCTTATTTGACTTTCATTTTTTTAAAGACAATAACGAAGAAATGTTGTACATTTTATCATTTTAAGCTCTTAGCAGTTTTAGGAAAAGTAGTTGTTTTCTCTGATAGGTATCAACTATGCACTATTGTTTAACTATTTACTATTACATTATAAAAAATAAATGTTTAACGTGTCTTAATCATTACTGTTCTAGTCGTTTAACATTAGCTGAAAGATCAGTGTAAAAGGTGGCTCTTTCTTGTTGACGTATTTGTTAAAGAATTAAACAGTGTGGTATATTTTGATATTCATAACAAAAATGCCTTGTAATATTATTATTCTTGATTGATGTTTAACATTGATAATATATATATATATATCTGCTCTGCTAATCTTCGATAATCCAGAGTCAAAATTCCAATAATTCTCAGAGAATTAACTTTGGCCTTTCATTATCGAGAACTGTTAACAATGACAATAATCGATTGTCACCTTTTATGACGAGACACTGTTATTTAAGATCAATGGTATAACGTTATGACGTCACGTCACTTGTGCGTAATGTCATCTCACTAGTAGACTATATGTCGATGAATGCCATGTTACGGATAATCTGATCTTATGCGTAAAACTTCATATTGCTGCACCAAACTTGTACGCTTTTAACTTCAACTTCACTTTTACAAATTAGATATCCGTAATATAAAAATTACCAACTTGCATTACGACAATTCGCAATATAAACTGACGTCCAAAAGAAACTTTACTTCATTTTGTAATCATTCTGATTGAAGAATGAAAAACGATAGAACTTTAAACCAAAGTACTTCTTATCGATCAACCATTTCAGTAAACAACCAGCTAATCAAAATTCAAGGGGGAAAATCCGATTTAGCAATTAATAGAGGTAAAGTAGGCAGGGGTTAAAGTTTTAATTGTTAAGGCGTACATTGAAATGGTTTTTTTCGCAATAATTTCGTTACGGTAATAAAATGTGCAACGTTTGTGCCAGATATGAGAAACCCGAGTGTTATCAATTCATAATCTGCCATGTGTAACGAAAAAGGCCAAAATTTAAATTACGTCACCTGTCTTCAGTTTTAACCTTCTCACGAAATCTGCATCCAAGTTTTTCTATCAATGGGAATGTGTGGATAAATTCCTACATGTCAGATTGACACATCATTGAGTCGTACAAATGATTACCAGCCTTGAGAGCTCAACAATCGCAGTTTAATCGTATTATTACATGTCAAGTGTCAATTCTGACGTTTCATTGTGTGGATGATAAGTGACCAATGGCTATCAATTGAGCAGTCGATGAGCTCTGATTACAACTGTTCAAGTTCATATAGTGCACGAGAACATAATGGCATGTCGACCTTTGATGTTTGCTACCCTTCACGTCACTAAGAGTAAACGTTATCTGTGGTCTAACGTTACAGATATCGGCCTTCATGCAGTGAATGTTGTGCATCCATGTTTCAGGGTTTTAAGCAATCCTCATAACATATCTGTATAGCCGGATCAAGTTATCATAAGAAATGAAGGAACACTATCGATTCTTGTAACAAGGGTAGTTTTGGATCAGTTTTGTTGATTTTTAATGGGGATTTGCGATATTTTTGCTATGCCGTTAACCGGTTTCAGGTGTTTTTTGCACAAACAGGGTGACAAACATTAATTATGGACATTTATTAAAACTTATCGTTACGTGGCTAAGCTCCGATGGAAAGGTCACGTGAATATGACATTTTTGCTTTGCAAAAATGCATGAATATTGCTCAATTTAAAGTTTTAAACATAAAAGTTTGGGTTTCAACTATGTTGTTGATAACTTAACTGAAAATATCGATATAACATTGTTTTCAAAATTTCAGTTTAAAAAGTGTAAAGTTTCTTTTGGTACTCAGTTTATATCCTTGTCTTTATTTTCTTCAGACATCCATATCAACATGGAGAGCAAATCTGACTGTATAAACCTCGGCCTAAATATAACCTTTCATTGTCAAGGTCGTAGTAATTGGACACATATGGCCAAGCAAGGTCATGCTCGCTACAATAGCTCCTTAAGAATTCGTCAGGAAATAGGGTGCCAATGAGTGTCCATGTTTTGATTGTTTAAACAGTACTGTCATGTTATTCGTCCACTATTGTATCAATATACATTGGATGTATTTTGTATCAATATGCTATATCTACCACCGTCCTCTATTATATGGACGCATGCATCTCACTTATAAACCACTTGCCATGGACATCTGTGTGATTATACAGGATGTGTCCGCCCACTGTGCATGTTATCCATTGAGTATCATAACCAATATCCCATCTGGTAGAGGATCAAGCGCATACTCAGAAACGTTGTCATTTTCACAATACAGACGTTGCTTTCCAAAAAAATTAATTTTATATTGTCGAAGCTTTTAACATCCATTCCACTCAAGCAATTTGCTGACTTGTGCGACTTTGTGGAAAAAAGAACTTTCGCTTTTTTTACTTTTGCACATTCTCATCCTAAAATGTTACAATTGCTCTCTTAAGTAGGCGAAAAAATCTTTTCTACAAAGGAAATAGTGTGGGGTTATTTTCTAATAGGTCTGGCTTTCATCTGATTACTGTGGAAGCCCCAAATGCATCAACCTGCTTCTGGCAACATGATAAATGTGTCGGTGACTTCAAAATTAGCTTCATCAGCAGAATTACAGTTTGAATGACAGTAAGGAATGAGTATGCACTGTATATCAATTATAGGATCACGAAATGGAATATATGTAGGTATATATGTAGGTATATATGTAGGTATATATAAGACGAGATGTCTTCCCTCTTGCTACTTTCAGCGTTATTACACAATGAATCTCTTTTGATATCTATATATAGCTTGTTGACTCTGGTTTCTATTTATTTCAGACGAATCATTATCGACTTTAAAATATTTAAAGAATTATAGAACCCGTAGATCAAATGTTCTGACCGCCATTTCAATATCAAATGCCGAAAAGCTCTTAGCGAACTTTTTATTCGTTTTGTTATCTTAGATACATGTGCCAAAAACTCTTAAAACAATGCATGTTGTACACATTGCCATCTGAAGTATAAATAGGTCTCGGCATAAGGTGTGTTGTCATATAAATATATAATCAAAAATGTGACCAAGAGTTGCACACTTTATTACAAACGTGTTTCACAATTCGGGCACTGTTACTGATATTGATTAATTAATTAATGTACAGATGTGCACCCACTCATAGAAAGGCAAGCTAGAATACTTGACATTTCTTTATTTTATTTTATTTTTATAGCATGATAGAAACGCATTTCTCCACCTAGCGTATTGCTTTTGCTCTGACACGGTTTTCTCTCCAAATATTATCTAACTAGATAACGTTATAAGTTGTGTTTGGACTTCCTGTTTTATCCAGACAAGGTTTTCAATCTTTGAAGAGTTGTTTTTATCTCATGGAGGAGAAATCGTTTAAACACCACTCTTTACTGCAAAACTCTTTAAATTATAAAAATATTTTTGCTCTTAACACAACAATGTGGTATTCGACAAGAAATTCAAATATTCTATTTTCATAATGCCCTTCCACTGATTAAACATGAGATATAAAATGTTTTAATAAACCACAATCAGCTGTCAGTGACACATATCGATGACATACATCGAGTCACATATTGTAAATAAGAACCAAGGTGTTTGAGAATCTGTCCATGTAAAGGCATTAACTGTAACATGCATTCTCTTGTAACTAACGGCTAACATAGCCCAAGGATAATCCCTGTATAGCCTCATTGAGTTTATACTTCTGATAATTTATCTGCGACGCTCCATGACTAAAGGAATATTATAAAAATTGTAACATTGTATCTGCTTGAGTCATCGACCTCTGGTAGCAAAACAGATTAGCCTTTTCATTGTAAACAAACATTTATCATGTATGTGCTATCCTTGGAAGACTATGTATGAATTTGTGAACTTGTATCATCAATTACGTAAGTAGGTATGTATAAACAAATATGAGATGAAAGTCATCGAGTGACTTTAGAAGAAATGGCGATAAAAATCATAGATTCGAAAATGTATAGTTGTGTTTAATTAGACTATTTGCAAGAGAATGTATCTCGTTAAATAGTGAGTTACTGGGTCTAAATTATTCTGGCAACTTTGCAACTTTGTCTTTGTCATTTTCACATTACCTGAGTTAAGTTAGACCAAGGTAGAGGAAGGCGTTTCTATCTTGCTGTTAAGAGAATAGTAGAGGAAATGTCAAATATTTCTTTTTCTATGAATGGGTACACGCCTTACATTAATTTTGCATATTATCTGAAACAGTACACGAATCGTAATTATAAACTCATCCCAACATGATTGGGGTTTTTACTATTGGAATGCAACATTATTTTCATTGTTACGAAACGTCAAATATCTATGGATACACACCTTACATTAGTAAATTTCACATATTAACTGTAACATTGCACCAATTGTAATTGTAAAACAGCACAACACTTATGATTCAATTCATATATATTTCCAACACATCTCGTTGGTATTAATTTATAGTTTAGACAATGTGTATAAAACGCATTGTACTCAGAAAATGTAGTATCTAAGATGACAAAACATGACTTCCGCTATAGGGGCAGTAGCACGTTTTTTGACAATTCTATATTTTTAAATTTTCACTGACAATTTGACAATAATGCTAAATGTATTTGGATAGTGTCAAACATTTCTTTACACAAACTTATCATCCATAGTCAGAGAACGAATTATAAAGATGTACTTGAAATCTGTTGACGGCCTTTTTTAGGTGATCACCTTTAATTCATTTTGTGTAAGAAAAAAGAATGGCATGGCTGAACTTTACATTATATATTTGACTTATTACTGCCTCATTTAGTTTGAATACATTGTCTTTCTATCGGAACCATTTTTTTTTCATTTTCCTGACATCACCTTGTATTCCCCCTAAAAAAAGTGCTACTGTCCCTTTAAGAGTAACTGATAAATGAAACAGCTATTCGCTAACCAATTTAAATCTCCTTCATTCTTAACGTGAAATCTTATTTCCATTCTTAACAAACCCTCATCTGATTGTGTCTCAGCTGCATGGATACTTTTGTTCAATATTCCACAGACAGACTGTTGATCACCCAAGTATATCATGCAGTTAGGTGTGAGTTAAACGAGTATGTAAATCAATAAGCACAATGATTGGCATTAGGTTTGAGAGAGCTGACATTTATTCATATCGATTTCCCCTGATGAATGACAATGACAACAGACAATTAATTTATCATTGATACGAAACAAGGCACCCCGTTAATGTCTGAAATATTGTCCAAGCGGCGTAAAACAACTTATTACAAACCAAGGAACTGCAAAATGTGTTAGATTAAATTTCTAAGATTGGGGGAAATATAACTTCCTATGAATAATGTTAAACCAGAACGAGAAAAAGTATGTTAATGTTCAATATTTCAAGTGATCAACATGGTGGTGCACTGTGTCCTTTGATAATCAAATATATCAACTCTGAATATTCATAACTTGACATTGTTCATACCCAGCTGTACATCTGTGATTTAGCTGCTGAATCTATGAATGAAATGAGTGAGATAGCTTCACTGTCACTTTATGAATCTTTCTATACTGTTTACCCCTCAGAAAAAGCACTTGTTATTTTGCATTTTGTTCATATTCTTACGTTTCATAAGTACAATAGTGTAGAATTTCTCCAAAATTATATTAAAAAATCACCTGTTTTTCTTTTAAAAAACAGGTTTAAAATGCCTTTCTCAACATTGTACTTATTGTTAAACTAATCATAGCACCTTCTCTTTCAATAATTTAATTAAATCTAAATCAAAGTAAACGTCTTGTGAACGCGACCATCTTTAACAAAGTCACTACGTTCTACCCAATTTATAATGTTAACTTCACCTTGGCGTAAACGTAACCTTCCTTATGAATGAAATGATTAAGATAGCTTCACTGTGACTTTAGTTTCTCAGAAAAAGCGCTTGTGATTTTGCATTTTGTTCATAATTTTACTATTCATATTTACAATACTTCAATCCTTCTACGAAAAAAATATTTTTAAAATAGGTTTAAAATGCCTGTTTAACCTTTTTATTTATAATGTAGTTAACATTTACCATAGCACACACTCGTTTTATTATCTTATCACCACAATTTTCAATAACATAAATCAAATTCATAGTAAGTTTCTAATCAACACGACCGACATCTCTAAATACAATCACCCTGTTCTTCCCAATATATGATGTTAACTGTTTCCTTGGTGTTCCCATACTGAACCTTCCCGTTCCGACAGCCTCTTCAGAGATTGTGGTCATCAGAATGTTATTATTTATTTATATGCTATTAATAACCGTTACATATACGTCATAAAGTTAAATCGCTTGCCATACATATGAATATTTGATAATAATATTTCAGAGTTTATATCAAGGACATATATTATTGAACATCATTTGCCTCGAAGAACGCATCCTTCAGATTTTTTTATTGCTTTTCAACACATTTTCAAAATTAAATAAAACCTGATATCTTTTTGATACCTTTTAGGACTATTATGAATCAAAGTAAAGGGACACGAATTTAAGAACGTTCTGTAAATGAGTAACAGAAGAGTAACAGGTCGCTTGATTACCACATAGCCATTATTCAGCATTCTCTTTGATGAAAATATAACTGACCCTTTCATGTTTTTAAAATGTACATAAAAATTGATACCCATCATAAAAAGCTTAAAACATTTTTTAATATACTCTTTCTGAGAGGTGAACGACAGAGATAAGGTTAATCTTCGGAATTTGTTAAAGCAAATTAAAGGTTGGTCAACTTTTCAAAGTCGCTTGTTCAGATGTCAGGCACATGCTGTCGAACTCAATGAACAGATGACGTCATAAAGTTATAAGTTTGCCGTGTGAAGGCTGCTAAGGACCATGTCTTGAAATGTATTTGATCTTCATGCTCAGAGCCTCTCAACACTTGATTCATTTGAACATCACCACATACAAAAAGACTGGCTATGAAGAGTCGAATTTAGATCGACAGTTCCTTGTTTGTTAATTCAGCATGAAAAAAACTAATGTTTTGAATCTGTTTAGATTGTGAATTATCAATCATACACACGATGAGATGGTTATAAAAGTGCACATCAATATTCCAAACTAAGCTTGAAAATTATAGATTAACACTTTTCTTCAGTGTGTTAAGGTTAAACATTGTACTAAAAATGATTTTAACATCTGGTAATGTCAGCCTAACGTTTCTTTACATTAAAATGTTTCATTTATATAACGTTTAAGATAGAGTCGTGTTAATAAATTTTCGCTTGAGAGAATACTTAATATCCTAGAATGATTGAGAGACTTTTAATCTGACACTCTGAAATTGAACAATCTGAACAATAACTCTCATGTTCTTTTAAAAGTTTGAAAGATTGTTAGAATTATCGCGAAAAGAAATGCAGCTATTGACTTTTTGTTTCTATAAAGGGACATATTTACAGGGGAATGTCAACACAGACAGAAATATGATTATGTTAGATGAGTAGTCACTCGTTTACTTAAAAACTCTGCAGTTTTTTGTACTGAGAAGCTCTGAAAGTTTATATAATTCTCTTCAGATATACTTGAAAGATGAAATTAAATGATAAGATGACCTCTTTATCCTTTATGTAATCACAACTTTTTAGTATTAATAGTATATCATTCTTAGACCACTTGAGTTGAACTCTAAATTATAAAAATAGTCTTATGGCTGTAGAAATATTTCATTATTTACGTGAATTGTTAAAATGCCATCAATTCCTATGAAAATTAATTCTTTAATGTATCATTTTTTATTGAATGTCATTTTGATTTTCTACTTATTATTTCTTAAAAGATTAAAAATGAATTTCCCTTCATGATAAAAGTAAATTTTTATTTTAGTAAATGTTTACTAATTTCTGAATGTTAAAGTTCACATTCAGACATGAGTAAACTTTAATAAGCAGCAAAATTACATCTAAACTTATATTTGATGTGACGGTGCCGTGCTGTGGATAGGATTTCTTTCAGTATCAATGACATCTCAACATGTTTTAATGATGAATAAACGATTTCTTTATCAATGAAACTTTATTCTTTCACTGCGCTATTAGCTTTGCTCATATCTTATGTGTTACTGATTTTAATGAGCCTGTACCTCTTAAGTGCGTAACTTTACCTTTACTCATATAACAATCACTACCCTCAAAGGATAACATGCATGTCTGCCAAAACTTAAGCTTTCATAAACTAACAATTTGATTTTGTAGTAAATGGCGAACATTATGTCACATTAAAAACGTTAGAAATAGATATACCATTCACATTTCTTTTACAAAGGCCAAATGATTTGACGTTTCTTGACAATATAGAAATAGAATGTTTGAATTTCTAAAGAACTCAAAGTGATGATCAAAAGGTGAAAGCCATCTTCCGCACGCATTGGACGAGATATGCTTTTACAAGAAATTCATATTCACCCTTGCGACAACTCGACGGGAAAGTTGTGACTCTATCAGCGCCCCCTGTAGGACAAACAGAGTAACGTCCCTTGCGTCAGTCCATCTCGAACTCGAAGCGAAATTTAATTTCTAATTAATCCCTTAGTTACGTTGTGACAACAGTCATACAAACGATGCGTGAATATAGGTAACCAAATACTGCATAGAAAGAGGCTGTATCTCTCAGTTTCTATTTTAGAAATCGCATAGTTTTATTACAGTTTTGTGTGCTCAATTCAAACATATCCTCGCTTTTGATTGGCCTACACCATAGCTCAATAATCAGGCTACTTCCTGTCACAGCTTTCCTTTCGAGTTGTCGCAAGGGTGAATATGAATTTCTTGTAAATGCATATCTCGCCCGATGCGTTCGGAAGATGGGTGAAAGCATATGCATCAAATGTTCAAACACAAACATATATATATTCCTTTCAAAATTAAAAGGAATATATATATGTGATGAATTATATTTAGTTGTTAATTTGCATGTTTATTTATAATAATTAATACGTTTATTATCTTCTTTACTTAATATTCACATAATAAAAAAATGCTTGAACAATACATAAAAAAGGTGAATACATGCATTCCAGCCAAATTTCAGGACTGTTTTCCTTAGTAGATAATTCTAAGTTTTAATTCAATGTTTCATTTTTCAAAACGAGCAACAGTTACCCTTTCGTTTCGTCAATTAGATAGTGATAAGATTTTGCAGCCAAATATATGATCCGACTGAGTGATTGTGGAAATAAATTAATGATGTACTTGTAATATCCCGTATGAGAGACATTTGTGGACAGTTAAGTGCTAGGTCTTACTGCAGTGTAGTTATCTGCTTGTTGTCAATGAAAGGATATGGCAGAATAATGCAGACCATTCTGTAGAACATTCTGTAGGGCATTCTGAAGAACATACTTCAGGTATCATGATTTTTCTACCCTTGAAAATCCTTATATAAAACTTGAATGCCCCAAATGAATGAACCCAAAACCTGCAACTATCCAGTTGTGGAAAGTGATTTTATGATGAAGTTTGCATAAAATGTTTAGTGAAGTTGACAGATATTTGCAGGGTTTTAATATCCAGCACGGAATCTGCTGTATGAGTACAACATGTGTTAAGAAAATCCCTTGGTGATGACATCACATAGCATGAATGGACTGGTTGTTGTCAAAAGGGCAATGTAAACTCAAACACAAAAGATGTTTTGATTTGTTTTCATTGATGAACGTCAATAGTTCAGCTGTACTGCTGGCGGCTGATGACGACGTACATGTACAAGGACTTGAGGTTAAGTAACTAAAGTATTTCAATCAACTTAATAATAAATTCCTCGACGGCTTCAGACACTGATTCCGAGGGTGACTCCCTTTCCCCTTTATCTTGAAATTATCTTTATTTCATGAACAAACATATCGCAAAATAACGAATCTTAGTGGAAACAACATTGATGGATTATTATAACATATCTATACTGCATTTATATCTTTTCACTGTTCAGGTGATGAAGAAAGAATTTAGTCTTAAATGTTGATTCAAAACTACCATGGAGTTAATTGTACTGATCAACTATACATCAACATACACTGTCTAACCCTACTCTCTAAAGGGACATGAGAGATCTGTCTTAGCTCTATGATACCTATCAAACACGCCATAAAAAAAAACATAATGTTTCAATAATAATAATAATAGAAATGTAACTAAATTTATTTTACTTTATCAAACGTGTAAATGATTATTGAATCCCAACTGAGTTGGTATAATGTTACAATGTATTCATAAAGAACATTTAAGAAAAGAGGATTTTTTTCTCAAAAGATTTTCAAATTGTTTCGTAAGAACTGACATTTGAAAGTAGGTGAAGGCCATACTCCTTTATACTAGCATACATATTTCTTACTTTTCTGTTTCTACTCACCAACTGTGTCCAAGTCTTTCAAGGGGTAAGACAATGTCTTGCAAAATGTAAAGAAGAATTACAAACAAAATGGATTGGAAATAAATATGTATTTGTTTTATTACTTTTTTCGTTTTTGACATTTCAGTTAGGACAGATCATCAGCTTACTTTCATTTATATGGTATAATCAAAGACGTGTATAACTACAGCTGCATACCATAAGTTTGTTCACCTGATTGTGTTCTTAGTGCAAATATCATGTAATTTGGATTTCGTTTTGACCTTCATAAAATAACTCCAGGACCACTTACAGAAGATCATCAATTGTCCATGTGTTAAATAACAACTCCCAAACCATATTTCGGGATCGTCTTGTCACTGGTGCTGAATGTCGATATTTAGCCTTGTTAAATAGACAGATGGGGTCATATTTGTGAAATTCGGGTTTTCTTGAATTTAGATTAAAATCATTCATGTAAACTTTGTAGGAAAAACATCAGTACAGTTACGTTCCATAAGCGCATAGGAACACATATGAATAAGATCTAATGCTGTTGATCACTTATGAAGGAATTTGTAGAGCAAAATAGAAATCACTGTTTTCGAAATTTTAACCCCTGGTCACTTCAATGACCTGCCAAATGTGTTACAGCTATCTGCTAGGTATGACATACAAATATCAACGAAAACTGAATCCTAATTGATGCAGTGAAATTCCATCATTATCGGTTTCGTTTTTACAATGATATGATGTCACAAACGTTACAAATTAAATGATATTTGCACTAGAATACGGTAAGTGAACAAACTTAAGATACGCAGCTGTACTTCACCTAATCTCACTGACCTAATGGCACGACGCAAGTGCATCAATAGTTAGGATGTTCATTTCCTCATTACCTTATGCTTATAAATGTAACGATAAAACTTGAGAACACAATCGAATAACCTCTCTTCAAATATGTTTGAAAGACATTTCTCTCTGATTTTTTTTGTTCTGAAATCACCACTCATCACATACATTTTAAAGACATTTTCTATCTTATATTTTTGTTCTAAAATAACCACTGTTCAAGTATGTTTTAAAGATGTTTCACATCTGATATTTTTAGTCTCCTTAACTATCTGTGTGTCTGTACCATCAATTAAAATACAAAAGAAAATTGAACGAGAGAAAAAAGAGACTTTATCACACGTCATCATCTTGGCTTTTGCTATATCAATCACACTCAAAATAGTGATGCTGTCGGTTATTTTCCTGATGAAAAAGTACGGAATAAAAGAAATGGAAAAGCAATGTCATTACACCGGCATGTTGCTATTCTCTTCAATTTCATGAATGACGAATCACAGTGTTCTTTGTGAGCTAAAAGCAGAAATACAACTAAGAGCCAGAGTAATGAAACTTCTTTACATAAAACGCAGCCACTAGGTTAATGGGTGTAAGTATTTTTGTTTCGGTTTATCTGAAAATCAATTTTCGTTCTGATGTAACAGAAATATTTAGAAATAATCAATGTACGATGTGATATGTTCAGAAAGTGGCAAGTTACATAATTTCAAAAACCTGCCCATTTCATGCAGATAAAGCTAATGTGTGATTTAAATCTTAAGGATATTTTTGAAAACTATAAAATACATACATTTAAACAAGTTTCATGTTTAACAGTTAAAAGGGCAATAAAATGTTCTTAAGAATCTTCAGTGGGTGAGTTTTTACCACGAATTTGAGGTTTTAAAACAATATTTAACCAAAATATCTTTTGTTCTTACTAAAGTAAGAGAATTGAGAAAATATGTAACAAGTGCATTTAGAATACAACGTGACAGGCGAAACATTATCACGGTTTTCAATTTTTTTTTAAAGAATGCCATGACGATTCGTTTGAATGAATAACCTCAACATGATCTTTATGACTATCGTAGTCAAAGATTTAATTTTTCCTAGACTAATGATTGTATCACCCAGACATTTATAATGAAATATGATAAGAGCAAAATCAAGATGGTTCATATTCCAACTAATAATCATTGAATTGATACTTTTTATTCCATATTTTAAAGTACAAACAATAATATTCAGGTGTCTCCGTTTCAGATGAAAAATGTTTAATCAAGCTATTAATAACTTTATTCAAGTAAGTACTTTTAGTGTTTGTTATGTAAAAACCATTTATAAACAAAGGAAAATTCCGGTATCAGCTCAATAACGTCATTGTCAATGCATATAGTCAATTCCGGCAATAGAATTCCCCCTTGATATTCATCATTGCAGAAGAGGTGTAAACCTATTGATATATTTAATTCAATTCATTAGTCAGACAGGAACTGATAACGACCGTGCTAATCTGTCTGGCTAGGAAGTAATCGATGACACTGTATAATTTAAGCAGTGTGGCAAATGCATTCAGGTGGTAATGGGAAAATAACCAAGTTAAATAGTTTTGAAACTTTTGAATGCTTAGCTTAAATCTTCAGGGGATATGAAAGCATCCTTGTGGAAAAGGTTCCGAACATAATTGCTTTTAAAGAGCATTCAAAGTTTGAATGAAAGGGACATAAATTGTCGTTACTTAAATGAAGGTTTCACATTTCATCGTGTCAATTCTTTTATTCTACAATCTTCTTTCTTTTTTTGCCTGTTTCCATTTAAGAGCTTCTGTGACTAAACAACTTTAAGTCGATATTCCTGACAATATCTACATGTGATATTCTAAACCAACATATATATCTTCTTTTGATCTATAATATAAAGGCATATAACCATTTATT
The DNA here is from genome assembly GCA_916613615.1 of Steromphala cineraria. Taxonomy (NCBI): domain Eukaryota; kingdom Metazoa; phylum Mollusca; class Gastropoda; order Trochida; family Trochidae; genus Steromphala; species Steromphala cineraria. The sequence continues at coordinate 64,653,606 of OU744728.1, read as the reverse complement.
GCAAATGAGTTTAACTATTCTAAATATCAACAATACTTTCAAAACGATGCCTTTCTGATAGCAGGAATACAGAATTTGATGACAGGCCTTTTTCACATAACAATTTAATCATCCTATGCGTTTATCAATAATGTTTAGCAATCGTACCTATATATGGAATATATGGACAACAACTTCTTGTGTCGCTCCCAAGCACAGGTTTATTCACTGCTTGAAAACCACACAAGAACCTGTGTCGAAACGTTGCATACCATGAATAAAGAAGTTGTCATCCACATATTCCTCTGCATTATTGTCATTCCAACTTCTAAAATACATGGCAAAGAAGTTATCGTCCCTATTGTTTTTGATATACAACTTGTTAAAAAAGTAATTTTAAGCAATTGCGAAACTATTCATGTTGACAACAAATGTATCACAATTCATGTTAACAACAAATGTATCACAATTCATGTTGACAACAAATGTATCACAATTCATGTTGACAACAAATGTATCACAATTCATGTTGACAACAAATGTATCACTATTCATGTTGACAACAAATGTATCACTATTCATGTTGACAACAAATGTATCACTATTCATGTTGACAACAAATGTATCACTATTCATGTTGACAACAAATGTATCACAATTCATGTTGACAACAAATGTATCACAATTCATGTTGACAACAAATGTATCACAATTCATGTTGACAACAAATGTATCACAATTCATGTTGACAACAAATGTATCACAATTCATGTTGACAACAAATGTATCACAATTCATGTTGACAACAAATGTATCACAATTCATGTTGACAACAAATGTATCACAATTCATGTTGACAACAAATGTATCACAATTCATGTTGACAACAAATGTATCACAATTCATGTTGACAACAAATGTATCACTTTTCATGTTAACAACAAATGTATCACAATTCATGTTGACAACAAATGTATCACAATTCATGTTGATAACAAATGTATCACTATTCATGTTGATAACAAATGTATCACTATTCATGTTGACAACAAATGTATCACAATTCATGTTGACAAAAATTTATCACAATTCATATCTGACCAAAGAAACTGTCCTATCTTTAATAGAAAGAAGTTATGATTTTTGGATGGGAATTATAAATACTGTATTTGTATACCTCTTTGTAATAAGTCTAAATTTGTGATCCTTGTCTGCATGAATGACTAGAACTAGTATCATTTATGTAAGTTTGAACATTTGGAAAAGAATAAAGATACCCTCTTCTTATTATAGCCATCCTTAGTGAACGTTATGAAGCGAAAATAATCATTGTCAAAACAATTTCAATTAAATTTGTATTTTCTATTTTTAGAGAATCAAAGAAAGATTATAATATTAAGTAACTTCTCGTTGTTTATGAAACGTACAAACACATATAACATAACACTTTTAAAGTTTTGGAGGAGTCAATTATAATAAAATACTATTCAATAACCTGATTTATGATGGAGTCGACTAGCCAATGGCTTTCCTGAAATTAGAAGTTTAAATACACTTTTGTTATCATAATATAATATGTTACCTCCCTCAAGGGTTTTGCTCTTAAACCTTAGACAATAAACATTGTTTTTTACTTAAAACAAAATGCTTTTCATGTATACAAATATCATTCATATGATTGAATGACCCTCTGGGAATGCACCTTAGAAGAAATCAAGTATTCATACCTGTATCAAAGAAAATGTTCAGTGTACCACGATGGAACCAAGTCTTTATTCCAAGCCTAGCAGATTACAATTTTAGTTTTAACTTTTAATTCGAAACGCTTCAGTTGTTAAACCTATTTCCTTATTCAAATGTATTATCATCATATATACACGATAGACAAAAGTATATCGACTCACTTATTGGATATCACTGATCATTAATAGATACTTTAGCTATAACATATATCAAGTTGTTACAGATGAAGTTAGCTTTTAATAAAGGATGGCTGGAACATTAAAGATTATGCAAAAAAAAGTCATTAAACACAATTTTACATAAAAAAAATTCTGTGGTCTATTTGATTTAAATCTCATATATCCAGTTTCAATAGATCATGACCATGATTATTTTTAGTTTTTAGCCTTCATATCTTGGCTACAGAAACAAGAGACCTTGTCCTTGTTCAATGCATCTTGTGAGATGCCTGCTACGAGCAAGCTGATGCCTCTCCAGGGCTATGAAGAAGTTATTGGAAAGTGTCATATCAATGTATCAACCCCTGGGAATTGAGGAATACACGAGTTTTTAAAATCCCTTACTGCATATCATACATGACAAATAGATACCTTAACTGAAAAAGGATGACGTGAACTGTATAGTTAATGCAGAAAATAAAGTGTCATTTAACACAAATTGATGTAAAATACTGTTCTATGATCCATATACAGTTGAACAGGGATATAGCGAACAATCGGATATAATGAACCAAATTTCAAGTCCCGTCAAAAGCCGTATGCATGGTGGACAAACGTGAGTAGCGAAAAGCTGATATAGCGAATTAAATTCTTTGGTCCCTTGGAGTTCGTTATATCTATGTTCTACTGTACTGATTTAAATTCAAATATCATATTTCTTATCAAATCGCATTATGGGAATGGATATCTACCATGATTATTTTTAAAGTTTTAAGCTTTCATATCTTGCATTCTGAAACAAGGGAAGATAATCCAGCTTTTGTTCAGCTACTGTAGAGAAAGCACAAGGCACCAAAAGCAGCACTACAATGGTTCTCATATCCTTTATATATCCTTTAATAGATCAAATATGTTTCTGTTAGATTGTCCTATCTTGCAACATATTCACATATTGGACACAATGCATAGTCTAGACAAGAACAAGTAATTTTACTTCTAGTAAGTTCCTTTATATTATAAAGAAAGCTTCGAATGAGCTTGTTGTGCCTTCAAAAATTACATACCCTTTGTTTCTTCATATTTCAACAATAGCATTACATTTATTAGTTAATTGTTGAGCATTGTGTATCGTGCGTTTTCAGCATTGGAAGGAACCATCAAAGTAAATTGTTTCGGTCATCGTCTTGGTTTTTATGTCATTTGAAAAAAAAATCTTTAATGGAAATCTATATGATTTAGTTTATGAAATAACATAAACATATATATCAGTATTTTCATCAGGGTGTTTTGAAATCGTTATCATTGGAATATAAGACATGCTATATTCTGCTCATTTGTTTCAGTTTAAGAAACAAAATCGTCACATGCATGTTATTTATTTTTTAATTCAAAGCATGCAGTTGACTCCATAATATTAACCACAATGCAGATAGTCATTTCTCCATGCAATTAATCATTTCAACATTTGTGTTTAGTTTGGAGGACAAAGAGAAATATATATCTGTCAGATAAAGGTAAAAAGTTATGTATGCGAAATCTTCTCAATTATTCAAATCAACTGCCTAATTCTGAATAATGTATTTGAAATTGTACAAGGTAACCCTATATTATTCACTTATGAAATGAAATAGGTAACATAAACACTTCTATCAGTATTTTCATTACTCAGGTTGGTTTTGACACCGTAATCATGAAAGACATGTACATGTACATGTAATCTGTTGATAATATTGTTAATATTCTGTCCCAGTGTGTAAGTTTCTAGGGAAATTGTAACAGTTCTTTAATACTTCATTCACCATGAAAAGTTTGACATCATCTAAAAAGTATCAACCACAACGCAAAAAGTAATTTCTTTCAATATAAAATCTCTTGAGATTCATCATTGAGACATTTGTGTCAATAACTTTAACTACAATTTTAACTAAAATGTTCTGAAATTTCCTGAAGGTGTTATTAGAAAGAAGCAAAATATAATTTTCTTGAAAAAGTAATATTCCCTGGTGTATATTAGCAATTGATTAAATGTTGCTGAGGAAAACAAGTGAAATAAGTGATGAATAACGTTGTCAACTGTAACAATGTAATATGAATTTAAACGTTATCAATCAAATATCAAAAACCATCCTTAGGACATATAATTGTAAAAGCAGGTGATTCAAAAGTACATTTTTCTTTTAAATCGCAAACGTGAAATCTTGAAATTAGATCTGAGTATCTTAAACTTCATCGTTATTTGTCCTAAACACTATAAATACGGATATTGTACTTTACACCTTGTTGCCAGTCTTCCACGATGGCACTACGATGATAATGTACAAAATCAACCATACCTTAGCATTACTCCCGGAGCAACTTTCTAATGAGTAGGTTTAGCTTTGCACGACTTCCAGATAAGTTGTAAATTGATCCTTGATTAAATTTACTTGATGAGGAAATACTGTGCATTTAATACTCACAGAATTATGATTAAAAACGTGAGTAAAAATTCTGAATAGAGACTTTTAAGCCTAAACGAATAAGCCAAACAAAGACACTTAAAACGTCATTAAATGGATGGCTTTCTAAGTAGTTATTATTCTTTATATCAGCTATAATTAAATATCTATACCAACAGGAGAAGAACATTAAGCCTCGCCCTACTTTACGAGACAACCATACATGGTTAACATGACACCAACAATATCCGGCAGTTTTAACTGTAGTTAATATTTTTACTGCGTATAAACATGAAAAAACAAGATAAAGTCTTGTAGATATTTGATTGTTGGTAAAATAACAGTTCTGTAAAGTAAACATTTACAGCATATGAACCAGTTTTTACAAACTGAAAACTGAAAAGTTTTCCCCTCAAACACGTCAGACTACAAAGGACATATGACAGGTTGAAATAGTAGTTATATATAAATAAATATTCATGTCAAATAATAAAGTCAAATGAAAGATTTCAGTCACATATACGATAAGGATAAACTGAAACCAGATACTAGGACCCAATATCGGTAAATCCTGCCATCGACACGTATTTCAATTGAAACACACTTTTAACAAGCATGGTTATCAATTAATGCATTTTTGAATGCAAAGGGTAAAGTTACACAAAGATGGATGATATCGAAACATAATATCACATAACACTCTATTCTTATGTTTCTTGGGTGACATTTACAGTTTGTGGATATCGTACAACGCTTTTGATGTTTAGACAACTTACGATTTTCCACATTCATGTTTCTCAAACAGGGAGTAAAGACAGATGACGTCACTAAATCAAGAATCATTAATAAAAAAATATGATATTTTCCTTGTTTGCAAGTAAAGGAACTCTTATTGCTTTTCTATTTTGTATTGCTTGTAGCTATGTCAACTAGAAATGACACCTCAAATAAGTGTAACATTGAATTTTTAAGTAGGCTGTTTTGTAAACCGATAACAGTTCAAAGTATGAAAGTGCTAATGGCATTTTAATGAAACCAAATTCAGGACTTAATAACATTCCTGTCAAAGTATTGATATCGATAATCAGCTAAGTAAGAGAGCTTATGAGATATTGTTGTTAAGACGCCCACGTAATGACAGCGACGTTTCTGGTGTAACATTTCATTCAGGTGTAACATTTGATGTGCGTGTGTCGAACCGAGTCATTGAGAAAGGACTATAAGGAAAGACTTTGGAGGGGACAGTAGCACGATTTAGGGGGGGGGGGGGGGGGGGGGTATAAGATGATGTCAGGAAAATGGTTCCATTTGAAAAACAATGTATTTAAACTTAAAGAAGCAGTAATGTAATATAATGTAAAGTTCAACCCTACGCTTTCTTTTCTTTTTCAAACTGAATTAAAGGTGTTCACACAAAAATGGTCGTCAATGGACTTTATGTAAATCTTTATATTTGTTCTCTGGCTATGGATGATTGATTTGTGTAATGGGATTTTTGACACTATCAACATAACCCATTGATCATTAGCGTATTATTATCAGTGAAAATTTGAAAATATTAAATTTTTAAAAAGTGCTACTACCCCTTTAAGCTGCATTAGTTTAAATACATTTAATTATTTGGGCAGAATGCCCATCAGTTTTTTACTCAGTTTTAAGATTTTTTCAATAATATAAGTTGTTTGCTTCTCACGAGGGTAATACGGTCTGATGTACCATCTTCGTAGAAATGTTGCCTGAGCCGCAAGGCGAGGGCTGACATTTCTACAAAGATGGTACATCAGACCGTATAACCCGAGGGAGAAGCATGCAACGTGTTTATCTTACCGTCATGACAGAAGAAAATATATCCATTTTAGTTTGACTGCCGTTAACGGATGAGCCATCACCGCATGAACGGCCTTGACCCTAAATGTAAACAAAATGGCGTCGTCCAACCCGACTGCAATGTTATGAATCGTGTTACGTAAAACTATTACCCTAAACATGCTTAAAAGTTATTTGATTTTAATCCTTTAGCATGTGCAATCAATGCAATGCAGAATTTGGTTCCAAACAAAACATAGAATGATTAGAAAACAAATCTATAATTAATAATCACGAAAACAGCTGATCGAACGTATGTAAACTCTGGACACCACGTGCGTCATTTGGTAACGTCATGTTAATGCTAAGCGACACCTTTTCTCGGAGAGGAGCTGTTGCTATGGCAGCGGGGTACATGAAATTTGTACACCGTGAGAGTTGAGACTCGCGGTGTACATGAGATGAAACGAGTCGAGCGTCAGCCAATCAAAACCGAGTATTTTACTGTAAGGTAAGATAATGCATACTATTTCTCTATCTAGAATGTGAAAGAGGAGACATCTCTATGTACGCTCAAGACGCACGTAGGTTAAAAAAAGAAAATTTATAAAGTTGTTTAAATCTGTAAAATGTTAATGCTCCTTTTATTGTCATGTTTATTACTGTACATCTCCAGACTCTTGACTCATACTTCAGCTCTTAAACTTAGTTTAGGCTGAATATAAAAACTAAATGTTTCACTTTTCTTTATAATATGTTTGCATTATCCGCGCCATTAGTGCTCATTCAAATCATACTTGTAATCAAACAAGAAAAGCCTTTAAAAAGGCATGCTTGGTGCCACATAGGCAGATGAAGGAGATCGTGATTAGTCGACCAATTTGGGTGATTAGTGAAATATACAACACTGAATAACAGCACTAATATTAGCACGAGTATTAATCCATCAATAAAAGTTAATTTCACAAAATTAATTTCTATCAACACGAGTTAATGAAAGTTATGAATATTTTTACATTTATCAACGGTTGTTGGTATATTTCATATCAAAAGACACGAGGGTAATATTCTACTTATCATCCAAATTCACTCTTTTTGACATCTCAGAGAAAAAAAGTACATCTCTGAAAACAACAATACTAGATTTTCAAGACAGTGATGTCATTGTAAAGTGACGTCACTATGTTTATGATGTTATGGTATTGTAGTTACTTGATGACGTAAAAGCACTGTGTTGCCATGAAGCGTTGACAATGACAGGAAATTGTGCAAAACGTACTGCCAAAACGTAATCTCCTAGTCATGATGGTTAATCGTTAACAGTAGTATTACAGATAATTAAAAAAATACTTTCCGATGATCTGACGGGATTTTAACCCAGGTCCGTTATCCGCTGAGCTAAGCCGGCCTTATAGTAAACGTATGGAACCAACGATATATGTCATATTCTAAATATAGCACGCGTCATTTTCAGTAGCTCTGATTATAAATACATGTTTTCAACGTAAACATCGTTAAATATGACTTGTAACGTGGTCGTAAATGCTCTACCTTTTGGTAAACATTAGTCTTATTTCGATGTCACCATCGTACGTACAGAAACATTATTTTTAATTCGCCAGGGGAGCCTAAAGTGACATTAAATCGCGTGGGTTATAAAATAAGTGGATTCTGCGATTATTGAATGCGAAATAATGCTCTTATCTGGAACAAATGCAGACTCTTGTTCATATGAAGATGTTTTTGATTGAGTCTGTTAACATTTATCAGCGTCTTAAATAGAAAATATTATTTCTCTTTTAATATGACATTTAAGCGAAATCATATTCCACAGTTTAATGTACCAGCTATTTTGTATTACCCACATGGTGACGTAATGCATTTTTTGCTACAGCTCTTTTCATTTGTCATTTGATTTGGATACAACACATGTGATTGGCGCGGCTTCCCTTTGAAAATATCAACAGTAATATAGAGAGAATTCAGAAAAGTTTTAGAAAAATCCAAACATAATTTGGGCACCAAGCAGTAAAATCACACGAATGTAAAACCAACTATATACCATTATAACAAGGGAGAGCATTATTGAAAACTGTTATTATTATCTTTAAAGTTCGTACTTTAAACCATTTACATTGGTATAGAATGCTAAATAATGTACTTATAAACGTTTTCAACACTTCGTATCTTACTTTCTGGTAACAAAAATAAAAAGTATTCCTCCCACATCACTATTTTTTCCAATTTAATGTAAAAATAAAGTCCAACCGCCCTCACCACTTTTAAACGACATTTGCCCGAGAAGCATTTAATTATTTGCATGCAGCCTTCTTAGAAATGTGGCTATAGTTCAAGCTATTTACATTTGTCTACCTTTTTTGAGTGACCAAGTAGGACTTATTGACCCGGCTGGATTACTAAAAAGATATGTTCTATCAAAGTATTTAGTTTAAACTAATTTCAACGTTAAAATGTAATTGAATGATTGGATTTGAGGGGAAAAAACATGAGTAATTTCATAATGAATTAATCATATATCGAGATCCGAGATCGCTTGGCACTTATTATTCAATAAATTTAATTGAGAATGAAAGCAAGAAGTATGTAACGATCAAAATTTAATCATCATTAATGAAAGAAAAATAGTTAATCAGATTGTGTTACAAATATGTATATTTGTTAATGCATAGTCCAAAAGCCTAGATTTGGATTCATTGATTAACCGAATTACATGTAACAAAAAAAGGGATATCATGTTTTAATCTCGACTTTGGGCTGTAAAGATATTTTACAGGCTCATTGGGGCTTTACAATGATGAATTTGACTAAAGATCGTTAAATAATGAATCAATTGTTTACGTCTTAAATATCGGTTAACACGAAAATGTCTTAAGACCTTATATAGTTCTTTCATATTTCCAATATTTGTCTATTGTGATCAAATTTTGAATAACTGTACTGCATAAAATTCACAAGAGTGTCTTCTCAAAAATTTACACCTCGACGCACTTAAAACTATTTGTAGTGCTGTAAAGGGCACAAATCATCAAAAATTATATGACGAGACTGACTTCATTACACTGTCGACGATACGATATTTCCATAAAATGTGCCTGTATTACAAAATGAATTGACATTTTACGCCTGATTACCTGTCTGAGCCTATCCGACCCATCATATGCCGCCAATCACTCTATGAATTGAAAAAACTCTAATGCCATTCAGGTCCCCAGTTGTTTTACGGATATATACAAAGAATCATTGTTGCCGACTGCTATTGAAGAATGGAAAAACCTTATGAAACTCTAAAGTCATGTATGCAATGTTCAAAAGAAGATTGTTTAATAACAGATGTATAGTACATGAAATATTTCCAAATAACGAATTGAGAAACGAGCAAATTTTACATTGCCGTATTCGGCTTGCACCCAACTTCGATAGATTTATTACCAACAACTCGCGCTTATCGTGTGTATTCGTTTATGAAGATGCTCATTACTACCTTTTACCTGTCTAAATCACATGAATATATGTCATGAGAGTTTCTTTTCCGATAATGGTTACAACTTGAATACTGTTTTATTTGGTAATAAGTCCCTGTCAATCATATCAATACAAGAATAATAACACCTGTTTACATATTCATATTGTTAAGCAGACGCTTTACCTAAAATTAGATTATACAATTATGTGTTTGTTTTCTACTATTTATGTATTAATGTATCCTAATGATGTAAACATCCTGTAGTAAAATGTATGTTTTGGGGAGAGACATTTATAGAGAGGAAACCCTGTTTGTCTAATTTTTTTAAAAAGAATTGAGTACCATAGGATTTCTAACTTCCAAAACATTTTGTTTGCATTTTCTGAAATATGAATACCTCTTTTTTCAAGGTTGTGAACAGTACCCATTGTTACATAATAACTATTCAAGGGCCATCTCCTACAGCTGATTATATTCTCACCACGAGATAAAAGTATTCTTAATATGATTTATACTTTCATAGTTGTGGGTTTTTTTTTCAATAGTTCCATGATGGCGTCAAAGTCATAACTACCGATGGCATCCATTTGTAGCAATCAAGTTAAAACTAGCTGTAATGTATACGATCCCTTAGTCCTCACGTTACATCTAGCTACTAACCCACCTGGTCCGTGTAACGCATGCGCGGAAATCAGCCAATGAAAAAAGAACTGGCTGATCTCTTTCACAGTGTACATCTTTAATTCTATACTAAAATATAATTGCTACAGAAAAGATACATTACATGAGTGTATATTTCATATGATACTCTTACACATTATGACCGAGCAAATGCCTGGGGCAGGCTTGTGGAAGCTTTGTCTGTATAAGGAAGAATAAATCTCTAAACGATCCCAAGACATTCACACACATGAAAACTTTACGTTAGAACAGATCAGGTGTACATAACGTGCATAATATTTGAAGCTTGATGATGACTTTTGTCGAGTATGAGATACTCAGACCCACTGATGGTACAACTGAATGTCCACACAAGAGGATAAACAAAATTAATTAGTCTGGAAAGCCACACGATAAGTCAAGTGTATTGGGCAATTTCTTTCAAAGATCACGATACATGCACTATTCTTGAAACAGAGATATAGTAATCAACATTCAATATTAAGCATCATCCTGCTACATTAGCGTATATGTCTCCGCGTTATGCTCCAATCTATCCCCTGATATCCTTCCAGCAGAAAGTCCCATATCGCTGACAACTGTTATTTATAGCCTGTCTATTTTCAGTTAAACTATTTCGAACTCCGTACAATGTTATCTAGCGATGCCTCTTATGAAAGTCTCACAGAACACTGCTGGCGAGTTTAGAAGGAGAAAATGGGAAATGAGAAATATTATCTAATAGTACTCCCGTTGGCCTATTTGAATCGCACTATGAGCACGCGGAACGAGACCCTGGTACCAGTTTGCCGCTATTGCTGAAAGGCCATCATTTGATTGGCTTGCTATATATAGTGAATTTTATACGGGAATTTTTGCGTGATAGGATAGGTTGGATCATAACGCGGAGACATACGCTATTGTGTGTGTAATGTCTACAAGCCATCTGTTTCAGTATCTGTCTTTTTAACCTGTTTCAATATCTCATTCTTTCGATATACATTCGGTGATCGGGCATATTTTCAACGAACTTAATTCGGGCAGGTCAGATTACCCGATTCATGAAGGTGATTTGTGAAATATTTGTTTTCTTTTAATTGTTTTCTCAAAACTTCAAAATATCATAGGTTTCATTTATATTAAAAGAGAAAGGACTACGTTACGGGTACTGCGGTACGGGATGGAATTTAGCTTTTGAATTTTGTGAATATGATCGGTAGAAAAATCTTTCGTCGAAATTTTGATATCTCATTTTCATTTTCTATCAACAATAACATACTTATTTTGACGCCCAAAGCAAATTATCCCTTGTAAAAAGGGTCATAGCACTTATTTGGGAACGCGCTTTCTCAAAGTACCGTAATAACTTTCGATTGGTATCAACTTTGGCAGCAACGAATACCTAATTCGGAGAAAAGAAAAGAAAATCTAGTCGTGCGATACAAAGACGGTTTTCAAGTGTATATTTAGAAACCGAAAGTTGTGAGATGACCACATTTGATTCGCCTTCATGTCGGCTGCCGTTTTGAACATGTTTGTGAATTATCTCCTATTCAATGAATTTTGGTCCGAGTAGCTCTTAGTTGGTCGCAAAATTTTGCAAAAAATACAAGGAAAACAGTAAAATTACTTTTTTAAATATTGAACTCTGAAAATGGGTCTTTAAGACTATGGTTCGGACACGTGCTTTAAAGGGATTTGTGAGTTTACAAATGCCATAAAATGCTGAGGAAACTAAGGATTTAATTTGAAAACATTGAGTTTAGCTTCTACAATGTTTTTGCGTTAGTTCTTACAAATGTCATTGTCACGTCATCAAATTCTAGCAACGCTTGCAGGTTTTTCCGAGAATCGGAAAGGGTGAACTGTATTATAAAAATAGTGATCGATGTTTGCGAAATACGTATACTGCTAAAGTAGTACATAGATTACTAAATGCATGTTTGGTGATACTAGGAACCATTTTGATGAATATGTTAAACCTCCGACGTATATGACAACATTGAATGGACTGTCCGAAGTTTGGTCAAAACTGTCTGAACTTCGGACGAGCTGATATACACAACTATAATAGATATTCTTAGTTAATCTACAATAAACTTTGCGAATGTAAACCGTAATTAAATAAAAAAAAACTTTTTTGTTAAAAGCACAGATTGTTTAAATTATTTTTAAAAGAAAATGATTTACAATAGAATGTTGAAAATATCATGATCGGAACGCCATCCAACCCTCAGTTACCCTGCTGTCTGTGGCGCATCAGTATGAATTAAACATATATTCACAATCAAAGGATAAGGTACAAGTTATCCAACTTAGTTAAACCCTCTCCTATGTTCAGTGCCGAATGTTGAAAATCAATATATGTACAATAATATATACAAAGAGAAAAGAAGTCGCAATACAAACATAGAAGTGAAGAGAGGTAACATTTGCTTTCAGTTATCAAATTGTTTTGACTCGGAGATATACTTTATGAACTTCTTTAAAAATATTTATGTTGTCATTGTACGTTGTTAGATCTGCGCCAAATAATATTAAATCTAAATTAACCAGTATTCTGTTAAAAAATATTCTTAAGATATTTCGAACCATTACATGCCTTAAATCTGAATACAGAATACATTCCATTAAATAATGTTTGTAATTTTCATAAGATAACCAACATTTACACATTAGAGTATCTTCTAGGCCAATTTGGAATAAATCGCTCTTTAATTTGCTGTTGGAGTATCTCAATTGGGTATGAATAACGTTTAATCCACGTTTACCAAAAGAAAAATAAGGCGGTGCTTTGGACTTCTTTGGGCATATATGAGACTGGAAAGTCATCAGGATAATATAAGTAACATTATAGTATGATACCGTAAGGCCCACGGCATGGTATATCTCCTTATACGACAATCTATGATTACCACAATAAAACAGCCTTCGCACGCATCTGCCTATAAACAAGGACGTTGCCAACAGACACGTGTGTCGTAACATTTAAGAAAGAGAGAGAAATAACTATACAACCTAATACGGCATCTCCCAATCATATGACGAGTTGAGATGAAAACTAGCGTGTAACACCTGCTGTAATGGATCGCCCACACAAAATTGTTTGTCATAGCAGACACGTGTGTGGTCACGTGTTGTGAGCGTACTGCTGGGACTATCGTCATGATGAAACCTTGTCAGAATTGCGACTACAACACCAAATATGTCACATTGACCCTTAACATATCCTTATTAGTTACAGACTGTACGTGATAGATAACATTCACACCTGGCACGGGCAGTGGGCATAGTGAACGCAATAGACACTAATGTTCTATAATAATATAACATTCCTTTCTATTATTTCTCTTAAGGGCACGGTTTCATCTTCAAGCCGAGATGCCGGTCAAAGCTATTACCCAAATAGTTAAAAGCATGTGGAAAATATGAAATATGATTTTGCGGTATGTTGAAATTGTTTTGTAATGTTGCTTTCTAAGATGTTAATACTGTCGTTGATAAATTTTCTGACTCAAAGTCTTATAAGACATGCCAGTGTACCGAGAGTGCACGAATACCGCCTGTCCGATGCATGTGGTAAAAGCTGTTACTATACATCACATGTCATTTATAAAGTGAGGTGGTTATGTCAGCCGCAAGACAACTGATAAGGGTAAATGCATCAATATTGTCTTGTTTACTGAGCCCATAACCTTCACAGTGTTTATACAGCTTGAAATAATCACTTAAACGTATGTACTGTATAAGGCACGTAAATAGATATTATTACCCGAGGAAGTGTCATATGACTTTTACGAAACGAGTGTGAATATTTGTAATACCCCAGCGACAGCGAGGGTTATACACAAATTTACACAAGTTTCGTAAAAGTCATATGACACTTCCGAGGGTAATAATTTCTTTAAAACCAATTCTATTCCATTTTCATCTCTAAGAGATATCCAAGAAACGGACCGCTTCCTTTCAGGCTACAGTGACGTCACAAACAACGGTTTCATGATGTCACAGGCGAAAAACACGGGAACTTGAGCTACAACAATCGTTGCTAGGCAAAAGTGATATTTGCACTAGTGCTCACATTGAAAATATGTCGCTACTTATTTTCAACCATATGGGTAATAAATGACAATATCTTTGCCAGCCGCAACCCAACCTAAGAAATGAAAAGTTGTAAATCTGTATTAGGTACGTCATATTGGAATTTTAGCGAGTACTAGAATATTAGCTATTGAAACTGAAAACGTAGCGTCATAATTTCATTATGGTAGTGATAGTAATACGAAACATCGTTCTTGATGTCTTTAAAAGTCTTTGAATGGTTTATATTATTTTGATACTGCCTTATATGGCTTTACACAAGTGAATGGGAAGATATGAATCTAGACACGTGCGCTCGCACGTGTGTGCTCGTGTCTAGTGTTAATAAGTAAACTAAAATTTATCATAAAACAAATAAAACATTATATTAAAAGACGATTCATATCATTATACTAAAGGCAATCCATATCTGATTAACTTCACTAATCACACGAAGATTCCCGTATTTCGTTATCTGCAACGTCATTAATCAGATATTCACGACTTCATTGAAGCAGGCCGTTTCAATGGAAGCTCAATATGCAATCCCAAACATGGGTGTCACAGAGAATCACTAATAAGAAGTCATCAGTAGTTAAATTGTCATACTTATAGAGAAAGGCATAATTATACAATCTTTGGTAATGCATCTTTAGAAGATTGAGTGTTCTAAGAATCGCCATCAATTCTTATATCAGTTCCTACTTTTTTCAAAATTCAATATTGGTTCATGTACTCAAAAGATCTTTTTAAACATTCATGATCCATGAATTTAACTAGGTGTTGTTATGGCTAGTCTCTTGGCACATGAGCGTTTTGGGGGCGATCGCAAATAGACTCTAGACCGTTTTTGAACGAGACCAATTTAACTTTAGTGCTTTTGACGTTTCCGCTTGGAAGAAGCGAGTTTAAATTTACATGTGAAATCGATTAAATTAAAACTGATTAAATAAATGTCCCAGGGCATCAGACATTCTTTCCAATAATGCCCGCGGGTCATGTTTTATCCTACATTTAGCACCGACTTAATTATCCAAACTATTTCACCTTAGTACATTGTACTATGGTTGAAATAATGAACCCCCGAGTGGATATCATTTTCAAGAAGTCAAGGTCATTATTTCATACAGACAGTTTTTTCCTTTTATATTTGAGGGGTTAATCAAATAAAAAAAAAAGTTTGTAAAAAGGTAAACGCCTAACATTACTTCGAATTCACTATTGTTTGCATATTCACGTATTTCACGTGCTGATTGTGTCTCGATTCATCAGTAGTAACGGTGTTGAGGGAGATCTAATGAAAACCGACATTCCACATCTTGTACCAAAAAAAAAAGAAGATTTTTTTTTTTAACAATGTCAACAAGGTCACAGAAAATCTATTCGATACAAATATTGTTTCAGGATGTATTTTAAATAAAGTCGATATTCAGTCAATGAAATTTATTAGTCTGTTACAATCAAATCTACGCGTGGCTGAGAGGATGTTGTGAATTTCACCTCGAGATGCACGAAATTCATGAATTTTAGGTTGCAAACGATCGATGCAGCACAATATCGAAAGCACTTGGTTTCAAGAAGGTAGAAAATATTATATCTGTGTCAAGATATTCTCAGGACGTATTTAAGGTAGGTTGCATCGTAAAGGATATTCAATCATTACCTCTCTCAAATGACGGTCCTTACAATTTTGTGAATTTGATTGTACAATTATTTTTACATTTCTTTAGTGACAATTAACTAAATTATAAACTTGAATAAAAAAAATAACGTTTGTTGCGTTTACTTTGAGCAATCCTTTCGAGATATGTTTGGATACCGTCCAGGGAAAATCATCTCCTCAGCCAATGAAAAAAGAACTGGCTGACCCTTTGAATCGGACAATCTAGTTATTACAAGCTGTTAGAATCGGTCAATCTAGTTAAAACTAGCTGTAATGTTTATTTCCAATATGTTATACATTAAATCATTGATACTTATGCTCATAATGTGTAAAATGCAATATAAATCCTAACGACGCCCGATTCAAAGAGATCAGCCAGTTCTTTGTCCATTGGTTGATTTCCGCGCAGGCGCCAAACTGACCGGGTGGGTTAGTAGCTAGATGTAACGTAAGGACTTGGGGGACGATAACATTACAGCTAGTTTTAACTAGATTGTCTTTTGCCGAAAATGAAAAAAGTGCTTAAAATAAAGATTGCGGCAAAACCACGTGACATACGATTTACTTTTTCATTACTTGTTCTTGCGCATCTTTTAAAAAGGTTTTAGGTCTCTAAGTGCATTTTGGAAAAAAAACGTCAATGTTAAATTTTCGATTTTGGATTCAAACTTTACTCTCAATGAACTAACCGATTTTGCCCAAAAGCTTATTGTCACGTTTACAGGGCTACCTGCATGTGAAATTTGGTTAAATTTGACCAAGCGGTTTTGGCCGAAATGCGACTCTAAAAAATTCTGGGAATAATAATTAAACAAGAGTCATCAGAAGATGACATATCCCACCGGTTCCACATGATCGTAAGATGTAAACCTTTGAAAGACAAGTAATTGTCACAAAGGTGACCATGTCCCCCGCCGCAATCAAGAATATTCCATTTAATTATTATTCTTATGAGAATGTCATTGGTTTTCAGCATCTTTGACATGAAAGGTCACCAAAATTGATTGGCGTTTGCATATTCCGAAATAAAGATTAGTACAGATTGGTGCATGCATATTCTCCAAAAGATTGGTAGCAATTTGAAGATACTTAATGCAATGGTTCACGAGATATCGCGCCAACGGTCAAAATGACGTCATGGTCACCCAAATCGATTGGTGTTTGCGTATTATCCAGATGAAAACTGGTACCAAGTTTGAAGACTCACGGTTGAAGGTTTCATGAGATATGGCGCTAAGAACATTTTCAAAACTGGTCAAAGTCTCGCCGTGACCTTGAAAATGAGGTCACCGAAAACTTCAGGTCTGTATTCCCCAAATGAATAACAGTACGAAGTTTGAAGATTCTAGGTTGAGCGGTTCATTAGATATGGCGCTAACAACATTTTCTAAACTGGTCAAAGTCTCGCCGTGACCTTGAAAAGGAGGTCAAGGTCACCGAAAACTTTTCAGGTCTGCGTATTCCCCAGGGCTGCGTTCGTTTTGCACAGAGTGTGTCGCACGAGAGATGAAATTCCTAATCGAACGACCTTAGAGTCACTCTCGTGTGCACTCTAGAGTCACTCAATGTCCCTCCTGCTAAATCGGGGAGGGAGGTCGTGAGAGTAACGGAAGTGCGTCAATTGACACAGTGTTTATAACATACCACAGGCATACTTATTTAAATATAAGTCTGTTTTAACACATTAGCAACCTGCCAATGTGAGGTTTAGATTTATCTGTGATTTTGGAGACCATGACAGTGTTGTTAAAATTTACTGATAAAATGTTTATGAAAAATTCAATTTTTCGGCCATATTGTTTAAAGCCAGGCAACCAAGTGCGACACTCAGTAGAGCATACACTTCGTTCGCTCTTAGTGGCATCCGAGCATGCGCAAGATTACACTCGAGTGGGACAAAACGAACACAGCCCAGATGAAGACTGGTACCAAGTTTGAAGACTTAAGGTCGAAGGGGTCATGAGATATCGCTTTAACATTTTCAAAACTGGTCAAAGTCTCGCCGTGACCTTGAAAATGAGGTCAAGGTCACCGAAAACTTCAGGTCTGTATTCCCCAAATGAATAACAGTACGAAGTTTGAAGATTCTAGGTTGAGCGGTTCATTAGATATGGCGCTAACAACATTTTCTAAACTGGTCAAAGTCTCGCCGTGACCTTGAAAAGGAGGTCACGGTCACCGAAAACATTTCAGGTCTGCGTATTCCCCAGATGAAGACTGGTACCAAGTTTGAAGATTCTAGGTTGAGCAGTTCATTAGATATCACTGTCGTGTACCCGATAAGGAGGGGACTTTTCAAAATGGTGGACGTGACAGGTCAACAGAGGTAGGTGTCTGCTTTCAGTGCTCCCTTCTCCTAATCGACGAGGTTTAGATGGTCACCTTTAACTGTGGTAATCAGGAATAGAATTTCGAGTACATTCCTTACGAGTTTTGGTTAACAAACTGCAAGAAATTTGCGTATTTTAGATGTCAAGTTGATGTTTATCTCACTTTCATTTTCGAAGCGGAGAGGAGACTTTAAAATGCCTTTTTCATGCCCTTAACGACCTTGAATATCATACATAGTGTCGCGCATATCAGTGTTTGGTTATAATAAAGATTTCTGTGCAACTTGAACTGATTTGGTTTAGAAACTACGAAGTTATTGACAAAATAACAAATCAACATGGCAGCGGAGTGGACTCGCCGAATAAGCGGCGGAGGGGACCCAGGAGGTCGGATAGGGAGAGGACATCTTTGGATATGGAGGGGACACATTTGGATATGGAGTGGACATCACTTTCAAATTGTACTGTAGTTGAGACAATACCCATGGTAATACATAAACTCCTAGTTTCATAAGAACTATCATCAACCTTTTCATCTACAAATGATTGAAATAGAGGTTTCTCTTTTCTTTTGCAGAACTTACCTGGAGAACGTTTCCGTTGCTGCCGTTGTCACACATAATAGATCACTGCATTCGTTACCACCCATTACAAACATTGAAATTGGAAATATAATGTTTAGAGCCGTCAAGTGAAAAATGGACACTTAACAAAAAAGACTATCAAATAGTTCCTTATGATATATTAGGCATCGACGAGATTTTCAATGTTGATTATAAGTCACTTGTTTGTGCATCACCAAGTCCGAAGATGCATTAATGGAATCTGTGCTCAATCTCTCATTAGACCGGGAATGCCCTTTTGCTAAAACAATTGAAATGTTCAACGTCGCCATCAGCATAAGGGCTTTCTGCGGCTTATGAGAGCTTGAGAACAGATTCCTTTATTGCATCTATATAATATGTGTTTCGGCTGTTTTGCATTGATTTGACAACGGCAGCAACGGAAACGTTCTCAAGGTAAGTTCTGCAAAAGAAAAGAGAAACCTCTATTTCAACCATTGGTTTATGAAAAGGTTGATGATAATGCTAATGAAACTAGATTACGTCTTCTGTGGGGTTCTTTTGGCTAACTTTACAAAGCAGTTTGTTTATTACCATGGGTATTGTCTCAACTACAGTACAATTTGAAAGTGATGTCCACTCCATATCCAAATGTGTCCCCTCCATATCCAAAAATGTCCTCTCCCTATCCGACCTCCTGGGTCCCCTCCGCCGCTTATTCGGCGAGTCCACTCCGCTGCCATGTTGATTTGTTATTTTGTCAATAACTTCGTAGTTTCTGAACCAAATCAGTTCAAGTTGCACAGAAATCTTTATTATAACCAAACACTGATATGCGCGACAATATGTATGATATTCAGGGTCGTTAAGGGCATGAAAAAAGGCATTTAAAAGTCTCCTCTCCGCTTCGAAAATGAAAGTGAGATAAACATCAACTTGACTATCTAAAATACGCAAATTTCTTGCAGTTTGTTAACCAAAAGTCGTAAGGAATGTTTTCGAAATTCTATTCCTCATTACCACAGTTAAAGGTGACCATCTAAACCTCGTCGATTAGGAGAAGGGAGCACTGAAAGCAGACACCTACCTCTGTTGACCTGTCACGTCCACCATTTTGAAAAGTCCCCTCCTTATCGGGTACACGACAGTGGATATCGCGCTAACAAGAAGCGGGACGGACGTCGGGACGGACATACGGACGTACGGACGTACGTAGCTTCGCGGCGGCGGGGGACAATAATTGTAAATTTTTCAAGCAAGGTTCATAATAGTATAAGCTAATATATATGAAACGAAACCTTTCATGAACAGAGTCCAAATAAGAGCCGTTTCCATGGAAATAATAAAAAATAAAATTTTACGAAATGTGAAAATATCAAAAGGCACCACTTCAGTAGGTGGGCAATACACATGTAAAGTTTCAGAAAGATATGTGGACCGGTTTGAGTTCTGATCCGAAAACGAAATGATTACGGACGGACGGACAGACGGACGGACATGGTGATGACTATATCCCACGGTATTACATACCGGTGGGATAAAAACACGCCAATAACAATGATTCAGGCCCAAAGAGCTGAATCCGTAACCATTTTTCTCAGATTATAAAATATATGTAGCCCTGTCTCAGATGACTAGACCGGTTGCAAACTAGTCTCTCGGGGTCTTTTGCATTTACCAGGAATGTAACTTTCTAATAAATGTACTAGAAATTATGTTTATCAAATGAAATACCCTTGATTTCATTTTTTTATTGTCAACAAAAAGTTCTAATCTCTTATATTTCTGGAATTAATATTTTTTTAAATAATCATACAGCGACCGAGTCGCGCTAGTAACGACATACGCAACCGTCTACACGAAACAGGAAGTATGAATGATTTAGCGGTTTTAGTATTGTTTTGCATCTGTGAAGGTCATCGGTCGTTTCAAAGGTTGACAAATATTATAAGATAGACATTCCTTTGTCGTTTGCATGCATCCTTTTATGAAATGAGCATTGCGAAGACCAACAAATACTAAAAACTAGTTGGTTGCGTTCCCCGGAAGTAAGGTGTCTCGCAAAATCTCGTTACCTACTTACAGGCCCTGGTGCTGGATTAGTCATTTTTTTAATAAAAAGGGCTAACCGAGGCTTTTGCGTTCTTAGCATGATGGTATCGTAGGAGTTATTCAGACATGCTGATGGGCGGATTCCACTCTAGGTAGCTGTTTTGAAAGCCTCGCAGGAGCAGCAAATTGAAATCTTAATCGAATCAAGGGAAATAATGTTATTTTCCAAGACTTGTACCCTGGACAATAATATGCCTCCGTAGTTTAACGGTATCCAGGACAAACTTTCCAACAACAAAAAACAACAATCTCCAGTCAGCAGATTTTACTTTTCCAATCATTATATTAACCCTAACCGAATATGAGGACAGTAAAATCCGCTGAATAAACATCATGTCACGTGATACTGTAGCGTCGAAACCGTGTAAATGTTGGGGTAAGAGCCAGTCAAGTGTATTCCCCGTCGTCGTCGCTTCTCCGTCAGACATGAGCTACCCTCGCAGGTGCTTGCACATGTGGTGAAGTTGCACTCGAAGCGGACCATTTCGTCGTGTGTGAGCGAGAAGGCCTTGAAGTAGGGGCTCGTGCTGACCAGACCGGAAGTAGTGAAGCCTTCAGTCTTTGTGAAGATCATCCCGTCACCGCAGCCGGCTCGGATCAGGGAATAGCGAGTGCTTGTTGAGGTACCTGCAACAATAAGTAATTGAGCAAATCTACCTTACTGAACATAAGCGCACCATCTCAGTGTTAACATTACATACTTCTTGGTCAAACGTATATTTCTTCATGACATATTCATAGAGGGAGAACCATTGCGTGGCTGCAGGTGGTCCCACACAGAAATGTTACACAGAGAGTTGCTTGCAACCACAGAATTAATATTTCGGAGAACCATCTTGGAAAACAATTTCCTCTTTATCAATACCAAAAGACGTTTTACCACGACGAATATCAGTTGAATGCAGCATTATCACCGTAGTGATTTGTGCTCAATTGTAATCGGAAATGCATATGGCACGTTAAAAATACATATCCCACAAAGTCAGACCCCGTTGCTTTTGGGACATGCTAACGAATTTTTTACCCTTGTTTTGAGCATGAATTGGGGCTTTTTCAGGAGACTGTCGGTCTAGTTTTTTTGAATATCGTAAATGCTTCGTTAAGATATCGAAACCCAATTCAACAAAAGTTATATGCATACAAAATCCAGGCAGAAATAAATTTGACCCTTAACTTATTTTGCTATCAGGTCTTTCTTTCAAAAGTAAAACATCCTACGGGGTTATTCTCGGAAGTAAAACAACTTAAGGTTACTCCTAGAAAAAAAGCAGCCTACAAAACACCAGACAGACTCTTACATAGAGATTATTAACCGAGTGTGTTTCCGTGTCATTAATATCATATAATAGGAATAAAATTTGTATTATGCGAGCCTTTGGCGAGCATAATACATATATTTTTATTCCTATTATATGATATACCCAAAGCGATCTATGCCTAAGTTATTCACGAAAATAGAAGCACTTTTTTTTTTCAATATTGTTAGCTGCATATAGTTATATTTTTTAAACCAACGATGAAAACACCTTGAAATGCTTGGAAAACCAAGCTATGATTTCTAAAATACGAATGCGTGATAAGTTTACCCTGACGAATTTTGTACGATATTTTATTCGATAGAAACACAAAACCTGAAAACTCCCGACGACGTTATCAATGGTTAGTGACCGTTTTAGGACTCGCATGACATGCATGGAGTTTTGAGAAAATAGTTCGTGTTTTGACCCAATTTGCATCTTTATCAGATTTTGAGGCAATCGGATACCAAGTTTATCAGATAGCTTTATTGCATCGATAACACCCTCCATTATATGATAACAAGGTATATGATCAATTACGACTTCCAGCTAGAGTTTCGTATCATTCCAGGAACGAATGACCTTGAGCAACTACGGGGAGGAAGAATATTTTAATTGATGTACAATTTCTTCACTCTGTGTAGCTGGTGTTTTGACAGTATAATGTAGTTGTCTGGCACTTGCTTGGTTCTTACAAAATTTCATTGATATTCACTCATATTTCGTTTTGCCTACACTTTAAACTTGACATTTTATTTACATTTTGGTTACGTGTTTTAAACGAGCGCATTTAAGAACTGGGATTGGATGCATCACCCTGAAAGAGACAGCCAAAATTCCATTGACACCCATCACAATGATGGAGACAGCAACAATCATGATAGAGACAGACAAAACCCTTAAAACCCATCTTCATGATAGAGACAGGCACGCTTATTTGTCGGTCTCATGATCTCATATGTTTTTCTCACGAAGTATCTCGTCATGTTTTATCAATTATCCTGCATTTGAATAAAAACGAGATTTCAATTTAATAAATATACTGAAACGCAATATATTTTTATATTTTATTTCGTGGAGAGACTAGTATACGAGATACAAGCAAAAGTAAAGGTTAACATACCAACAGCATCGCAACCGACGACCCTTAGTCCTTGTTCCCCTCCATTGCCGTCACTCTCTGCCTTCAACTGAACCATACGACCATGAGGCATGAAGGTGACCAGGTCGCCGAGCACGTCCACCACAGACAGATCTATGGTAGACGAGGTGTCTGGACCCACAAACTTCTGCACGGCCTTGGGAGCGATAAAGTACTCCTTCAGAGATTGTGTAGGAGAGTCGTCTTTACCCTTTTTGTCAAATGTGCAGGTAATCTGTTGGAGTAAAAGGTAATGCTAGGAAACTGCAAGAGGAGCATGACAACCTACAGTGAAGCAATGGTAATGGAAGTAACCTGCGGGGGATCAAAGGGTAATTACAGTAACCAGATGGGCCAGCAGAGGTTGTGACATCCTACAGAAGAAGCAATGGTAAAGTAGCAACCTGCGGGGGATCAAAGGGTAATTACAGTAACCAGATGGGCCAGCAGAGGTATGACAACCTACAGAAGAAGCAATGGTAAAGTAGCAACCTGCGGGGGATCAAAGGGTAGTTACAGTAACCAGATGGGCCAGCAGAGGTTGTGACATCCTACAGAAGAAGCAATGGTAAAGTAGCAACCTGCGGGGGATCAAAGGGTAATTACAGTAACCAGATGGGCCAGCAGAGGTATGACAACCTACAGAAGAAGCAATGGTAAAGTAGCAACCTGCGGGGGATCAAAGGGTAGTTACAGTAACCAGATGGGCCAGCAGAGGTATGACATCCTACAGAAGAAGCAATGGTAAAGTAGCAACCTGCGGGGGATCAAAGGGTAATTACAGTAACCAGATGGGCCAGCAGAGGTTGTGACATCCTACAGAAGAAGCAATGGTAAAGTAGTAACCTGCGGGGGATCAAAGGGTAATTACAGTAACCAGATGGGGCAGCAGAGGTATGACAACCTACAGTGAAGCTATGGTAAAGTAGCAACCTGCGGGGGATCAAAGGGTAATTACAGTAACCAGATGGGCCAGCAGAGGTTGTGACATCCTACAGAAGAAGCAATGGTAAAGTAGTAACCTGCGGGGGATCAAAGGGTAATTACAGTAACCAGATGGGCCAGCAGAGGTATGACAACCTACAGTGAAGCAATGGTAAAGTAGCAACCTGCGGGGGATCAAAGGGTAATTACAGTAACCAGATGGGGCAGCAGAGGTATGACAACCTACAGTTAAGCAATGGTAAAGTAGCAACCTGCGGGGGATCAAAGGGTAATTACAGTAACCAGATGGGCCAGCAGAGGTTGTGACATCCTACAGAAGAAGCAATGGTAAAGTAGCAATCTGCGGGGGATCAAAGGGTAATTACAGTAACCAGATGGGGCAGCAGAGGTTGTGACATCCTACAGTGAAGCAATGGTAAAGTAGCAACCTGCGGGGGATCAAAGGGTAGTTACAGTAACCAGATTGGCCAGCAGAGGTATGACATCCTACAGAAGAAGCAATGGTAAAGTAGCAACCTGCGGGGGATCAAAGGGTAATTACAGTAACCAGATGGGGCAGCAGAGGTTGTGACATCCTACAGTGAAGCAATGGTAAAGTAGCAACCTGCGGGGGATCAAAGGGTAGTTACAGTAACCAGATTGGCCAGCAGAGGTATGACATCCTACAGAAGAAGCAATGGTAAAGTAGCAACCTGCGGGGGATCAAAGGGTAATTACAGTAACCAGAGGGGCCAGCAGAGGTTGTGACATCCTACAGAAGAAGCAATGGTAAAGTAGCAACCTGCGGGGGATCAAAGGGTAATTACAGTAACCAGATGGGCCAGCAGAGGTATGACAACCTACAGTGAAGCAATGGTAAAGTAGCAACCTGCGGGGGGATCAAAGGGTAATTACAGTAACCAGATGGGCCAGCAGAGGTTGTGACATCCTACAGAAGAAGCAATGGTAAAGTAGCAACCTGCGGGGGATCAAAGGGTAATTACAGTAACCAGATGGGCCAGCAGAGGTTGTGACATCCTACAGAAGAAGCAATGGTAAAGTAGCAACCTGCGGGGGATCAAAGGGTAATTACAGTAACCAGATGGGCCAGCAGAGGTTGTGACATCCTACAGAAGAAGCAATGGTAAAGTAGCAACCTGCGGGGGATCAAAGGGTAATTACAGTAACCAGATGGGGCAGCAGAGGTTGTGACAACCTACAGTGAAGCAATGGTAAAGTAGCAACCTGCGGGGGATCAAAGGGTAATTACAGTAACCAGATGGGGCAGCAGAGGTTGTGACATCCTACAGAAGAAGCAATGGTAAAGTAGCAACCTGCGGGGGATCAAAGGGTAATTACAGTAACCAGATGGGCCAGCAGAGGTTGTGACATCCTACAGAAGAAGCAATGGTAAAGTAGCAACCTGCGGGGGATCAAAGGGTAATTACAGTAACCAGATGGGGCAGCAGAGGTTGTGACATCCTACAGTGAAGCAATGGTAAAGTAGCAACCTGCGGGGGATCAAAGGGTAGTTACAGTAACCAGATTGGCCAGCAGAGGTATGACATCCTACAGAAGAAGCAATGGTAAAGTAGCAACCTGCGGGGGATCAAAGGGTAGTTACAGTAACCAGATGGGCCAGCAGAGGTATGACATCCTACAGAAGAAGCAATGGTAAAGTAGCAACCTGCGGGGGATCAAAGGGTAGTTACAGTAACCAGATGGGCCAGCAGAGGTATGACATCCTACAGAAGAAGCAATGGTAAAGTAGCAACCTGCGGGGGATCAAAGGGTAGTTACAGTAACCAGATGGGCCAGCAGAGGTTGTGACATCCTACAGAAGAAGCAATGGTAAAGTAGCAACCTGCGGGGGATCAAAGGGTAATTACAGTAACCAGAGGGGCCAGCAGAGGTTGTGACATCCTACAGAAGAAGCAATGGTAAAGTAGCAACCTGCGGGGGATCAAAGGGTAATTACAGTAACCAGATGGGGCAGCAGAGGTTGTGACATCCTACAGAAGAAGCAATGGTAAAGTAGCAACCTGCGGGGGATCAAAGGGTAATTACAGTAACCAGATGGGCCAGCAGAGGTTGTGACATCCTACAGAAGAAGCAATGGTAAAGTAGCAACCTGCGGGGGATCAAAGGGTAATTACAGTAACCAGATGGGCCAGCAGAGGTTGTGACATCCTACAGAAGAAGCAATGGTAAAGTAGCAACCTGCGGGGGATCAAAGGGTAATTACAGTAACCAGAGGGGCCAGCAGAGGTTGTGACATCCTACAGAAGAAGCAATGGTAAAGTAGCAACCTGCGGGGGATCAAAGGGTAATTACAGTAACCAGATGGGCCAGCAGAGGTTGTGACATCCTACAGAAGAAGCAATGGTAAAGTAGCAACCTGCGGGGGATCAAAGGGTAATTACAGTAACCAGATGGGGCAGCAGAGGTTGTGACATCCTACAGTGAAGCAATGGTAAAGTAGCAACCTGCGGGGGATCAAAGGGTAGTTACAGTAACCAGATTGGCCAGCAGAGGTATGACATCCTACAGAAGAAGCAATGGTAAAGTAGCAACCTGCGGGGGATCAAAGGGTAGTTACAGTAACCAGATGGGCCAGCAGAGGTATGACATCCTACAGAAGAAGCAATGGTAAAGTAGCAACCTGCGGGGGATCAAAGGGTAGTTACAGTAACCAGATGGGCCAGCAGAGGTTGTGACATCCTACAGAAGAAGCAATGGTAAAGTAGCAACCTGCGGGGGATCAAAGGGTAATTACAGTAACCAGAGGGGCCAGCAGAGGTTGTGACATCCTACAGAAGAAGCAATGGTAAAGTAGCAACCTGCGGGGGATCAAAGGGTAATTACAGTAACCAGATGGGGCAGCAGAGGTTGTGACATCCTACAGAAGAAGCAATGGTAAAGTAGCAACCTGCGGGGGATCAAAGGGTAATTACAGTAACCAGATGGGCCAGCAGAGGTTGTGACATCCTACAGAAGAAGCAATGGTAAAGTAGCAACCTGCGGGGGATCAAAGGGTAATTACAGTAACCAGATGGGCCAGCAGAGGTTGTGACATCCTACAGAAGAAGCAATGGTAAAGTAGCAACCTGCGGGGGATCAAAGGGTAATTACAGTAACCAGAGGGGCCAGCAGAGGTTGTGACATCCTACAGAAGAAGCAATGGTAAAGTAGCAACCTGCGGGGGATCAAAGGGTAATTACAGTAACCAGATGGGCCAGCAGAGGTTGTGACATCCTACAGAAGAAGCAATGGTAAAGTAGCAACCTGCGGGGGATCAAAGGGTAATTACAGTAACCAGATGGGCCAGCAGAGGTTGTGACATCCTACAGTGAAGCAATGGTAAAGTAGCAACCTGCGGGGGATCAAAGGGTAATTACAGTAACCAGATGGGGCAGCAGAGGTATGACAACCTACAGTGAAGCAAAGGTAATAAGCAGCTGACATGATCGAGCTATATCCTCCGCAAATTGCACAAAAAGTATAGATTTTACTTATCTTATTCAAATCACTGTTTTGATGTAGAAGATTCCATTTTATCATATTGCAGATATATATGTCGCATAAAAACAACATATTTTTTCAGGATATGAAGGAAATTGTTCAAATCAAAACACCAATACCAATAGAAACATTATGTTTACTGTTTGGCATAAATCGAGTAGCCTGACAAAATTAAAATCAAACCAATAAATGTATGTATTATGTATTTAGGGTCTCCATGATCAATTTGATCATATGTAAACCATAGGAGAACATATGATCAAACAAGATGTGTTAAACACTGAAGCCCACGGATATCAGAACATTGTTAATGTATATTTTTGTGTCAATATTATTGACACCTCAATATCTACCTGAGACAGTTCTGAAATATCAAAAGTATATCTTCATCCATTCACAAGTTATAGAATAGGTTAAAGTTTTATGAAAATGCTTGCAGCGCCACGGTCAAGGTCACGAGGTCGAAAGTTATCTCATCTGAATGGTCTTATGATAGATGCACGTGTGAAATATCTAAGGTCTATATCCATCCTATCACAAGTTATGGCAAACGTTAAACTTTTCGAGAAATACTTGCTGTGCCTAGGTCAAGGTCACGAGGTCAAAAATTATGACTTCATCTGAAAGGTATGTTAGATGCACATGTGAATTTATCAAAGGTCCACCACCAAGCAATCAAAACTTATGAGCAAGGTTAAAGGGGGACTGAAATGGCCAATGGTCACTTTCGGTATTCATTAAAAGAGCTTGCAATTTGAATTAGAGTCAACTTTGAATTTTCGAAATCGGACGGTAACCTGCCAAAATACGGCTTTTAAAATACGCTGCCTAATTAGTCCCGGCGAACAGAATATGTGGCCACTGAAGCGTGTCCCCAGCGTGTCTACCTTCTATGACGTAGAAAAAGGGACGTAGTTTCACCTAATGATCATTTTTTAATGTGTAATGACACCTTTTTAATCGTTTAATTTTTTATATTCCGATAGCTTTGATATCCGACGGCTCAATAACGATTTATTTAAGCCAATTATTGTATAAACGTGTGTTGTATATGTCAAAACCCTATCAAATGACGCAAGAAGGCGACTGCCTTGTTAAATTGGCGCCGTTGTGGCTAGACATGTCTGTTTAAGTGATAATCTGATAGCCGCCGTTTGCTGAATCTTACATAACATACATTACATTATTTCCGACGGTGACAAATAACAAATCGTTTATATTTTCAGTGAACAAACCGAATATTTTCTACAATCGAATACCTACATAATGTTAAATTTTGGTGAGTTTATTGCAATATAAAGATATATTTTAAAGAGGCCATTAGACGGTGGATTATTTTACCATGATGGTTTGAAAGGAAAGGAAAAGTGTGAACGGTTACACGTATTAGATTTTTTCTATTATGAAAAGATAGACGCCGCAGTGGATAATCTATAGGAAGTTATGATCAATCTCCGTAGTTTTACAAAATATATCAATAATAAAACAATTAAGCATTATTTACCAGTGGTTGATCTATTCAAGATGAAACAATGTTATATTTGGGATCAAACTGTTTTGCATATGACATTCCGCATATTGGTACAGTCACATCCATCAAAGCGAGTCCGACAACAAAAGTAGTACAGAGTATTTCTTAGATAGTACCGTACTTGCTTCCTGCCTTTTTTATAAATCAGAATTTAACACATAAATCGTTTTGGTTTGAAGAAGACATTATGGTCGATACGCAAATGGCGACAGGCTTCAAAAGCGTTCGCCTGTTAATTTCGGCGGCATTCTAAAAACCCGGTATAAAATGCTGATTAAAAGTCTAATTTATGTGTATATTGTCTCAATTATATGTTCATTGCATTCCCATAGATAATGGTACTGGAGATAATGATCTATCATTCTTAGATAAAATACATTGCATAACCTCTTTTTAAGTTTTTTTTGTGACAGACAGAGGGCAAAACAATCTCCGATTCGGTGGCATAAAAATGACACTAATATTCTCACAAATTCACCACTTTTTATCAAGTTTAAACGTGTTGAAACGAACATATCCAATCTAATAATGCATCAAAATAGTTAATAAAAACCTAAATTATAATGTTTCATTTTTATACACACACGTTTGAATTTGAAAATGTTTTCTAACAGTCACCCCGTTCATCAAAAAAAAGTCAATGGCTCTGTAGCTCATCAGGCTTCATATTCAATTATGCTGTAGAGTGTGGCCAATTTGTAGGGGCCATCGGGCCACCAATCCTAGAATTACGTATATCGGCGATAAGTTTCAGTTTTCTAGGCCTCATACTTCTGGAGAAGATGATGAAAATAAGTTTTCAGGGCGTGGCCCTTGTGGCCCTTATTAGGGGTGACAGGGCCACCAAAGTTACAATTTGTAATCCTCCCTAATCAAGGAGTCTGTACGCAAAGTTTCAGCTTTCAAGGCCTAATGCTTCTGGAGAAGAAGTCGAAAATACACAAAGTTTACGGACGGACTGACGGACGCCGGACACCATGCCTTGCCATAAGCCCATAAGCTAAAAATGCTAAATTTCACAAAAAATATGTTAAACATTCATACCCTAATGTCAATGTTAATCTCTATACCAAGTTTGATCAACCTTTGAGACATAGTTAAGAAGTTTTTGATAAGATAAGTCTAATACCAGTTTTCAACAGCTATCCTCCTTTTTAGCCAATTTACATAAAATTTTACAAACAATTTCAAAATTCTTAATCATGAGACACGTTCATGTCAGTCTCAATATCACAAAATGACCACTTTTTTGGTGGTTTTTTAACAGTCGTTATTTTCCACCAAAATATTTAGCTTAAAAATTGTGTTTTAAATACATAGTTATCTATGACACTATGATTATGTATGTCGATGTAAAATTTGATCAAAATGTTTTTAGTTAAGACGCTGTGAGCCGGACATGAATTTTAACAGTTTTCTAACAGAGTCCTCATTTTTTACCCAAAAAGGCAAAATTAATAAATATATTTTCAAAATTGTTCATATGATTATTTATCTCCATATCAATTTTGATCAAAATGTGATGATTACTTTAGAAGTTGTGAGCCGGACAGGACTTGTAGCAGTTCTCTAACAAAGCCCTCATTCTTGCCAAAAAAAGGCAAAATTTAACAAAATGTATCTTCAAAATTGTTCTTCATGAGACCTTCATGAGATTATGTTTCTCAGTATCAAATTTGTTCAAAATGTGATGAGTAGTTAATTTGTGAGCCGGACGGAACAGATTTCTTACAAATTTACCACTTTATCTAATTTTCGAAGTTCTAAGTTCACCTAATTTATCTAATGTTACCTAACCTGGAATTCTCGAGCATAGTCGTGAATCTTTCCATTTTCCTCCCCAAGTGACGCCTTGACAAGGATGACATACACCTCGGAGTCGGCTCTCTTGTTGAACACGCACTCGCTCGTGTCGTCACCTTCATATTTCACAGGCAGGCGGTAGTTGACGTGGTCGCTGTTCGTGTTTGTGAAGTTAACCATATAGCCTGAGCGACAAACTGCAGAAAACGCAGCTGTCATATCCGTTATTCCGCTTACAACAGCTTCGTCCGATGAACTTGAGCCGCATTTGTGGGATATATCTAATATGTACTCCGTTACTTTCCTGGGCTTGGAAGTGGTGGTGGTGGAAGTGGTGGTGGTGAACGTGGTGGTTGTGGGAGTGGTGGTGGTGGGAGTTGTGGTTGTTGGAGTGGTGGTTGTTGGCGTTGTGGTTGTTGGCGTTGTGGTTGTTGGCGTTGTGGTTGTTGGCGTTGTGGTTGTTGGCGTAGTGGTTGTTGGCGTAGTGGTAGTGGTTGTGGGAGTTGGGATAATGGTTGTTGGGGTAGTGGTTGTTGGCGTTGTGGTTGTTGGCGTTGTGGTTGTTGGCGTTGTGGTTGTTTGTGTGGTTGTTGGGGTAGTGGTTGTTGGGGTAGTGGTTGTTGGGGTAGTGGTTGTTGGGGTTGTGGTTGTTGGGGTAGTGGTTGTTGGCGTAGTGGTTGTTGGCGTAGTGGTTATTGGCGTAGTGGTTGTTGGGGTAGTGGTTGTTGGGGTAGTGGTTGTTGGGGTTGTGGTTGTTGGGGTAGTGGTTGTTGGCGTAGTGGTTGTTGGCGTAGTGGTTATTGGCGTAGTGGTTGTGGGAGTTGTGGTTGTGGGAGTTGTGGTTGTGGGAGTTGTGGTTGTAGGAGTTGTGGTTGTAGGCGTTGTGGTTGTTTGGGTAGTGGTTGTTGGGGTAGTGGTTGTTGGGGTAGTGGTTGTTGGGGTAGTGGTTGTGGGAGTTGGGGTAGTGGTTGTGGGAGTGGTTGTGGGAGTTGGGGTAGTGGTTGTGGGCGTTGTGGTTGTGGGAGTTGTGGTTGTGGGAGTTGTGGTTGTTGGCGTTGTGGTTGTTGGGATAATGGTTGTTGGGGTAGTGGGAGTTGGTATAGTTGTGGTAGTGGGAGTTGGGGTAGTTGTGGGAGTTGTGATAATGGTTGTTGGGGTAGTGATTGTTGAGGTAGTGATTGTTGGCGTTGTTGTTGTTGGCGTAGGCGTTGTTGTTGTTGGCGTTGTTGTTGTTGGCGTTGTTGTTGTTGGCGTTGTGGTTGTTGGCGTTGTGGTTGTTGGCGTTGTGGTTGTTGGCGTTGTGGTTGTTGGCGTAGTGGTTGTTGGCGTAGTGGTTGTTGGCGTAGTGGTTGTTGGCGTAATGGTTGTGGGAGTTGGGGTAGTGGTTGTGGGAGTTGGGGTAGTGGTTATTGGGGTAGTGGTTGTTGGAGTAGTGGTTGTTGGGATAGTGGTTGTTGGCGTAGTGGTTGTTGGCGTAGTGGTTGTTGGCGTAGTGGTTGTTGGTGTAGTGGTTGTTGGCGTAGTGGTTGTTGGCGTTGTGGTTGTTGGCGTTGTGGTTGTTGGCGTTGTGGTTGTTGGCGTTGTGGTTGTTGGCGTTGTGGTTGTTGGCGTAGTGGTTGTTGGCGTAGTGGTTGTTGGCGTAGTGGTTGTTGGGGTAGTGGTTGTGGGAGTTGGGGTAGTGGTTGTTGGGGTAGTGGTTGTGGGAGTGGTTGTGGGCGTTGTGGTTGTGGGCGTTGTGGTTATTGGCATAGTGGTTGTTGGCGTAGTGGTTGTTGGCGTAGTGGTTGTTGGCGTAGTGGTTGTTGGCGTAGTGGTTGTTGGCGTAGTGGTTGTTGGCGTAGTGGTTGTTGGGGTAGTGGTTGTGGGAGTTGGGGTAGTGGTTGTGGGAGTTGGGGTAGTGGTTGTGGGAGTTGGGGTAGTGGTTGTGGGAGTTGGGGTAGTGGTTGTTGGCGTTGTGGTTGTAGGAGTTGTGGTTGTGGGAGTTGTGGTTGTTGGCATAGTGGTTGTGGGAGTTGTGGTTGTGGGAGTTGTCGTTGTGGGAGTTGTCGTTGTGGGAGTTGTCGTTGTGGGAGTTGTCGTTGTGGGAGTTGTCGTTGTGGGAGTTGTCGTTGTGGGAGTTGTCGTTGTGGGAGTTGTCGTTGTGGGAGTTGTCGTTGTGGGAGTTGGGGAAGTGGTTGTGGTAGTTGGGGAAGTGGTTGTGGGAGTTGGGGTAGTGGTTGTGGGAGTGGTTGTGGGAGTTGGGGTAGTGGTTGTTGGCGTTGTGTTTGTTGGCGTTGTGGTTGTTGGCGTTGTGGTTGTTGGCATTGTGGTTGTTGGCGTTGTGGTTGTTGGCGTTGTGGTTGTTGGCGTTGTGGTTGTTGGCGTTGTGGTCGTTGGTGTTGTGGTTGTTGGCGTAGTGGTTGTTGGCGTAGTGGTTGTTGGCGTAGTTGTTGTGGGAGTTGTGGTTGTGGGAGTTGGGCTAGTGGTTGTGGGAGTTGCGGTAGTGGTTGTGGGAGTTGGGGTAGTGGTTGTGGGAGTGGTTGTGGGAGTTGGGGTAGTGGTTGTGGGAGTGGTTGTAGGAGTTGTGGTTGTGGGAGTTGTGGTTGTTGGCGTAGTGGTTGTTGGCGTAGTGGTTGTTGGCATAGTGGTTGTTGGGGTAGTGGTTGTTGGTGTAGTGGTTGTTGGAGTTGGGGTAGTGGTTGTGGGAGTGGTTGTAGGAGTTGGGGTAGTGGTTGTGGGAACTGTGGTTGTGGGAGTTGTGGTGATGGGAATTGTGGTTGTTGGCGTAGTGGTTGTTGGCGTTGTGGTTGTTGGTGTTGTGGTTGTTGGCGTTGTGGTTGTTGGCGTAGTGGTTGTTGGGGTAGTGGTTGTGGGAGTTGGGGTTGTGGCAGTGGGAGATAGGGTACTTGTGGGAGTTGGGATAATGGTTGTTGGCGTAGTGGTTGTTGGCGTAGTGGTTGTTGGGGTAGTGGTTGTTGGGGTAGTGGTTGTTGGGGAAGTGGTTGTGGGAGTTGGGGTAGTGGTTGTGGGAGTTGGGGTAGTGGTTGTGGGAGTTGGGGTAGTGGTTGTGGGAGTTGGGGTAGTGGTGTTGGGAATTGTGGTTGTTGGCGTTGTGGTTGTTGGCGTTGTGGTTGTGGGAGTGGTCGTGGGAGTGGTTGTGGGAGTGGTTGTGGGAGTGGTTGTAGGAGTTGGGGTAGTGGTTGTGGGAATTGTGGTTGTGGGAGTTGTGGTGATGGGAATTGTGGTTGTTGGCGTTGTGGTTGTTGGCGTAGTGGTTGTTGGCGTAGTGGTTGTTGGCGTTGTGGTTGTTGGCGTAGTGGTTGTTTGGGTAGTGGTTGTTGGGGTAGTGGTTGTGGGAGTTGGGGTTGTGGTAGTGGGAGATAGGGTACTTGTGGGAGTTGGGATAATGGTTGTTGGGGTAGTGGTTGTTGGGGTAGTGGTTATTAGCGTAGTGGTTGTTGGCGTAGTGGTTGTTGGCGTTGTGGTTGTTGGCGTTGTGGTTGTTGGCGTTGTGGTTGTTGGCGTTGTAGTTGTTACCGTAGTTGTTGTTGGCGTAGTTGTTGTGGGAGTTGTGGTTGTGGGAGTTGGGGTAGGAGTTGGGGTAGTGGTTGTGGGAATTGTGGTTGTTGGAGTTGTGGTGATGGGAATTGTGGTTGTTGGCGTAGTGGTTGTTGGCGTAGTGGTTGTTGGCGTTGTGGTTGTTGGCGTTGTGGTTGTTGGCGTAGTGGTTGTTGGCGTAGTGGTTGTTGGGGTAGTGGTTGTGGGAGTTGGGGTAGTGGTTGTGGGAGTTGGGGAAGTGGTTGTGGGAGTTGGGGTAGTGGTTGTGGGAATTGTGGTTGTTGGCGTTGTGGTTGTTGGCGTTGTGGTTGTTGGCGTTGTGGTTGTTGGCGTTGTGGTTGTTGGCGTTGTGGTTGTGGGAGTGGTTGTGGGAGTGGTTGTGGGAGTGGTTGTGGGAGTGGTTGTGGGAGTTGGGGTAGTGGTTGTGGGCGCTGTGGTTGTTGGTGTTGTGGTTGTTGGCGTTGTGGTTGTTGGCGTAGTGGTTGTTGGCGTAGTGGTTGTTGGCGTTGTGGTTGTTGGCGTTGTGGTTGTTGGGGTAGTGGTTGTTGGCGTAGTGGTTGTTGGCGTACTGGTTGTTGGGGTAGTGGTTGTTGGGGTAGTGGTTGTGGGAGTTGGGGTTGTTGGGGTAGTGGTTGTGGGAGTTGGGGTAGTGGTTGTGGGAGTGGTTGTGGGAGTTGGGTAAGTGGTTGTGGGAGTGGTTGTAGGAGTTGTTGTTGTAGGAGTTGTGGTTGTTGGCGTTGTGGTTGTTGGCATAGTGGTTGTGGGAGTTGTGGTTGTGGGAGTTGTGGGAGTTGTGGTTGTGGGAGTTGTGGTTGTGGGAGTTGTGGTTGTGGGAGTTGTGGTTGTGGGAGTTGTGGTTGTGGGAGTTGTGGTTGTGGTTGTTGGAGTTGGGGAAGTGGTTGTGGGAGTGGTTGTTGGAGTTGGGGTAGTGGTTGTGGGAGTTGTGGTTGAGGGAGTTGGCATAGTAGTTGTTGGCGTTGTGGTTGTTGGGGTAGTGGTTGTTGGGGTAGTGGTTGTGGGAGTTGGGGTAGTGGTTGTTGGGGTAGTGGTTGTGGGAGTGGTTGTGGGCGTTGTGGTTGTTGGCGTAGTGGTTGTTGGCGTAGTGGTTGTTGGCGTAGTGGTTGTTGGCGTAGTGGTTGTTGGCGTAGTGGTTGTTGGGGTAGTGGTTGTTGGGGTAGTGGTTGTTGGGGTAGTGGTTGTGGGAGTTGGGGTAGTGGTTGTGGGAGTTGGGGTAGTGGTTGTGGGAGTTGGGGTAGTGGTTGTGGGAGTGGTTGTGGGACTTGGGGTAGTGGTTGTGGGCGTAGTGGTTGTTGGCGTAGTGGTTGTTGGCGTAGTGGTTGTAGGCGTAGTTGTTGTGGGAGTGGTTGTGGGAGTTGGGGTAGTGGTTGTGGGCGTTGTGGTTGTTGGCGTAGTGGTTGTTGGCGTAGTTGTTGTGGGAGTTGTGGTTGTGGGAGTTGTGGTTGTGGGAGTTGTTGTTGTGGGAGTGGTTGTGGGACTTGGGGTTGTGGGAGTTGTGGTTGTTGGCGTAGTGGTTGTTTGGGTAGTGGTTGTTGGGGTAGTGGTTGTTGGGGTAGTGGTTGTTGGGGTAGTGGTTGTTGGCGTAGTGGTTGTTGGGGTAGTGGTTGTTGGGGTAGTGGTTGTTGGGGTTATGGTTGTGGGAGTTGGGGTAGTGGTTGTGGGAGTGGTTGTGGGAGTTGGGGTAGTGGTTGTGGGAGTGGTTGTGGGAGTTGAGGTAGTGGTTGTGGGCGTTGTGGTTGTTGGCGTTGGGGTAGTGGTTGTGGGCGTTGTGGTTGTTGGTGTTGTGGTTGTTGGCGTAGTGGTTGTTGGCGTAGTGGTTGTTGGGGTAGTGGTTGTTGGGATAGTGGTTGTTGGGGAAGTGGTTGTTGGGGTAGTGGTTGTGGGAGTTGGGGTAGTGGTTGTGGGCGTTGTGGTTGTTGGTGTTGTGGTTGTTGGCGTAGTGGTTGTTGGCGTAGTGGTTGTTGGCGTAGTGGTTGTTGGGGTAGTGGTTGTTGGGGTAGTGGTTGTTGGGGTAGTGGTTGTTGGGGTAGTGGTTGTGGGAGTTGGGGTAGTGGTTGTGGGAGTGGTTGTGGGAGTTAGGGTAGTGGTTGTGGGAGTGGTTGTAGGAGTTATGGTTGTGGGAGTTGTGGTTGTTGGCGTAGTGGTTGTTGGCGTAGTGGTTGTTGGGGTAGTGGTTGTTGGGGTAGTGGTTGTTGGGGTAGTGGTTGTTGGGGAAGTGGTTGTGGGAGTTGGGGTAGTGGTTGTGGGAGTTGGGGTAGTGGTTGTGGGAGTTGGGGTAGTGGTTGTGGGAGTGGTTGTGGGAGTTGGGGTAGTGGTTGTGGGCGTTGTGGTTGTTGGTGTTGTGGTTGTTGGCGTAGTGGTTGTTGGGGTAGTGGTTGTGGGAGTTGGGGTAGTGGTTGTTGGGGAAGTGGTTGTGGGAGTTGGGGTAGTGGTTGTGGGAGTGGTTGTGGGCGTTGTGGTTGTTGGCGTTGTGGTTGTTGGCGTAGTGGTTGTTGGCGTAGTGGTTGTGGGAGTTGGGGTAGTGGTTGTTGGGGAAGTGGTTGTGGGAGTTGGGGTAGTGGTTGTGGGAGTTGGGGTAGTGGTTGTTGGAGTTGGGGTAGTGGTTGTGGGAGTGGTTGTGGGACTTGTGGTTGTGGGACTTGGGGTAGAGGTTGTGGGCGTAGTGGTTGTTGGCGTAGTGGTTGTTGGCGTAGTGGTTGTTGGCGTAGTTGTTGTGGGCGTAGTGGTTGTGGGCGTTGTGGTTGTTGGCGTTGTGGTTGTTGGCGTAGTGGTTGTTGGCGTAGTGGTTGTTGGGGTAGTGGTTGTTGGGGAAGTGGTTGTGGGAGTTGGGGTAGTGGTTGTGGGAGTTGGGGTAGTGGTTGTTGGAGTTGGGGTAGTGGTTGTGGGAGTGGTTGTGGGACTTGTGGTTGTGGGACTTGGGGTAGTGGTTGTTGGCGTTGTGGTTGTTGGCGTAGTGGTTGTTGGCGTAGTGGTTGTTGGCGTAGTTGTTGTGGGAGTTGTGGTTGTGGGAGTTGGGCTAGTGGTTGTGGGAGTGGTTGTGGGAGTTGGGGTAGTGGTTGTGGGCGTTGTGGTTGTTGGTGTTGTGGTTGTTGGGGTAGTGGTTGTTGGGGTAGTGGTTGTTGGGGTAGTGGTTGTTGGCGCAGTGGTTGTTGGGGTAGTGGTTGTTGGGGTAGTGGTTGTGGGAGTTGGGGTAGTGGTTGTGGGAGTGGTTGTGGTAGTTAGGGTAGTGGTTGTGGGAGTGGTTGTAGGAGTTGTGGTTGTGGGAGTTGTGGTTGTTGGCGTAGTGGTTGTTGGGGTAGTGGTTGTTGGGGTAGTGGTTGTTGGGGAAGTGGTTGTTGGGGAAGTGGTTGTTGGGGTAGTGGTTGTTGGGGTAGTGGTTGTGGGAGTTGGGGTAGTGGTTGTGGGAGTTGGGGTAGTGGTTGTGGGAGTTGGGGTAGTGGTTGTGGGAGTTGGGGTAGTGGTTGTGGGAGTGGTTGTGGTTGTTGGCGTTGTGGTTGTTGGCGTAGTGGTAGTTGGGGTAGTGGTTGTGGGCGTTGTGGTTGTTGGCGTTGAGGTAGTGGTTGTGGGCGTTGTGGTTGTTGGTGTTGTGGTTGTTGGCGTAGTGGTTGTTGGCGTAGTGGTTGTTGGGGTAGTGGTTGTTGGGGTAGTGGTTGTTGGGGAAGTGGTTGTTGGGGTAGTGGTTGTTGGGGTAGTGGTTGTGGGAGTTGGGGTAGTGGTTGTGGGAGTGGTTGTGGGAGTTGGGGTAGTGGTTGTGGGAGTGGTTGTGGGAGTTAGGGTAGTGGTTGTGGGAGTGGTTGTAGGAGTTGTGGTTGTGGGAGTTGTGGTTGTTGGCGTAGTGGTTGTTGGGGTAGTGGTTGTTGGGGT
The DNA here is from genome assembly GCA_916613615.1 of Steromphala cineraria. NCBI lineage: Eukaryota > Metazoa > Mollusca > Gastropoda > Trochida > Trochidae > Steromphala > Steromphala cineraria. The sequence continues at coordinate 64,614,952 of OU744728.1, read as the reverse complement.
AGTGGTTGTTGGGGTAGTGGTTGTTGGGGTAGTGGTTGTTGGGGAAGTGGTTGTTGGAGTTGGGGTAGTGGTTGTGGGAGTGGTTGTGGGAGTTGGGGTAGTGGTTGTGGGAGTGGTTGTGGGACTTGGGGTAGTGGTTGTGGGCGTAGTGGCTGTTGGCGTAGTGGTTGTTGGCGTAGTGGTTGTAGGCGTAGTTGTTGTGGGAGTGGTTGTGGGAGTTGGGGTAGTGGTTGTGGGCGTTGTGGTTGTTGGCGTAGTGGTTGTTGGCGTAGTTGTTGTGGGAGTTGTGGTTGTGGGAGTTGTGGTTGTGGGAGTTGTTGTGGGAGTTGTTGTGGGAGTTGTTGTTGTGGGAGTGGTTGTGGGACTTGGGGTTGTGGGAGTTGTGGTTGTTGGCGTAGTGGTTGTTGGGGTAGTGGTTGTTGGGGTAGTGGTTGTTGGGGTAGTGGTTGATGGGGTAGTGGTTGTTGGCGTAGTGGTTGTTGGGGTAGTGGTTGTTGGGGTAGTGGTTGTTGGGGTTATGGTTGTGGGAGTTGGGGTAGTGGTTGTGGGAGTGGTTGTGGGAGTTGGGGTAGTGGTTGTGGGAGTGGTTGTGGGAGTTGAGGTAGTGGTTGTGGGCGTTGTGGTTGTTGGCGTTGGGGTAGTGGTTGTGGGCATTGTGGTTGTTGGTGTTGTGGTTGTTGGCGTAGTGGTTGTTGGCGTAGTGGTTGTTGGGGTAGTGGTTGTTGGGGTAGTGGTTGTTGGGGAAGTGGTTGTTGGGGTAGTGGTTGTTGGGGTAGTGGTTGTGGGAGTTGGGGTAGTGGTTGTGGGAGTGGTTGTGGGAGTTGGGGTAGTGGTTGTGGGAGTGGTTGTGGGACTTGGGGTAGTGGTTGTTGGCGTAGTTGTTGTGGGAGTTGTGGTTGTGGGAGTTGTGGTTGTGGGAGTTGTTGTGGGAGTTGTTGTTGTGGGAGTGGTTGTAGGCGTAGTTGTTGTGGGAGTGGTTGTAGGCGTAGTTGTTGTGGGAGTGGTTGTGGGAGTTGGGGTAGTGGTTGTGGGCGTTGTGGTTGTTGGCGTAGTGGTTGTTGGCGTAGTTGTTGTGGGAGTTGTGGTTGTGGGAGTTGTGGTTGTGGGAGTTGTTGTGGGAGTTGTTGTTGTGGGAGTGGTTGTGGGACTTGGGGTTGTGGGAGTTGTGGTTGTTGGCGTAGTGGTTGTTGGGGTAGTGGTTGTTGGGGTAGTGGTTGTTGGGGTAGTGGTTGATGGGGTAGTGGTTGTTGGCGTAGTGGTTGTTGGGGTAGTGGTTGTTGGGGTTATGGTTGTGGGAGTTGGGGTAGTGGTTGTGGGAGTGGTTGTGGGAGTTGGGGTAGTGGTTGTGGGAGTGGTTGTGGGAGTTGAGGTAGTGGTTGTGGGCGTTGTGGTTGTTGGCGTTGGGGTAGTGGTTGTGGGCGTTGTGGTTGTTGGTGTTGTGGTTGTTGGCGTAGTGGTTGTTGGCGTAGTGGTTGTTGGGGTAGTGGTTGTTGGGGTAGTGGTTGTTGGGGAAGTGGTTGTTGGGGTAGTGGTTGTTGGGGTAGTGGTTGTGGGAGTTGGGGTAGTGGTTGTGGGAGTGGTTGTGGGAGTTGGGGTAGTGGTTGTGGGAGTGGTTGTGGGAGTTAGGGTAGTGGTTGTGGGAGTGGTTGTAGGAGTTATGGTTGTGGGAGTTGTGGTTGTTGGCGTAGTGGTTGTTGGCGTAGTGGTTGTTGGGGTAGTGGTTGTTGGGGTAGTGGTTGTTGGGGTAGTGGTTGTTGGGGTAGTGGTTGTTGGGGAAGTGGTTGTGGGAGTTGGGGTAGTGGTTGTGGGAGTTGGGGTAGTGGTTGTGGGAGTTGGGGTAGTGGTTGTGGGAGTTGGGGTAGTGGTTGTGGGAGTGGTTGTGGGAGTTGGGGTAGTGGTTGTGGGCGTTGTGGTTGTTGGTGTTGTGGTTGTTGGCGTAGTGGTTGTTGGGGTAGTGGTTGTTGGGGAAGTGGTTGTGGGAGTTGGGGTAGTGGTTGTGGGAGTGGTTGTGGGAGTTGGGGTAGTGGTTGTGGGCGTTGTGGTTGTTGGCGTTGTGGTTGTTGGCGTAGTGGTTGTTGGCGTAGTGGTTGTTGGGGTAGTGGTTGTTGGGGAAGTGGTTGTGGGAGTTGGGGTAGTGGTTGTGGGAGTTGGGGTAGTGGTTGTTGGAGTTGGGGTAGTGGTTGTGGGAGTGGTTGTGGGACTTGTGGTTGTGGGACTTGGGGTAGAGGTTGTGGGCGTAGTGGTTGTTGGCGTAGTGGTTGTTGGCGTAGTGGTTGTTGGCGTAGTTGTTGTGGGAGTTGTGGTTGTGGGAGTTGGGCTAGTGGTTGTGGGAGTGGTTGTGGGAGTTGGGGTAGTGGTTGTGGGCGTTGTGGTTGTTGGTGTTGTGGTTGTTGGGGTAGTGGTTGTTGGGGTAGTGGTTGTTGGGGTAGTGGTTGTTGGCGCAGTGGTTGTTGGGGTAGTGGTTGTTGGGGTAGTGGTTGTTGGGGTAGTGGTTGTGGGAGTTGGGGTAGTGGTTGTGGGAGTGGTTGTGGGAGTTGGGGTAGTGGTTGTGGGAGTGGTTGTGGTAGTTAGGGTAGTGGTTGTGGGAGTGGTTGTAGGAGTTGTGGTTGTGGGAGTTGTGGTTGTTGGCGTAGTGGTTGTTGGGGTAGTGGTTGTTGGGGTAGTGGTTGTTGGGGAAGTGGTAGTTGGGGTAGTGGTTGTTGGGGTAGTGGTTGTGGGAGTTGGGGTAGTGGTTATGGGAGTTGGGGTAGTGGTTGTGGGAGTTGGGGTAGTGGTTGTGGGAGTTGGGGTAGTGGTTGTGGGAGTGGTTGTGGGAGTTGGGGTAGTGGTTGTGGGCGTTGTGGTTGTTGGCGTTGTGGTTGTTGGCGTAGTGGTAGTTGGGGTAGTGGTTGTGGGCGTTGTGGTTGTTGGCGTTGGGGTAGTGGTTGTGGGCGTTGTGGTTGTTGGTGTTGTGGTTGTTGGCGTAGTGGTTGTTGGCGTAGTGGTTGTTGGGGAAGTGGTTGTTGGGGTAGTGGTTGTGGGAGTTGGGGTAGTGGTTGTGGGAGTGGTTGTGGGAGTTGGGGTAGTGGTTGTGGGAGTGGTTGTGGGAGTTAGGGTAGTGGTTGTGGGAGTGGTTGTAGGAGTTGTGGTTGTGGGAGTTGTGGTTGTTGGCGTAGTGGTTGTTGGGGTAGTGGTTGTTGGGGTAGTGGTTGTTGGGGTAGTGGTTGTTGGGGTAGTGGTTGTTGGGGAAGTGGTTGTTGGCGTAGTGGTTGTTGGGGAAGTGGTTGTGGGAGTTGGGGTAGTGGTTGTGGGAGTTGGGGTAGTGGTTGTTGGAGTTGGGGTAGTGGTTGTGGGAGTGGTTGTGGGACTTGTGGTTGTGGGACTTGGGGTAGAGGTTGTGGGCGTAGTGGTTGTTCGCGTAGTGGTTGTTGGCGTAGTGGTTGTTGGCGTAGTTGTTGTGGGAGTTGTGGTTTTGGGAGTTGGGCTAGTGGTTGTGGGAGTGGTTGTGGGAGTTGTGGTTGTTGGCGTAGTGGTTGTTGGGGTAGTGGTTGTTGGGGTAGTGGTTGTTGGGGTAGTGGTTGTTGGCGTAGTGGTTGTTGGGGTAGTGGTTGTTGGGGTAGTGGTTGTTGGGGTTATTGTTGTGGGAGTTGGGGTAGTGGTTGTGGGAGTGGTTGTGGGAGTTGGGGTAGTGGTTGTGGGATTGGTTGTGGGAGTTGGGGTAGTGGTTGTGGGCGTTGTGGTTGTTGGCGTAGTGGTTGTTGGCGTAGTGGTTGTTGGCGTAGTGGTTGTTGGGGTAGTGGTTGTTGGGGAAGTGGTTGTGGGAGTTGGGGTAGTGGTTGTGGGAGTTGGGGTAGTGGTTGTGGGAGTTGGGGTAGTGGTTGTGGGAGTTGGGGTAGTGGTTGTGGGAGTGGTTGTGGGACTTGTGGTTGTGGGACTTGGGGTAGAGGTTGTGGGCGTAGTGGTTGTTGGCGTTGTGGTTGTTGGCGTAGTGGTTGTTGGCGTAGTGGTTGTTGGCGTAGTTGTTGTGGGAGTTGTGGTTGTGGGAGTTGGGCTAGTGGTTGTGGGAGTGGTTGTGGGAGTTGGGGTAGTGGTTGTGGGCGTTGTGGTTGTTGGCGTTGTTGGCGTTGTGGTTGTTGGGGTAGTGGTTGTTGGGGTAGTGGTTGTTGGGGTAGTGGTTGTTTGCGCAGTGGTTGTTGGGGTAGTGGTTGTGGGAGTGGTTGTAGGAGTTGTGGTTGTGGGAGTTGTGGTTGTTGGCGTAGTGGTTGTTGGGGTAGTGGTTGTTGGGGTAGTGGTTGTTGGGGTAGTGGTTGTTGGGGTAGTGGTTGTTGGGGTAGTGGTTGTTGGGGTAGTGGTTGTTGGCGTAGTGGTTGTTGGGGTAGTGGTTGTTGGGGTAGTGGTTGTTGGGGTTATGGTTGTGGGAGTTGGGGTAGTGGTTGTGGGAGTGGTTGTGGGAGTTGGGGTAGTGGTTGTGGGAGTGGTTGTGGGAGTTGGGGTAGTGGTTGTGGGCGTTGTGGTTGTTGGCGTTGGGGTAGTGGTTGTGGGCGTTGTGGTTGTTGGTGTTGTGGTTGTTGGCGTAGTGGTTGTTGGCGTAGTGGTTGTTGGGGTAGTGGTTGTTGGGGTAGTGGTTGTTGGGGTAGTGGTTGTTGGGGTAGTGGTTGTTGGCGCAGTGGTTGTTGGGGTAGTGGTTGTTGGGGTAGTGGTTGTTGGGGTTATGGTTGTGGGAGTTGGGGTAGTGGTTGTGGGAGTTGGGGTAGTGGTTGTGGGAGTGGTTGTGCGACTTGTGGTTGTGGGACTTGTGGTTGTGGGACTTGGCGTAGTGGTTGTTGGCGTTGTGGTTGTTGGCGTAGTGGTTGTTGGGGAAGTGGTTGTGGGAGTTGGGGTAGTGGTTGTGGGAGTTGGGGTAGTGGTTGTGGGAGTTGGGGTAGTGGTTGTGGGAGTGGTTGTGGGAATTGTGGTTGTGGGACTTGGGGTAGAGGTTGTGGGCGTAGTGGTTGTTGGCGTTGTGGTTGTTGGCGTAGTGGTTGTTGGCGTAGTGGTTGTTGGCGTAGTTGTTGTGGGAGTTGTGGTTGTGGGAGTTGTGGTTGTGGGAGTTGGGCTAGTGGTTGTGGGAGTGGTTGTGGGAGTTGGGGTAGTGGTTGTGGGCGTTGTGGTTGTTGGCGTTGTGGTTGTTGGGGTAGTGGTTGTTGGGGTAGTGGTTGTTGGGGTAGTGGTTGTTTGCGCAGTGGTTGTTGGGGTAGTGGTTGTGGGAGTTGGGGTAGTGGTTGTGGGAGTGGTTGTGTGAGTTGGGGTAGTGGTTGTGGGAGTGGTTGTGGGAGTTAGAGTAGTGGTTGTGGGAGTGGTTGTAGGAGTTGTGGTTGTGGGAGTTGTGGTTGTTGGCGTAGTGGTTGTTGGGGTAGTGGTTGTTGGGGTAGTGGTTGTTGGGGTAGTGGTTGTTGGGGTAGTGGTTGTTGGGGTAGTGGTTGTTGGCGTAGTGGTTGTTGGGGTAGTGGTTGTTGGGGTAGTGGTTGTTGGGGTTATGGTTGTGGGAGTTGGGGTAGTGGTTGTGGGAGTGGTTGTGGGAGTTGGGGTAGTGGTTGTGGGAGTGGTTGTGGGAGTTGGGGTAGTGGTTGTGGGCGTTGTGGTTGTTGGCGTTGGGGTAGTGGTTGTGGGCGTTGTGGTTGTTGGTGTTGTGGTTGTTGGCGTAGTGGTTGTTGGCGTAGTGGTTGTTGGGGTAGTGGTTGTTGGGGTAGTGGTTGTTGGGGTAGTGGTTGTGGGAGTTGGGGTAGTGGTTGTGGGAGTGGTTGTGGGAGTTGGGGTAGTGGTTGTGGGAGTGGTTGTGGGAGTTAGGGTAGTGGTTGTGGGAGTGGTTGTAGGAGTTATGGTTGTGGGAGTTGTGGTTGTTGGCGTAGTGGTTGTTGGCGTAGTGGTTGTTGGGGTAGTGGTTGTTGGGGTAGTGGTTGTTGGGGTAGTGGTTGTTGGGGTAGTGGTTGTTGGGGTAGTGGTTGTGGGAGTTGGGGTAGTGGTTGTGGGAGTTGGGGTAGTGGTTGTGGGCGTTGTGGTTGTTGGCGTTGTGGTTGTTGGCGTAGTGGTTGTTGGGGTAGTGGTTGTTGGGGAAGTGGTTGTGGGAGTTGTCGTAGTGGTTGTGGGAGTGGTTGTGGGAGTTGGTGTAGTGGTTGTGGGCGTTGTGGTTGTTGGCGTTGTGGTTGTTGGCGTAGTGGTTGTTGGCGTAGTGGTTGTTGGGGTAGTGGTTGTTGGGGAAGTGGTTGTGGGAGTTGGGGTAGTGGTTGTGGGAGTTGGGGTAGTGGTTGTTGGAGTTGGGGTAGTGGTTGTGGGAGTGGTTGTGGGACTTGGGGTAGAGGTTGTGGGCGTAGTGGTTGTTGGCGTAGTGGTTGTTGGCGTAGTGGTTGTTGGCGTAGTTGTTGTGGGAGTTGGGGTTGTGGTTGTGGGCGTTGTGGTTGTTGGTGTTGTGGTTGTTGGGGTAGTGGTTGTTGGGGTAGTGGTTGTTGGGGTAGTGGTTGTTGGCGCAGTGGTTGTTGGGGTAGTGGTTGTTTGGGTAGTGGTTGTTGGGGTAGTGGTTGTGGGAGTTGGGGTAGTGGTTGTGGGAGTGGTTGTGGGAGTTGGGGTAGTGGTTGTGGGAGTGGTTGTGGGAGTTAGGGTAGTGGTTGTGGGAGTGGTTGTAGGAGTTGTGGTTGTGGGAGTTGTGGTTGTTGGCGTAGTGGTTGTTGGGGTAGTGGTTGTTGGGGTAGTGGTTGTTGGCGCAGTGGTTGTTGGGGTAGTGGTTGTTTGGGTAGTGGTTGTTGGGGTAGTGGTTGTGGGAGTTGGGGTAGTGGTTGTGGGAGTGGTTGTGGGAGTTGGGGTAGTGGTTGTGGGAGTGGTTGTGGGAGTTAGGGTAGTGGTTGTGGGAGTGGTTGTAGGAGTTGTGGTTGTGGGAGTTGTGGTTGTTGGCGTAGTGGTTGTTGGGGTAGTGGTTGTTGGGGTAGTGGTTGTTGGGGAAGTGGTTGTTGGGGTAGTGGTTGTTGGGGTAGTGGTTGTGGGAGTTGTGGTAGTGGTTGTGGGAGTTGGGGTAGTGGTTGTGGGAGTGGTTGTGGGAGTTGGGGTAGTGGTTGTGGGCGTTGTGGTTGTTGGCGTTGTGGTTGTTGGCGTAGTGGTAGTTGGGGTAGTGGTTGTTGGGGTAGTGGTTGTTGGGGAAGTGGTTGTTGGGGTAGTGGTTGTTGGGGTAGTGGTTGTGGGAGTTGGGGTAGTGGTTGTGGGAGTGGTTGTGGGAGTTGGGGTAGTGGTTGTGGGAGTGGTTGTGGGAGTTAGGGTAGTGGTTGTGGGAGTGGTTGTAGGAGTTGTGGTTGTTGGGGTAGTGGTTGTTGGGGTAGTGGTTGTTGGGGTAGTGGTTGTTGGGGAAGTGGTTGTGGGAGTTGGGGTAGTGGTTGTGGGAGTGGTTGTGGGAGTTGGGGTAGTGGTTGTGGGCGTTGTGGTTGTTGGCGTTGTGGTTGTTGGCGTAGTGGTTGTTGGCGTTGTGGTTGTTGGCGTAGTGGTTGTTGGCGAAGTGGTTGTGGGAGTTGGGGTAGTGGTTGTGGGAGTTGGGGTAGTGGTTGTTGGAGTTGGGGTAGTGGTTGTGGGAGTTGGGGTAGTGGTTGTGGGAGTGGTTGTGGGAGTTAGGGTAGTGGTTGTGGGAGTGGTTGTAGGAGTTGTGGTTGTGGGAGTTGTGGTTGTGGGACTTGTGGTTGTGGGACTTGGGGTAGAGGTTGTTGGCGTAGTGGTTGTTGGCGTAGTTGTTGTGGGAGTTGTGGTTGTGGGAGTTGGGCTAGTGGTTGTGGGAGTGGTTGTGGGAGTTGTGGTTGTTGGCGTAGTGGTTGTTGGGGTAGTGGTTGTTGGGGTAGTGGTTGTTGGGGTAGTGGTTGTTGGCGTAGTGGTTGTTGGGGTAGTGGTTGTTGGGGTAGTGGTTGTTGGGGTAGTGGTTGTTGGGGTTATTGTTGTGGGAGTTGGGGTAGTGGTTGTGGGAGTGGTTGTGGGAGTTGGGGTAGTGGTTGTGGGATTGGTTGTGGGAGTTGGGGTAGTGGTTGTGGGCGTTGTGGGAGTTGGGGTAGTGGTTGTTGGCGTAGTGGTTGTTGGCGTAGTGGTTGTTGGGGTAGTGGTTGTTGGGGTAGTGGTTGTTGGGGAAGTGGTTGTGGGAGTTGGGGTAGTGGTTGTGGGAGTTGGGGTAGTGGTTGTGGGAGTTGGGGTAGTGGTTGTGGGAGTGGTTGTGGGACTTGTGGTTGTGGGACTTGGGGTAGAGGTTGTGGGCGTAGTGGTTGTTGGCGTTGTGGTTGTTGGCGTAGTGGTTGTTGGCGTAGTGGTTGTTGGCGTAGTTGTTGTGGGAGTTGTGGTTGTGGGAGTTGGGCTAGTGGTTGTGGGAGTGGTTGTGGGAGTTGGGGTAGTGGTTGTGGGAGTGGTTGTAGGAGTTGTGGTTGTGGGAGTTGTGGTTGTTGGCGTAGTGGTTGTTGGGGTAGTGGTTGTTGGGGTAGTGGTTGTTGGGGTAGTGGTTGTTGGGGTAGTGGTTGTTGGGGTAGTGGTTGTTGGGGTAGTGGTTGTTGGGGTAGTGGTTTTTGGGGTTATGGTTGTGGGAGTTGGGGTAGTGGTTGTGGGAGTGGTTGTGGGAGTTGGGGTAGTGGTTGTGGGAGTGGTTGTGGGAGTTGGGGTAGTGGTTGTGGGCGTTGTGGTTGTTGGCGTTGGGGTAGTGGTTGTGGGCGTTGTGGTTGTTGGTGTTGTGGTTGTTGGCGTAGTGGTTGTTGGCGTAGTGGTTGTTGGGGTAGTGGTTGTTGGGGTCGTGGTTGTTTGCGCAGTGGTTGTTGGGGTAGTGGTTGTGGGAGTTGGGGTAGTGGTTGTGGGAGTGGTTGTGGGAGTTGGGGTAGTGGTTGTGGGAGTGGTTGTAGGAGTTGTGGTTGTGGGAGTTGTGGTTGTTGGCGTAGTGGTTGTTGGGGTAGTGGTTGTTGGGGTAGTGGTTGTTGGGGTAGTGGTTGTTGGGGTAGTGGTTGTTGGGGTAGTGGTTGTTGGGGTAGTGGTTGTTGGGGTTATGGTTGTGGGAGTTGGGGTAGTGGTTGTGGGAGTGGTTGTGGGAGTTGGGGTAGTGGTTGTGGGAGTGGTTGTGGGAGTTGGGGTAGTGGTTGTGGGCGTTGTGGTTGTTGGCGTTGGGGTAGTGGTTGTGGGCGTTGTGGTTGTTGGTGTTGTGGTTGTTGGCGTAGTGGTTGTTGGCGTAGTGGTTGTTGGGGTAGTGGTTGTTGGGGTAGTGGTTGTTGGGGTAGTGGTTGTTGGGGTAGTGGTTGTTGGCGTAGTGGTTGTTGGGGTAGTGGTTGTTGGGGTAGTGGTTGTTGGGGTTATGGTTGTGGGAGTTGGGGTAGTGGTTGTGGGAGTTGGGGTAGTGGTTGTGGGAGTGGTTGTGCGACTTGTGGTTGTGGGACTTGTGGTTGTGGGACTTGGGGTAGAGGTTGTGGGCGTAGTGGTTGTTGGCGTTGTGGTTGTTGGCGTAGTGGTTGTTGGGGAAGTGGTTGTGGGAGTTGGGGTAGTGGTTGTGGGAGTTGGGGTAGTGGTTGTTGGGGAAGTGGTTGTGGGAGTTGGGGTAGTGGTTGTGGGACTTGTGGTTGTGGGACTTGGGGTAGAGGTTGTGGGCGTAGTGGTTGTTGGCGTTGTGGTTGTTGGCGTAGTGGTTGTTGGCGTAGTGGTTGTTGGCGTAGTTGTTGTGGGAGTTGTGGTTGTGGGAGTTGGGCTAGTGGTTGTGGGAGTGGTTGTGGGAGTTGGGGTAGTGGTTGTGGGCGTTGTGGTTGTTGGCGTTGTGGTTGTTGGCGTTGTGGTTGTTGGGGTAGTGGTTGTTGGGGTAGTGGTTGTTGGGGTAGTGGTTGTTTGCGCAGTGGTTGTTGGGGTAGTGGTTGTGGGAGTTGGGGTAGTGGTTGTGGGAGTGGTTGTGTGAGTTGGGGTAGTGGTTGTGGGAGTGGTTGTAGGAGTTGTGGTTGTGGGAGTTGTGGTTGTTGGGGTAGTGGTTGTTGGGGTAGTGGTTGTTGGGGTAGTGGTTGTTGGGGTAGTGGTTGTTGGGGTAGTGGTTGTTGGGGTAGTGGTTGTTGGGGTAGTGGTTGTTGGCGTAGTGGTTGTTGGGGTAGTGGTTGTTGGGGTAGTGGTTGTTGGGGTTATGGTTGTGGGAGTTGGGGTAGTGGTTGTGGGAGTGGTTGTGGGAGTTGGGGTAGTGGTTGTGGGAGTGGTTGTGGGAGTTGGGGTAGTGGTTGTGGGCGTTGTGGTTGTTGGCGTTGGGGTAGTGGTTGTGGGCGTTGTGGTTGTTGGTGTTGTGGTTGTTGGCGTAGTGGTTGTTGGCGTAGTGGTTGTTGGGGTAGTGGTTGTGGGAGTTGGGGTAGTGGTTGTTGGGGTAGTGGTTGTCGGGGTAGTGGTTGTTGGGGTAGTGGTTGTTGGGGTAGTGGTTGTTGGGGTAGTGGTTGTTGGGGTAGTGGTTGTTGGGGTAGTGGTTGTGGGAGTTGGGGTAGTGGTTGTGGGAGTGGTTGTGGGAGTTGGGGTAGTGGTTGTGGGAGTGGTTGTAGGAGTTATGGTTGTGGGAGTTGTGGTTGTTGGCGTAGTGGTTGTTGGCGTAGTGGTTGTTGGGGTAGTGGCTGTTGGGGTAGTGGTTGTTGGGGTAGTGGTTGTTGGGGTAGTGGTTGTTGGGGTAGTGGTTGTGGGAGTTGGGGTAGTGGTTGTGGGAGTTGGGGTAGTGGTTGTGGGAGTGGTTGTGGGAGTTGGGGTAGTGGTTGTGGGCGTTGTGGTTGTTGGCGTTGTGGTTGTTGGCGTAGTGGTTGTTGGGGTAGTGGTTGTTGGGGAAGTGGTTGTGGGAGTTGTCGTAGTGGTTGTGGGAGTGGTTGTGGGAGTTGGGGTAGTGGTTGTGGGCGTTGTGGTTGTTGGCGTTGTGGTTGTTGGCGTAGTGGTTGTTGGCGTAGTGGTTGTTGGGGTAGTGGTTGTTGGGGAAGTGGTTGTGGGAGTTGGGGTAGTGGTTGTGGGAGTTGGGGTAGTGGTTGTTGGAGTTGGGGTAGTGGTTGTGGGAGTGGTTGTGGGACTTGTGGTTGTGGGACTTGGGGTAGAGGTTGTGGGCGTAGTGGTTGTTGGCGTAGTGGTTGTTGGCGTAGTGGTTGTTGGCGTAGTTGTTGTGGGAGTTGTGGTTGTGGGAGTTGGGCTAGTGGTTGTGGGAGTTGTTGTGGGAGTTGGGGTTGTGGTTGTGGGCGTTGTGGTTGTTGGTGTTGTGGTTGTTGGGGTAGTGGTTGTTGGGGTAGTGGTTGTTGGGGTAGTGGTTGTTGGCGCAGTGGTTGTTGGGGTAGTGGTTGTTGGGGAAGTGGTTGTGGGAGTTGGGGTAGTGGTTGTGGGAGTGGTTGTGGGAGTTGGGGTTGTGGTTGTGGGCGTTGTGGTTGTTGGCGTAGTGGTTGTTGGCGTTGTGGTTGTTGGGGTAGTGGTTGTTGGGGTAGTGGTTGTTGGGGTAGTGGTTGTTGGGGAAGTGGTTGTGGGAGTTGGGGTAGTGGTTGTGGGAGTGGTTGTGGGAGTTGGGGTAGTGGTTGTGGGCGTTGTGGTTGTTGGCGTTGTGGTTGTTGGCGTAGTGGTTGTTGGCGTTGTGGTTGTTGGCGTAGTGGTTGTTGGCGTAGTGGTTGTGGGAGTTGGGGTAGTGGTTGTGGGAGTTGGGGTAGTGGTTGTTGGAGTTGGGGTAGTGGTTGTGGGAGTGGTTGTGGGACTTGTGGTTGTGGGACTTGGGGTAGAGGTTGTTGGCGTAGTGGTTGTTGGCGTAGTTGTTGTTGGGGTAGTGGTTGTGGGAGTTGGGGTAGTGGTTGTGGGAGTGGTTGTGGGAGTTGGGGTAGTGGTTGTGGGAGTGGTTGTAGGAGTTATGGTTGTGGGAGTTGTGGTTGTTGGCGTAGTGGTTGTTGGCGTAGTGGTTGTTGGGGTAGTGGCTGTTGGGGTAGTGGTTGTTGGGGTAGTGGTTGTTGGGGTAGTGGTTGTTGGGGTAGTGGTTGTGGGAGTTGGGGTAGTGGTTGTGGGAGTTGGGGTAGTGGTTGTGGGAGTGGTTGTGGGAGTTGGGGTAGTGGTTGTGGGCGTTGTGGTTGTTGGCGTTGTGGTTGTTGGCGTAGTGGTTGTTGGGGTAGTGGTTGTTGGGGAAGTGGTTGTGGGAGTTGTCGTAGTGGTTGTGGGAGTGGTTGTGGGAGTTGGGGTAGTGGTTGTGGGCGTTGTGGTTGTTGGCGTTGTGGTTGTTGGCGTAGTGGTTGTTGGCGTAGTGGTTGTTGGGGTAGTGGTTGTTGGGGAAGTGGTTGTGGGAGTTGGGGTAGTGGTTGTGGGAGTTGGGGTAGTGGTTGTTGGAGTTGGGGTAGTGGTTGTGGGAGTGGTTGTGGGACTTGTGGTTGTGGGACTTGGGGTAGAGGTTGTGGGCGTAGTGGTTGTTGGCGTAGTGGTTGTTGGCGTAGTGGTTGTTGGCGTAGTTGTTGTGGGAGTTGTGGTTGTGGGAGTTGGGCTAGTGGTTGTGGGAGTTGTTGTGGGAGTTGGGGTTGTGGTTGTGGGCGTTGTGGTTGTTGGTGTTGTGGTTGTTGGGGTAGTGGTTGTTGGGGTAGTGGTTGTTGGGGTAGTGGTTGTTGGCGCAGTGGTTGTTGGGGTAGTGGTTGTTGGGGAAGTGGTTGTGGGAGTTGGGGTAGTGGTTGTGGGAGTGGTTGTGGGAGTTGGGGTTGTGGTTGTGGGCGTTGTGGTTGTTGGCGTAGTGGTTGTTGGCGTTGTGGTTGTTGGGGTAGTGGTTGTTGGGGTAGTGGTTGTTGGGGTAGTGGTTGTTGGGGAAGTGGTTGTGGGAGTTGGGGTAGTGGTTGTGGGAGTGGTTGTGGGAGTTGGGGTAGTGGTTGTGGGCGTTGTGGTTGTTGGCGTTGTGGTTGTTGGCGTAGTGGTTGTTGGCGTTGTGGTTGTTGGCGTAGTGGTTGTTGGCGTAGTGGTTGTGGGAGTTGGGGTAGTGGTTGTGGGAGTTGGGGTAGTGGTTGTTGGAGTTGGGGTAGTGGTTGTGGGAGTGGTTGTGGGACTTGTGGTTGTGGGACTTGGGGTAGAGGTTGTTGGCGTAGTGGTTGTTGGCGTAGTTGTTGTGGGAATTGTGGTTGTGGGAGTTGGGCTAGTGGTTGTGGGAGTGGTTGTGGGAGTTGTGGTTGTTGGCGTAGTGGTTGTTGGGGTAGTGGTTGTTGGGGTAGTGGTTGTTGGGGTAGTGGTTGTTGGCGTAGTGGTTGTTGGGGTAGTGGTTGTTGGGGTAGTGGTTGTTGGGGTTATTGTTGTGGGAGTTGGGGTAGTGGTTGTGGGAGTGGTTGTGGGAGTTGGGGTAGTGGTTGTGGGATTGGTTGTGGGAGTTGGGGTAGTGGTTGTGGGAGTGGTTGTGGGAGTTGGGGTAGTGGTTGTGGGATTGGTTGTGGGCGTTGTGGTTGTTGGCGTTGTGGTTGTTGGCGTAGTGGTTGTTGGCGTAGTGGTTGTTGGGGTAGTGGTTGTGGGCGTTGTGGTTGTTGGCGTTGTGGGAGTTGGCGTAGTGGTTGTGGGCGTAGTGGTTGTGGGCGTTGTGGTTGTTGGGGTAGTGGTTGTTGGCGTAGTGGTTGTTGGGGTAGTGGTTGTTGGGGTAGTGGTTGTTGGGGAAGTGGTTGTGGGAGTTGGGGTAGTGGTTGTGGGAGTTGGGGTAGTGGTTGTGGGAGTTGGGGTAGTGGTTGTGGGAGTGGTTGTGGGACTTGTGGTTGTTGGCGTTGTGGGAGTTGGGGTAGTGGTTGTGGACGTAGTGGTTGTTGGCGTTGTGGTTGTTGGCGTAGTGGTTGTTGGCGTAGTGGTTGTTGGCGTAGTTGTTGTGGGAGTTGTGGTTGTGGGAGTTGGGCTAGTGGTTGTGGGAGTGGTTGTGGGAGTTGGGGTAGTGGTTGTGGGCGTTGTGGTTGTTGGCGTTGTGGTTGTTGGGGTAGTGGTTGTTGGGGTAGTGGTTGTTGGGGTAGTGGTTGTTTGCGCAGTGGTTGTTGGGGTAGTGGTTGTGGGAGTTGGGGTAGTGGTTGTGGGAGTGGTTGTAGGAGTTGTGGTTGTGGGAGTTGTGGTTGTTGGCGTAGTGGTTGTTGGGGTAGTGGTTGTTGGGGTAGTGGTTGTTGGGGTAGTGGTTGTTGGGGTAGTGGTTGTTGGGGTAGTGGTTGTTGGCGTAGTGGTTGTTGGGGTAGTGGTTGTTGGGGTAGTGGTTGTTGGGTGTATGGTTGTGGGAGTTGGGGTAGTGGTTGTGGGAGTGGTTGTGGGAGTTGGGGTAGTGGTTGTGGGAGTGGTTGTGGGAGTTGGGGTAGTGGTTGTGGGCGTTGTGGTTGTTGGCGTTGGGGTAGTGGTTGTGGGCGTTGTGGTTGTTGGCGTAGTGGTTGTTGGCGTAGTGGTTGTTGGGGTAGTGGTTGTTGGGGTAGTGGTTGTTGGCGTAGTGGTTGTTGGGGTAGTGGTTGTTGGGGTAGTGGTTGTTGGGGAAGTGGTTGTGGGAGTTGGGGTAGTGGTTGTGGGAGTGGTTGTGGGAGTTGGGGTAGTGGTTGTGGGAGTGGTTGTAGGAGTTGTGGTTGTGGGAGTTGTGGTTGTTGGCGTTGTGGTTGTTGGCATAGTGGTTGTGGGAGTTGTGGTTGTGGGAGTTGTGGTTGTGGGAGTTGGGTTAGTGGTTGTGGGACTTGGGGTAGTGGTTGTGGGCGTAGTGGTTGTTGGCGTAGTGGTTGTTGGCGTAGTGGTTGTTGGCGTAGTGGTTGTGGGAGTTGTGGTTGTGGGAGTGGTTGTGGGAGTTGGGGTAGTGGTTGTGGGCGTTGTGGTTGTTGGCGTAGTGGTTGTTGGCGTAGTTGTTGTGGGAGTTGTTGTTGTGGGAGTTGTGGTTGTGGGAGTTGGGGAAGTGGTAGTGGTTGTGGGAGTGGTTGTGGGACTTGGGGTAGTGGTTGTGGGCGTTGTGGTTGTTGGCGTTGTGGTTGTGGGAGTGGTTGTGGGAGTTGGGGTAGTGGTTGTGGGAGTTGGGGTAGTGGTTGTGGGAGTGGTTGTGGGACTTGTGGTTGTGGGACTTGGGGTAGAGGTTGTGGGCGTAGTGGTTGTTGGCGTAGTGGTTGTTGGCGTAGTTGTTGTGGGAGTTGTGGTTGTGGGAGTTGGGGTAGTGGTTGTGGGAGTGGTTGTGGGAGTTGGGGTAGTGGTTGTGGGCGTTGTGGTTGTTGGCGTTGTGGTTGTTGGCGTAGTGGTTGTTGGCGTAGTGGTTGTTGGCGTAGTGGTTGTTGGCGTAGTGGTTGTTGGCGTAGTGGTTGTTGGCGTAGTGGTTGTTGGCGTAGTGGTTGTTGGGGTAGTGGTTGTTGGGGTAGTGGTTGTTGGGGTAGTGGTTGTTGGCGTAGTGGTTGTTGGCGTAGTGGTTGTTGGCGTAGTGGTTGTTGGGGTAGTGGTTGTTGGGGAAGTGGTTGTGGGAGTTGGGGTAGTGGTTGTGGGAGTGGTTGTGGGAGTTGGGGTAGTGGTTGTGGGAGTGGTTGTGGGAGTTGGGGTAGTGGTTGTGGGCGTTGTGGTTGTTGGCGTTGTGGTTGTTGGCGTAGTGGTTGTTGGCGTAGTGGTTGTTGGCGTAGTGGTTGTTGGCGTAGTGGTTGTTGGCGTAGTGGTTGTTGGCGTAGTGGTTGTTGGCGTAGTGGTTGTTGGCGTAGTGGTTGTTGGCGTAGTGGTTGTTGGCGTAGTGGTTGTTGGCGTAGTGGTTGTTGGCGTAGTGGTTGTTGGGGTAGTGGTTGTTGGGGAAGTGGTTGTGGGAGTTGGGGTAGTGGTTGTGGGAGTGGTTGTGGGAGTTGGGGTAGTGGTTGTGGGAGTGGTTGTAGGAGTTGTGGGAGTTGTGGTTGTTGGCGTTGTGGTTGTTGGCATAGTGGTTGTGGGAGTTGTGGTTGTGGGAGTTGTGGTTGTGGGAGTTGGGTTAGTGGTTGTGGGACTTGGGGTAGTGGTTGTGGGCGTAGTGGTTGTTGGCGTAGTGGTTGTTGGCGTAGTGGTTGTTGGCGTAGTGGTTGTGGGAGTTGTGGTTGTGGGAGTGGTTGTGGGAGTTGGGGTAGTGGTTGTGGGCGTTGTGGTTGTTGGCGTAGTGGTTGTTGGCGTAGTTGTTGTGGGAGTTGTGGTTGTGGGAGTTGTGGTTGTGGGAGTTGGGTTAGTGGTTGTGGGACTTGGGGTAGTGGTTGTGGGCGTAGTGGTTGTTGGCGTAGTGGTTGTGGGCGTTGTGGTTGTTGGCGTTGTGGTTGTGGGAGTGGTTGTGGGAGTTGGGGTAGTGGTTGTGGGAGTTGGGGTAGTGGTTGTGGGAGTGGTTGTGGGACTTGTGGTTGTGGGACTTGGGGTAGTGGTTGTGGGAGTGGTTGTGGGAGTTGGGGTTGTGGTTGTGGGCGTAGTGGTTGTTGGCGTAGTGGTTGTTGGCGTAGTTGTTGTGGGAGTTGTGGTTGTGGGAGTTGGGGTAGTGGTTGTGGGAGTGGTTGTGGGAGTTGGGGTAGTGGTTGTGGGCGTTGTGGTTGTTGGCGTTGTGGTTGTTGGCGTAGTGGTTGTTGGCGTAGTGGTTGTTGGCGTAGTGGTTGTTGGCGTAGTGGTTGTTGGCGTAGTGGTTGTTGGCGTAGTGGTTGTTGGGGTAGTGGTTGTTGGGGTAGTGGTTGTTGGGGTAGTGGTTGTTGGCGTAGTGGTTGTTGGCGTAGTGGTTGTTGGGGTAGTGGTTGTTGGGGAAGTGGTTGTGGGAGTTGGGGTAGTGGTTGTGGGAGTGGTTGTGGGAGTTGGGGTAGTGGTTGTGGGAGTGGTTGTGGGAGTTGGGGTAGTGGTTGTGGGCGTTGTGGTTGTTGGCGTTGTGGTTGTTGGCGTAGTGGTTGTTGGCGTAGTGGTTGTTGGCGTAGTGGTTGTTGGCGTAGTGGTTGTTGGCGTAGTGGTTGTTGGCGTAGTGGTTGTTGGCGTAGTGGTTGTTGGCGTAGTGGTTGTTGGCGTAGTGGTTGTTGGCGTAGTGGTTGTTGGGGTAGTGGTTGTTGGGGAAGTGGTTGTGGGAGTTGGGGTAGTGGTTGTGGGAGTGGTTGTGGGAGTTGGGGTAGTGGTTGTGGGAGTGGTTGTGGGAGTTAGGGTAGTGGTTGTGGGAGTGGTTGTAGGAGTTGTGGGAGTTGTGGTTGTTGGCGTTGTGGTTGTTGGCATAGTGGTTGTGGGAGTTGTGGTTGTGGGAGTTGTGGTTGTGGGAGTTGTGGTTGTGGGAGTTGTGGTTGTGGGAGTTGTGGTTGTGGGAGTTGTGGTTGTGGGAGTTGTGGTTGTGGGAGTTGTGGTTGTGGGAGTTGTGGGAGTTGTGGTTGTTGGCGTAGTGGTTGTTGGCGTAGTTGTTGTGGGAGTTGTGGTTGTGGGAGTTGGGGTAGTGGTTGTGGGACTTGTGGTTGTGGGACTTGGGGTAGTGGTTGTGGGCGTTGTGGTTGTTGGCGTTGTGGTTGTTGGCGTAGTTGTTGTGGGAGTTGTGGTTGTGGGAGTTGGGGTAGTGGTTGTGGGAGTTGGGGAAGTGGTTGTGGGAGTTGGGGTAGTGGTTGTGGGAGTTGGGGTAGTGGTTGTGGGAGTGGTTGTGGGACTTGTGGTTGTGGGACTTGTGGTTGTGGGACTTGGGGTAGTGGTTGTGGGCGTAGTGGTTGTTGGCGTAGTGGTTGTTGGCGTAGTTGTTGTGGGAGTTGTGGTTGTGGGAGTGGTTGTGGGAGTTGGGGTAGTGGTTGTGGGCGTTGTGGTTGTTGGTGTAGTGGTTGTTGGCGTAGTTGTTGTGGGAGTTGTGGTTGTGGGAGTTGTGGTTGTGGGAGTTGGGGAAGTGGTAGTGCTTGTGGGAGTGGTTGTGGGACTTGGGGTAGTGGTTGTTGGCGTTGTGGTTGTGGGAGTGGTTGTGGGAGTTGGGGTAGTGGTTGTGGGAGTTGGGGTAGTGGTTGTGGGAGTGGTTGTGGGACTTGTGGTTGTGGGACTTGGGGTAGTGGTTGTGGGCGTTGTGGTTGTTGGCGTAGTGGTTGTTGGCGTAGTGGTTGTGGGAGTTGTGGTTGTGGGAGTTGGGGTAGTGGTTGTGGGAGTGGTTGTGGGACTTGTGGTTGTGGGACTTGGGGTAGTGGTTGTGGGCGTTGTGGTTGTTGGCGTTGTGGTTGTTGGCGTAGTTGTTGTGGGAGTTGTGGTTGTGGGAGTTGGGGTAGTGGTTGTGGGAGTTGGGGTAGTGGTTGTGGGAGTTGGGGTAGTGGTTGTGGGAGTTGGGGTAGTGGTTGTGGGAGTGGTTGTGGGACTTGTGGTTGTGGGACTTGGGGTAGTGGTTGTGGGCGTAGTGGTTGTTGGCGTAGTGGTTGTTGGCGTAGTTGTTGTGGGAGTTGTGGTTGTGGGAGTGGTTGTGGGAGTTGGGGTAGTGGTTGTGGGCGTTGTGGTTGTTGGCGTAGTGGTTGTTGGCGTAGTGGTTGTTGGCGTAGTTGTTGTGGGAGTTGTGGTTGTGGGAGTTGTGGTTGTGGGAGTTGGGGAAGTGGTAGTGCTTGTGGGACTTGGGGTAGTGCTTGTGGGCGTTGTGGTTGTTGGCGTTGTGGTTGTTGGCGTAGTGGTTGTTGGCGTAGTTGTTGTGGGAGTTGGGGTTGTGGGAGTTGGGCTAGTGGTTGTGGGAGTGGTTGGGGTAGTGGTTGTGGGAGTTGGGGTAGTGGTTATGGGCGTTGTGGTTGTTGGCGTTGTGGTTGTTGGCGTAGTGGTTGTTGGCGTAGTAGTTGTTGGCGTAGTGGTTGTTGGCGTAGTGGTTGTTGGCGTAGTGGTTGTTGGCGTAGTGGTTGTTGGCGTTGTGGTTGTTGGCGTTGTGGTTGTTGGAGTTGGGGTAGTGGTTGTGGGCGTTGTGGTTGTTGGCGTTGTGGTTGTTGGCGTAGTGGTTGTTGGCGTAGTGGTTGTTGGCGTTGGGGTTGTGGGAGTGGTTGTGGGACTTGGGGTAGTGGTTGTGGGCGTTGTGGTTGTTGGCGTTGTGGTTGTTGGCGTAGTTGTTGTGGGAGTTGTGGTTGTGGGAGTTGGGGTAGTGGTTGTGGGAGTTGGGGTAGTGGTTGTGGGAGTTGGGGTAGTGGTTGTGGTTGTGGGAGTTGGGGTAGTGGTTGTGGGAGTTGGGGTAGTGGTTGTGGGAGTGGTTGTGGGACTTGGGGTAGTGGTTGTGGGCGTAGTGGTTGTTGGCGTAGTGGTTGTTGGCGTAGTTGTTGTGGGAGTTGTGGTTGTGGGAGTGGTTGTGGGAGTTGGGGTAGTGGTTGTGGGCGTTGTGGTTGTTGGCGTAGTGGTTGTTGGCGTAGTTGTTGTGGGAGTTGTGGTTGTGGGAGTTGTGGTTGTGGGAGTTGGGGAAGTGGTAGTGCTTGTGGGAGTGGTTGTGGGACTTGGGGTAGTGGTTGTGGGCGTTGTGGTTGTTGGCGTTGTGGTTGTGGGAGTGGTTGTGGGAGTTGGGGTAGTGGTTGTGGGAGTTGGGGTAGTGGTTGTGGGAGTGGTTGTGGGACTTGTGGTTGTGGGACTTGGGGTAGAGGTTGTGGGCGTAGTGGTTGTTGGCGTAGTGGTTGTTGGCGTAGTTGTTGTGGGAGTTGTGGTTGTGGGAGTTGGGCTAGTGGTTGTGGGAGTGGTTGGGGTAGTGGTTGTGGGAGTTGGGGTAGTGGTTGTGGGCGTTGTGGTTGTTGGCGTTGTGGTTGTTGGCGTAGTGGTTGTTGGCGTAGTGGTTGTTGGCGTAGTGGTTGTTGGCATAGTGGTTGTTGGCATAGTGGTTGTTGGAGTGGTTGTTGGAGTTGGGGTAGTAGTTGTGGGCGTTGTGGTTGTTGGCGTTGTGGTTGTTGGCGTAGTGGTTGTTGGCGTAGTGGTTGTTGGCGTAGTGGTTGTTGGCGTAGTGGTTGTTGGCATAGTGGTTGTTGGAGTGGTTGTTGGAGTTGGGGTAGTGGTTGTGGGCGTTGTGGTTGTTGGCGTTGTGGTTGTTGGCGTAGTGGTTGTTGGCGTAGTGGTTGTTGGCGTAGTGGTTGTTGGCGTAGTGGTTGTGGGAGTTGTGGTTGTGGGAGTTGGGGTAGTGGTTGTGGGAGTGGTTGTGGGACTTGTGGTTGTGGGACTTGGGGTAGTGGTTGTGGGCGTTGTGGTTGTGGGCGTTGTGGTTGTTGGCGTTGTGGTTGTTGGCGTAGTTGTTGTGGGAGTTGTGGTTGTGGGAGTTGGGGCAGTGGTTGTGGGAGTTGGGGTAGTGGTTGTGGGAGTTGGGGTAGTGGTTGTGGGATTGGTTGTGGGAGTTGGGGTAGTGGTTGTGGGAGTGGTTGTGGGAGTTGGGGTAGTGGTTGTGGGATTGGTTGTGGGCGTTGTGGTTGTTGGCGTTGTGGTTGTTGGCGTAGTGGTTGTTGGCGTAGTGGTTGTTGGGGTAGTGGTTGTGGGCGTTGTGGTTGTTGGCGTTGTGGGAGTTGGCGTAGTGGTTGTGGGCGTAGTGGTTGTGGGCGTTGTGGTTGTTGGGGTAGTGGTTGTTGGCGTAGTGGTTGTTGGGGTAGTGGTTGTTGGGGTAGTGGTTGTTGGGGAAGTGGTTGTGGGAGTTGGGGTAGTGGTTGTGGGAGTTGGGGTAGTGGTTGTGGGAGTTGGGGTAGTGGTTGTGGGAGTGGTTGTGGGACTTGTGGTTGTTGGCGTTGTGGGAGTTGGGGTAGTGGTTGTGGACGTAGTGGTTGTTGGCGTTGTGGTTGTTGGCGTAGTGGTTGTTGGCGTAGTGGTTGTTGGCGTAGTTGTTGTGGGAGTTGTGGTTGTGGGAGTTGGGCTAGTGGTTGTGGGAGTGGTTGTGGGAGTTGGGGTAGTGGTTGTGGGCGTTGTGGTTGTTGGCGTTGTGGTTGTTGGGGTAGTGGTTGTTGGGGTAGTGGTTGTTGGGGTAGTGGTTGTTTGCGCAGTGGTTGTTGGGGTAGTGGTTGTGGGAGTTGGGGTAGTGGTTGTGGGAGTGGTTGTAGGAGTTGTGGTTGTGGGAGTTGTGGTTGTTGGCGTAGTGGTTGTTGGGGTAGTGGTTGTTGGGGTAGTGGTTGTTGGGGTAGTGGTTGTTGGGGTAGTGGTTGTTGGGGTAGTGGTTGTTGGCGTAGTGGTTGTTGGGGTAGTGGTTGTTGGGGTAGTGGTTGTTGGGTGTATGGTTGTGGGAGTTGGGGTAGTGGTTGTGGGAGTGGTTGTGGGAGTTGGGGTAGTGGTTGTGGGAGTGGTTGTGGGAGTTGGGGTAGTGGTTGTGGGCGTTGTGGTTGTTGGCGTTGGGGTAGTGGTTGTGGGCGTTGTGGTTGTTGGCGTAGTGGTTGTTGGCGTAGTGGTTGTTGGGGTAGTGGTTGTTGGGGTAGTGGTTGTTGGCGTAGTGGTTGTTGGGGTAGCGGTTGTTGGGGTAGTGGTTGTTGGGGAAGTGGTTGTGGGAGTTGGGGTAGTGGTTGTGGGAGTGGTTGTGGGAGTTGGGGTAGTGGTTGTGGGAGTGGTTGTAGGAGTTGTGGTTGTGGGAGTTGTGGTTGTTGGCGTTGTGGTTGTTGGCATAGTGGTTGTGGGAGTTGTGGTTGTGGGAGTTGTGGTTGTGGGAGTTGGGTTAGTGGTTGTGGGACTTGGGGTAGTGGTTGTGGGCGTAGTGGTTGTTGGCGTAGTGGTTGTTGGCGTAGTGGTTGTTGGCGTAGTGGTTGTGGGAGTTGTGGTTGTGGGAGTGGTTGTGGGAGTTGGGGTAGTGGTTGTGGGCGTTGTGGTTGTTGGCGTAGTGGTTGTTGGCGTAGTTGTTGTGGGAGTTGTTGTTGTGGGAGTTGTGGTTGTGGGAGTTGGGGAAGTGGTAGTGGTTGTGGGAGTGGTTGTGGGACTTGGGGTAGTGGTTGTGGGACTTGGGGTTGTTGGCGTTGTGGTTGTGGGAGTGGTTGTGGGAGTTGGGGTAGTGGTTGTGGGAGTTGGGGTAGTGGTTGTGGGAGTGGTTGTGGGACTTGTGGTTGTGGGACTTGGGGTAGAGGTTGTGGGCGTAGTGGTTGTTGGCGTAGTGGTTGTTGGCGTAGTTGTTGTGGGAGTTGTGGTTGTGGGAGTTGGGGTAGTGGTTGTGGGAGTGGTTGTGGGAGTTGGGGTAGTGGTTGTGGGCGTTGTGGTTGTTGGCGTTGTGGTTGTTGGCGTAGTGGTTGTTGGCGTAGTGGTTGTTGGCGTAGTGGTTGTTGGCGTAGTGGTTGTTGGCGTAGTGGTTGTTGGCGTAGTGGTTGTTGGCGTAGTGGTTGTTGGGGTAGTGGTTGTTGGGGTAGTGGTTGTTGGGGTAGTGGTTGTTGGCGTAGTGGTTGTTGGCGTAGTGGTTGTTGGCGTAGTGGTTGTTGGGGTAGTGGTTGTTGGGGAAGTGGTTGTGGGAGTTGGGGTAGTGGTTGTGGGAGTGGTTGTGGGAGTTGGGGTAGTGGTTGTGGGAGTGGTTGTGGGAGTTGGGGTAGTGGTTGTGGGCGTTGTGGTTGTTGGCGTTGTGGTTGTTGGCGTAGTGGTTGTTGGCGTAGTGGTTGTTGGCGTAGTGGTTGTTGGCGTAGTGGTTGTTGGCGTAGTGGTTGTTGGCGTAGTGGTTGTTGGCGTAGTGGTTGTTGGCGTAGTGGTTGTTGGCGTAGTGGTTGTTGGCGTAGTGGTTGTTGGCGTAGTGGTTGTTGGCGTAGTGGTTGTTGGGGTAGTGGTTGTTGGGGAAGTGGTTGTGGGAGTTGGGGTAGTGGTTGTGGGAGTGGTTGTGGGAGTTGGGGTAGTGGTTGTGGGAGTGGTTGTAGGAGTTGTGGGAGTTGTGGTTGTTGGCGTTGTGGTTGTTGGCATAGTGGTTGTGGGAGTTGTGGTTGTGGGAGTTGTGGTTGTGGGAGTTGGGTTAGTGGTTGTGGGACTTGGGGTAGTGGTTGTGGGCGTAGTGGTTGTTGGCGTAGTGGTTGTTGGCGTAGTGGTTGTTGGCGTAGTGGTTGTGGGAGTTGTGGTTGTGGGAGTGGTTGTGGGAGTTGGGGTAGTGGTTGTGGGCGTTGTGGTTGTTGGCGTAGTGGTTGTTGGCGTAGTTGTTGTGGGAGTTGTGGTTGTGGGAGTTGTGGTTGTGGGAGTTGGGTTAGTGGTTGTGGGACTTGGGGTAGTGGTTGTGGGCGTAGTGGTTGTTGGCGTAGTGGTTGTGGGCGTTGTGGTTGTTGGCGTTGTGGTTGTGGGAGTGGTTGTGGGAGTTGGGGTAGTGGTTGTGGGAGTTGGGGTAGTGGTTGTGGGAGTGGTTGTGGGACTTGTGGTTGTGGGACTTGGGGTAGAGGTTGTGGGAGTGGTTGTGGGAGTTGGGGTTGTGGTTGTGGGCGTAGTGGTTGTTGGCGTAGTGGTTGTTGGCGTAGTTGTTGTGGGAGTTGTGGTTGTGGGAGTTGGGGTAGTGGTTGTGGGAGTGGTTGTGGGAGTTGGGGTAGTGGTTGTGGGCGTTGTGGTTGTTGGCGTTGTGGTTGTTGGCGTAGTGGTTGTTGGCGTAGTGGTTGTTGGCGTAGTGGTTGTTGGCGTAGTGGTTGTTGGCGTAGTGGTTGTTGGCGTAGTGGTTGTTGGGGTAGTGGTTGTTGGGGTAGTGGTTGTTGGGGTAGTGGTTGTTGGCGTAGTGGTTGTTGGCGTAGTGGTTGTTGGGGTAGTGGTTGTTGGGGAAGTGGTTGTGGGAGTTGGGGTAGTGGTTGTGGGAGTGGTTGTGGGAGTTCGGGTAGTGGTTGTGGGAGTGGTTGTGGGAGTTGGGGTAGTGGTTGTGGGCGTTGTGGTTGTTGGCGTTGTGGTTGTTGGCGTAGTGGTTGTTGGCGTAGTGGTTGTTGGCGTAGTGGTTGTTGGCGTAGTGGTTGTTGGCGTAGTGGTTGTTGGCGTAGTGGTTGTTGGCGTAGTGGTTGTTGGCGTAGTGGTTGTTGGCGTAGTGGTTGTTGGCGTAGTGGTTGTTGGGGTAGTGGTTGTTGGGGAAGTGGTTGTGGGAGTTGGGGTAGTGGTTGTGGGAGTGGTTGTGGGAGTTGGGGTAGTGGTTGTGGGAGTGGTTGTGGGAGTTAGGGTAGTGGTTGTGGGAGTGGTTGTAGGAGTTGTGGGAGTTGTGGTTGTTGGCGTTGTGGTTGTTGGCATAGTGGTTGTGGGAGTTGTGGTTGTGGGAGTTGTGGTTGTGGGAGTTGTGGTTGTGGGAGTTGTGGTTGTGGGAGTTGTGGTTGTGGGAGTTGTGGTTGTGGGAGTTGTGGTTGTGGGAGTTGTGGTTGTGGGAGTTGTGGTTGTGGGAGTTGTGGTTGTTGGCGTAGTGGTTGTTGGCGTAGTTGTTGTGGGAGTTGTGGTTGTGGGAGTTGGGGTAGTGGTTGTGGGACTTGTGGTTGTGGGACTTGGGGTAGTGGTTGTGGGCGTTGTGGTTGTTGGCGTTGTGGTTGTTGGCGTAGTTGTTGTGGGAGTTGTGGTTGTGGGAGTTGGGGTAGTGGTTGTGGGAGTTGGGGAAGTGGTTGTGGGAGTTGGGGTAGTGGTTGTGGGAGTTGGGGTAGTGGTTGTGGGAGTGGTTGTGGGACTTGTGGTTGTGGGACTTGTGGTTGTGGGACTTGGGGTAGTGGTTGTGGGCGTAGTGGTTGTTGACGTAGTGGTTGTTGGCGTAGTTGTTGTGGGAGTTGTGGTTGTGGGAGTGGTTGTGGGAGTTGGGGTAGTGGTTGTGGGCGTTGTGGTTGTTGGTGTAGTGGTTGTTGGCGTAGTTGTTGTGGGAGTTGTGGTTGTGGGAGTTGTGGTTGTGGGAGTTGGGGAAGTGGTAGTGATTGTGGGAGTGGTTGTGGGACTTGGGGTAGTGGTTGTTGGCGTTGTGGTTGTGGGAGTGGTTGTGGGAGTTGGGGTAGTGGTTGTGGGAGTTGGGGTAGTGGTTGTGGGAGTGGTTGTGGGACTTGTGGTTGTGGGACTTGGGGTAGAGGTTGTGGGCGTTGTGGTTGTTGGCGTAGTGGTTGTTGGCGTAGTGGTTGTGGGAGTTGTGGTTGTGGGAGTTGGGGTAGTGGTTGTGGGAGTGGTTGTGGGACTTGTGGTTGTGGGACTTGGGGTAGTGGTTGTGGGCGTTGTGGTTGTTGGCGTTGTGGTTGTTGGCGTAGTTGTTGTGGGAGTTGTGGTTGTGGGAGTTGGGGTAGTGGTTGTGGGAGTTGGGGTAGTGGTTGTGGGAGTTGGGGTAGTGGTTGTGGGAGTTGGGGTAGTGGTTGTGGGAGTGGTTGTGGGACTTGTGGTTGTGGGACTTGGGGTAGTGGTTGTGGGCGTAGTGGTTGTTGGCGTAGTGGTTGTTGGCGTAGTTGTTGTGGGAGTTGTGGTTGTGGGAGTGGTTGTGGGAGTTGGGGTAGTGGTTGTGGGCGTTGTGGTTGTTGGCGTAGTGGTTGTTGGCGTAGTTGTTGTGGGAGTTGTGGTTGTGGGAGTTGTGGTTGTGGGAGTTGGGGAAGTGGTAGTGCTTGTGGGACTTGGGGTAGTGCTTGTGGGCGTTGTGGTTGTTGGCGTTGTGGTTGTTGGCGTAGTGGTTGTTGGCGTAGTTGTTGTGGGAGTTGGGGTTGTGGGAGTTGGGCTAGTGGTTGTGGGAGTGGTTGGGGTAGTGGTTGTGGGAGTTGGGGTAGTGGTTATGGGCGTTGTGGTTTTTGGCGTTGTGGTTGTTGGCGTAGTGGTTGTTGGCGTAGTGGTTGTTGGCGTAGTGGTTGTTGGCGTAGTGGTTGTTGGCGTAGTGGTTGTTGGCGTAGTGGTTGTTGGCGTTGTGGTTGTTGGCGTTGTGGTTGTTGGAGTTGGGGTAGTGGTTGTGGGCGTTGTGGTTGTTGGCGTTGTGGTTGTTGGCGTAGTGGTTGTTGGCGTAGTGGTTGTTGGCGTTGTGGTTGTGGGAGTGGTTGTGGGACTTGGGGTAGTGGTTGTGGGCGTTGTGGTTGTTGGCGTTGTGGTTGTTGGCGTAGTTGTTGTGGGAGTTGTGGTTGTGGGAGTTGGGGTAGTGGTTGTGGGAGTTGGGGTAGTGGTTGTGGGAGTTGGGGTAGTGGTTGTGGTTGTGGGAGTTGGGGTAGTGGTTGTGGGAGTTGGGGTAGTGGTTGTGGGAGTGGTTGTGGGACTTGGGGTAGTGGTTGTGGGCGTAGTGGTTGTTGGCGTAGTGGTTGTTGGCGTAGTTGTTGTGGGAGTTGTGGTTGTGGGAGTGGTTGTGGGAGTTGGGGTAGTGGTTGTGGGCGTTGTGGTTGTTGGCGTAGTGGTTGTTGGCGTAGTTGTTGTGGGAGTTGTGGTTGTGGGAGTTGTGGTTGTGGGAGTTGGGGAAGTGGTAGTGCTTGTGGGAGTGGTTGTGGGACTTGGGGTAGTGGTTGTGGGCGTTGTGGTTGTTGGCGTTGTGGTTGTGGGAGTGGTTGTGGGAGTTGGGGTAGTGGTTGTGGGAGTTGGGGTAGTGGTTGTGGGAGTGGTTGTGGGACTTGTGGTTGTGGGACTTGGGGTAGAGGTTGTGGGCGTAGTGGTTGTTGGCGTAGTGGTTGTTGGCGTAGTTGTTGTGGGAGTTGTGGTTGTGGGAGTTGGGCTAGTGGTTGTGGGAGTGGTTGGGGTAGTGGTTGTGGGAGTTGGGGTAGTGGTTGTGGGCGTTGTGGTTGTTGGCGTTGTGGTTGTTGGCGTAGTGGTTGTTGGCGTAGTGGTTGTTGGCGTAGTGGTTGTTGGCGTAGTGGTTGTTGGCATAGTGGTTGTTGGAGTGGTTGTTGGAGTTGGGGTAGTAGTTGTGGGCGTTGTGGTTGTTGGCGTTGTGGTTGTTGGCGTAGTGGTTGTTGGCGTAGTGGTTGTTGGCGTAGTGGTTGTTGGCGTAGTGGTTGTTGGCGTAGTGGTTGTTGGAGTGGTTGTTGGAGTTGGGGTAGTGGTTGTGGGCGTTGTGGTTGTTGGCGTTGTGGTTGTTGGCGTAGTGGTTGTTGGCGTAGTGGTTGTTGGCGTAGTGGTTGTTGGCGTAGTGGTTGTGGGAGTTGTGGTTGTGGGAGTTGGGGTAGTGGTTGTGGGAGTGGTTGTGGGACTTGTGGTTGTGGGACTTGGGGTAGTGGTTGTGGGCGTTGTGGTTGTGGGCGTTGTGGTTGTTGGCGTTGTGGTTGTTGGCGTAGTTGTTGTGGGAGTTGTGGTTGTGGGAGTTGGGGCAGTGGTTGTGGGAGTTGGGGTAGTGGTTGTGGGAGTTGGGGTAGTGGTTTTGGGAGTGGTTGTGGGCGTTGTGGTTGTGGGACTTGGGGTAGTGGTTGTGGGCGTAGTGGTTGTGGGCGTAGTGGTTGTTGGCGTTGTGGTTGTTGGCGTTGTGGTTGTTGGCGTTGTGGTTGTTGGCGTTGTGGTTGTTGGCGTAGTGGTTGTTGGCGTAGTGGTTGTTGGCGTAGTGGTTGTTGGCATAGTGGTTGTTGGCATAGTGGTTGTTGGAGTGGTTGTTGGAGTTGGGGTAGTAGTTGTGGGCGTTGTGGTTGTTGGCGTTGTGGTTGTTGGCGTAGTGGTTGTTGGCGTAGTGGTTGTTGGCGTAGTGGTTGTTGGCGTAGTGGTTGTGGGAGTTGTGGTTGGGGTAGTGGTTGTGGGAGTGGTTGTGGGACTTGTGGTTGTGGGACTTGGGGTAGTGGTTGTGGGCGTTGTGGTTGTGGGCGTTGTGGTTGTTGGCGTTGTGGTTGTTGGCGTAGTTGTTGTGGGAGTTGTGGTTGTGGGAGTTGGGGTAGTGGTTGTGGGAGTTGGGGTAGTGGTTATGGGAGTTGGGGTAGTGGTTGTGGTTGTGGGAGTTGGGGTAGTGGTTGTGGGAGTTGGGGTAGTGGTTGTGGGAGTGGTTGTGGGACTTGGGGTAGTGGTTGTGGGCGTAGTGGTTGTTGGCGTAGTGGTTGTTGGCGTAGTGGTTGTTGGCGTAGTGGTTGTTGGCGTAGTGGTTGTTGGCGTAGTGGTTGTGGGAGTTGTGGTTGGGGTAGTGGTTGTGGGAGTGGTTGTGGGACTTGTGGTTGTGGGACTTGGGGTAGTGGTTGTGGGCGTTGTGGTTGTGGGCGTTGTGGTTGTTGGCGTTGTGGTTGTTGGCGTAGTTGTTGTGGGAGTTGTGGTTGTGGGAGTTGGGGTAGTGGTTGTGGGAGTTGGGGTAGTGGTTATGGGAGTTGGGGTAGTGGTTGTGGTTGTGGGAGTTGGGGTAGTGGTTGTGGGAGTTGGGGTAGTGGTTGTGGGAGTGGTTGTGGGACTTGGGGTAGTGGTTGTGGGCGTAGTGGTTGTTGGCGTAGTGGTTGTTGGCGTTGGGGTTGTGGGAGTGGTTGTGGGACTTGGGGTAGTGGTTGTGGGCGTTGTGGTTGTTGGCGTTGTGGTTGTTGGCGTAGTTGTTGTGGGAGTTGTGGTTGTGGGAGTTGGGGTAGTGGTTGTGGGAGTTGGGGTAGTGGTTGTGGGAGTTGGGGTAGTGGTTGTGGTTGTGGGAGTTGGGGTAGTGGTTGTGGGAGTTGGGGTAGTGGTTGTGGGAGTGGTTGTGGGACTTGGGGTAGTGGTTGTGGGCGTAGTGGTTGTTGGCGTAGTGGTTGTTGGCGTAGTTGTTGTGGGAGTTGTGGTTGTGGGAGTGGTTGTGGGAGTTGGGGTAGTGGTTGTAGGCGTTGTGGTTGTTGGTGTAGTGGTTGTTGGCGTAGTTGTTGTGGGAGTTGTGGTTGTGGGAGTTGTGGTTGTGGGAGTTGGGGAAGTGGTAGTGCTTGTGGGAGTGGTTGTGGGACTTGGGGTAGTGGTTGTGGGCGTTGTGGTTGTTGGCGTTGTGGTTGTGGGAGTGGTTGTGGGAGTTGGGGTAGTGGTTGTGGGAGTTGGGGTAGTGGTTGTGGGAGTGGTTGTGGGACTTGTGGTTGTGGGACTTGGGGTAGAGGTTGTGGGCGTAGTGGTTGTTGGCGTAGTGGTTGTTGGCGTAGTTGTTGTGGGAGTTGTGGTTGTGGGAGTTGGGCTAGTGGTTGTGGGAGTGGTTGGGGTAGTGGTTGTGGGAGTTGGGGTAGTGGTTGTGGGCGTTGTGGTTGTTGGCGTTGTGGTTGTTGGCGTAGTGGTTGTTGGCGTAGTGGTTGTTGGCGTAGTGGTTGTTGGCGTAGTGGTTGTTGGCGTAGTGGTTGTTGGAGTGGTTGTTGGAGTTGGGGTAGTAGTTGTGGGCGTTGTGGTTGTTGGCGTTGTGGTTGTTGGCGTAGTGGTTGTTGGCGTAGTGGTTGTTGGCGTAGTGGTTGTTGGCATAGTGGTTGTTGGCATAGTGGTTGTTGGAGTGGTTGTTGGAGTTGGGGTAGTAGTTGTGGGCGTTGTGGTTGTTGGCGTTGTGGTTGTTGGCGTAGTGGTTGTTGGCGTAGTGGTTGTTGGCGTAGTGGTTGTAGGCGTAGTGGTTGTGGGAGTTGTGGTTGTGGGAGTTGGGGTAGTGGTTGTGGGAGTGGTTGTGGGACTTGTGGTTGTGGGACTTGGGGTAGTGGTTGTGGGCGTTGTGGTTGTGGGCGTTGTGGTTGTTGGCGTTGTGGTTGTTGGCGTAGTTGTTGTGGGAGTTGTGGTTGTGGGAGTTGGGGCAGTGGTTGTGGGAGTTGGGGTAGTGGTTGTGGGAGTTGGGGTAGTGGTTTTGGGAGTGGTTGTGGGCGTTGTGGTTGTGGGACTTGGGGTAGTGGTTGTGGGCGTAGTGGTTGTGGGCGTAGTGGTTGTTGGCGTTGTGGTTGTTGGCGTTGTGGTTGTTGGCGTTGTGGTTGTTGGCGTTGTGGTTGTTGGCGTAGTGGTTGTTGGCGTAGTGGTTGTTGGCGTAGTGGTTGTTGGCATAGTGGTTGTTGGCATAGTGGTTGTTGGAGTGGTTGTTGGAGTTGGGGTAGTAGTTGTGGGCGTTGTGGTTGTTGGCGTTGTGGTTGTTGGCGTAGTGGTTGTTGGCGTAGTGGTTGTTGGCGTAGTGGTTGTTGGCGTAGTGGTTGTGGGAGTTGTGGTTGGGGTAGTGGTTGTGGGAGTGGTTGTGGGACTTGTGGTTGTGGGACTTGGGGTAGTGGTTGTGGGCGTTGTGGTTGTGGGCGTTGTGGTTGTTGGCGTTGTGGTTGTTGGCGTAGTTGTTGTGGGAGTTGTGGTTGTGGGAGTTGGGGTAGTGGTTGTGGGAGTTGGGGTAGTGGTTATGGGAGTTGGGGTAGTGGTTGTGGGAGTTGGGGTAGTGGTTGTGGGAGTTGGGGTAGTGGTTGTGGGACTTGGGGTTGTGGGACTTGGGGTAGTGGTTGTGGGCGTAGTGGTTGTTGGCGTAGTGGTTGTTGGCGTAGTGGTTGTTGGCGTAGTTGTTGTGGGAGTTGTGGTTGTGGGAGTGGTTGTGGGAGTTGGGGTAGTGGTTGTGGGCGTTGTGGTTGTTGGCGTAGTGGTTGTTGGCGTAGTGGTTGTTGGCGTTGTGGTTGTTGGAGTGGTTGTTGGAGTTGGGGTAGTGGTTGTGGGCGTTGTGGTTGTTGGCGTTGTGGTTGTTGGCGTAGTGGTTGTTGGGGTAGTGGTTGTTGGCGTAGTGGTTGTTGGCGTAGTGGTTGTTGGCGTAGTGGTTGTTGGCGTAGTGGTTGTTGGCGTAGTGGTTGTTGGCGTAGTGGTTGTTGGCGTAGTGGTTGTTGGCGTAGTGGTTGTTGGGTTAGTGGTTGTTGGCGTAGTGGTTGTTGGCGTAGTGGTTGTTGGCGTAGTGGTTGTTGGCGTAGTGGTTGTTGGGGTAGTGGTTGTTGGGGTAGTGGTTGTTGGGGTAGTGGTTGTTGGGGAAGTGGTTGTGGGAGTTGGGGTAGTGGTTGTGGGAGTGGTTGTGGGAGTTGGGGTAGTGGTTGTGGGAGTGGTTGTGGGAGTTAGGGTAGTGGTTGTGGGAGTGGTTGTAGGAGTTGTGGTTGTGGGAGTTGTGGTTGTTGGCATAGTGGTTGTGGGAGTTGTGGTTGTGGGAGTTGTGGTTGTGGGAGTTGTGGTTGTGGGAGTTGTGGTTGTGGGAGTTGTGGTTGTGGGAGTTGTGGTTGTGGGAGTTGTGGTTGTGGGAGTTGGGGTTGTGGGAGTTGGGGTTGTGGGAGTTGGGGTAGTGGTTGTGGGAGTGGTTGTGGGACTTGTGGTTGTGGGACTTGGGGTAGTGGTTGTGGGCGTTGTGGTTGTTGGCGTTGTGGTTGTTGGCGTAGTTGTTGTGGGAGTTGTGGTTGTGGGAGTTGGGGTAGTGGTTGTGGGAGTTGGGGTAGTGGTTGTGGGAGTTGGGGTAGTGGTTGTGGGAGTTGGGGTAGTGGTTGTGGGAGTGGTTGTGGGACTTGTGGTTGTGGGACTTGGGGTAGTGGTTGTGGGCGTAGTGGTTGTTGGCGTAGTGGTTGTTGGCGTAGTTGTTGTGGGAGTTGTGGTTGTGGGAGTGGTTGTGGGAGTTGGGGTAGTGGTTGTGGGCGTTGTGGTTGTTGGCGTAGTGGTTGTTGGCGTAGTGGTTGTTGGAGTGGTTGTAGGAGTTGTGGTTGTGGGAGTTGTGGTTGTTGGCGTAGTGGTTGTTGGCGTAGTGGTTGTTGGCGTAGTGGTTGTTGGCGTAGTGGTTGTTGGGGTAGTGGTTGTTGGCGTTGTGGTTGTTGGCGTAGTGGTTGTGGGAGTTGGGGTAATGGGAGTGGTTGTTGGCATAGTGGTTATGGGAGTTGTGGTTGTGGGAGTTGGGGAAATGGTTGTTGGAGTTGGGGTAGTGGTTGTTGGAGTGGTTGTGGGACTTGTGGTTGTTGGACTTGGGGTAGTGGTTGTGGGCGTTGTGGTTGTTGGCGTTGTGGTTGTTGGCGTTGTGGTTGTTGGCGTAGTTGTTGTGGGAGTTGTGGTTGTGGGAGTTGGGGCAGTGGTTGTGGGAGTTGGGGTAGTGGTTGTGGGAGTTGGGGTAGTGGTTTTGGGAGTGGTTGTGGGCGTTGTGGTTGTGGGACTTGGGGTAGTGGTTGTGGGCGTATTGGTTGTGGGCGTTGTGGTTGTGGGCGTTGTGGTTGTGGGCGTTGTGGTTGTGGGCGTTGTGGTTGTGGGCGTTGTGGTTGTTGGCTTTGTGGTTGTTGGATTTGTGGTTGTCGGCGTAGTGGTTGTCGGCGTAGTGGTTGTTGGCGTAGTGGTTGTGGGAGTTGGGCTAGTGGTTGTGGGAGTTGGGCTAGTGGTTGTGGGAGTTGGGCTAGTGGTTGTGGGAGTTGGGGTAGTGGTTGTGGGAGTGGTTGTAGGAGTTGTGGTTGTGGGAGTTGTGGTTGTGGGAGTTGTGGTTGTTGGCTTTGTGGTTGTTGGCATAGTGGTTGTTGGCATAATGGTTGTGGGAGTTGGGGTAGTGGTTGTGGGAGTGGTTGTGAGACTTGTGGTTGTGGGACTTGGGGTAGTGGTTGTGGGCGTTGTGGTTGTTGGCGTTGTGGTTGTTGGCGTAGTTATTGTGGGAGTTGTGGTTGTGGGAGTTGGGGTAGTGGTTGTGGGAGTTGGGGTAGTGGTTGTGGGATTTGGGGTAGTGGTTGTGGGAGTTGGGGTAGTGGTTGTGGGACTGGTTGTCGGACTTGTGGTTGTGGGACTTGGCGTAGTGGTTGTTGGCGTAGTTGTTGTGGGAGTTGTGGTTGTGGGAGTTGGGCTAGTGGTTGTGGGAGTGGTTGGGGTAGTGGTTGTGGGAGTGGTTGTGGGAGTTGGGGTAGTGGTTGTTGGCGTAGTGGTTGTTGGCGTAGTGGTTGTTGGGGTAGTGGTTGTTGGCGTTGTGGTTGTTGGCGTAGTGGTTGTGGGAGTTGGGGTAATGGGAGTGGTTGTTGGCATAGTGGTTATGGGAGTTGTGGTTGTGGGAGTTGGGGAAATGGTTGTTGGAGTTGGGGTAGTGGTTGTTGGAGTGGTTGTGGGACTTGTGGTTGTTGGACTTGGGGTAGTGGTTGTGGGCGTTGTGGTTGTTGGCGTTGTGGTTGTTGGCGTTGTGGTTGTTGGCGTAGTTGTTGTGGGAGTTGTGGTTGTGGGAGTTGGGGCAGTGGTTGTGGGAGTTGGGGTAGTGGTTGTGGGAGTTGGGGTAGTGGTTTTGGGAGTGGTTGTGGGCGTTGTGGTTGTGGGACTTGGGGTAGTGGTTGTGGGCGTAGTGGTTGTTGGCGTTGTGGTTGTGGGCGTTGTGGTTGTGGGCGTTGTGGTTGTGGGCGTTGTGGTTGTGGGCGTTGTGGTTGTTGGCTTTGTGGTTGTTGGCTTTGTGGTTGTCGGCGTAGTGGTTGTCGGCGTAGTGGTTGTTGGCGTAGTGGTTGTGGGAGTTGGGCTAGTGGTTGTGGGAGTTGGGCTAGTGGTTGTGGGAGTTGGGCTAGTGGTTGTGGGAGTTGGGGTAGTGGTTGTGGGAGTGGTTGTAGGAGTTGTGGTTGTGGGAGTTGTGGTTGTTGGCTTTGTGGTTGTTGGCATAGTGGTTGTTGGCATAATGGTTGTGGGAGTTGGGGTAGTGGTTGTGGGAGTGGTTGTGAGACTTGTGGTTGTGGGACTTGGGGTAGTGGTTGTGGGCGTTGTGGTTGTTGGCGTTGTGGTTGTTGGCGTAGTTATTGTGGGAGTTGTGGTTGTGGGAGTTGGGGTAGTGGTTGTGGGAGTTGGGGTAGTGGTTGTGGGATTTGGGGTAGTGGTTGTGGGAGTTGGGGTAGTGGTTGTGGGACTGGTTGTCGGACTTGTGGTTGTGGGACTTGGCGTAGTGGTTGTTGGCGTAGTTGTTGTGGGAGTTGTGGTTGTGGGAGTTGGGCTAGTGGTTGTGGGAGTGGTTGGGGTAGTGGTTGTGGGAGTGGTTGTGGGAGTTGGGGTAGTGGTTGTGGGCGCTGTGGTTGTTGGCGTAGTTGTTGTTGGCGTAGTTGTTGTTGGCGTAGTTGTTGTTGGCGTAGTTGTTGTTGGCGTAGTGGTTGTGGGAGTTGTGGTTGTGGGAGTTGTGGTTGTGGGAGTTGTGGTTGTGGGAGTTGTGGTTGTGGGAGTTGTGGTTGTGGGAGTTGTGGTTGTGGGAGTTGTGGTTGTGGGAGTTGGGCTAGTGGTTGTGGGAGTTGCGGTAGTGGTTGTGGGAGTTGGGGTAGTGGTTGTGGAAGTTGGGGTAGTGGTTGTGGGAGTGGTTGTAGGAGTTGTGGTTGTGGGAGTTGTGGTTGTGGGAGTTGTGGTTTTTGGCATTGTGGTTGTGGGAGTTGGGCTAGTGGTTGTGGGAGTTGCGGTAGTGGTTGTGGGAGTTGGGGTAGTGGTTGTGGGAGTGGTTGTGGGAGTTGGGGTAGTAGTTGTGGGAGTGGTTGTAGGAGTTGTGGTTGTTGGCGTTGTGGTTGTTGGCGTTGTGGTTGTTGGCGTTGTGGTTGTTGGCGTTGTGGTTGTTGGCGTAGTGGTTGTTGGCGTAGTGGTTGTGGGAGTTGGGGTAGTGGTTGTGGGAGTTGAGGTAGTGGTTGTTGGAGTTGGCATAGTAGTTGTGGTTGTTGGAGTTGTAGGGGAGCTTGTTTGAGAAGTGGTAAGCGAAGTTGTTGTAACATACTCTGTTGTCGTTTTTTCAGGAGACGTTGCTGGCTCTGTGATGAATGTTTCTGTCGTCTGTTCTGATGTGGGACTATAAGGAGATGTTATTATCTCAGCAGTTGTTCCAGATGTTGCACTTGTCGTTGTAGTTGTTTTGTAACACGGTTCAATAACTCCTGTGCCTACTTGCTGAAAAGTGTTATGATTAAAGAAGGTCACTTCAACGCCAGACCTCAGTGACCTCCGCCAAGGACTGGAATCATTCCTGGAGGCAGGCACATCCACACGAAATACACACGCGTCATAGGGGTTTCCTTCCCTGTGGATAAACAGATCGATGGGGTCCGTCTTGACGTTTAGGGTTATTGCAAGCTGTTCGCATGATACTCGTACCCAAATTCTTTCACTTTGTGGTAGAAATGTTACATTCACAGAACTATCCCAGTTGCAGTATGTCTGCACGTACGAAGGTGGAATTGAGCCGGACTTGTACATCAAGTCATACGGAGGAATAGGGTCAGTGTTGATTGGTTCGATTGCTCCCGTTTTATTCATGGGATCATCGCAAGTTATGTTCATAGTATCAATTTTATTGCCATCAGCAAAGACGTCAACTTGAATAAGATACTGCTCGTCTGGGAGGTGTTGTAAAAGGCAATGAGTCGAAATGTCACCGATGTAGTGCAGAGTGATAATTGTGGGTACAATCTCAACGATTTCGAGGGCGCCGGGTTCTCCCCCGTTGCACAAAGGCTTGAGGGTGATGACATCGTACAGGGGGTGCAGTTCCTTAGTGACAATCAACTTAGATTCGAGAGGCTCGTATTTCGTACACGTCAGGCGCGCTGCGTCCGTGTTGAGTACTCCAGCTGAACATAGGTGCAGGCGTGTCTGAAATATCAACACATGACTGTATGAATTATGAAGAAGAAATACTAGTTATGGATTAACTACTTGATTGCAAAGAGAAACATACACGTTATCAAGCAATGCTGTTGAACATTAACTTTAGTATATATATATATATATATATATATTTTAAATAAGGAGAGTTGGTTTCTCACGTGAAGAAAGGTTGTATATGGGTTTAAATAAAGAGAGTTGGTTTCTCACGTGAAGAAAGGTTTAAATAAGGAGTTGGTTTCTCACGTGAAGAAAGGTGTTTTGTTCCTGTATAAATATATGTTACCTTCCATTTGTAATCATACTTGACAAGACCCACATAATGGTCGAAATGAATTCATCGCAATAAAGAAGATTGATCCAGTCTGAACCATCTGATGTTTACTCTTTACCCATATATATAAATATATATACACACAAAAAGAACTCAATTAAGCACCCCCTATTTTGCCAAATAAATTTGGGTGCTCTTTGACCATTTTGATTAATTTGATGTATTGGTCACTCCAGATATACCAATTTATTATTGACTATTCAATTGAACTTAAATCGTTAATATGCAAAAATGATGAAAATAAGAAAACGGTCACTACTGAAATTTGGCCAAATATAACTAGTGTCATAGGTCGAAAACTACACAATCAACTTTGGATTTTATGAATTAAAAATAACATTGTTTATCCCTAGTTGACATTCATACACAAAAAGCCTTTTTATC
The DNA here is from genome assembly GCA_916613615.1 of Steromphala cineraria. Taxonomy (NCBI): domain Eukaryota; kingdom Metazoa; phylum Mollusca; class Gastropoda; order Trochida; family Trochidae; genus Steromphala; species Steromphala cineraria. The sequence goes on along the minus strand of OU744728.1, from coordinate 64,579,155 downwards.
ATGCATGATAAGAGGCTAGCAGGACATTGAATTTTCAGTACTTTTTTTCATCAAAAATTCATAAAATGCCTACAATCTTGAAATCTGTAATTGAATCTTAAACTTGTTGATCAAACACTTCTTCCCCCTTTAGATAAGCCATTATATCAAAAAGGGGCCAATTTATTTTTGCAGTTTTCTTAAATTTGATAATTTTGTGATTTTAAAGGTTCATATTGCTTTAACGACAAACTTTTGCTATGAGGTTTTACATTTACTAAAAGGTCATCAATTCAGTCAAGAGAATGAAAATAATCACGTGGCAGCAAGAATAGACTTTCATTTTCAATTATAAGGTAACGTCGATTTTGACTTAATGATACTAAGTTTTTGTAAAACCAATTATTCAGCGACATCGAATCGTTCATCGAACTAAGTTTTCGTTTCCACACTGCTAGATGATTGTCCAATTGAAAAATCCTATTTGTTTACCTAAAACTTTGTTTTGTTTATTATCAGCAGTGTTGGTCTGTTTGAAAATATGGGGGGTGCTTAATTAAGTTCTTTATGTGTGTGTATTATATGTGTGTGTATTGATTGACAAACACCCTGAAGGAAGCTCTTGAATATTGGATTGACAAACAACCTAAGGAAGGTCTTGAATATTGGATTGACAAACACCCTGAAGGAAGGTCTTGAATATTGGATTGACAAACACCCTAAGGAAGGTCTTGAATATTGGATTGACAAACAACATAAGGAAGGTCTTGAATATTGGATTGACAAACACCCTAAGGAAGGTCTTGAATATTGGATTGACAAACACCCTAAGGAAGGTCTTGAATATTGGATTGACAAACTCCCTAATGAAGGTCTTGAATATTGGATTGACAAACACCCTAAGGAAGGTCTTGAATATTGGATTGACAAACAACCTAAGGAAGGTCTTGAATATTGGATTGACAAACGCCCTAAAAATCTAAACTTTTTTTTTACAGATATAAGAGAGCCATGGGAACGAAATTTGCACCTGTTTATGCAAACCTGGTTTTAGGATACGTTGAGGAAAGACTTTATGTACAATTAAGAAATACATATGGGGATTAATCTACAGACGATTTCATTTTAAAATGGAAACGATACCTGGATGACTTTCTATTATGGCAAATATCTCAAATTAACAATGTTCCCATTTTTAAATATCCTTATTAAACGAGATGCGTTTGTTAAACAGTGATGCCCCCGGATATCAATAAATGTATATTTTTGGTGTCAATATGTACCCGAGATATTTCTGAAATATCAAATGTCTATCTCTATCCAATCGTTACTTGTGGCCAAGGTAATTTCGAAAAGTGAAGATCACGAGTTAAAAACATTCGAACTCATCTGAAAGGTTTTATGAAAGATGAACATGTGAAATATTAAAGGTCTATCTCGGAACCTCCAATTCGGGTGCATACAAATGGACAAAACTCTTTACTGGCATTTACCATAAACCTAGTGACACAACTTTATCTTCATTTCAAAAGGGCTCATGAAAAACATGTGAAAACAAAACTTCCGTATTGCTTAGCACGATGCATATGTACAACAATGAGGTTACGACAGAAAAGGTTAGAACTTACAGATTCTGTTGAAACGAACTTTCCCTCAAGTGTGATGGACGAGGGTATTTAAAGAGCAATCAACCACAACATTGCAAAATTGAGAAAACCAAAGAAAAGATTGTACTAAATCGTAACATAATATTTGTCGGTTTCCATAATCCAAACAACCCAAACATGTTTTCTCTTAAGGACAATTCAAACATTTTAAACCAAGATAAATAGCTGAAAGCAATGCTTGAATTTTTTTTAAAACTTATTGAAAGCAAACGGCAGCCAAATCCTTAAAAATGTATTAACTAGAGAAAACTTCAGCACCAACAACAGTCAGGCTTATAAGGGGTGGTCACTTGTCCTGTTATTATCCACTGAAGGCAAAGTTTTAAATATACAACAGGGGATGATTTTCAAGCTAAACACACAATGAATTGTAAATCTAAAAATGTAATATATGAAATTCTTTGCCCAATATGCAATTTCACCTACATGGACAAAACAAGTAATTTACAAGCACGAGTTCGGGGACATAAACGACAAGTTACGGATCCTGATCTCCACCATCTAAAGATAAGCAAGCACACCGCAGAATGTAGCAATGAAAAATTATTTTCCTTTCTACAAGATTTATACAAAGTCAGAAAATACAACCGAGTTTTGAAACAAAGGAAACATTTCTTATGACTTTTCCTATTAGTATTAAGGTTAATTATATACTATTGCAACTGTATTAACCGTATCACACATTTATACTCAAAGAATTAAATTTATACGATATGAAAATCAGACGTAATGTCACCAACTCCAAGCCTAGACCCTATCCAGTTAATCATATTTAATGTACAATAAAACGGAAACAGGATAGCATGAAATAAAAGTTAGCGATGTAAAGATATGATTTTTACCTATAACACGTGCTTTATGCTTATAACTGTTTATAAGAATTTTATTTGTAATTCCATCAGTACTGTAGTTTTCGATTGACTGAAAGTACTGCAGATCACCATTCCCTATTTACATCATGCATGCAGATTATATCGCGTAATAACTAAACACGATCAAATAGGTACGAATTTGACAATACGAGTGCATTTTACTTTACAAAACAATCATAAAACCGAATCAATTATATGAACAGATTACATAATATAAAACAAAAATTTTGGAAATCGAACTGTATAAGCCCCTATCAAAATTCATTTCGAAAATATTGCAAGTTTAGTTTCCTTTTGTGAAAAATGTGACCCACGATAAAAGGGATAAGCGGGGGCGTAGTTTTTACATCCCTCGATCATGGTAAAGACAAGGATCTGGAACCAACATTCCGATCAAGACAATAAAATGGTCGAAATAACTGGGCAAACGTGTTTTTCTTGCCGACAAAAATAAAATCTCATAAAAGTTAAGTCTTGATCGGATATGCGATTTGTTTATGTTTGACGCCTGCTATGTTTCTCATATCCAAGCTCAATACAGAAATTGCATAGCTTTCAGTATTTGATCCCAATATGTCCGCAAGATTAGGCGAGGTGATAAGGGGTTTAACGGGTTTAACGCCGCTGTCAATTTTCCACTATCACCACGGGGGAAAGCCCGTAACACTATTTTTGTTATGCATTGTGGTAAAACCTGCGAGCAACGGCTGAAACAAGCGAACCACGAGTGATACTGCGCTGAAATTCATCATTGCACTCAAACCTTACTTTGTGTAGAACAGTTCTCTACTGCAGACAAAGTTGTCGAGCTCCCGCGAGATTAGAACCCTGATGTTGCTTGCAATCTATAAGGGTAACAACAACATATTCTTTTTTCTTCTTCAAATTTGAACTACGTCAGAGATGCAGGTGTTATCAAAGTACAACCAGATTCAAAGGGCCATCTTGAGTCCTGAGCCAGTGCCCGGGGGTCCCATATATACATCAAGCACGCATAAGGTGAGTATATATACATATATATATTGTTTATGGCACCTACCTGAACCAGTAATGTCACCAAGCCGAGGATGACGGAGTTTGACATGACTGGATGATGGATCACCACGTTTCGTGGTCACGCCTCGTTCAGTAAAGAAACGAAGAGTACTGGTTTTCACGCACGTGTTCCACGTGCGTTGGGGAAACGGGTGCGTTCGTTCGTACTTGTCAGTGTACGGTTTTATAACTCACACCGACATGGACGTTCAGGTTGATTGATTATCTGGACATTTGAATAAGTATTACGACACAATTTATTATTAATTTAACTTATTCATGGTTCTTAAGTATTCGCTTTCAATCTTCACAAATCTTTCTCTGATTTCTTTCATTCCACAACGGCCCGTTCTTGTCGCGAAGTAGAAACAGCAGTATATGTAATTTACTTTTGAATACATGATTTATAATAAGGTAACGAACTTCAACATTTGAAAAAGAAATAGCGTTTATCACTGAGAGTAAATCTTATCACTATGCCTGAAAGTCGATTGACACAAAATCGTTACAATATGATGTGTTTGTATGATGAACAAGGTCATGTAAATTGGGTTACCAAACTTAGAAGTGCTTTATTAAAATTAGGTTTTGGTGATGTTTGGTTTTGACATATAAGTGTAGATATAAATGTTCTTATTAATGTTTTCTCGCTGAGATTGAACGATAACTTTATGCAAGTTTTGCATAATGCCCGTGTCACACATTGCCGAAGCTAACATCCCGGACATCATACGAAGGTCAGTAATTTCAATGTTTCCGACTTCGGCTCTAAATCGGGATGTCCGTGTGACCTACGTGATCCATCGTATGATCATCTTGGATCTATTTGGGGGTCCGGGAACTACTTCGTGTATGAGCCAAAAATCTTTGGCATGTCAAAGAATTGGCCGATAGTCACACGAACTTATCCCTTCGTGAACCTTTCGTGTTGACATCGTGACCATCGTATGGTCATCGTGTAACCATCTCATAGCGTTCGTATAATCTTCGTCTCAAACTTCACGCGACACTTACCCGAAGCTCACGCGAAGGCTCACGATGGTCTACCAGATGGCCACATGACCTTCGAGTTGCCCTCGTGTTGACCATTTTTGCCATCGTGTTGACCATTTTTGCCATCGTGTTGACCATTTTAGCCAACACGGATTGTACTCGATCCCAAATCGTCCCAACCCAAATCTTTCACAATAGCTTGCCCTATCTTTTTTAACTAATGAGAGTCAATGTTCAATCCCTAAATTATTTGTTTACATTAATTGGCAGGTATTGACGCAAAGTAACATTTGATAACAATTGAATTTTTTTAAAAAAACATATTAAAAAAAAACATTTTATAACAATTATTACACAGCTTTATTAGTAGTAACTATTTTTAGACTTAAAGATATTTTGTTCTAGGGCACAATCTATATACCTAACATGTAAGAAAAGATATGCACTAATATGTGTTGGGCTGTATGAAAAGATATAGAAGACATTACTTGAGATATATGTGATCAAAATATATTTTAAAATTCTTTTTTTTTAGTTATGGCCTTTTTCTCGGAAGATCTTTAAGGCATTTTATCAATTAAATCATAAATAATGCAAAGAGTAGTATCTTTTGTATGGTTCATTCAATATATTGCAATATTATTGCAAGCCAGCAGCTGCATTTTGCAATATATTGCACTACGAATTTTGTTGGAATATCCAACCCTTTTGACTAGTGCATTTGATATCCAGTCCTCATTCAGTATAAGATTTATCTTTAATTGCCAAAATCGTAGTGATACATTGCCCATATCTTATTGTGGTTTTGATACCATACTTAAAACCATGGTATTGCACGAAGGCCCCTTTAGGGTCATGCATTTTAACACTTAACAAAGATAGCAAACTCACAGTTTCATTTACATTTCTGTCGAATAGCCCAGACGGTTTCTCTCAGATTATATTTGACTCTGATATCATTATAGAACTATATTACAATGCGGTTGGTTTACTCGTTTAAGGAAAAAGCTGATGAATCAGTCCTTTGACCAGTCGAACATGGTTTAGAGCACCTGCCTTGTGCATTTAAACATTTTCGCTTTTGCAAATCTGGTGATAGACGTATACGCCTATTTGAAAAAATGCCCTTTCAGATGTAAGGACAACATTGGTTGAAGTGGAACCTTCTATTAGAATAAAGAATTGTTATAAAGCCAGTTACAATTTGAATAAGCAGTAACATGATGCATAATGTGGATTCGAACCTTAAACTCTTTACCCTGAACCCTTAAACTAGATATATACCAAACAACACTTTAAATGGCCATGCAGAAGGTTGTGAAAGTTTTTGATTCAGGTTCACAAATCAGTTTTTATGGTTCAAAAATCAAAAGTCACTTACACTTTAGAACATACATACATACATTTACATGAATGATTATTGGTTAATAACCTCGAACCCTTCGCTCACTATATTTCCGAATATGATGAGGACAATTTGACATGACTACAATTCTTCTATATATAGTTGAATCTTCTCCGTATTAACGTGAGGCTCTGTCGGATTATATAGTCTTATATTACCGGATAGGAGGGAATATGGGTTTGATGTATATTTAGACCATAGACGGTTCATAATTTGGAGAAAACACTACTTCTGTGTAGACATCATAGCTGGTTCGGCTGGCCTTCGAGTAACGATTGTGTTGCCATACGAATGTCACACGAAGCTTGTGCGACGTCGTGAAGACTTCCTATAACATTCGTGTGACCATGAAGTGCCATTTTCGATAAAATTGTTGCGTTTCGTGTAAACTTCGTGTTATCATCGTGACTTTCGGGTAGACTTCGTATATTGTCTGAGAATCCTTCGTGACGCCGTCGGTTCTAACTTCCTCTGGGATCACCATCGGAACACCACCGGCAGTAAATTTTGACATTCGTATGATGTTCAGGATATTGGGTCCGGGAATGTGTGGCACGAGCATAATGCTTTGAGAGTTGGAAAGTGCAATCTTATTGTAATTTATACTTATCCATTTCATGTGAAACTAACTTAATTGAGATAACTGTGATTAAATTTAGAGCTTGTTTATCACGATTTCGGTTCAGTTCTCATGGTCTAAAAATTCCCCTGGAACAAATTATATGTTAAATGGTTAACCTTTATCTGATATGAAAACGAATATCATTTTTTGCTTATCTGTCCAACATACATCAGTTTGTTTGGGTTTTTTTGGGTTTTTTTTATTGTTCCCATAGTTACACTGTTACATAGTCATATAAATATGCATATTGACATAAAGAAATTTAAAAACAAAGTATGAAATAGACAAAGCATACAAAGACAAGGTTACAGCAATCATAATTAGTTGAATAATGGGATGAATGGCTACCATTAAAGGGGCAGTAGCACGTTTTTTGATAATTTTATATTTTATTTTTTTCATTGATAATTGTAAGTTAATGTAAAATGTATTAGTTTGACAGTGTCAATAATCTCATTACACAAGCCAATCATCAATAGTCAGAGAACAAAGTATGAAGATTCATACAAAATCCATTGGCGGCCATTTTTGTGTGAACACCTTTAATTCATTTTTTGTAAGAAAAAGCAATCGCATGGCTAAACGTTACGTGATATATTTCAATTATTACTGTTCCATTTAGTTTGAATACATTGTCTTTCAATTGGAAACATTAATTTTCATTTTCCTGACATCACCTTTTATTCCCCCTAAAAACGTGCTACTGCCCCTTTAAGTTTGGAATTTTTCAGTTTCATTATTTCTTATGAAAATACATTTTTCAACAAGATATATCTGTTTTAATTTTGTTTTATAATGATCCTATTTTGGAAAAATATTTTTGATATTACATAAATGGATATATTTTTTGGCGGAGATAATGATTTGGGTCATTAACACATTTTTATGTAGTGTAACAAACCAAATCAAGTATTTTGAGAAGTTAATCTTCTGTGGGAAGTGGTTATTAACCCAAAGTTCAAGTTCTCTCCAAAAATTCTTGGTTTCGCAACAATCCCAGTAAACATGACAAATACTCTCAGAAGCATCATTACAAAAACTACATAACTCATTGTCGACCAGATTCATTTGCAACAGTTCCTTTTTGGTATATACTACTTTTTGTATAAATCTATATTGAAAATCATGAAGTTAAACATCTTTAAGGCCATGTCTATAGTAATTAAAAGTGTTGTGCCAGTCAAATTTACAGTCATTAAATAATTGTTCCCACTTTTCACAAATCTTAAGTTTGTCAAGATTAGAAATCAGTTTCTCATAGAATAATCTTGAGCCTTTTGTAGAGTTCAACAGATTTCTTTTGTAAACATTTGAAATGTGTCTTGTCTTTCTGATAACACATTTCCAATTTTCAGGTAAGATGTGAAGAAGATAGTTATAATCAAGTAATGTCCCTCTTATTTTGTATTTTGTCTTTATCTCATTAAAAGACAAACCATGTTCGTTACAAAGGTCTTTAATGGTCAAGATGCCCATATTGGCCCAGTGTTTAATGAAATGGTGAGGATTCTTGCAATTATGATTAAGCCATAATGGCTCTGCAAGGAAATTGTCAATGTTGTCCATTTCAACATTCAACTTTTTACATAAGTTATTCCATGCTTTAAAACATCTTTCCAAAAGGGGTTTTCTGTTTTAATTTGTTTCTCGACATTTGCACCATATTTTAGAAGATCATTGTAAGGAATGTCGCTTGGAATAATGTCAAGTGAGTTTTTACAATAAAATCGAAGAGTAGATAATACAAAGCATAGATAAATATTTTCATATCAACCATACCTAATCCCCCTTCAGTCCTTAATCTTTTCATTGTGCCTCTTTTTATCTTATCTCTTTTATCATTCCAGATAAAATTGAAAAATATTAGTTCCAAAGACTTTAATAAAGTCTTCTGGAGGATTTGGCAATGAGCTGAAGATATGAACTAATTTAGAAAGGGCTAGTGTCTTTATGACTGTAATTTTTCCAATTAATGTTAGATTTCTTTTTCTCCATACTGCCAATAGTCTTTTTCTGGTATTGATCACCCATAAGTAAGCCAAATTTTGTGTAAATTTGATTCCAAGTACTTCAAAATCCCCATTAAACCATTCAATTTTCAAATTTGGACACGGTGTCTTTTAGCTACCTGCCATTGAACCAATCCAAATTGCTTTAGTCCTGTCAATATTGAATTTTAAAGCTTACATCACTTATATGTACCTTAAATGCTTTGAGAAAGATTCTTTCATTCGTACATTAATAAAGAATACTTCATATTTTGAACACATTACCAGCCAAGCCATTTTCAACTATCAATATAATATTTTCGGGTACAACCTACTCTTACGATCTTTATCAAAACATTAAAGATCTATATTCAAAATGAAGTGAAGTTCAATATTCTTAAATGGTTGGTCGCAAAATTTTAAAAATAAAAACAATGAATACGGTAAAACATTTTTAAAATATTGAACTTCACGACACTTTGAATATGGGTCTTTAACAATTTGACAAAGAATAGAATGCATCACTGCGCCCTCTTGAGTTACGTTTTACAAAAGTACCTTGAATAGGAATGTTTCTTTAAGTCTTTCGGCTTACGAAAAAGCAGTGAAAGTGGCCTTATGCCCTAATGAACAAATACCTTTTTAAGATATTCTATTGATGAATTCTTCACTTGTACAAAACCCTAAAGACGACATTGAGGAACTTACTCGTTCATACCATGAGACACTTTCTGATCTTTTCAATAAGCATGCTCCTGTTGTTGTAAAGAAACGGAACCAGAAGAAGTCAACTCCTTGGTATTGTGATGATGTTCTTAGAGCTAAACAGCAACGTGGAACAGCTGAGCGAAAATGGAGAAAGACGAGACTCAAAGTTTATAGACAGATTTACAAAAGTTCTAGAAATCATGTAACAAAGGCCATAAGGAAAGCAAAAGCACTGCCTATCCAAAATTCAGAAATGTTAAAAAAATCCCAAGGTTCTCAACTTCTCAATCAATTTGTTTCCTCTCTTATGGGAATGGAAAACAAAACTATACTGCCTCAACACGATTGTGATAAAACTCTTGCAAACGATTTCAACTCACATTTTATCTCTAAGATAGATCAGATACGAAGTGATTTGGACAAAGTAATGAATGATGAACACACATTTCCCCCTCTTTTGCATTTCCGGAAATCTAATGGAATGCTTTACAGAATTCTCTGAAAGTGAAGTTTTGTCTTTAGTTAGAGAGAGCAAACCTACAACATGCGATCTTGATCCTTTGCCCACAAAGATTCTTTTGGAATACATTGATATCCTTATTCCGGTTACTACAAGGATTATCAATAAAAGTTAATCTTCTGGGACCATTCCCGAATGTTTCAAAGTTGCCTTGGTGAAACCTCTTCTAAAGAAACAAGACTTAGATGTATTGTCACTCAGAAATAACAGACCTGTGTCCAACCTGTCCTTTCACTCTAAACTGCTGGAAAGGGCTGTTAAACGTAGACTGTCAAAACATCTTGAGGAATATCATTTGTTGCATAGAAATCAGTCTGCATATAGACAAGGCCACAGTACGGAGGCAGCTCTTCTTCGTATCATGAATGATTTGTTGACAACTTGGATGCTGGTCATGTCGGCTTAATGGTATTATTAGATCTTTCGGCCGCATTTGATACCATCGATCATGATCAACTCTGGGCAACACTGCGAGATTCGATTTGTATTAGCGGGACTGTACTGAAATTGTTTGTGTCGTTCCTGTCTGGTAGAGTCCAGTCAGTTTGTATTGCGGACTCACAGTCTGAAGCAGTTGTCTGGAAGTATGGTGTCCCCCAGAGTAGGAGACTCTGATATCAAGGTATCAGAATGTGTCAAGAACCTTGGTGCTGTTTTTGATAACAACCTTTCAATGGACGATCATATCTCCAAGCTTTGTCAAATTTCCTATTTTCACCTAAGGAACATTGGTTCAATAACAGACTTTTTATCACAAGATATGGCACATATGCTAGCAAGAACTCTTGTTTTGTCAAGATTAGACTATGCTAATAGCTTACTTGGTAATATTACTCAGGAACAGTTTGTAAAACTTCAACGTGTCCAGAACACAGCAGCACGAATAGTTACCAGAACTAAGAAGTCTGCACACATAACCCCCGTGCTATCTTCACTCCACTGGCTCCCAGTTCAAGCAAGAGTCCATTTAAAAATTCTGACTTTAACCTAAAAGTGTGTGTACCAGTCTACTCCTGCCTACCTCACTGAATTAGTTGAGCTATATCAACCTACTCGGACACTAAGATCAGCTGATCAGTTTCTCCTGAAGGTTCCCAAAACACGTCTCAAAAAGTTTGGACAGAGGTCTTTTGCATACATGGCTCCAACTCTATGGAATGAATTACCCATTGAAATCAAGACATCTCAATCTTTGACCATTTTCAAAAGTTCTTTGAAGACATATCTTTTTAAAAAATGTTATAATACCTAAATCAACCAGTTTAACAAAGCATATTGACTGCAGTGTTTTTAATCCATGTAGCGCTATGAGCAGGCACTGAGTGCCTGGAATTTGGCGCTTTACAAGTGTACTTTATTATTATTATTATTATATTATCTTAATAGTTGTATTACATCACTTTTGAAGTTAACAAGAAATACTTGTTTTGACAGTGAAGTGGATAGTGTTTACACCATCACGCTTGTATTTGCTTTTGGGCTTCCAGACAAAATTCATTTTTGAAAAACTAACCGTCAGTTCTCAATAGGTTATAGAACTGGTATACATGTAAACTGGATGAGTGAATTTGGCCTTAGCGGAGGTATATGACTGTCTTTAGATTTTCATTGATTGCATTTGGGATGAACATGTGAGAGATTTTGACTTCACATCATGTCATAAGGCATTCAGGGTCGTATCAAGGTAAAAGATGTGTGGTGGAAACTACGGCATGGCTCTTTAAAATAAATAATTACGCTTCGAATAACTCAATTGTCATCATTGAAAATAATCATTCAAAGAATAAACGTCCTATAGCATCAGTTGAGTGTCGTAGTATAGTTGGGGAAGGTTATCAAAGGTAATCTTGACTATGTTTCATACAATCGAAAATAGAACAAATATATCAATCAGTGGTAATTCATAAATAAAGGGTAGCATTTCTCTCGAGTCTACATATATATGTCATCTATGTCGAGATATCCTAGGATCAGAATATTAATTTTCAATTCTCGCTGTGAAAGCGAAGTGTAAAATAGAGCAACTTAGTCTTACCTCATCAGTATTTCATACTGTATCATATTAGGCCGGAGACTTGCACATGAATCATACCATGAAATTCCACGAATCGTTACAAAACCTACAAATTTAATCTTAAAGTCAAAGTTGTCTTCTCAGGATTTCATTGTTCGTGCACGTGCTGAACCTTTAAACGATCTATTTTAATCACAATGTCAAGAATTAATGTTTACTCCTGTGTTGCGATAAATGTAGACAAAGGATTTGAAAAAGCCCATGTCATCTATAATCTGTGTGGTACTATGGTACCGTTGCTGGTATGGTTTCATCTGATGGCAGGTATATTGCAAGGAATTTATCAATGTTCAACATAACAAGTAATTTTCCTCTTAAAACTACCTAATTATCTAAAACTACCTAATTACCAAAAATAACCTATAAATTACCTAACTAGTTACTACCTACTACAAGCTCTTCCCTCGGTGGTTACTGAAATCACTGTTATCAAATATCTTATAAAAATGTCAGTTGAAGCTGTAACTTGGTATTTAATGGAGCGTTACGATAACTTATTCAATAAGGACGTATAACCAGGATACAAGTTAACTTGAAATTTGAATCAACTAAGAATTGCTACAACGTATTCTGGTATAGTTCCAGTATTTGCTCTTGGGGTTCACTATAACACATTACAACACTCATGTTTCCTAGAAAATAGCAGGACTTGAGATGGTGCAAGCTTACTCAGTCAACATTAGAATTGTTCTTCATTACATGTGATTCGTTTTCAAGTATAAGTTGTATGGATTCCGGATATATAGCATTTTTGTTGCTTTTCTTTGAAAGGTGGTATGCACTATCAAGATGCATAACGTTTTAATCTCCTACCAGATTCCATGCCTTGTGAGACAACATCGAGTTGATGGTCTACAAAATAGAATCCTTTTACGAGTGCTTCCGTTGCAAATATGCATTATTATAAAATTGAAATTAAATTTTCCTGACTTAAAGCAAAGAATTTGATACAGTAACTCTCAAGAAAATGTAAGACCACCTATGTCTTTAAAACTTAATGCAAATAACAATAATTAAAGTGGCGGTAGCACGTTTTTTGATAATTTCATATTTTAAAATTGTTACTGATAATTGTAAGTTTATGCTAAATGTATTATTTTGACAGTGTCAAAAATCTTATTACACAAACCAATCATCCATAGTCAGAGGACAAAGTATGAAGATTCACATAAAGTCCATTGGCGGCCATTTTGTGTGAACACCTTTAATTCATATTGTGTAAGAAAAAGGAATTGCATGGCTAAACTTTGCGTTATATATTTGAATTAGTACTGCTCCATTTAGTTTAAATACATTGTCTTTCAATTGGAACCATTAATTTTCATTTTCCTGACATCACTTTATATTCCCCCTAAAAACGTGCTACTGTCCCTTTAGGAGTCAATGGCTTTTTAAGATAAATAAAGGTATCTCACAAAAATAATTAAGGCAACGCTCACATCCTGCATTGCACTACTTAATTAGTATAAATATATAGTCATGGGCTCTATAGCTCATATGGTTATGAATTCATAACCATATGAGCTATAGAGCCCATGACTATATATTTATACTAATATCTTTCCGAAGGCCTAGTACTTGCTGATACATCTTCTACGATGCTTCTCATTCCACAGCTCCAGATCTTTATTCAAAAGTGCTCTAGGCAAAATCTCAACAACGAAACAATAAGTAGTCCGATTTTCTTACGATACGTTGTTTCTGCGCACACGACACGCGTTCAACTTGTACGTTAAACGTAGGGTTTATGAAAAGATTCTTTTTGGATGTAAGAACTGAAAGACTACATAGCAATGCTGTTGTTGAGAAGGAGGAAGAGGATAAGAAGACTGATAATCTGAACGTATTGAATCTTGGACAGAAGTTATATCCACGCGTATATATTTTCCAGCAGTAATACTAAGTGTTCCGATAGAGTATGGAATAGCGGGCCTTGGGTTTATGGACGAACCCCCCTTACAATGTTTCAAATGTGACACAAGGAGGGAATGCCAATGCGATTTGTTTGCGATGCGATAAACATATTTACACACTAGCTCCTTTCTTTTGTTTGAGTATTCATTTTTCATACCAACTCATATTGTCTGTGAAATGCACGTGCAGAGGTGTTCATCAGACTAAGCGGGTGTTCATGATGAACACCCGGTATTGCGATGAACACATGATAGTGAAATGATGATATTTTGATTTCCGAAATTTATTTAAATTCAAAGTAAGCTTTGCAAATCAAAGACACTCACTAAAACTGCAAATTTCCAATCCAAGACATTTACAAATTTTGCACTCCAGACATGGATTCGAACCTGTGACCTCTTGATTCCGCGCCCAGTGACTTATCCATGAGACCACGGAGGCCAGCTAAGAAGACAGGATGCATTTCATGACATCATGATTGAATTTTACAATTTTCCTGAGAATAAACATATCTGTGATTTTTTATAGAAATATATATATATTGAGGATTCATAACAAAAACATCATTGGAACTAAATATTCATATGCATAATAAAGTTTTTTTAATCTGTTTTTATATCAATCCATTGTGGAAGCTTGTACGGTCCCGCACGGATTGCACGTGCAGCACGAGAGGCAAATGCCAATGTCAGCTACTTGAAATGGACATTGTTTCTCCAATTACAGTCAATATTTCATCTACTCATTATATACGTGTATAAGAAAGATATGCATTTCAGCATTATCAAAACTGATGTCATGTTAAAAATGGAATAATATAGCGTTGAGCTAGTGTGTAAAATAGTTACCGACCTCGACCTCGGGTTCAAGTTAGATGAACCCTCGCGCACGTGATTCATGAACACCTCGGCCTAACGGCCTCGGCGTTCATGATTCACGTGCGCGAGGGTTCATCTAACTTGAACACCTCGGTCTCAGTCGGTAACTATTACGCACTTTCTATTTTCATCGCATTGTATATCGGTCGTAGTGTGCGCAGTCTGACAATTACAATGTGTGCATGACGAATTGCAAGAAAATCAGACGTAGTATATGGTTCATAACACAATGACATGCTGACCCGAGGTTCCAATCACGAATACACACGAGTTTGTTAGGTTACATTGTGGGGACAACAGAGCTTACAGATTCAGTTAATGAGAATACAAAGTGTTGTATCTTCTTGCTGTTGGTGCTGCAAGGTACATTGTCATAAAATTTTATAGGTGCATGTAGAAGTTTTCGAGGGTAAACAATGTGAGCGTTAACAGATTCTGGTCCATTGGTCAATTATTCATTCATTGGTAGATTTCAAGCATGCGGTAATTTTGACAAACCGTAACTGTGTGAAATATTAATAACATGTATCCTGAAAAGGTTGACAGTGTGATAATATAAGACAAATATAATGAAATATTACAGACAATGGTTCATATGATTTCTCACGATATTGGGCTACTCCTTGCCCCTTTTTCGAGTGACAAAAAACGTGAGAGAAATTAAATAAAATAATTTGTTAAAAGACTTGTCTCGTATTATCACATGTAGTTCCTTAGTCTGTTTTCATCACAAAACATCTAGAAAAGCATTTCAAGTCAATGGATATCAATCATTTTTTGTGTGAAAATATACATTTGTGTTACCTTGCATTTTGGTTTAGAGAGATTCAAGGTTCTTCACGGGACAAGCAAGTCCAACTCAATGCAATAAAAACATACACAAATCTTGTTTGTCGTCAATTTATTTTCATGAGCTAGTAATTGTAGGATATGTACTAGCTACTAAAAATAAGTTATGATCAAATTTTATTTTAAATACATACAATCTGAGAAAAAGTTGTGTGAAAAATGACATGATAGAAAATGTACATCCCTGCCCGAGTCGAGAGGGAACTATTTACAGGACACCTGTGAACTGGCAGCCTCGTGTCGTCAAGTGTTTAATCTCATCCGAGGAGGAAACAACATCACAACGAGAATCTCTGCTGCTTACATAATACTGGTGCTAATACAAAAGCCTAGCACTTGTTCAAGCTTTCCCAGTCTTCAGATACCACAAACATAGAAATTATGTACAACTACATTTGAGTTTGTCCAACACCTTACTTTGATAGAAGGGGAATAGCATCATGTAAATACTAATACCCTACAACTAATTAAATAACACAACAGTCGTGACCTGGTAGTTCAGCAGAGTCCTTCAACCACAAACTTAACAACTCTATTTGGATCTTGATGTAGTTTGATTCATGTTTACATCGTTATTTGCAAGTAACAAATTATGTACAAGCGGTATATGCCTGCCACCACATCTGATCATTTGTTGAGAAATTCAGCATATAACAAGGTGATGATCCATGGAACAGTATACACAATGACAAAATGACGTAACAATATCTCTAGGGACAAAATAGTATCTATAATTGCTTTCCTCAAATCTAGTAATTATATACAGGGCCATTAACCAACAGGAAAACTACAATGAAGCTCCCACGCCAAACCAGAGACCAGAAAAGCTTTGGTTAAAAAGTAGCTTCGTTTGCCTTCAGCAACAACAAATTTCTGTCGATCTGTCGGAGCATATGAACATTGATAAACAATTAATGACGTTCACTAGATGTAAAGTGTTCATGGATATTGCAGTGTTCATCTGCTTCACTGCTATTTCTGTATTGTCTGATCTGAAGACCATCTGAAAAGAAATGTGTTGTCGAAGGCAATCAAGAGTCCGGTTTGGTTTGGGAGCAGGGTATGAAATATACATCTTCATCTTCGACTAGGAAGAAAACCATTTTGATAATTGCATTGTGATGCACCAGTGATATATATATATATACGTGCCAAGTTCCATCGGCACTTTACATTCAGAATGGCGGACACGCCCACTTCCACACAGTACAAACATAACATTCACCCCAACCATACCATTGCACAGTTCATTCATTTCCTAAAATACCTACACTGAATAGTTCCTATCAAAAGGATGATTTTGTCAATGTTTGAAATCTGAAATTTGCATCTTTCAATTTTTTAAATATGAAAAATTAATGCTATGATTCTTTTTTTAGATAACTTCACAAACACTAAATTAGTGAAATATTTCATAATAAAAGAAGATGTCGGAGGATGAAGTTCAAGAACATAAAGATAAAAAAGAATTGATTATTTGTATCTTAAATATGGTATTTATAACTCGTAGACTTTTTTAAATACATAGAATTACATTAACAAATAATATACCTACATTTTATGATTAAACATTTTGTCATAATCAACTTGAAAGTTTGTAATTAAGTTTCAGAAAAAATATAAAAAATAACTGAAAGATAGATGTAAAAAAGATAGCAGACAGCAAACAAGCATGTCTAGATTTCTTACATGAACGTAATTATCTTGTAATAGTAATAATGTAACCATCTTCTTGTACACTAACTGTTCCGGCACGTCGTCATCATTCAGACCAATCTATCTCTACCAAACAAGCAAATCTAGGAAGGTCACAGAAACTTTCAAAATAAATACAATCTACCTCCTGTTGATTTATCAAAGAGAAAGGATTTGCAAGAAGGACTTTAATATCAACGGTCAATTATTGTTTATTATTTGACAATCATTAATAAATAGTGAAACCAATGAATGAATGAATGTCAAGCAATGCATTGAACTACGAACAAAATAATAAATAATTCACGACTAGACAAGAGTTTTCCATTGAACACAAGTATACACTTGTAAAAAAAAAAAATCTCTGTAGAAAATTGAAAAAAACTGTCGTAAAAGTTACACATTTCTTTTGTTCTCTGCAATATTTAAAACAGGATTTAATCTCACGTTATTTGATCATTATCATAAACCTAATATTTGCCTGGACAAAGCATAAACATTCATTATTGCAAAACACTCTTTTAGCACAAATTTCATTATCCTTGTCACTGGTAATTCCTTCCAATACTTACAGCATCATTACCAAAAATCTTAAATCTTATGTCCACATGATTTTATCAAAGCTCGTCAAAAACACATTAAGATTTGTTACTCCTGCATTAATTTGAGAAACAAAAAATTGACTGACTTGAATCTACATAGTTATAAAAATGACTTCTTTGTAAAAAAAAGCACTGCAACATGTGTGCCAAGTAAAACTTGTCTAAAATTTACCCCTTTCAAATGTATGAATAAGAAAATCTGAAAACATGAATATCCAGGTGTATGTAGGTATGTAATCAAGGAACCTGCCTTATGAATTCCAGACATTTTACCTCAGGTAAGTAGAACCTTTAGTGGGACTTAACTTCAAATAATTGTGCATAAATAGAAATTTCAGAATTGATTTTCATCACAAGAAGAAAGTACTAACAATTACAGATGAATTAACAAAACACATTAGCTGCCTTTTATTGAATGTGGTAGTGGTTATATCTTGTATCCATAGCTAGGGAAACAATTACATAACTCATGTATGTTTTAGAATTTGATTTGTTTTCCATATTTGGTATGTTGATCATCAAAATATATCTCTTGACTATTAAGAATGAATATCTATAAAAATAGAGCCAGTGTCAATAGTTCATAACTTCATTTCAAGGCAAGCTTGTTTGATTGTTCTGAATCTCGAGCACAATCCAGACGTTGTTCCAAGAATGCCTCTTTCATTGACGTTATCACATTCACGTATCACCACTCAATCCTTGTGAAGATTTCCATCTGTGCGTCTGTCCACCAGCCTAACAAGTGATGAGAACAACTAATAACCTTGTAGCCAGTAAATGTGAATAATAAATCACACTTTTCCATCACTATTGCGGTTCTACCCTTGGGATGCACACCAGTGATGAAGACCTTCAGTCCATAGCAGGTAGGGGCACGGAAATGTGCCCTCAAAGGAAGAGCACATCTTGGTTGCCCTGGAGTTCCAATAACTATTGCTTGGTATTGACACCCATCTCGTAGCATGCTTGCAGACGTCCACATCAACGAGCACATACCACTGCTGCCTATCACAGACTGAGTCAAGACCTTGCTGCCATAAAGTGCGGCCATTTTAGTCAGAACGAGGGAGGAGGAGGTATCACAATTTATTGGCTGTTTTGCTGTAAATAGTCAAATATACAAACACATAGGACCAAGGGACATTGACAGACAAATATCACAAGTCCCTTCCTCATCATTCACTTCTTGTTTTGGTCCGAGCTATTGTTCAAACATCAATCCAATGGCAAGACTGTCAATAAAACTATTGTGCCTTTAAACTGAAGTCGCTAGGACAGCGGTAGCGGCGCTACACGAAGGTGTTGAGGGCATGGTACATCTGCATGAGCACGACGAGATGGATGGGCAAACACGAGCTGCGGTCGTTGGTCGCGGGATCGTAGGTCAACCACGAGAGGGCGTTGTAGTGCTCCAACACAAACCTGTAAGGCGGAGAAAATTGTTAATTCTTGACATTTAAGAGAACATGAACAATAAAAAAAGCATTTGGGATGGAACAATGTAACCCGAAATGAAATTGGAACCTTTTTTCTAGAGGTCTCATTAAAAGAATAATTTATTCCATAAAAATTAACTACTAACAGCCCAACAAGCTGTTGTGTAATTACTAAAGTGATCTGACCTGTTTACAATATTCTTCTAATACCAGTGAAATCAAACGGAAAAATACAAAGCAAAAACAGTGCATATTAGGGTACAAGCACGAAGTGTGATTTTGTCAAATCATTGCTAGTCATTAATTAACTTGCATTGAAATCAACCTAATTCAATATAATACGGCCATCAACTAACAAGACAGGATGTGTTAATTAATGAATTAACCATCCCTAAGTGTGGTAGTCTTTCAGGAATATGAAATAATGACAAACAGCAAAATAATTTCCCAGAAAACTATCGTATTGCAAGGACAGTCTAATGGTGCATTGCAAACTTACCTAAGCACATCACATGTGAGATGCGAGTCGAGGGGGTGTCCGTTCTTCTGGGGTTGGGGCATGAAGTCGTCTTGCTTTGATGAGGAGTGGATGTTCAGAGATGCCTGCAACAATATCAAACACACATGGCTGAATATATGTGCAGGGGACAGGGCTCACTTTAGACAGGGATTTGGGGATATTTACCCATTGATGTATCAAGATATCCCATTATCACTTCTAATGAGGCGAAGAAAGTCTCATTGCAAGAAAAAAGAACTTTTTTTTTCTTTCTCAAACATCCCATTGCTTTCTCTGAAAATCCCATTATATTAGGCCATGGGAAGATTTTTCTACCTTTCCCACTATGAACCAGGGTGATCCCTAAAGGGATTGATTGTAATTATTGTTTCAACAGCAGTTCTCTTTTCAGTCAAGATGCCATGTCTGGAGACAAGCTTTGTTTGAAACAGAGGTCCAATCTAACCTTAAATGCTAAACAAAGGTAACAAAACTTTGCTGAACATAATGATTAAAACTTTACCTTAAATACATTTGGAGAGACGTATTCGTTCTCCGGACTTGACGACCAGAACCACTTGGGGAGAGGTCCGGCTGAAGCGGTGGAGAGAAGGTAGCCCATGGCCAGGGGCTGCTGCAACAGGTTCGGAACTTCGTCCTGAACGTCAATGTTGGAGCTTCCGCTGTTCATCTGTCAACACAACAAACATCTCATACAACGTGACTCAAAACTTGCTACACTTTCTTTAACTTGCTTCCTTAGGTTATCCTGTTGTCATTATCAAATAAATAGATATGGTTGGAAAAGCCCTTGGTCTTGATTTGGCGAGTTATTGTTTAGTACAGCTTGAGCTATATTTCAACTATAAGCAAATTTCATGGTGTTGAGAGACGGGATTCATTACAACAGCAGCGGCTACAACAGTATCCCTATCAATCTGGCAAAAGGAAGTTATAGCACCGCCTAAAATAGAACAAAGAACAATATTGTGAAACTATCAAAATCCAATCAACTGCCTACCGGATTCTGTCCATTAGAACGTAGATCTGTCTGCCGGCCTCGATCCCCTTGTGGCGGAGAGCCGGTAGGGGAGGTAACTGTGGGGTCCTCAATGTTGAAGAACTCTTTGAAGTCAAGGTCGTTGTCCATGGTGCCGATCTCGTACATGATATCATCAAGCTCCTCCAGATGTGCGTTCTCTACCGTCTGGTTCGTGCTGTTCACCTGTAGGGATGGAATCAGACATTGTTAGAAATAGTCGACAGTTAGTTACTGCACAAGGATAAGTTCTATGGATTCTGGATAAGTGCGACATTTCAGTGTAGATACCAACGTTGTTAAACTATTGTCCTTTTCAAGGGTTGGGTATAATAGGGATCTATCTAGATCGTTTTTGGATTGCACAGTCGCTTTATCTCATTTATCTCATGGCCAGATAAGAGTGGGTTGAAAGAAACCATCCTGCTACATCAGCATATATACATGTCTCCGCGTTATGCTACATCCTATCCCCTGATATCCTTCTATCGAATTCTGCAGTTTGCTGCTATCGCTGAAAGGGCATCATTTGATTGGCTTGCTATATATAGCGATACGGCAGAATACGATAGAAGGATATCAGGGGATATGTTGTAGCTTTACGAGGAGAAATATACTCTGATGTAGCAGGATGGAAAGAAACATGAGATTGTGACAATTAAAAAAAGCCTAATGCTAACAGCACAAAAAAGTATTTGACCAACTGCTATCCAAACCATTTGGCAAATTTGCCAAAGGTTTACATAAATATTACAAGTTAAGAAAAGCCTGCAACTGATTCAAGCAGAACTGACCAGGGCAGTTGCTGAGGTAGGAAAGACCAGGATGTGACTAGTGGTGACGTCGCGCGGTGTCTGCAGCGGGCACTGACTGCTCGGTTTCTCTTCCATCTTGACGGCGTCGGCCAGCACCTGGAAACTGGGCTGTGCTTCCATGGAAACAAGGCATGCGCTGAGGATGCTGGGATTGTCACTGGAGAGGAAGGAGCACTGGTTGCACATGTCGCGCATGTGGCGGCTGTTGTTGGCGAGGTTCTTCTTGCTGATAATACCGGCCCATCCTGAAGGGGAAGAGAATGATAAGATGAACAGAAGTCAAATGGTTAAATTTGCCATGCTTGAAAAGGAGAAACATTACTGAAATCGATTGGTAAACAAATGATGATTTAAAAAGAGATTGATTCAAAAGATAAAAACATTATTGAAAACAGATTGTAACACCGAGTCATGTTTGAAATTGAGATGGATTCAAAAGCTGAGACACTAACAATACCATTGAATATTTGTACAAGCAAGCCTTAAGACAAGTAAATGTTACAAGGTTAAATATTTAGATATTCAAACCTTTTAGTTCTCCATGACCAAGTCGCCCAAACCGTCCAATCACAAGTCTAGCTGGAAGGGTTGTCATGGATACGATACCAAGAATATAATCAAACAGCTTTTGAAGACCAACTTTTCTCGCTGAAGCCTTTTTCCTCCTGCTCCTGAAAATGTAGGTTAAAATAAGTTAGTTTACATCTTCAGGGGAAAGCTTATGAACAAATTGCCATCTTGAAGGAAAAGCTTATCAACAAGTAGACATCTTGCCAGAGAAGCTTATCAAGCACTTTATGTAAAGAAGTCCACATGTGATAGGTTGCTAAGCTTACAGAGTTTAAATTCATAATATCAAATCTTGTTACAAAGAACTAATTCAGAACTAATCTCATCAACTCAGCTGATGTCAAACGAGTCCATTATCTATGTAAACAGTCGAGGTACCTGTTAGGAATCTCAATGTTGATGACACAGGTCTCCATGAGCTCGCCCCTCTCGTCTGTACACGTAGCCAGCAGCCAGCGCTGATCCTCAGACAGACAGTAGGCACAAAACAGCACATTGGACGTCTCGGTCCGCTCCCCACAACACTCCTCTAGCTGAGTCTGCTTGTCTCGAACCGGCGCCAGCACGAATGGGGGGCTGTACAGTCGCATCAGACCGGCCTCCTGAAGGGGCATAATTTTCTCAGTTATTCAGTCAAAGGTTGAGGTGGGATATGGTAAGCTAGGGTGTTAGAAGTAGAATATTTTCTAGAGCAAATTTTCCGGCATCAGTGCTGTGCAATTTGATGAAATTGCCAAACTTTGATCCTTTCCAGGGCATTTAACTTGTATATGCTAATATCACAGAAGGTGAAAGACAAACATACAATATCCATTGTGTGTTTAAGAAAAAACAAGGCTAGTAACGGCCAAGTAAATCAAAGATGTTTTTACATTGAAATACATGTCAAGTATAATCTGAATACAACCACAAAGCACAGATCTCAAAGAGCAATACAAGATTTACTATTTGGCAGATAACCTTACTGTGAGTTTGTTTTGGCACCTACAGAAATCTACCAGAGCTTGTTGTACCATTCTTACCTCTTTCTTCTTGAGGAACATCTCTGCTGCTGCGGCGGGTCCAAAGCCCGTGAGCGAGCGCCCCATGATGTTGTGTGAGAGGTTCCACCGGCAGGTGGTGAAGAGGGAGAAGGCCATGGACTTGAGTGTCTGGAACAGCGTGCTGCTCTCCTTGTAGTTCAGGATCGTCTTCAGCGGAACCAGCTGCAACATGGCGCACACGTTACACATGAATCAAGTAAATCATTCCCTCGTCATTGATAAGAACTTTGAGAGTGGAAAGTGCCAACTTGCTACAACGACTCGTCCTACAAGTCATGCACATGAACTAGGTGAAAATTAACTAACACCATCTCTGCCAAGCTCTTAATTCAGGTTAATTTTATCATTTCTTTCAATATTGATTTCAGCACTAATTCTTAAAAGTTTCTAAATAGAAAGGAAAAAGAATATTGACAATTAAAACAAACAAACCTTATAGCCAATACAATTCAAATATTATGAACTTACGCAATACTGCTCAATCCCACAGAAAAGCAAGCGAATTTTTTTCTTTGTCATTACAAAGAATCCCATACCTAAAATAAATTTTTACTCAAAATTTTTCAAAAAAATTCAATAGACAACCAAAACAGAGGTTGAATGAACAGTTATTTTCTCTACATCCAAACGAAGCCTACCTGAAGACAGATATTGTTCTGAAGGTTCTCTGGTAGAGTCTGGACCATCTGGTGGTAGCAGCGTAACAGTCCCACCATGGCCAGTCGACTGTCCTCGTCCCAGGGGTTACCATACGTGAAGGGGTCAATCAGATACACCACGACCGCTGGTGAGCGATTGTTGTCTTCAGAGTCCAAGTCATGCTGACTGGAATCCTTCTGGGAGTTGCCTTCACTTGATCCACTCTCTGATAACAAAAAGGAATATTTTAATTTCTATTTTAGTCTTAATTTTTAACTTAAAATAAGGTGGTTCTAATAAGAATAATGGTAAACCTACAAGAAATTATTTATCTAAATGTTGTGGATACATAAAACAGACAAAGGGAGACAACTATTCTTTTCCACTTGTCTTTCAGAGAATAAAATAGATGCCAAGGATTGCAGATATATAATCATTCTAGTCAAACCATTACTATTGGTAAGGATAACACTTTTATGTACCACTTGTATCTTTGAGCATGCTAAGCTTAGAAATGGCCAACTTCATCATCATCATTTAAAAACAAACATTGCAACCAACAAACTAACAAAAAAATTCACCCTTGATTAACACAAGGATGATTAAAATCAACCCACCTCCTTTATTGTCATCTTGTCCGGGTGTTGTTCCTGAGCTGTTTTGACTATCTGGTGTTGGAGGTTTTGCAGGCTCCGGCGCCTTGAAGGGAGTTTTATGAGACGAACTTGACGCCGTCTCAAACAATGACTTGTCTAGGCTATGTCTCCCTAGAAAGGGACCCAGTCTGTGTCTACATACCTGGGCGTACAGTTTTAACTTGGCTGCAAGGGGCGTTTCTCCTGAAAACATACATGGTTTGTCAGTGTCAAAAACAAAATGTCAAAAATATCTTATTTTCAAGTTAAAAGGATTTGTCAATTTTCATGACAAGGACAGTAGCATTGCTCTTTAATATTTGTTTCATAACAAAGGTTTTGGCTAAAACAGACTAAAGTAATTAATCAAATTTATTCATCTTTCAACAAAATCTGTCTTCATACTGGTTCATTCAACAGAATGTCTTTGCATATAGAATCATGTCTAACGAGCATAAATATTTCATATATAATACATACCTATCAACTTGAACCATTCATCGACTTGTTCATCTTGCACTTTCTGAGCAGCACTCTTCCCGACCCGCATTATCCCATCCCGTAGCACTTTAGATATAGGGCAATGTCTGCCCAACCGACACAGTTCATACACTGTACTCAACTCCTTGAAAAAGTTTATCACATTCTGCAGCAAAAAGTCATTGTCTGGCGCCACAACAACATACGCAATATCCCTTTGCCTTCCAAATGGCTCCATGAATTGTTTATCCTGCAAGTCAAGAGATGAAAACATTTATATATTAATTTCAACATTTGTACGACAATGCATAATATTAACTTGAACTATCAAACACCTAAAATTAATTTCAATTTGGAAAGTAAAACATAAGTTTTTAATTTTTGCAGCTACAAAAAGCATTGTCAATATGGACAAAAAGTTAAAGAGTTACAACTATGTAAAATATATCAAAACTGGAATATGATTTTTCAGGAATGACAAGATTTTAAAAACAATCTTGCACTTGAAAAATTTACAAAAAATACTTAACCGAAAGATCAGCATGGTTTCAAACAAAATCTCAGGTTCCAAATTTAACCTTTGACTTTGCTCAAAATTCATTCATCAAAAGACAACACCACAAAGTTCTTTGACTTTTTGACCAAGTTTTCAACTTGATGCGAAAAGTTGCTTTCAGTCCATGACAGCAAAAAGATTTCTTAACCCTTGAACAGGGGTAACTGACCAGTTTTTATAGAGAAGAAGAAGTAAGAGATGGTTTACCCAGTACTGTAGCGTGAAGGGGGAGACTGAGAGCCAGTCTCGGTCGTACCCAACCAGGAAGTGGGGGATCGGCTGGGGCTCGCTGTTTTCATCAGATCCTGTAAGTACATTAGGTATCTCGTATACATGGTGCCCATTTCTCTCAACTTCAGGTACTTATCAATAAGAATAAAATATTAATCACAAATATAATGTTATGCAGGCGATACCAAACACACTGCTTATCTTGCAACAGCCTATTTCTCAAGGCATGGCCAGATATAAGGTGTTCTGCAAGTAACTGGACAATCAAATCTATCAATTACTTGAGATGTTCAAATAATTCAAGTCCATAGAAACCTTCCAAATAAACTTTCCATCTTGGGCCACAAACTATTGGAAATAAATTTACCTTCAATACCAACAGTCACTAAAATTAAATTATTCTTTCCAAAAATGTATTTACTATGATTTAATTATAACTAAACGAGGGGGATCCGTTACCTCGTCCAGCAAGTTGATGAAAGTCCTTCCAGCTGAGAGGGCCTGTAAGTTTATGACTGTGTTCCCAGACTCGCATGATTCGTTTGTTCATGATGGCATCTTGTAGCAGGGGATTCAGAGTTTTCAACATGCGCAGGATGTCTTGCGAGTTCAAAGGAATACGGTTAGCACCTGGGGAGGAGAAAATATTGTTGAGGAATAGATTGAATAATGTGTAGTCCTCAATGAATGTGATATATTTACTTGCCCTCCAGATTGCCAGATGGCCCTTAGATTTCAAATAGGATGCAAATAATAAAAGATTAATTATTGCAAATATGTCAACTGTTATACAAGTTGGCTTCTTTATCAAATAACAATAACAAAATATTTTTCATTCTCGTAAACAGATGAAATGTGCAGTGTTCAAAAGAAGAGTTACTTCCCTTGACCTGCAGCCCAGATATTACACTTTCATGACAAATGTAGGTAATGAATCTAATGAATACTTGGGCGTTTAATTTTGGCTGAAAAGGCTACATGGTTCCTCTGACTTATGCTGAATAATTTGATTAATGTGATACAGCTGTACAAAGAGAAGAGAACATCTCAGTATTTCTATTCAGCCAATAGCAGCTCTGAATAGAACAAATACCTTTAAGAAATGGCCATTTATGGAGACAGTTATTCTTCATTGTTGGGTCCTCCAGTTTGTTGGGCGAGCAGTTCTCCATCGCCTGTCGACCCTGGTCCAGAGCATTGTACGTCACGTCGTTGCCATCTGCATCAAGGTCAAATAGTTAGTCATTGTTCCTTGAAATGTGGTAAATTTTTAGCATAATGATTATTCAAGATTTTACTATTTTGTTCTTTTTATTTTTAAATTTTTTCTCACCTTCACCACAGTCGCAGATGAGATTATGCTACTTACAATAAGTAATTAAAGCCATTATATGTATATCTTCATCTTTATGGTCTTTTCCTGTATAACTGTATGACATTTGAATCAGGACAAAATAACTGTTAAATCATTGCCCCATTTTCGACACAATTAACTACCAAATTCTGTGACTTTATGTGCAAATCTTCTGTAAGTTTATGACTTATGATCCGAGACAAGATTGTTTAAACTCATCTAAACTTCATTAGAAACCTGCATGAATTGAAGCCTCACCTCTGATTTGCAGGGTGTCCACCACACTCCCTGTGAAATTAGTTGCTGCTGCCACATCCAGCATCGACAACCGATGATCTGCAACCATTGACGGGTAAGGTAATGTGAATTGTCCGAGCAACAACTCCAGAATAATTTGAGGTATGTCTTCTGGAATATTGTCTTTCACAGTCCCGTCTTCCAAAGCTAACAAACACGGTTTCCGCCGCTCGAATCGGTCCTCCCTTATACCTGTGATGTCGACTTCATCTTCGTAAAACAATCCTGAATTATAACCGTATCTCCGGTTCATTGCGGCACTGAACCCACAGCTGCAGTTGACAGATGAGTCGGGGGTCTCTGAGCCCTTGATGTCCATGTTGCACACACATATATTGCAACTGTCAAAGTTGTGGTCCTTGAAGAGGTTGAGACCGGTGTCCGAGAGTATAATGTTCACAATCAGGCTGTGCACCTCTGGAAGCTGGTGGTTCGTTCCGTGATTGTCTATGGAGTTGAGAGTTCGGTTCATGTATGAGGATGCGTTGGATGCGGGAGATTGGAGCTCGTAACTCATGGGTGTGCGAGGAGTTCTGGGTGTCCGCTGCTGGCTGCTGTTGTGGAAGGTTGCGGGCGAACTCTCTACGTGGCCGGCAGGGAGCCGAGACGTCAGGCTGGGGATGTTCTCAATGGACGGGATATTTATGTACTGACTGCAATGACTGCAATAAAAAGTATCTTATTATAGATAAATTTACATCTTCTAGAGAAGCATCTTTCACCTCATTGTTATATTTTCTCCCTGCATGGGATGTATAAACTGAAACCAAATATATTCACTAAACATTTCACGCATGTATCGATTTCAATTTTTAAGTGAAAGAATTTCCATAGGTTAAATTTTTATCATCACAAGGGATTTTTTTTAAATAACGGAAATGAAAGGATAATGTTGCAATAATGTTCATTCTTCATGGAGAAAAGTTCTAGCCTTAGTCTTCACCATAATTTTGTAACACAACAGGGGTGTGCGAGAGGGGGCCTGTCTACTGAGGGTGGGCGTGTACCTTGGTTGTGGATGTGCGATGGACTTGTCCATGATGGACATGGTGAACTGCCAGGATGGTTTGTAGTCGGGGAAGGAAGGGATCGGTGACAGTTGCTTGCTGGGAAGCTCGACCTGCGAGTACTTGCCGCAATCAACAAACCGAGTCTGCTCCGCCGGCTTGAAAACCCCTTGCTGCAACACATGTATATCACTTGATCAGAATGTGGTAACAATAGTACCATAGTGAAATGTTGACTTTGTGTTTACTTTTATTTCTAATGCATTTGGCGCTTCAACATTTTCAAGCTGAAACAAAGTTTCAGACAGCTGTATTCAGTATTTAACAAACATGTGACATATTATTTCATAAATAATAATCTTGATACTTTTCTAAAGCTCAATTCTCAGAAACTCAGCACCAGAGTACTCTTAGTTCTGCAGAGTGAAGGCAGACTGCTGATGCCGTTTTGAAAAACTGAACCTATTCTTAATATCAAAATAAACTAATGAAATATTAAAATAAATCAAACAAAAACTAGGGTTACCTTGAACAGCTCCTCGGCTGTGGGCATGGGGTAGGCTTCCACCTTGACTGAGGGCTCCAACATGACCACATCGTGGATGACTTCTGTCATGGTTTCGGGCGACTTGTTGGTTTCATGAGAGGGCGGTGTGGGGTACATGCGAGACAGCTCTTGTGCTACTGGAACATACACATTAAACAGTAACAAAAACCAACAACAGCATTGCTTCAACCAATACAACTAGCATCTTATTCTGTAGTTCTTACTCACACTGTGAACTGCACTTGACATAAGGTGTCTTGTTGATTGTTTTAAGTGCTGCCATTCACCTATTAGCAGTTCTTTTATTCATAAATGTATTTTCACTGAAATACAGCATCTAGATTGGAAATTCCATTTGAATGTAGAAGCATGGTAACTAACAATAAGATGTGTTTAGCCTTGATACAGTAGGACGTACCTGATGGACCTATCTTGCCATTCATCAGATCCTCAGTGGTCTTAGTGCTCATCATTACATTATCTGCACCCTGGGGACAAGAACAGGAGGTGAACAAAGGACGACACCGCTCTACATCCAACATTACAATAGTGTCAGTCATATCACATTTGCTGCTTTTATTCTAGGGACCTGAATGTCATATCACATTGGCTGCTTTTATTCTAGGAACCTGAATGTCATATCACATTGGCTGCTTTTATTCTAGGGACCTGAATGTCATATCACATTGGCTGCTTTTATTCTAGAAACTGAATGTCATATCATATTGGCTGCTATCATTTTAGGGACCTGAATGTCATATCATATTGGCTGCTATCATTTTAGGGACCTGAATGTCATATCATATTGGCTGCTTTTATTCTAGAAACTGAATGTCATATCACATTGGCTGCTTTTATTCTAGGAACTGAATGTCATATCACATTGGCTGCTTTTATTCTAGGAACTGAATGTCATATCACATTGGCTGCTTTTATTCTGGGAACTGAATGTCATATCATATTGGCTGCTTTTATTCTGGGAACTGAATGTCATATCATATTGGCTGCTTTTATTCTAGAAACTGAATGTCATATCACATTGGCTGCTTTTATTCTAGGAACTGAATGTCATATCACATTGGCTGCTTTTATTCTGGGAACTGAATGTCATATCATATTGGCTGCTTTTATTCTGGGAACTGAATGTCATATCATATTGGCTGCTTTTATTCTAGAAACTGAATGTCATATCATATTGGCTGCTTTTATTCTAGGACCTGAATGTCATATCACATTGGCTGCTTTTATTCTGGGAACTGAATGTCATATCATATTGGCTGCTTTTATTCTGGGAACTGAATGTCATATCATATTGGCTGCTTTTATTCTAGGGAACTGAATGTCATATCACATTGGCTGCTTTTATTCTAGGAACTGAATGTCATATCACATTGGCTGCTTTTATTCTGGGAACTGAATGTCATATCATATTGGCTGCTTTTATTCTGGGAACTGAATGTCATATCATATTGGCTGCTTTTATTCTAGGACCTGAATGTCATATCACATTGGCTGCTTTTATTCTGGGAACTGAATGTCATATCACATTGGCTGCTTTTATTTTAGGGACCATATGTCATATCACATTGGCTGCTTTTATTCTAGAAACTGAATGTCATATCACATTAGCTGCTTTTATTCTGGGAACTGAATGACATATCACATTGGCTGCTTTTATTTTAGGGACCATATGTCATATCACATTGGCTGCTTTTATTTTAGGGACCATATGTCATATCACATTGGCTGCTTTTATTCTAGAAACTGAATGTCATATCACATTGGCTGCTTTTATTTTAGGGACCATATGTCATATCACATTGGCTGCTTTTATTTTAGGGACCATATGTCATATCACATTGGCTGCTTTTATTCTAGGAACTGAATGTCATATCACATTGGCTGCTTTTATTCTGGGAACTGAATGTCATATCACATTGGCTGCTGTTATTCTGGGAACTGAATGTCATATCACATTGGCTGCTTTTATTCTAGAAACTGAATGTCATATCATATTGGCTGCTTTTATTCTAGGAACCTGAATGTCATATCACATTGGCTGCTTTTATTTTAGGGACCATATGTCATATCACATTGGCTGCTTTTATTTTAGGGACCATATGTCATATCACATTGGCTGCTTTTATTCTAGGAACTGAATTTCATATCACATTGGCTGCTTTTATTCTAGGAACTGAATGTCATATCACATTGGCTGCTTTTATTCTAGAAACTGAATGTCATATCACATTGGCTGCTTTTATTCTGGGAACTGAATGTCATATCACATTGGCTGCTGTTATTCTGGGAACTGAATGTCATATCACATTGGCTGCTTTTATTCTAGAAACTGAATGTCATATCATATTGGCTGCTTTTATTCTAGGAACCTGAATGTCATATCACATTGGCTGCTTTTATTTTAGGGACCATATGTCATATCACATTGGCTGCTTTTATTTTAGGGACCATATGTCATATCACATTGGCTGCTTTTATTCTAGGAACTGAATGTCATATCACATTGGCTGCTTTTATTCTGGGAACTGAATGTCATATCACATTGGCTGCTGTTATTCTGGGAACTGAATGTCATATCACATTGGCTGCTTTTATTCTAGAAACTGAATGTCATATCACATTGGCTGCTTTTATTCTAGGAACTGAATGTCATATCACATTGGCTGCTTTTATTCTAGGAACTGAATGTCATATCACATTGGCTGCTTTTATTCTAGAAACTGAATGTCATATCACATTGGCTGCTTTTATTCTGGGAACTGAATGTCATATCACATTGGCTGCTTTTATTCTGGGAACTGAATGTCATATCACATTGGCTGCTGTTATTCTGGGAACTGAATGTCATATCACATTGGCTGCTTTTATTCTAGAAACTGAATGTCATATCACATTGGCTGCTTTTATTCTAGGAACTGAATGTCATATCACATTGGCTGCTTTTATTCTAGGAACTGAATGTCATATCACATTGGCTGCTTTTATTCTGGGAACTGAATGTCATATCACATTTGCTGCTGTCATTCTAGGGACCTGAATGACATATCACATTGGCTGCTTTTATTCTAGGGAACTGAATGTCATATCACATTGGCTGCTTTTATTCTGGGAACTGAACGTCATATCACATTGGCTGCTTTTATTCTAGAAACTGAATGTCATATCACATTGGCTGCTTTTATTCTGGGAACTGAAAGTCATATCACATTGGCTGCTTTTATTCTGGGAACTGAATGACATATCACATTGGCTGCTTTTATTTTAGGGACCATATGTCATATCACATTGGCTGCTTTTATTTTAGGGACCATATGTCATATCACATTGGCTGCTTTTATTCTAGAAACTGAATGTCATATCACATTGGCTGCTTTTATTCTGGGAACTGAATGTCATATCACATTGGCTGCTGTTATTCTGGGAACTGAATGTCATATCACATTGGCTGCTTTTATTCTAGAAACTGAATGTCATATCACATTGGCTGCTTTTATTCTAGGAACTGAATGTCATATCACATTGGCTGCTTTTATTCTAGGAACTGAATGTCATATCACATTGGCTGCTTTTATTCTGGGAACTGAATGTCATATCACATTTGCTGCTATCATTCTAGGGACCTGAATGACATATCACATTGGCTGCTTTTATTCTAGGGAACTGAATGTCATATCACATTGGCTGCTTTTATTCTGGGAACTGAATGTCATATCACATTTGCTGCTATCATTCTAGGGACCTGAATGACATATCACATTGGCTGCTTTTATTCTAGGGAACTGAATGTCATATCACATTGGCTGCTTTTATTCTAGGGAACTGAATGTCATATCACATTGGCTGCTTTTATTCTAGAAACTGAATGTCATATCACATTGGCTGCTTTTATTCTAGAAACTGAATGTCATATCACATTGGCTGCTTTTATTCTAGGAACTGAATGTCATATCACATTGGCTGCTTTTATTCTGGGAACTGAATGTCATATCACATTTGCTGCTATCATTCTAGGGACCTGAATGACATATCACATTGGCTGCTTTTATTCTGGGAACTGAATGACATATCACATTGGCTGCTTTTATTCTGGGAACTGAATGTCATATCACATTGGCTGCTTTTATTCTAGAAACTGAATGTCATATCACATTGGCTGCTTTTATTCTAGGAACTGAATGTCATATCACATTGGCTGCTTTTATTCTGGGAACTGAATGTCATATCACATTGGCTGCTTTTATTCTAGAAACTGAATGACATATCACATTGGCTGCTTTTATTCTAGAAACTGAATGTCATATCACATTGGCTGCTTTTATTCTAGGAACTGAATGTCATATCACATTGGCTGCTTTTATTCTGGGAACTGAATGTCATATCACATTTGCTGCTATCATTCTAGGGACCTGAATGACATATCACATTGGCTGCTTTTATTCTGGGAACTGAATGACATATCACATTGGCTGCTTTTATTCTAGGAACTGAATGTCATATCACATTGGCTGCTTTTATTCTGGGAACTGAATGTCATATCACATTTGCTGCTATCATTCTAGGGACCTGAATGACATATCACATTGGCTGCTTTTATTCTGGGAACTGAATGACATATCACATTGGCTGCTTTTATTCTAGGAACTGAACGTCATATCACATTGGCTGCTTTTATTCTAGGAACCTGAATGTCATATCACATTGGCTGCTTTTATTCTAGGAACTGTTATGTAGGGGAAAATCCTGCAGAAGTGGCTAAGTGTAGTGAAACCTACGAAGAATCGTTGTGGCTCGGAGAGGAGGTTACATAGAACCACGTTAAGTAATATTCTCAGACATATTTTCTCTGACAAGGGTCCAAGCTAAAAAGTCAAAGCACTTATTCCTTGAAATTAATAAGATGAATCCATACATAGAGATAAGAATTTTTTCTAAATTCATCTTAAAGATTCCAAATCGCCATAAGCATAGGATTGAAGCTTACCGTGACGTCATCACTATCATCAGACTCGAATATGTGATCCAAGTCCAGCTCGGTGGGTTTAAGATCGCTCTCCCGTGTGAGTTTTGTCCCGGGAGTTGGCGGAGAGCCGACTGTAGCAGAAAAATCTGAAACAGTTAGTCACAACATCGACCATTTGACTACAACTATCGACACAACAGTTACAACACAGACATGACAGGGTACTCAAGCACATGGTGGTGGTGGTGCAAGGCTAACCAGTAACACGGAAGGGTAGCTCTTGTACACCGTACCATTCGCATGCACTCCAAGACTTTCAACTCTGTATTTGATTATGAGTGAGCAGATCTGCCAACACTTTGGTTTTATTCCAGTGTAGATTCATTGTAACTTTATCATGTTTTGCAGTTTTTAGGAGTACAAAAACAATGAAGATCATTTCGACATAAAAAGCTTGAGTTCGGCTTACACCAATTTCCCCCCTTACTTTCAACAAAGACCTGATGATTTCTTTGATAGTTACAGTTCAAATCCATGTTAGAAACTTAATGAATTTCTTTCTTACAGGATTGGTGTAACAATGTTCTTTTACTTTCAAATTGTATAAAATACTCACAAAGCCTAAATGAGAATACCCAAAGATCTTAAATATAGTACCATTTGTATGAAAGAAGTCGGATATTTTGATACGAAATCATTCACAAACTACAAACACATCATGCAACAATATGACATCACAGTTAGTACAACAAGACAAAAAGAACATAATTTCACAACTTATTTTGAAAAACTATATTTATTCAAATTTAGACAATGTTCTTTGTTGATCGTTAATGAAGATTTGAAAGTTTTCTAGAATTCTGTATGAAGATTGTGATATTGTATGAAGTATGAAGATTAAAAGAATGATCACAAAAACACTTAACACTTCACAAAGACTTTCCGGGTTTAGTTGTAAATTGTAATTCACTGTGGGCCATTTTTGTTATTCAAATAGTATGTTACCTAATTAAAGATTTACTCATCTAAAATATTCTATTTATTATACATTTCAATACACCTTGAAAAATTTAGAGGATATGGGCAAAACTGTTCTAAAAACAACATACGCAAAATATTGAAATTGTCCATGCATTTATTCTTACCATTCATTGCCTTATCATCTTTGGAGTCGTTTAGTCTGTCTCGAGAGTCGTCATCCTGGAAGAAAGGAAAACACTATTATCAGGCTAGATTTTAATATTTGAACCTGAATACTTTAGATAGTTTGCCAAATTTGCAATACCAGTGGTTTTGTTCATTATCAAGGAGAAAAGGACAATTCTACACTTGTATTGATGCAAGTGGGGTCTGCTGAAAATTGGTCGAACCTAATGGTTCAATGTCAATAAACATGTTAGAAATAGACTTCAACAAATGCAAAGGTTCATATTTGAGCTAAATTGGGAATATGACCTTTTTGAGCTATTCAACTAATTGATAAGTGACAATAACAGAGGGTGTGATGTCTAAAAGACAGGGTGTTAATTAGTTACTGATTAGCTTCCATTTGCATTGATTTCAGCTATAAGAAGTGGTAAACATGGAGACGTCACCTTACACTCACCACATATGCCATAAGTCACCAATACATTATAATGTCTATCTTAAAACTGTTGAACAAATACTTACCACCCTGGGCGACGGTCGAGGGAAGTGTTCGTCTCGACTCATCCGAGAGCCGCGAGTAAGGGTGCCAGGGTTGATGGAGGCTTCATCAGAGAACTCGTATGGGTCCGGGGCAGGTGGGGTCGGGGGTTTGGGGGTGTGTCTTTGGGAATGACTGGGGGAGGAGGAATCTGAGAGTGAGGGCTGTTGGGTGTTCGACCCATCTGGAGGCGTCGTGTCGATCCGAACTTTCTTCGTAGGAAGGTCAATCCTGCAGAATTCGAAAAATATTATGTCTCATGCAAAACTCATATCTTTGCAAAGAGTCTTTCAATATGAGAATCATGTTATTACTGATTCCTCTTTTTTTAATTTATCTTCAACTCACAATTTATACATGTTAAAAAACCTTTTTCAGATTTTTTTTTAGAAAGAAAGTCTTTTTTTTGACAAGCACCCTTGATTTGAGGGAAAATAAACAAATTTATAATCTATGCATCACAATACAGAAAATGTATCACACTACAAATTTTGTCACATCGAGGATACGCTATTGTACCATATATAATCATAACTCGAGGAACTACAAGAACTGATCCCTGTAAAGGACAGAGGACCGCACACTCACCACTGCTGCACTGTGCTGAGGTTGTAGAGGGAGTCCGTGACTAGTTCTTCACTGGCGTCGGTATCTTTGGTAGGCAGGATGGGCCGCTTGTGTCCGCGCACGAGCTCCATCTGCCGATGTTGTTGAGATTGTAACCAATTGTTCACACTGTCATGCTTTGATTCCATACTACCCCACTGGTACGGAGAGTCACTCGGCTCAGTCTTAGACACACCGTCCTCATTTTTGGAATAAAACTCTGGAAATCCAGGACACATAATTCCGTTTTGGTTTTCAGACGCACTACCGCCAGGTTTCCCACCCCCCTCCTTCTCGTTCCCATTGTGCTTGAGAGGGGGGTGGGGACTGAGAGTGGGCATGGGTGGGTCTATCTGTGAGTTGCCCAGGGGCTGGGGTTCATCTAACGGGGAGGGGGCAGAGGGCGTGTCCACATTGGTTTCATTTGGGGTGCTCTGGCCTTGAGGAGCAATAGTTGTCCCCCCTGTTGGACAGTATGCCGGGTTAGGCATCCTGCTCATCACAAGGTCAATATCAAACTGCATGAGATCGTCCATGACCGGGGAGCGCCGATGAAATGGCGTAGCACTTCTTCCATGTCTCGACTGTTGTCTATCCACTTTCTCTGGTTTCTCACCTTTGTGTTTTCCTCCAGGGAAATTCTTTGACTGACCAGCACTACTACTTTTTAATTTTCTTTGCCTGCAAAAATATTCATTACTGATGAATCAGATGCCATATCCAGTTAACACCAAATGGGAATAGTATTGAAAGTTTGTGAAAATATATCTAATTTGTATTTTAAATTTCAAGATTTTTAACTAAGGTAATTGAACCAAAAGACAAAAATACAAATCAAATAAACCACCCATTTTAGCAAACAAGGAACCAAGAAAAGAAGATCATGGAATCTTACCTAGCACAATTACAGTTGACTTTTGATGTGGGTTCTGCAAAATGCCACTGACCAGCTGCCAATTCATCACTCGTTTCTGTGGTCCTGCAACCATGATAGAAGCAATGACTATCTTTAGCCCGAAGTCACAAGAGCATTCTAGATATGTTTGTATATTCATGAATCACAATCATTATCTGTACAAATATCAGGGGGGGGAAACAATAAAATGTTACGCCAGTTTTACATAATCTTGATTAAAAAGGCTAAATTTAAATATTTCTTCCTTATCTTGAATAAAAATTTGTAAGATGGTTTGTCCAAATATTATTAGAAAAATAACATTTCAATTTGGCCAGAGTGGCATTTTCAAAACTGTAAAATCACAATCAAGGAAAGGGTTTGGTACACACTGCAGCAAAAAGCTTTCCTCCTGTGAATATCAGGGTTTTACGGGATGCAACTTTCCTGAGTATTTGACGCAGAAAATGTCAGGAGGACCCCCAAAAACTAATCATGTGGGTCCTCTGTGACTCAGTATTATTCTGATACAAATATCTAATCTTTCAATGAAAACACATTTCAGTATGATTTTCAAGTCAAGATGGTATTAAAACATCAACCAATAACCATCCCATTAAAGGCAATCTTTATCAACCTTTCCATTAAGTATGAAACTTCTATAATGTTTTTAAGGACTCCAGAAATAGGAAAAGGACTCTTTAAAATATATGCTCTGAGTCCCCAGGACTCTCAGTTTTGATTGACTATGTAAAACCCTGGAATATAATTTACCTCAATGTTTCAATTCAATTCAGAATTAATTTCAAGATGTCTCTGTGATTCTCAAATAAAGGAATACTACAAAGTTTGATCACTTACCTTTTTGCCATGCTGGTGGTAATACTTGAATCCTCAGAGACCTTTTGCGTGATCGCATGTGCAAGCACATCAGTTGCATTTGGCATACAGTTCACATTCACATTGCCTTCACCTCCCCCAATATTCACAGTCGACATCGGGATAACTTTGATGCCTGGGTCACCGACTACCGATTGGTCCGCTGGAGAAGTGGGTGGAGTCAGCGGTCCATTGCTCATCACTGATTGGTTGAACTGTGACCTTGACCCTACATTTGGGTTGACGGTGAGTGGCTGGAGCCTGACTGGCGAGTCCTCATTGTCGCAGATAAGGACGAAGGACGCTGGGTATCGCATTCTCACACCGGCTGTAACAGAGCAAAATAACGTTTTGAATAGTACTTCTAATACAGTGATGGTTGGAGAAGTTTCTTTCAAGAAACATTCAGCAAGGAAGCTGAGATCTAAGGCAACTGGGAAGCACATTCTTACATCGGTTGCAATTAGTGACAAGTCATGGTTATGGAAAGGTGCAATGATGTTCATTTTAAGTAGTTCTGAAACTTAAATCTATACAAATACTTTGATAGGTGAGGTGATGTGGGTTTAACACCGCTTTCAAGAGTATTTCACTTATATTGCAGCTGCTAGTATTATTGCAGGGAGAAAACCCGCAACACCATTGTGGCTATGTATTGCGGTGAAACCTGCGAGCATCGGTTGGAACTAGCAAACCATAGGTGGTACTGTTTTAGATTGGTGAAAAGGCTGTATGTTCAAAAGTATTTCACTTGTTTAACAAACTTAAAACAAAGTGTATAAAACCATTAAGGTCACTGCAATATTTTCCTAATCAAGGTAAACATGGTTTAAAAGAATTCAGTCCTATTTATCACTTGAAAATACATTGGCTTTAATTT
Source organism: Steromphala cineraria (assembly GCA_916613615.1). Lineage (NCBI taxonomy): Eukaryota > Metazoa > Mollusca > Gastropoda > Trochida > Trochidae > Steromphala > Steromphala cineraria. The sequence goes on along the minus strand of OU744728.1, from coordinate 64,540,275 downwards.
AATAATTTACATAATTTTTATAAAGCCAAAAGTTAAGAATAATGAATATCATTGACCACAATATTCCAGCCCCTGATCAATAATCTGTATCAGAAAGATTTAATTTGCAAAGCATCCTCTGACACCCACTTGACTGGTCGACCTTTTGATTTGTCAGTCATAAGCAGATATTCATCACTTGCATTAATTCCAGGATGACAATGTTCATGATGCCTGTCAGTACCTAGCAATAACACTACAGAGAAGACATCTGTCACACCAGGTGTTACAGCTCGCTAACACATAAACATATCGCCTGCTCAGGTGAAATTGGCTAAAACTGCTGGGAGATAAATAACATAGTGGTAAATTGAGGAAGGCAGTTTCAATTTTATACTTGCTTTGTGATATACATTTATTAACACACATGCAGATGACAGGATAAGCAATTCAGAGAGGTTTTGTACACAGAAAGTTCAAAGTTTCATACACTGCTAGAAGTAGTAGATTAGTGGATCTTCATTGATGCTTTGACATATTTCCACTTTACTTAATACTTTCTATCTATTATATCTATCTATTTATTTTCTAATGTTTTGATTTTTAATATCTGAGGTATATCTAATATCAGGATGTCCCTTGTCACCACCATTATCTTCAACAACATGATTTAATATCATCAAATCTTTTAAATAATTGCCTAGATTCATGAGTGGAAAATTGAGGAATCCTTACTTTAATTTAGAGTCATTCAACGTATGAGTTGTTTAATTCAAAAGAAATTGATAAAGCAAATTAAACGATGCCTCTACTGACCGACAATGACTTCGACGAGGTTGGGGAGCTTCTCTTTATCGTCTGCAGAGCTGCTGTTTGGGTCGAGGGGGTAGAAGAGACTCCACTCCTCGAACAGCTTCCGACTCATCTGGTCCGTGTCCCGGTACGTGTGCCCCGTCAACGTCCCATTCAACCCGTACGGTGCAAGGATCACTGAAATACAAGTGTGGAAATAAGTTGTTGCATCTCTTGAGCAAGAGAATAAAAAGTTGTATCTCTGGAGCAAAAGAATAATAAGTTGTTGGCGAGCGCGGATTGGACAATTTCAGCTTTTAGCAGCAGAGACTATGGAGAGTTTGCTTCGCAAACTGATGATCTCCATGGCAGGGGCAAAATAAAAATCTCCCTTCAGTGATACTGACATTTATTAGAAAAGGATCATTAAAGAAATGATGTTTCTAAAAAGTTTTGTTAATGGCGCTTTAAGACCGCCAACATGGTTCATGTATGTAAACAACAGTAAGTTGATCATAACATTTGATATATCAGCAATATTTTATCTATATAAGAATATTGCTATCATATAAGTTTAAGATATGCTGTTGTGTTTCTACAACAAGATGATGAAATGAACTTAAATGTACACTCTACCAACCACTGCAGGGGTACAGCATTGATATTATTTGGAAGAAAGAGAAACAAATTGGAGAACTGGAATACTAAAGTAGTGAGTCCATGATAAACCAAAACTGGGGTCTGTGTCAAACTCCACATAGCATGAATAAGAGTTATCAATATTTTTGTAAATTTAATAAATTGTTAATTTGATGTCATACATTAAAATGTTAACAGCCTGATGAATTTCTATATATTTCTTTTAATGTTTTTAATTTTTTGTTTTAACATGTCTTTCATAGATATTATGAAAATATGTTATCAAGTTTCCATCGTTATGAATACTCTTCCCTACTGTTCTACATGCATGGAATGAGAGATTTTATTCATGTACCTGAATGAGAGATTTTATTTATGTCCCTGAATGAGAGATTTTATTTATGTCCCTGAAACTGACCCTATTTCAGGAAATTGAGTAGTGATTTGATTTTTTAACCTTGATGGGACATTTCAAAAACTAAACATTCTGAAAATTTTAAAATCACAGAGTTTGCAAAAAGGCAAATGACTTGATAATGTAATATGACATTTCATAAATCGATGTCACAGATTGTTAATTGAAATGAAATTTGATGTTTCTCAGTTATTTGTTATATGCAACAAGCTGTTGCGTTGTGATTTTTAATTAACCATACCAGAAAAAATTGATAACACTCGAGATTCAAATTTGATCTTGATTGTATTAATCATGAAGTGAGTGGATACTTATGCTGCTGGGCAGGATTTCAGCCATAAGAAGCAAAATAATTAAGTGAAATTAATGGTGAAGTACAAAACCAAGTCATGGTGCCCAAACTTGATTTCTACAGTACAAAGTCAATCTCGTCTTTGAGGCAAAAGACATCATGTTAAGTGAGTTAATGCTTAATGCAACTTGAGCAATATTTCAGCCATTAGGGGCGGTATGAATCTTAATGTCCAAACACAAAGTGATTGAAAATGATCTTCGGAATCCAATATGACTATTTACTCAGGGATCAACAGAGAGGAATCAGAGCTCAACCAAAAATTACCATCTTCCAAGTCGGCAGCTTCTAGAAACAACAAGACAATATCTGTTAAACTGTCAATTATGATTACAGAGGCTGCTCTTCACTAACCAAAAATCTGGCTTTATCAAGAAAACCAATAGGAGATTAAGACGGAAGATTCTGCCATTCGTAGTGATAGCAACACTAGCGTTCTCTCCACTTCTGAATATAGAACAGCAAGCAATTAATTCACAGACAAATGTCTGTCAGGCAGCAGATTGGTCGATAAGGTAGTGACGGAGAAAATTCTGACAAAATCAATAAGGAAAAGTAATTATGTGTCATGTATTTCCACCATGTTTGAAGTACCTGGCTTGGAGCCGGACCATGCTACTAAGTCAATGAAGTCTTTGTCACTAGACACCAATCATTGTAGTTCTGACAAATGACACTAGGTGGACCAGATGGACTTTAGATATATTCATTCGTATTTGGTATGGATATAGCTATTTAACCTTTAGTTTAAGGGCAAGGGGATGAAGGAATATTCTTTGATTAAGTTGTAATTGATGGAAAATTAGAAATATTCTTTGATTAGCTTGAAACCCCTTTCCGTACATCAACCATTTCTCCAAAACTTTATTTTGCATGGATCCATTAACTTGCAAACAAAATAAGGTTGATTAAAAAAACATGTTGTTATCAGTGAATTCTTAATATGTTCCGTTTTGAAATTTTGACCATTATTTTGTCTATCTTACGCTCTGTTGAGAGACGGATGAAGTTGACAGAACCCAGTCACTGCTTCAAAAATGTAAACCAAAAGAAATATTTCTGGATTAACTGTTAGTTCTATAACTAACGCTATAACTAAAATGAACTACAAAGAATCATCATAACACCAATTGTATCAGAAGTTGATTTTTTAAAATCATTGTACAACCAATAAATGATTCAACAATATTCAATATACATCCTTTAACTCAGCCATCAAGCTTGCAAATTTGCATTAAAAATGAAACTTGACAAGAGTTCTGTGACCAGGAAGAGTAGTTAAAGAGAAGGGAAGACATAACAGGAAAGTAGAGTAAGTAATTCCCTATATCCCTGACCTAGTAACAGACATCCATCGGCTAAAAGACATACCAGCTCTGTGTGGGTCATGTGACCGGCAATAAATCAGGTATCACACAGGGTGGAGTTATCCCTCTGCAATACATATACAAGGAGACCATGCCAGGATGCTCAGCGGACCGTAGTGTTATTCAGTTAGTGATCATCACCTTGTGTAAATGTCAACTGGGGTTGCCACCGAGTCTTACGCCGACCTGAACCAGGGCAGGAAAGTCGAGTCCAGAAGAGACTTTGCAGACATGTTGCAAATCAACTGTCAAGTGCTCGATAGCTGTCGGCTTTGGCAGGGCTTTCTTCTCCTAGAGCTCATAGTCATGTCTAGTTGTCTTTTGAGGATTCTTTGTGTATAAGTATAAGAGATAATTAGGGGATTGTCATGTTCTTATTTGTGCTTAATGATTTGTTTTATTTTCTAGCTGTTGATTTCGTTCTGATACCGTTAAATGATAAAGGGAATCAAAAGTGTTTGGAAATTTCATTCTCTGGGACACAAATGGATCCTCTTCACTTTACAACTTTTGCTCTTTCAAGGTCACTAAAAACTATGGCTGTTTTCAACTTTAACTTAACCAATTTCAATCAAGAACAAGAAAGTCTAAAATGTGTTAAAAGCATTATGATAAAATCAACATTATCGCTGAACTTCAATTTCCTTAATTATCACGCCCTCGGAGCCTTTTCTAACACTTGCTATGATATGGCCCTCTCCTTCGTCTGTCCAAACAGAAACCGTATTCCTAACCATGCAAGCTGGTTCCCCTTAGACTAATGTCTTCAAGTTTCAACCACAGACATGAAATGCTTTCTGCCCAACTCGCCTGTAGACAATCTATCCAATATGATACATTTTACAGGTCCAGTTCCTTTCGCTTTTAATGTCAAGAATTGTCTTAATAGTACAATTCCATATGAGGAAACATGGTTGCCTCCTTATTATCAGACATTTCAAAATAGTAACTTTGATACAAGATAAATGAACTGGTACTTCAAAGCTTATCACAGACAAATCACAAATCAACTGCCACATGTTGTGCATGCAAACATTATGCACTGCAAACTCTGGGGAATTCTGAACCATTGAATATGCAGAACCAAACTAAAAAGGTGACGAGTGTATATCAGTGTTAAATGCTGATCATACATATCACCCTAAACAGTCTTGTACAATGAGAGAGAATCAAAGCCAAGAAAAGATCAGACCTAATATAATGTTTAAGTTGACGACAATAGCGTAGAGGCCATGAGCAAGTGTTAAATGCTCATCATCACCCTAACAGCCTTATACAATGAAAGAGAATCAAAGCTTACGAAAAGATCAGACCTAATATAATGTTTAAGTGGATGATAATGACAAGAAGGCCATGAGCAAGGCTGTTTCCATTTAATCTCCTTACACTGCAGTTAGCACCAGATTCTCACAGCTGCTCAAATGACAACATTGCGAGGAGCTTGCCTGTCAAATCAGTCAAGCAGACTGTAGTTTTAAGTGAGACAGGACGGTGTAACACCAGGAAAGCTGAAAGCATTACATTCCTGCCTGATCTGTTAACAGCAGATATCTCCAAGGAGGTGGAGGACTCAAGCACATTCTGATGTAGATGGTTCAAATACCCTTTTTTAGCTAAAATTTACGTGAATTAAAATACAGAACAAAACAAAAACAAAAGAGTAACATGTCATACACTGTTGCCATAGAGACCCCTTAACATTTTATCTGAGTCCCTAGCCATTAATCTTCCACATCATTTACTTGAAGAAAGAAGAGTATTGAAAGAAAAAACTTTAGAGACCATGATACAGGCTAGAAAGGACTACATTCAAATCTCAAGACCTGCAATGCACTGGAGCTTCAAATTGACCAATCAACAGTGTGTTGAACTTGAGGAGTATAAATTACCTGAGCCCAGCCCCATTATCTGTAGTGGTCAAACACTGGTCAACAGGGCCGGCCAGATTGCTGACCCCCTCCTGACCCACATGTTTCTGTTTAAACTGACTGACTGACCACTAAATGGTGGAGAAGGAAGCATGGGGAGCACATGGCAGTGGGAGAGTTTAGGTTTCGTTATTTGGCTCATGCGATCTATTCAAATTTTTATAATTAAAATATTCCATTAGGTTTTTACTTGATGTGTTTCTCTGAGAATTCTTATCTTTAGTCGCAACAATGGACTCGAGTTTGTAACTTTAAGAAATTTAAAATTATGATGGGTCCATCATATTTTTTTGACAGAATCATTTAAATCTTCATGAGGGAGATGTCTTGACTTGCTAGTAGAATCTTAGGAATTTTGTTTAGAAATTTAGAAAAACAAAGCCAGTGTTGTTTCTAGTTGATCAACTGGGGTTTAATTTGGCAAGTTTTAAGCAGATTGGCCCATTTGCAATGGTAGAAGTATCCCCCATCTGATAATCTAGAGGACAGATTCAGAGCAGGGCTGAAGCAGGTAGAGGGACTTGCAGCCTGCTTCCCAACACTCTCTGTAAACATTTGGTAATCATTACCAACTAACACAAGTAGTCCCCTAACAACATCTGGATTCTGAATGGAATAAATTCACCCATAGCTGCAGTGCAACAATTCCGTCAGGCAAACTTTTTAAGTTGGATAATCGGCTTTGCAGGTAGAAGGCACCAATATAATATGCGGTAGTCTTGTATTTGATTGTTAATTGATATTAATGCTTATTAATAACTGTTTGTGAACAGATTATATGGTCAAATGGTTAAATGACAATTGTCGAAACAGCAAGTTAGTCACCAATATGTTTTACGTTATTTCAATCAATAATGCCTTAGAATAACACTTCAAAATATTTACTAAGATCACAAACACGAAAGTTGAAACATAAAAATTCACGAGCAGCATATAATCTTCATGAATATTGATTTCATATCACCCCCATTAAACTAAGTATTAATTCATTATTCATAGTAAATATTTACGACAGGGAAGGACCATAAACCCTCCGAGAGATTGAGAAATCACCTAAAAGCACAGCCTATCAAGTTGACATCACAACATCTCTGCACAACAATTTGCATGGAAATGTTCAAATCAAGCTCCACTGTTCTTTTGCCTCTCCCTTCTCTTACTCCATTAAGACGTAGAAGCATTTATCTCAGCTGTCATGAGTTGAGATCAGGCCGAGTGAAACATCGCCGTGTCCCCCAACAGCCAATCAATAAAGAGACGGCTCGATTTAACGTGCTCTCCAAACTACCTTGGTACATGCTACCAGTCCACACTGTATCCCCTGCCACAAAACCACCCACCATATCACAATAGCCGGAGTCAATCAACTGCTCTTGGATATTAAATGCTGCTAGAAGATTTAGCGTTATAACGGAGAGGCGACAATGTCAAATATTGGCTAGTTAGGAGATTGATAACATATTAGATGGCTCCAATCCGGTTGATTTGTTATCGCTGTATCAAAGCCAGTCCTACAGATGGGTATTATCCAGCACTGGCGCGATAACTCCTATAACTCCGCCCTCATCCATGGCAATACCATTAGCGGCCAGCGTCTGGGCTCAACATAGCCAAGTAATTAAGCCCAGGATGAATAATCATGTGTTGAGGATCTCTCCTCAGCGAAGAATCAACACAAACAATTCAAATGCCAAGATGGAAATCCTGTTGTACTTTTACTGGATTTTTTATCACTCTTTTGACTGCTTTACAATGATGCAAATGGATTCTTATATTAACCAATTAGTCCAAAACAGATTAATCAAGACAACAATTCGCAAGGCAGAAAGGAATTATTGCTGTTGTTGATTAACAAATTTTATCTGAATGATGTAGGAGAAATACCATGGTTGATCTTACATCAAAGAGGAGCAACAAATGCTTATCAATTATTCATCAACACATATTGACTGTCAGGAGGACAATACTGGAAATATTTATTGAAGATTCTATTCAACCCAAAATAGTTCAAGTCCTCATATGCATGAATGTTAGATGCTAATTCTTTCTGAAATGCACACAAGGTCACTTTACTCACTTACACTGCAAACGAGTATTGCCCCAAATCATAAATAGTTAAACACAAAAAAGAAAAGCAGTGTATTGGGATGTAGTACAATAAATACAACACATCTTCTCCCTTGACATTAATTCAACAGAAAAAACAACCTCTTAAAGAGGCAAACCAAAAGAATCCAAATCCAAAATGAATTAACAATTATAAAAAGTTTAAGCAACAGTCTTATAACCATTGTGAGGCATATGATGATCAAGGATTCTAGTTCAAATGCATTAAACGATCCTGAGCAATTTTCAGGACAAAACATCAGCTTTCCAGCTGGTAATTAAGGCCATTATTGGCAGGAGAGGTTGTGTAATTTATTAAGAGAGGCTGATGAGGCCTGGCTAGGACCCAGCTCACGTCTCAACATCAAGCCATGTTTATCTATTATGTACAGGCATGCAAGCGCGGCAAATGTCAAAAGACAAAAAAAAGAGATTTGATGATACCGGGCATGCCATCACAACAGCCAGTGTCGCAAAGATGATACAGTATCTAATTAGGAACTGGTATTTTCATATAGAAAACCATCTTATAGTATGTTATGATAAAAAGCTAATGAAAGGTTTGATACATAAATTTACTCATGTTGACTTGGTATGACATAAAATGCTACTAAGGTCAACCGTATCACTAAAAAGTTCCTTCATCATATCAAAAATCCAGCAAGCAGGTTAATGTCTTGAATTGCTAAGGCTATTTTGTCCTCTTTTTTTTTTTAAATCATGAAAAAAAATAAAAAATATTGGCATCACTAAAAATCATGCAACAAATGAACATTTTACTTAACTTTTATTGAAATATCATGAAATATATCCAAAGATGTGCCAGGTCATTTTGACCATTTGCCTGTTTAAAATTGTTTAAAGGATTTATGGAAAAAACAACAAAAAGATCTCCATCTGGAAATTAAGACAGCAACTGCAACTTCTTTAGCAGAAGAAGATCGAGGAGTATTCATGTCTTGTGCCGTTACGAGGCCGAGCTCCACACTGCCGTCTCAGAGACATTTCATCAACCCTCCCTTCCCCATTCTAATCTTACTTTGGGTAAATCGTATTGATTTCCTCCGATAGTTACTCAAGCAAAGCCATCTGTTATCACAATGTCTTCAGCAGATGAAATCACTTTCTGACTAGGTGATGGGCCCTCATCACGTACAAATAATCGTGCCATTGTCATCACTGTATATTCAATGTAATGTTGATTTATATAAGAAAAGAAAACTCTAAATGAGTTGTAAAGGGGAAGGTATTTTCATAATTATAATTAAGGTTGAAAATCGGTTTAAATTGTCACTGAATAATGTGTTTTCCTTTAAATGACAAATTATGTTCTTCAAATCAAATGTTAAGGATATAAGGATCAAATAATCATATTTAATTCAGAGTCCAACTCCAGATTTCTTAGTTTGTTAATATCACAGTTATCCTTCAATTGTCTGTAGAAGTATTTCAAACATTTAGTATATAAATAATCAATCAAAAAAAATCAAATTTTCAAAATATAGTTCAGATCTTGTCCCCGACTACTATTTCAAGGTGTCTTAGTTCATTTGAAATGGCCAGCTTGATCTTTAACGTCTCTGTTCTGGAACTCCTGAAGTCTATTGAACATGTCAACTGCGGCAAAGTGCAAACTTTCATTTGAGACACCAACTCGTGGGAAATATTGATCTGAGATTGGCTCAGCCTCATGAACTGGCGACTCGCAATCTAATGAAGGCCGAGTGAATTTCATAAGCCAAGAGCGACTGTGCTGTGGTGCTTGTGGATTTGGACCCAAAGCAATTCAATTACTTGATGACACCATGAGGAGGAGCAGTTTGTGTGCCCACAGACCCTGATGAGGAAGAGGATTTCTTCTCAATCCTCACAATAGAGTTTACTTAAGATATGATCAACCATATTTAATGCTGGAGAAGTGTTTGAGTTTAAGATGATTGACTGCTCTGTTCTATTGAGAGGGAGGAGAGAGAACAACTTGATAATTGCTTTCAATTATTATGTAACTTGGCTGTCTCAAGAATGAAATTTAAGAAGTCAAATTCATATATCTGCAGAAGTGAGTCAAGAGAGTGAAATTAGTCTAATTAAAACTGATAAATCAATTATCATTAAGACACCTTAATAGCTACTGATGTTATGTCAGAATGTGGCACATCATGATATCCTTTAATAATTCAATACAAATTGTCAATACTTTTCTCTCTTTTTTTCTCTAACAGAACAACTTTTGTCATACTTCTTGATCTTGATTTCTTGATTTATTTGCAAATTATTCAAACAAAAGATCAATGATATGAAAATCGTTAATGTATCAAGATTCTTAATTACACTCTATTCTAGAGTATGGCTAAACATCACTTAATAAAACACATAGAACACATTTCTAAAACAACAACCATAATATGGCGCAAGAGGTTCAAGGATGGTTACGTATGAAAGAGGACCTTCCAAGAACAGCTTATTTCAGGCATCCCATATCAAATAGGTTATCATGATTTTCAAGACTATGTCACAAGTCTCGTTCAGGACTGTTGCTCTGTTCGCTCACAACCCATAAGACCAGAGCTTGATTCCTGATTGTCTTACACCAGATGATGTGAACAGATTGAAGGTGTCTCCTTGCTCGACACTCGGCTTTATGAGAACACAACAATGCTTGTACAGGCTGTTGGTGGCACTTGCACACAAATTTACAATTTACAATGCGGACAATGAAGAGTTATCTAATAGAGGTGTGACGATATATGGTGGTATTGGTGAATCGTGATACTAAATCTGATACAAGTATAGTGATACATATCGTTCACTATAAATGCATTATTTTGCCTCAAAATCAGAGTATTAATCAAAATGTATACTTTGTCCAAAACATTAAAATAGCACGTGATTTGTATCAAATCGAATCGTATCGAACGAGATATTGGGGTACATATCGAATCGTGAAAAATCAGTATCATCACACTATCACCAACGTAACGTGATTTGAATCATATCGAAAGAGATACTGGGATACATATTGAATTTAGAAAAATCTGCATCATCACATCTCTATGATCAAACACCACAGACATCTGTGGTGTAATAATAATAGTAATAATAGTCTACCGTATTTATATAGGTACATACCTTGACATGAGACGTGGTTCTCCATGACGAGGCGAACATGTTGGGGCGTGAGGCGCCACACGGAGGGGTGCTGCTTCACCTCGATACTCGCACACACCTGGCTCTCTCCGTGCAGGAAGAAGTTGAAGCAGAACGACAGGTGCGCACTGCAATAATTACAGGTAAACGTCATGATCATAGAAATATGGAAATACTGAAATTTCAAACCCCTGAGAAATATTGCATGAATACAAAAACCACATAGAAAAGTTTTGCAAAGTTTTGTTTGTAAATAGAACAGAGTTCAACAGACCAATTCATTTGTTGATTTGACAGAATGGTACTGAAAGGCCAAATAGATAATGATGTAGAGTTGTTGCTGCATTTATCAATTAGGCTTCTTATTTCAAGAACTTTCTGGTCAACACCAGTAAAACTAAATGCCATGTTATCCTCTTTTAATGAACTTGTATAATGCTTTGTTACTAAATATTTGATTGAATGAAAATGTCTGGTCTTCTATTTAAAAGCTGAGAATCAAAGGATACCTTAATAAATAAAAACTTGTAGCATAACTCTGCATTCATGAGCAATGCCAAGTATCAAAGTATTAAAAGAAAGTATTAAAACAGATCTCACTGAGTTAAGAAAGGCATATCTGGTGCAACATTCTGCATCCTCTTTAATTCATGTGTTTTGCTACACCCTCTATCAACAATACACATGCACCGGCTGAACAAGAGTAAACAAACTTCTTTTTAGCCACTTCGATCATCAACTCAATTCCATGAAGAGAGCAGAAGCATTATCCAGTTGATGGACAAAACTGATCAATTATATTCACAAAAATTTAATTTTGTTTTGTTTTTTGGGGCCAACGATATCTATTTCAAATTAATGACTTTCCACCACTGATTGTTGATACTATTCAAAGGTTGTTGTTTTTTAATAGTCCAATATAAGTATTTCTAAATGATGAATGAAAAAAGTGCCTTGGGTATTTTTGGACATTGAAATCTATTTCAAATTAATGACTTTCTACTACTGATTGTTGATATTATTCTAAGGTTGTTTTATTTAAATAATGATAAATCCACTAAAAAGATTTTCAAATAATGAATAAGGATATCAGCACAATACATGACTGAAACCAGGCTGGTCAAGGAGCTTACATAATCAGTAATGAAAATCAGAATGTTTGTGAAGTTTTATCATTTTCACGTCATCAGTTTTCAGTTTTGTATCATATCATTATCATTTTGATATCATGATGTTTGTTAAAATATTTAGAACATATTTCATGATCATACGATTACAAATTTTTATTTTTGTGTTTTCAAAATAATATCAGATCAAGAAGATTATGAGTTTAAAGTACACTATGAAGTGAGTAGATAATGTAGAAGAATTTTTTATGGATATTTTGAGAACATCATCGTCAGATAATGTGATGAACTCATTTACACAAGATTGTTTCCTGTTGACGCTCCGACTGATGCGAGCTGGAGCTGGCTGGATGCAGGAAGTGTTTATATACTTGTACCTCAGCGGCCCTTCTCCAGAACCACGCTAAATATCATGTTTACCAACGCAACTAATTAGCACTGTTTTCTCTCATTAAGAAGATCTTAACAGGTGATGTTGAACAAAATCTTTAAGTAATTAATTGAAATTGCAAAATTAACGTCGAGATTGTTAAATAGTCTTGGTCAATATCAGAAATTAATTTTCGATAGGCAGGATATTTTTAACTGATTTGAATTTGGTTTGGGTTATCTTTACAGACTCACTAAACTTTGAAAATTAGTATTTTTTCACAAAATCCATTAATCTTCTGATTGTTCTTTTTTGTTCATGGTAGTTAAGCTGTGACAGAAGTTTATGGTCTTAAAGCTCCCAATCTTCAAAATTCGATTTAACTAAAACATCAAAATCAAGTATTACTCCCTAATTATGAGAAAACATGTTATTTTGAAAATATGATTTAAATTCCAAATTGCTGGCACATTTGTAAATGTTGGAAAGTCTTAAACATGGAAACATCCAGCAGCGTGTAATGAATTTTCCATCCCAAGCCGCCACCATTACAAGTGTCATTACCACACACTACGCTCTACGCCTGACCTAGTTAGCATCGCTTCAGCATCACCAACAAGCCTTGTCAACACCGCAGGCCAATTTCCTTCTACTTACACACAATCAGGGCCACTTACAACAACCAGCCAGCCCAAGCACAGCATAACAAACACATCATTTCTGTCAATACAGCACCAAACCCTTCACTACACAGTGAGGGCCAGACATTCTACAGTTGAGCCCCGACCCAGCATATTACTGTCGGATGGAATGTGATAGAACATGAATGAAGCATTGCCAAGGTGGGTTGTTGATACGGGTGGCTGGTTGTACGAGTTGAATGTACTGCACTCTACGCTAGCTAACGTTAGGCAGCACAAAGACTTAGTGGCTGCGGAGTAACAAGTGAGACGGTTGGCGGACAATTCTCTTTGCTAGACAAGAGAGAGGGAGGTTAGGACCTTGTACTAGCTCGTACTGTGTGGAATGTCAACTATTGACTAATTATTACATGTACATACGGGAGTGGAGACACTACAGAGTGAAGTATCAGCTTAGTTACTCAACTATTTCCTTGTACTGATTTATTGTTCTGAAAGTGTGTCAACTTAACTTCACTCAATAAGTTGTAGGACAGACATTTTTAGTTGATAAAATAAATTAGCTATGACTGTATTTTGAGATAATATTTTCAAGACTTGTTCAACACTTCACTTGTTCCATACAACTGATTTGATATTGTAGTCCTTATTTATGGCATTGTCCGTATTTATTTTATTCTCTGTATTCAAAACAAGTGATGCATTTAATTGCTTGTTTCATGGTTTATGCTTGGCAATTGTGACAAAACAAAATGTGACAAGGCTCACTTACAAAGGTAATATGTACTGAACGTCATCAGACAACTATTTGAAATGTCAAATCATCTTCATGTGAACTCAGCCTTCTCATTACTATATCAACACCCCTTGAACTCTTCAACGTTTCATAAAGTAACATTAACAATTATTGCTATTTCCCCTGTGACCTAGAGTTGTGCAAGTGGAAATCCCAATTAGGTTTTGAATTATTAACCAGATCGACTTTCATAGAAATACTTTATTTCCAGAGAAGAACTGTTGAACATTTGAGTTAGAAAAGAATTCTTTTAACCAAAATAACATGGAGATAATTTCATTTTGAACATTTAAAATGATACTGACAAGATCACTAGAGTTATGTAGGTGATATACTTTCACTTGAAACCTAATGTCAATTCCATTTATTATAAAATGAACATAATCCGAAACATCAATTGACAGTTTAGCACGAAAAGTTTTAATGTATTATCTATTATTTTCACAATGATTTAAATATAGAAAACTACACATTCAATAAATATTCAAGTTAAAAAAATTTCTATAACAATAATTGAGAGCGGTGACTATTGAGGAGATGTACTATCTACAATCACTTGGTAAATACAAAATCTTTCTATCCAAATATCAATATTCAAGGTAACAATTTCTCCTCCAAATAATAAATTGAGGTCGGAGGCTATTTGTGGGAATGTACAATCCACAATCATGTGTGAAATATGGAGATGTATCCTGGAGGAGGGGATGATTAGAAAATCAATGCAGGCCGACCTCATCTCGTGTCCCTCATGTTTTAGCTTGCTAATCCCAATACCCCACAGACGTTCTCTTTGCCGGCTAGTAAATAATTGATATCCAATTCCATGCCTGGCTTACCCAACTCCTGTAAACCAGCCAGGCTAACACATTATTTTGTCTGGATACAATGTCGCTTGGTGAGTAAGCAAGTTACTAGCAACAGGGTCAAGATTGGATTGCTTTTTATACACAAGTTTTTTTTTTCCTTGCATGGTGAGATATGATCTGCATTGTTATATTTTTCATAGTATTGGGTTTGGTAATCATCTGACAATCTATCTTGGATTTTATCAAGGTTAACAGTTGGTCTGTGTATGAAATCATTTATGGTTCAATCATGTAAATAAACTGAGCATTCCTGTGTCTAAACAAATTACATTCATGCAAAATATTCAATATTGTGGAACAGATAATCCTGGTCTAATTACATGATTTGGATTGTTATGCCTCGAGTTTATACCAAGACGACCCGGCAATGTGTATAGATATAACTATTTATAACAAAGTTGTGATGGTTTTACAAGATTTGACGAATTATAGCCTGATTTTTCAACCTAGTTGAGTGATTGCCATTAGTGGCCATTTTCTAAAGGTTCACTATCATACATAATACAAATGAAGCATCAAATTCAGTGACAATTCTGCAAACAAAGACTTCAAAAGCATCCCTATCCTTAAGCTGAACAAGCCATTAGAGAGAAAAGAGATCTCCTAACACTGAGATAGCTTAGTACAAGTGGCCACTGTGTTCCAAGTACCGGTACTACGTATAACATCAATAAAGTCTTCAATTCAGTTAACAGTGACAAGAAACATCGGCCGGCCGAGTCCATCCGCGCTGATCATGTTGCCAAACAATCAATATTCATGGACATAATTGCTGATAACTCCGGGGTCAAGCCTTCATTGAGATCAATATAATGGAGCATCCTATCAATGGCAGGGAGTAGCGATTGATTCCACACAGTCTGCCACTGTCTGCCGTCGTGTCGCGAGTGTCTGCTATGGGCAGTAACTAGCTGTGTCAACACTACAGGGAAAGGTTGCTAAGTCTTGAATTCTTTAGTGGGCTGCATCGTTCTACAAATCACTAATTTGTCCTGACCAATAACAAGTTGTTTTTCCAGTACTGGAGAGATTACTATATCATGAATTCTTGGAAATTCTTGGAAACCTCTAACCTGTCTTGACCATCAACCATATAGTGAACTTAAAATGGTTAATATCTTTGTTTTCTAAATCTATCTGTAGTTAACTAACTTGTCAACATTACAGCATTGGTCGAGCAAGATCTTGATTGATATTTAGCAGCAAGTTTAATCTCGTCATCTTGGTTCAATTTACGGTAGTCATTTTTACATTGAGGGCTTTTTCAGCTTTAAGTCCTTTTACATAAAAGATGGACAATATCCTTAACATATCCATTCCTAAGCTGTTGCTATAAACAGTGTTGAGTATCAAAGTATCTGTAGCATGATGACCTGTGTCTTTTATGTTTATAGGAAAGTCTGTGGAATCACTGTTACCATCATACTTGCAGAGAAAGCCAGGGAATAGGTGCAACCTCTCTATCATAAATAAAATACAAGAATGTTGAACTGACCTTCTGTCCGATGTGCTGCCCTGGTCGTAAGGTTGAACAAACCATTTTCCTAGTCGCACAAAGTTCTTTGACAATAAACATCTGAAAAAGAAAAGAAAAAACAGATATACAAATCTGTTAAACTTTATGACAGGTTTATAGAAGTTGGTTTGATCAAAAGAAACAAGTTTTGGTTGAGAAGATAAGGAATTTTATGGATTATCAACTTCTTTATTGTAGAATGTAGCATATTGTTTAAAAACAGTATAAGAATCTATACCGAAACGTCGCTACATTCTACAATAAAGAAGTTGATAATCCATAAAACTCCTTGTCTTCTTGATACTCCAACTTCTAAAATGCCTCTCAAACATCTTAAAAGTTCTGGTTGATAGTCAATAAAGAAGTTGACTAAAGATAAGAACTTGTTCTTCAAAATATGGTGATTAATTTTTGAAAGACATACTGTATATCAGTCATCAAAGTCTCAAAATTCAGGTGAAAGCATGTTTTGCCTCATCATATCAACATATCCTGGAGGAAAGTGTACCATGGACTTATCAACTACCCTCAAAAATCTACTCCAAATGCATGGCCGAAAAACATTACCGATTTGGATACAAGTGTACTTCTATCTAACCTCCAATATCCAAGCTTCAATTCATGAAGAAAACTCACTAATTAAAAGCACTAATTAATGAAGTTGAAGGATAAATAAGGATAAATAACCTTCATATAATGCGGTAGACAGTGTTTTCGTCCGTACCACTTGTTATTGGACCACGAGGAGATAAAGCAGTGAGGCCATGTTGTTACGGAGTGGCTACAGCTGGAGGCAGCTGGGAGAAGCTTGACATTTACTAATTATAACATCTCCTTCTGCCCTTTAGTCCTCCAGACACTCATGAGCTGAGCAACTATTTTTTCTTCTACTTAATCGCTCAAACCTATCTTGCAAAACACATCAAATTACACCAAGCTGATTCTGCAATGACACTCAAGTCTTAAGTTTGTAGATAAGATTTCTTTCTTAACATGTACCTAATTGAAAAACTATTTTATTTATCATCCTTGGTTGTCAGTGATAAAACGTGTTAACTCCTGATGAGCAGGATAAGTAGATTGACTTGTTGATGCTCTATGAGGCTTACAGCCCGAGAAGGGTTAACACATATTTTCAATTCTCTGTTCACTGCAGTGACAAAAACAATGCGGTCAATATTTCATCAAAGCACACTACTTGCACAGGGTTGAAAAGTCTCTGGATTAGAACCGTATCCCTTATTAAACTTTGGCATGAAGGAATGACAATCTTGGCATCTTCAATAATTTAACCTATGAAAATGGGCAACCTACAGACATTATCTCCTATTAATTAGCATTTAGTGACAGTTCAGAAATATGTATCAATTAAAAATTCTATTTCACTTCAAAAAGATCTTTGAATAATAATTTTTAAGCAATATGTTGGAAATCAAAATTCTCTCAAAACAACTCTCTTTTGTGAATACAAATTTGGCAAGTATGGATAAAAAGTGTGCATATTGCAACAATATATCAGTGAAACTGTCACACATGGTGTTAATGTCAAAGAATCATGTCTTCCTCTGACCCACTTGCAGAAACTTGACATTTCATTATTTATTTGCTCATTCATCAATGAAACAATTCAGAAAATTTCATTTTGTCATAAAATTCATTTTATCTAAAATGTTATAGTAAGTTTATCCAATTTAAATTACAATGAAAATGTGAAAGAATATCATAAATTTGATATGGATTTAAGGCAAAGAAGCAACAGGTGTAGTTGTTAACCTTGAATAACATTTCAACAGCCACTCAAAAATACAGTATTATGTTCTCAAAATTATTCATATTTAAATTAAAACATTGAGCAACACTAGGAATAAACACAGAGTATACTACTACAGGCTGGCCACGATTATCTTGAGCTAAGATAATTCAGAAACAACTAAACCTACGTTAGTATTTTTCATTTCAGCTGCAGTAGCCGCATGTTCATTGAAGGACAGCAGCTACTGATATACAGGTAGATAAATGAGAGGTAAAGAAGATCAGACGAGGCCCGTTAACCTGCCTAACTGTCTGTCTGCTACAGGTGACACGAGTGTGTGATCAAGTCAAGGAAACGTCGACAACTAGGACCAGTTAAGTCAGGCCGGTAGAGCTCGGAGCTGAGCAGTGTAAACAGAGTCCACAATGATAGTTATGTGCTCTGCAGTAAAGGCCTCTCCATTTGACGGACCCGTTATTGAGTAGGCGACAAATGACTTTAGATCCGAGGTCTTAATGTCACATAGTTTACTGCCTCTCTGGGATCAATATCCAATATTGTGAGCAAGTGGGCAGGAGATTATTTCACTTATATCCCGCCTGGTGGTTGAATACGACTAAAGTCAACAACACCACAGTAACAAGCCATACTTGTGTACTTCTGAGGAAGTTTCTCTCTGCCATGGTGACCTAGTAATTAATCAATATGTTCTGTGTTCTAAATGTACTTGCATGTTGTTTTTCTTTTCTGTTTTTCAACTCATAGATCAAGTAGTCAATGTCGTCACGTTACTGTGACTCCTATGTACAAGGGAGAGCAACAGTGAGGTTACTTTGGGCTAGGTAAAATTCATGTAAATTGTTTGTAGTCACTTATGTTTTTTGTTCATTTACCATAGCAGCCAATTCATAACAAATGATACTAGATTTAATGTCTCCAAATATATATTTTGTGACCTTATTTTATTTTTCATTTTTAGATATATTATACATGGGTTGAAAATTTCGTATTGCTTTTTCAAGGTTGTCGGACTGTCATTGCTTTATCATTAAGGATATCAAATATCTAGTATCTGTTTGGTTCTCGGGTTTAACATACATTTGCAATATCACAAGAACTAAGATTTTAGTAAACCATTTATAATATTAAAAATAAACTGATAGTTCAAAAAGAGAATCTTGAATGTAACGCTTTGTTCTTGGCACTTAAGATCATTTAAATAAAAACAAGATACAACTATCACATTAATTTTGTCAAAAGGCCATCTAAATCATCAAGAGATTTTCATAAATATCAAATTTACTCAAAGTAAATGACATAGTTAAAAAAACTGCTTAAGAAGAGACAAACAAAGGCTAGGCAATAACAGCATGTCGTAACACTTGTCTTGTCAAAGTTTAAAATTCTCACATAAATGTTATCATTTACTCGTGAAAGGTGAATCACAACTGTCAAGGAGGTTGTGCAAGGGGACGTGTTTAACAATGTGTCCATGATCATTACTAATTTGCACATTGTTCCAGACAATCAAACCTTGATTACATCGTTAATGAAATGCTTGACTAACCTTTCAATGAGGTTGTGTAAAGCTTTGAAGAGCAAAGTTCTGCATTCGTAGGAGAGGCCGCTGTCCTTGTCTTTTTCCTTATCCCAGGATCCGTGCTCCAAATCTGAAAGGGACAAAATATATCAAGTAAAGCATATTTGAAATAATGTTAGATAAGTGTGCACAGTATTATCGATAAATAGGTATATTGTAGAGCAGGGGTCGAAATTAGTCCTAATGGGGTACTAGCCATTCGGACGAGTGCATTCCTGAGAGCACTAGCCAAAAGACAATTTGTCTACCTAAATACACCGATATAATCATATTTTCTTTGAATTAAACTAGTCCTTCGGACTACTAGTCATTGCACTTTACTTGCCCAGCATCTTTTGCACTAGCCATGGGCTACCTGGTTAGTGCTAATTTCAAATCCTGTAGAGGTGTGACGATACAGATGTTTTAATAAACAATTTGTATCTTGTTATCTCACAGTGATACGATACGCATCATGAAACACCATTCCATGGTTTTTGACAAAATACAAAATACTCAAATTTTTGATAAATACTGTGATTTTTTGGCAAAATGAACTATTCGCAATTCAATGATATGTATCACGATACAGAGAATGTATCATGATATGTGTATCTTCAGATTATGTATCATAATTACACCGAAATATCGTCACACCTCTACTATATTGCAATATAGTCACAACACAATTGGTACACACCTCTGAAAATATTATATATACTGAATGTTTTAAAATAACAAATTCCATCTAAAATTTGAGAAAACACAACCAAGTAAAACTTGATTTTACGTAAAGAACAAAAGTGTGAAGTTGTCTTGTGAAAACAGCTGAAATATTTATACAGGTCATAATCAGTGGTAGAAAAATCTCCCTTCAGAAAATGGCTGATAGCTGAGCAATAATGAAATGTCTTTACGCTAATATTTAGACAAGTATAAATGCAAAACCTTCAATTTGAAAAGTATCAATATATTGCAATACGCATTGCAATACACGTTGCTGTATCGCAATATATTGCATTACAGAAATAAGGAAAGATAGCCATCATTAATGTAAAATATTCAAATAATCAATGCACATGTCAATAAATTAAAACAACTCCTTTACATACAAAAAACTTTAATTGATCAAACATATCCAGTTAAAGTCAATATGCAATAAGTTAATAAATAAACCTAATTTTCTCAAGTGTGCTGCTGATTAAGAATTGATAAACTTTAGATGTGATTAGTGAATGATTGTGTTTTTGGTAAAATACTATCTGATCTGATCTGATTGATCTTGTCTTTGCATATCAATATTGATATCTAGGATCCATAAACATAAGAGTCTAAAAGTAAGATATTTGATTTATTCATCACAGATCACTTAGGCACTTCAGACATTTTGTGCATTATGTTTATCTATAGGAGACTTATTTCCTGTCTCATGTGATCATAAATCTCAGACATACTACAAAATTTATATTTCTTAAATCAATAAGGACAAGTTTGATACAATCATCCTTCAGAACAACCTCTACTTCAACACTTCCAAATCATCTATCATTAAAATAAGAATTGCATTGAAATATGACATTCATAATTGAAAAAAAAAACAAGGCAACATCAGACCTTGAAATATTGACCTATTAATGAAGAAAAACATAAGATATTAAGAGAAACAAATTGTGTGTGATGGTCTCATAAATATTTATTCATATTGCCTAGCAATGGGAAAAGACTAAATCTGACAATAAATCCATGGAACGGAGCGACGACCAATTAATAATTCACTTTCATAAGTAAGCTAATATCTGAGGCACATTAAGCCCCAGCACTGCCACATAATCAAACAATTCAACAATGTATTATTCAGCAAGGTAATCGATCACAGATTCTACTGCAAGTGAGGAAGAGAGGATATAATTACCACTGTTAGTTGATTGTCAGTGTGCAGGTAGCTAACGAGTTGCTACCTGGATGCATTCCAAGGCCTGCAGGTGTGAGAGAGGGAGGGGAGCGAGAACGGAAGGGGGGGCGAGAAAGGGAGAGAATTTTTAATTTTGATGAGAAAATCAGGAACCTAGTGAATTTCTAATTAAATAACATATTTTATTTACATTCCAAACCAAAAAAACGCTAAGAAAAGTTGAGCTCAAAAAGCACCTTCTTTAAAAAAACATTTGAAACTCTCAAATAGCAAATAAACAGTAGGTTAGATAGCAACAAGGTAAAAAAGGAATACCCAATAATATCAAATAAGCTTGTCAAATAATAGGCATCGTAAACATAACTGCTGTTATACTAGCACAACACTGCTATATCTTATCTAATCTGCAAGCAATAATATTCCAGGTCTATCCCTATCTTCCTGTATAAACAAGGCCTCTGTAAACATTCCCTTCAGCATTCAGCCCTGTTGTGACATTTACGTTTTGTTACTCAAACCCACCGCATTGGCAAAAACATGTTAAGGGAGAAATTACAGCTATCAGAGAGGCCGTTGAACAAGGCCTTATCAATCACTCTACCTTTGAATTATCCGAGCAGCTAATACGAGGTGTAATGTAGGTCACACACCGCGGAGAAATTGCGGCTTTATGAAATGATGAGGAATGTTAAGCAGGGAAGGATCGGGCTGTTGAGCTGGGAGGGTGGAGGTGGTTGGAGGAGGGTGCAGACAGTTCTCAATTATCACATGAAACACACACCGCCTGCCTCACTGACATAACTTCTGCCCCCTATGGGATACGAGCTTGTATCATACACCAGCTCCCTTGCTCCAACTGTTAACCTATACCTGCAGAAGCAGGAACATTACAGGTTGAACTATAGGACCTAAACCTGGGCTCCTTATTAGTTGTGATTTTGAGTAGATTGTTTGATGTGAGTATCAATGTCATTTGCTTTAACTGTCAATTTGCATATTCATTAAAACTTAAAACAATATGTAAAATTGCCAGTTGGTGTTTGTCTGCGTATGTTTGAATTTCTGTTTGTCCTTTATCTACCTTCGAAATTAGGTCTTTGTTACCCGTTTACTAATGTCCACTTAGGAAAGTAACCAAAGCTTCTTACTGAAACTTTTTTCAATCATAAAGACGTTGGTCAACTTGGAAAAAAGAACTGCCAATGTATAGTCTTTTAAACTCACTCCTTTCTATATGCGCCTGTTCATTTTGCATGTCATTTTAACTATCAGTTTAGACATCTGACTTTGTTTCCAGCCTAAAACATGTTGAATGAGTATTTCTCATCACAATCCTTGGCTCCAACATATCTATGACTTCTATCATTCGGCAAGAAACTTAAAATAAAACTTCCATCTCCATCAATCGATCTTTCAGGACATTTTCTTGTTTATTTATTTCCCTGATTTTTTATTATCGATGGAAACTGCTATAGGCAGATGATAAATCAACAGATCCACTTCTGAAATTGTTTCAGGAAAATAAAACCAACAAATATAAGTAAAACCAAAATAGTACCAAGTACTCCTATTTATAATTTATTTATAATCATACTGATAAGTGATAATTGCCTTTATATAACACTTCTATAACATACACAGTTGAAGAACTAGACAGTGGGAGGTTTCACCTTTGTTTACCCCCTTGCAGGTCCATGTCAAACTGTCTGGGTTATTTTGTTTACCTTGTTGACACTGCCTCCCTGTTGCTGTAACAGTTCTGTTTGTCTATGATAATGAGAGGCAGTTGAGGCAGGTAGGATAACCAACAAAGGTACAACACACAAGTAATCGCAGCCCAGAGTTAATGAAGCATAAGTACCAACAACTACCTACTTCAGCTCAAGGATAGGAAACAACTTAATTGGATGACCAACCATGCTAGATACCTAAGTAGGAAGAAAGCCTGTGACAATAAAGTGGTGATGTAATACAGTGAAACCTGTGGACATATCGTTGAACTATAGCCTAACATGCTGAACTGATTGACAATGTAGAGAGGTGAGGTGATTTGGGAATTAACATCACTTCTTGAGTGTTTCCCGTATATCACGGCTACTAGTATTATTGCAGGGAGAAAACCTGCAACAGTATTGTGGCTATGCATTTGGTGAAACCTGCGAGCATTAGCTGAAACTAGCAAACCATTGGTGGTACTGCACTGAAAATCAGTTAAATGACAAGATGACAAACACTAATTTTTATGAAAATGACATTTGTATCTATGAAAAAACGTGGCAAAATTGAATAAAGGAGTTGATTATTCATAATATTGCTTTCATCATAAAAGATTCATTGTTAACCTCATCCACCATTGCAATGGGAGTAAAGCCAATTCTTGCACATTGCAGTATCCACAGAGAATGTTCAACACTATCTGATCAACTAATCCTCATTTACAAACAGCAACACAAACACTGTAATCAACACTTACAAATAAGGCTATGTCTCCTCATAGTCCAACAACCACATTACTGCTATATTAATAGCCTTACAGCAGGAGGGAAGCCCCTGTGCCCTTGAAGCGACAGCAATATCATCAGTCAGTCTTATCAACACCCATAAACACGTCCTTCACAGCACAGACGTATCAACAGCCTTGTCAATAATCATAAAACGACTAATACTCCATGGTAAAGCAGGTATAACAGCTTTACTATCACCATAAAAAAGGACAAGTTTGTTTTGGAATCCTAACAACTCTTATTAATTCAAAATGTAAACAAATGAGCACAATTGTTTATATATATGTTCAATTGTCCGGTCCTTTTATGCTATCGAAGATATCTTAATGACCGACCGTAACAAAAAAAATTGTTCCTTTACAGCATGTAAAATACTCTAAGAACAACTCACACATATTTGTTATTAAGAGAGGATCATGAATGTCAGTTGCATAAAAACATGAATCTGGCATATTAAAGATTACTGTAATCTATGATCAAACTTGTGATCAGATAATCAACAGCCCAGTAGTTAAGTCCAATGATCTACAGTCCCTAGCAAATCACATCACATTTATGTTTACAAGCAGGAGAGCACATGGGCCGTAGTGAGACAGAGCGACATACACCAACACAATCACTGCAGTCAGTCAGTCACCTGCCTTGTTAGAGACTCACGGAAGAGAAGGAATTATTCACTTCTCCACACCTCAGGAGCCGCTTACAAACACATGCACACCTGTCTCCCATCAGGCGATACCGACACACCAACACATGGGGGAATACATCACGGTGAGGGCTAGCCCTGCTCCTCTAATCAGCCTGCTCAACACACAGACAAGCACATGTGATACCAACTGACTGTCTCTCTGCAGCACACAGCTACAGCCAATCAGTGTCACTGACCTCTTGCACAAAGAGCTTTCAACCAATCAATGGCACTGACCTCAAATGGGCCAGTCCGTTAAATATATTTATTCATACTCTGCTTTGACCAGCAGGAGAGGCAAGGTTTGAAACTTCACTGGAATACCTCGAGTGCCTCTGACTGCACAGTTGAGAGTAAACAAATGTTGGCTCCCCGATCTGATCTTAAGCCAGTGCAGCACAGTGCTCGGTGTGACAAGTGGAGAGGGCGAGAGACAGACGGAGGCCAGACGGCAATACCAGAACTGAGAGACTCACTCTAACCTCACTGCAAGCATGTTTATTAATGCCTTCACAATCTTCTTGGTTGCGCATAAAAAAATCAATAATGTTCCGATAGGAGCCAATGAATGAACATTCTTAGGTCTTCTCTTCAGTTGCATTGATTGTCTGATCCTTATGTTTTCAATTCAACTACTGTTTGTTCTAGAGCAACAATGCACACTATTGATACCAAGAGAAGCCTGATAATTGGCTTTCAAGTGAGGAGAGTACCTTGACAAATACATCAATCAAATTATCAATAAGTTTCTGTGTGATAAAGAATTATCAATATAACAATGATCTTAATCAGTTCGTAAAATATCCTTCACAACGAGAGTTTGATGTTTTTCAAAATACAATAAACAGGTTAATTGAAAGTAGAAAATCTTTACTGTAGTCTATTCCTAGTATGCGGATAATCATTACCAAATAATTATTGGTCTTTTCAGCAAAAGCACTTTAGTTTACCATTAATTCAAATGTATATAGGCCTTCCAGCAATGAATATGAAACAATAAAAAACACATTAATATCCACAACAATCCTACTAAAAAAACTTTTCCAAAGAACAGTTTGCAATATTCTGACAAGATCAATTACACCTTATAGCAACTGTATTAATTAGAGGATATCTATTCAGCAGAAAAACTGGCCTCAAGCATGTATCAGGTTAACCTGTCCTACTTCAATGCAGTCCCCTAATCACGCTAAAGAGCTGATGTTTACACATTATGCAAACTACACCAAGGGTCTGGCAAACACTTGACCTACATACAGACGAGCGAGCGAGCGAGAGAGCCATCGACAGTAGACATAGTGCACTACATTCTACAGTGAGCAATCACAACTGGAAAACTCTTCTGGCACTGTTTGAGTTATGAATGACAGCCATCAATCACTGTTCGCCTCATAAGATATAGGACATGTGTTGATTTCACTTTGTCACAGCTTAGCTATCAAGATGTGCTTAATACATCTGCAGGATTTGAAGGCCTAATTTGTTTGAGGAATTTAAACATTGCTGTCAATAAATCTGCACTACAGCTACTGGACTACTTAATCTTTTTTAGCACTACCTTTACATTGTGAAAAACAGTGTGATGGTCTTTTGAAATTATTTTTTCTTTTCTATTCTTCATGAGTCAGTATTGACACCATTCTAAAATATTTTTTCAAGGTAAAGTGAAAGAGAAATTTTTTTGGAAGTGATAGTATATTGTTTATAATACTGTATGTTATTAATAATTTGAAGGTGCAAATTGATTTTTTTTTTTTATAAACATAACATTCAAAAGATATAGATGTTCATATTTGCAACCCACAAAAACTTATTGTTAAAACTGTTTTAAAACCTGTCTTAATCCCAATAATAACTGTTTAACCATTCTGACAAGCCAGTAATTCAACCTATGAACAATTATTCTATTAATGACATGAGTTGCACTCCTGCAGAAGAGCCAGGAAACTTCTCAAACAACTCTACAAGCATTGCTTACTCAACTTATGTCTCCAATAAGCCAGTGAAGAACAACTTTATGATAATCTATGTTGACAGTTACAAGTTGCAAAGCAGCAAAGTGGGGAATGGAGAGTTATTAAGGAGCTGGGTATCAGGTCGGACTGTTGGCTCACTGTATTGGCCTATATTATCATCACCCTCCACCATGCAGATGCCACACTTCTGTGGGAGGAATGTTGATAATGCTAAATACTGGGCAATCGTTCAAGCTTTTATTCCCTGTCAGGTTTTGTACAGCCATGAGAGCGGGCCTACTACTCACATCAGCAGCAGCATGGGAACCAATGCATTCTTTGCTCTAGATTCATTAGCAATAGAGAAACTCTTTCTTTTACAAATTACTTTCAATACATTGATGAGTTTAGACTTCATTTTACAAGGGAAACCAATAGAAATTATCCTAAAATCAAAGGAAATAATATGGACCTTGATCAGATGACAGATAGTACTTCTTTCTTTGACATTAGGACACCAACTGTCTAACATTCTCTAACAGCAAAAGTTTTTCAAAAGTTCCAAAAGCAATGTTGTTTAGTTCCCAA
Source organism: Steromphala cineraria (assembly GCA_916613615.1). Taxonomy (NCBI): domain Eukaryota; kingdom Metazoa; phylum Mollusca; class Gastropoda; order Trochida; family Trochidae; genus Steromphala; species Steromphala cineraria. The sequence continues at coordinate 64,513,255 of OU744728.1, read as the reverse complement.
TAGATACAAAGCTACAGAAACTAAGCAACCTCTTTAAAGAGATGATATGAGTTCATAAACAATAAACTTCATCCAAATATTAATGGATCCATCTTCAGATATGACAAAAATTTAATTGTGACGTTTCGGCGGCCGTTTGACCCCCTTCATCAGACTTGTATTTGTATCTGCTTTATATCCTATTTCTGTAAATAAAAGGTTCAGTTCAACCAGTAAACCATTGGAGGAACTACAATTACCGAGTAGCAGCACTTATACATCGGTATCAACCTAACAGTAATTGCAAATCTCAAAAGTTGGAACACTAGGTTGATTCCTATCCAAGACTTTTTGATCAAATGCGAAGAACTAAACTGTCCCAATAGAAGTAAAAGCACTGATCTTCAAGATGCTTTGTAAACAACCACTCTTTACAAAAGGTATGATAATAACACAAAATAGACTATGTAACAGAAATTAGAATCACAATCTCTGGGACTCTCACATTTTTCAAGCTTAACATATCTTAATTAATTTATTTGAACAAGATTGGTGCAATTTCACCGTCTTATGAACATACTAGATTACTTAATGAATAAAGCAGATATCCACACCTCAGTAACACTGTCAAGAGAGATTTACTATTCATACTGCATATAACCTTATAGTACCTACATTCTACATCTATCATAATATAAAGACGTTTGATGATGATTGATGACATCTTGCTCAATTAATGATCGTATATAAGAAGTTTTCACTTTTGCATTTCAATTTTAAATATGTATATATGTTTCTTATTCAGAGTTATTCCCCCCTCCCAATTGATAATTTTGTGTGACAATTAATGAAAACTACTTAGCACTAAAATATCACATTACAACAACATATGTTCATTTTTGATATAGTGAAACATTTTGTTTGGAAATATAATAGGTGATTAAATGATTTTTGGGTCAGGAAATCAGTTTAATTGTAGAATAGGTTTACAGATACTTTATGTCACTTCAACATTGATGTTTACGGGTGATCAGCTGAGGTGGTCAGTTTTTTTAAATTTTAACAATTCGGCCATTTTCCAATTGAAAAAGTATCCTACATCTAATAAGTTTAATGGACACTAAGCCAAAGGGTGGACACATTTCCTCAGGACCCTCTCTAGGAACAACACTGCTTCAACATCGACCAAATCAGAAAGTGTTTTTTGAAACGATGTATGCCAAAGGTTGTTTCAAAATTAAGGAAATAAGCATTTGTAACTAACTTTATTGATGGTTTTTCAAGACAGTTATGAATATTGTTATACAACATCTTGACTAATTTTTTATCCATCTTCTCATGACGGCTCAGATTTCTTATTTATTTTCTCTGAATCAATGAATTAGCTTTACCAGTCACAGAATTACAGCAAACAATGGCAACTGCTTTACCAACTAATCAATGACAGATACATATTAATGATACCATAATCTTAGGTCTTTCCCACAAGATAAATAGCTACATTATGAAAAACATTAGCTAATCACCCTAATGCCCCATTGGTTATAATTGATTTAGATTTTGTAATGGCATTATAGTGGGACTGTCACTTCTTATAATCAATTGAAATATCTAAATTCTCTCGATGTTTGTCGGTAAACTATTGTAAACTTGCAAGGCATGTAAATGTAAAATTCATTACAAAGGTCACACATCGTTTGAAAGTTTACTGTTACATCATAATTTATATACCGGTATGTCTTTCTATGTAAACAATTAATATGAAACTACACGCCTGTACATATGCGTACTGTTAATATATACCTAACTACAGTTAATCTTCTCTAAAGTCTTTAATACTTGTAATCATGTACCCTAGTATATAAACATGTACCTGATTTGACCTAATTAAATGTCGGTGCCTGTGATGTAGACTGATGTTATTTGCTGTGAACATGTTGACATATTAGTGTACTTGCTGATGAAATAACTGTGGAAAGGCCATGTGATGCAACATTCCAGCTGACATGCTGCGGTTCAGGTAGCAGTAGATCTAATGTGTCACTATTAGTACGGCGGCAGAATCTCAAAATTATTTTGAGGGGGGGACGGCTTGTTAAAAGCTGGCATCCACCTTTTATCACTAGCATGGATCTTACTTATTAAGGAAAAAATGGATGCCAAGTTAATTTTGTTCAAATAAGTTGTACAGAAGGGTTTAAAATCATACCCAGAAAGTCGCGTTGCCGTCAATTACATTGCCATTTGTCGTAGCCCAGCTAGCATCACGCAGACGTCCTTGACCTTTTTGACGTTTACAAAAATCCGGGTTGTTGACGCAAATTGATGAATATTGGAGACAATGTGACGCTGAATTGTAAGTATTACTGAATTTATTGAAGCCTTATAAAATCTGTTTCGTTAATAATGATCATTTATCTTTAAAGTTTGATTAACACTTGTTATCTGGTCTCTGACACACGTCACTTAGACGTCCCGTATCACGGCCTTTCAAGGCATATGGTAAATAACACATCTCTTGGTTATGTCCTGAATTGTAGTTTTATAATCAGTTACAGAAACCCTTACGTCTGAAAACTTCACTTCATATCAACTATATCTTTACTTTATTGGCTGAAAGTGCTTTCTGGGAAAAGTGCACGAAAACTGAAGGACTGTGAAATATACCATTCTCCGAACAACTAGTATTGGATGCACTTACATGAACAGTTCGCAGGCAAATCATTTATTTTTTTACTGTTTTTTTTTTTTACAGTCGACAACGATTGTGATGGAATTATGCGAAACTGGATGCAAATAAATTGCCAAAGGTTAGTATTGAAAATATATGTTGAAAAAAAAAACTTTTTTATTTGTTTAAACTACTAAAGAGTAACTTGATTGTAGGTTGTTTTGTAAAAAATACCAAAAAAAAGTTTTTTTGTGAGTTTATGTAATTAATTATGTAAATTAATAGATAGATATAACATATATAGAATAACATTATTAATACATTTTCTGTCATTACCATTGGATTGGTCAACCACAAAAACTGTCATAAATTTAAAAAAATACAAATTAGTTTTACCTATCCTCCTAAGTAATGTTCTGCTTCAGATGTCCTGGTCATATGAACAATCATTCTTTATTAATTGTTTGTTTTAATGTTGTTTTAGAAATCAAGATTTCCTTTTCCCGTTCCTGTCAAATGGAATACTTCCAGGATATACCTACACAAGACGTGAAATAGGGGTTACATGAGTGGTAAATATTCAAAGTCAAATAGTGTTTCATATCTGAACAGGTAGTTAAGTGTGAACGTTAACAAGTTATATAATATATTTGAGAAGACAAATAATGACTACAACTTTAAATAATATGAGATACATTTAATGCAATATATGAAAATAGACATTGTATTATACGTAATTATTGTATCCATTTTTTATTGCAGGAAAAGGATCATTAATGTAGGTGGCGGCACAGATTAAAAGGAAGCAATCGTCAGAAAATCTACTGATTGACTTGAAATTATGTAATATCTGTCAAGTCGCCGATAAGAAAAATATCCTGAGGAACACATCGGATAACGGGATATCACGACTCAAAGAAGTGGTTTCAGAGAGGCAGACTATGCTAATTTGGATAAATTACATCGTTTCAGTAATGCAGATTTAAACAACGATTCCCAGGAACATGACATAAAGGTTGTTATAGGTCATATAAGTTCATCACGCTTAGAGAGACTTAGGAAGAAAAATCAGCACATAGAAACTGAAACTAATGACTCAGACCACAGAGAAAACAACAATGTGACACTCAGGAGTTGTCTTCCAGCTCCCAACACAGCACACTGCATTTTCTGTCAAAGCAAAACAATATAAAAAAACAAGCCTCAATACTACAATGCAAGTCTCTCAGAAGATAATTTCATTGGCCCAGAATGATGTAACTATGAGATGTATTTTAGCCACAGGAACCCGATATCGTAAATAAAATGTAGGTAAAACGTGGGTAAGAAAGATACATATAGGAACGGATCTTTCTTACCCACGTTTTACCTACATTTTATTTACGATATCGGGTTCCTGTGATTCTAGCAGGATTAAGTGATTTAGTCTCAGCTGATGCAAGATACCATTTGAAGTGCTACATTCTATTTATGAGAAATTCACAGAATCAAGATAATTTTGAGAAATCTGATATTCAACAGGAGGCATTGAGGCAGGTTATCAAGACTGTATCTGCTGGAATATCAACTTTACCGCCTTGCAGATGTGTGGAATATGTACACAATGATAAAACCAAACCAAAAGTAGGATGACGTTAACTAGTATGCATGGTGAGGCAGTTCTCGAAGTTATGTATGGCTGTACATCTGGAAACAATCATGACTTTGAAAGAGCAGCAGGTTTAAGCAGCAAGTGGCGTTAAGATCAGTCTATCTACCCCCTGAATCCCTTCCACCTACCACAGATTAATAATAATAACAATAACACTTTATTGTCCTCAGTAAATACATACATTGGAAATTTTGTTTGTGCCGAAGCACCCGGCAGCCACAGTGCAGCGCCAGTTAAATCGTTGTTCTGCCTTTACAATGCTGAGTGTCAAGCAAGACAGCAACAACTCCCAACTTTTAACGTCTTCTGGTATGACGCGACCGGGAATCGAACCCCGGTCTTCCGGGTGACGAGCGGACACTCTACCACTGAGCTACGCCCCCGGTTCAGCCAAGTATCACAGCTACAGGGTCTATCATCAAGTTCGATGACTAGGTAATAATCGTGATGCAACCGAATGGGGATGGAAGATCTACAGATGACGAAATGAGGAGAGACTAAAGCCATTAAAAATTAAAAAAGATGCTGCGCCAGCATGATTGCTGAAGCTAGTGAAATGTAACTGTCATGGCAAGTGTGACAAGAAGATATTATATTCATAGACTGTTGTGCTCCTTGACATTTGGACACTGCAAGGAGTTTGCTTACCTTAATGTTGTTACCACTGAATCAGTAGAGAAGTAGTCATGACATAGGTTATACAGAACGTAAGCCTCATAAAAGTTACCCAGGTGCCATGAACTGTTCAGTTCCAATTGTTTCTTCGCCATTTTCATCTGATACTCAGGGATACTTTATCTTGGTACCACCTACTGACTATTGTAACATTCTAATTCATAAGATTCGATGTGAATTGATTGATGTGAAGTAGACCTTTAAATCTTTTTCTTAGTTTCTGGATTCTTTTGTTGAAATAATTTGGTACTACTGAAATGATTGTTTGATACAGATCATTGCCGAATGGTTTGTTTATACTCTGATGATAATATCCTTTTATCAAACGTCATTAGTCATTAGTTGATATCCTTTCTGTGAGACAATGAACCATACCAATACATTATGTTTATGTTGATATGTGTCTCAAATAATTACCTCATTATTATGCTGCTTATCTTGTTCTAAACCTAGTATTGCGACCATCTTTTTAAAAAAAGAATACACACCAATATTTAAAAAATTCACTTATATAAGTAAATATACATGAAAAATAATGTGATAAATGATTTCCCTGACTTTAAAAACATTTGTTTAGACACGTTATTTGCAGATATTTCTCTATTAGTTTTGAAGATATGACAGTTATGATTATTTCGAGCTCGTAATGGCGGCCATCTTGGATTTCGTCAAATTGAGTGCACTAGCACCTATCAGATTTTGCTATATTTTTAACCCTGGCTTGTAGACATGATTTCCTGCCATATTCAGATAAGAAAGAAAATAAAGCAATTTTGTCCAACCAAACTGTCCTTTTTTACTTCGTTTGCTGGACTTTAACCCCTTCACAAATACAGATGAGACCCTTGATAATGACATGTGAATTTTGACATTCAGGACACTGTAAAGACCCAATAATTTGTTACGGTAATGCAAATATAATACCAAAAGTTTACAGTTTAAACATTTGATCACATTTACTCATTAGATTTTATTGAAAATGTAATATTTTGATTATTTATTGAGAAAGTATTAAGAAACAGTACATATGATCAGTTTCCCTGCGACCCATTGCTTGATTTAGGATAGTCATCTTTAGGCCTCCATAACTAAATTAAAATCAAGGATTTCAAGTGGCATCCGGGTGAATATTGATGTGCATATACCAAAGTTACTTTTTATAATGGGTGCCAACTTTTAACAAATAGTCCCCCCTACACCTATTTCTAGGCCTCTTTTGAGATTCTGCCGCCGTACTATATGTAACACTTACCCTTGAGGTCAGGGGATAACAGACTTTCGATTCCTGTTGGTTCATCTCCATACCAAAACACCCACAGTTCTTTTCCAACTGACAACTGCTCGGAGGATTTCGCTTCAGTATTTTTCACAACTCGTCTCCACACACAGAGTAAATCACTCTGAATACAACGTGCGTAAGACAGCAGCACGGGATCTTCAAGTTGATCCACCGACACACTGTCCGGCTTCGTTGTTAACTTACGCCATTTTATGCCACCGAGATCCGTCTAAACAACAAAACAAGATAACAAGAATTAGGTCTATCAGTCGTTTGAATCAAATATCACACAGCAATACGTCTCACCTTTATGTAAATAGAGTGCGATATTTAGACACCGATTGATTGCGATTTGCTAATCGCTTTGCTCCTGCGGCCAGGTGACATCACTTAAAATCGTTTGTAAATTTGTTGAATGCTAGCTAAATAAGCAATCATCTATCAAATATAAAGACATATACGGCACTTCCATGAAGTGTTATGTTATAAACCGTAACATTTAAGCGGGGAGGTCATGCAGCACGCGATTTGAGGCAAACAATAGCCGACACCGGATAATACTCATTTAAATCATATCTTACCAAGGCAAACAAGTTTGTGTAACAATCCTCCAGAGAGCAGCCGTTTCCCGTTGGACTTGGGTGACTCATGGTCACTCCATGTTCTGGAAAAGACCACGTATATCCGGAATCGTCGCTAAAACATCCACTTAGCTACGAATTGAGAAAAATTTGTCAATTAACAGATACTTCGCATAATATGGCGACAGTAATGGCGACTTGCTGGGAACAACAAGGCGGTAAGAGAACGTGCTGCCATTGGCTGCTTCCTGTCACATGCTCTCGCTCTCGGCGGAAATACTATTATCCATGCGGCTTATTCAAAGGAACGAACGTCCTTGATATGATATTCTGATGAACATCTTGATCATATGAAAATGTCAAATGTCAAAATCTGTCAAATATTCAGATAAACGTAAATCCCTTGTTTATTAGAAATACATTGGAACTAAAACTTAAAGTCGATTTCAAAGAGAGAAGAATCATGCTGATTTCATGATTTTGTAACTTAAAAGGGGAAGTGAAATAATAAAAAGTAAACTAGCGATTTGTTTTATCACGAATCTATATTCAATCATATCCAAACATGATAAAAATACCTGTTAAGCATAGATGAAAATATTTTTTTGGGGGGATAAATATTTTTTTTTAATTATTGTAAAAGATAATTTCGAATATTCACCATAGGTTTTCAAATATGACCTAAATAGATCAATATGGATGACACGGAGAAAAAACAAAAGTGAAATAGTCTTTAGCATTTAAACATCAAATGAATGGATAATCTTAGCACACTTCATTAAAATTGATAAATTTTTATCAAATAATAATTATCAAATGATAATCATTCACTAATGTATTTTTTTCCAAATTTACTTACCATTTATCAAGATATGGAAGACACATCTCTTTTTTTTTAAATTTACAATAATTTAAAGCAACACTTTTTTGTGAGTCCCTGGCCAGTTAAGCTTTCGTTATGATATCACGTCATTTGTACAAACGTCCAGTGGAATTGTTTAATCACCTGAACAGTATCAAACAAACAAACAAACAAGTCTCAGTTTACTAGCTGTGAAGCAAACGCTGATATCGTCACTGGCATTTACTGCGTTCACAGTTAGTACTCGAAGTGTTGCATGGTCGTACACCAGACAGACACACAGACAGACAGACAGTCTGATTAAAGTCTACCTGTCCCAGGGTACGAACGTTACGTTAACTCCACTAATCTGTATTTTGGGCTCAGCGGTTAGATTCGCTCGCGCTGCCCGACTTGGGATATAGTCAATCAAATCATTTTCTCGCCGTCTTCTCGATAAAATTTCAACGAGAAAATGATTTGATTGGCTATATTCCAAGTCGGACCGCGCGAGCAAATGTAGCTTCTGAGCCCAGGGTACAGAATAGTAGCGTAACGTTCGTACCCTGAGACAGGATGTCTGTCCCGAGGAATAAAAGTTTGAAGTTTTGACGCAACCGTGTTCTGTCAGAGAGCTTCCCTTCCCCAAGTAGAGGAAATATCGGCTGGGCTTTTGCTTTAAATTCTTGTTTAAAATGGTTCTAAAAATACGTGTCTTCACTGAAAATACTAATTTCAATCTTGGTAAATGATAAGTAAATTTGAAACAATGCTATTGTGAATCGTTATCATTTAATAATCATCAATCAATAAATTATCATAAATTTTGATGAAATGTGCATGCTAAAATTATCTATTCATTTGATGTTTAAATGCTAAAGGTCTTTTAACCTTTATATTTTTTTCTCCGTGTCAATCATTGGTTTATTAAGGTCACATTTGAAAACCTAGGCCAGGGTGAATATTCCAAATTATCTATAACAGTATCTTTTTTACATATTTATAACCAACAAAAATTCTTTTTTATGTACGCTCAATATCTTTTTTCACATCTTTTTATATATACGCTATTGCAGCTGAGGTATATCATAATCGTGGTCTTTTCACTATAAGTTTTAAACCTATATCAGTTTTTCAAGATGCATCGTGTATGAGATGGAACTAGTCGAAATTTATCAGTATCGATAATATTGTCAACACAATATCGCTCGATACATTCTACGTAAGGGTATCGAAACCTTTGACTTTCATTACAATTTACAAGTGTTCCCATTCGGGATAAATCATGGTAAACGTTCCGATAATCCTTTACTTATGTTAGTTGAGAAAAAGTAACTAACCCTGGGTTATCGAGGATGAATTGTCAGTGTTTTATCTATATTCTAAACCGAACAATTTTCACATATCAACAAAGGGGGTGTGTTTAACAGGAGTTTTACTTTGGAGGTTGCGTCCTCCTGGTGTCACACGTGTAATTATTGTAAAGATAACTTTGAATCCAACATTACGAGTGAAAAAATATTTAATTGAGAAGTACCATTTGTAAGTTGTTGTTTTTTTGTACTACAAACTAGGATTTTCGACATTTACTCTATTTGTAACTTTCTTGGGTGGGGTGTCGTTCTCAAAAACATTTCAATGGTACTTTATTCGTCGAAAAGTTAGCCTAAATATATTTAATGTTTACCATGTAATCATATCGCAAAGTCATTTATTAAGTCCACTTGAAAAGTGCAAAATGACTTGTCGGCTCTGATATGTGTGTGTTGATATTATGTCTTTTACACGTCCGTGGCAGAAAAAAATAAACATTTTCATAGAAGGTTATCTGGCTTTGATACATGCGAAGTATCCACATGTAATTAATTATCTGTGCCGATATTTGACAATTTCTGGTTTTCAATAAAACAAAATCTTGCAAGTTTTTGATTCCTTACTATACGTCTTTTATTGCACGTTCCAATTCCTTCCATACTCTGAATATGACATATTACGTTCAAAACCACATCTGGGTTTTTTTAACTTTTTTCTGCCGTAAATTTAAACAAAACACGTTTATAGAAATTAAACCGGAGTATACAGTGCCTAATGTACACTTAAGAATATTGTCATCATACTTAATTGAAAAACATTAAGGCGATACTAATATTTCAGCAGGTCAGTACGTTTCGCTAAAATAACATCTCTGATAACTGTTGACAATATCTCTCCAAAGACATACTCAATGTTACCCTATACATGTTGTACGTATTGCTTTGTTTTAGGTTGGTTATATAGGTAGGTAATATGAGTCTATACGTTGTATCACATGTTTGCAAGTATTCTTGGTAAACAGTGCCATCAAAACATTCTGTTATACAGGCCAGCATAAGACATTTTGGTTTCATACAGAAAGAAGTGGAAATTAATGTTTTAAAATAATAAATGTTAACTTAAGGTAAACGTACTTCCGAGAATATTTTCGATTAACCAAATTATGATTATCAAAACGATGAACACATGTATTTCATTGTTTGTGTATGTAGTGACTCCCACTCGTGTGTACGTTACCCTCTACACCGAAACGTCGTATCATCTCATTAAATAGGTGTATAGAGCTGTATTTCATCTAATTAACTTTTGAATGTTTCGCAAAGCATTTGGCCCTTTGAATATTTCAGTATTTCTTCGTAGACGAAGGCATTTTCATACATAGCACACGTTAATCACGATTATATAATGTATAAAACTAAAAACAGTAAATGGCATGCAAGTCTTTTCTTAATGGTTGCAAGAACTAGCTGTTGCACGTGGGATTTTTTTTACACGTGCATCGTCATAGCAACGTTGCACGTGAGCTTGGACTCAACGCGGGGAAATTGATCTAAGCTTAAAACACGACTCATTTCGGCGTTCGCTTGTGTCGTTGCGCAGTTAAATGTGAATCTGAGTCGTGCACGAATTGACTTCTTTTAATAATATGAATACTTACATGGCACCTTTTCCACGAAATAAGACCAAAAGCGCTACCTACACAATTACCTTGAAGGATTGTCCTTTCACAGCTGTTACTTAGCGCTAATCGTGACCATGTAGGTTCGTACATCTTGTTTCCAGGTACCCATTTAAACAGCTGGGTGGACACAGGATGATGCCAAGGTCACATTATAAGTTATACCATTCAGAGGCGGGTTGCATAACACTTATCTCCCCATGCACGCCGCCTCCGATTAGTAAAACGAATTTATCTTACCGAATGTTTAAACAAAACGCATATAATATGAAGATAAAGAGTAAGAACTGCGTAAGTCATTTTACTATAGTTTGTTTAAAGCTACACATCCGTTGATCAAAATTAACCAGCTTGATCATGTGTTCGAGGTAACATACATTGTACATTTCAAGACGCTCAATCTGCACGCTTTTTTTCATGCTTTTTGTGTGCCGGGGTATAAATGATTTATTACCCTGCTCAAGAGGGTGATATCAGTATTTATTCAGGGTCACGTGGACCAATCAGAGATCGAGATTCTTACATCAGGTAGGATAATTTCGTTTGTCTTCACCGATACACGAACCGGGTCTTCTGACGCGAGAGGCTAGCATGCTTTACTATTGCTAACCAATTCGTTACTGTGATATATCAAAATGTCAAATGATAAGTTTTGCAATACGGAGTACACGCTTGATTGGTAAAGCAAGCTATTGCCAGTTGACTTTATTAAAGTGGCTGAAACTTCAATTAATTTGTAATATTGAACCTGTAGATAGAGGCAGTTACAGTTGGTAGGCGTGGCATGGGTCAGGCGGCTTCATTGAAGTTCTTACCGCCTCGATCGGGTGTCCGGCTGTCCGTTATTTCTTTTAAAAATGAGCATGAAGGGAAATAATAGAATGTATTGTGTTTTACAAGTATGTTAAAAAAGATAAACTAAAATGGATAGCTAAAATATCCCCGTATAAAAAGAATAAAATGGAAATGCCTTGTTATGTGTAACACATTTTCTCGACGATCAATGTCGTTTATCAATGTCTTGTTTCTCTTATTTCAAATTATGTAAGATACACCCCACCCGAAAATAGATAAATATAGGAGTATCGTATTTATCTTGAAGTAGTGCTTGTTTCTGTATGTATTGTTTGTACACATCAGAATATAGGAGTATCGTATTTATCTTGAAGTAGTGCTTGTTTCTGTATGTTTTGTTTGTATACATCAGATGTCCACGTGGAGATGCATGACGTATTAAAAACCTCTTACAGTGTGCATCGTACAAACAGGTCAACATTGAACAGTACTACTTAGTTAAATTTACTTTTACTTTTGATAGTCACATATCTTTGATTTTGTTGAAATCTCAAAAGCACTGAAAATTCATTTGCTTATACGATCGATCACTACCGAAACAAACGATTTTGATAGTTTTCTTTTTATATTGATCAACTATCCGCGTTGCATGTCAATAACTGTTATATACGTTTCTTGGACGACATTGCCGACTTATAATAAAAATCCATTGTATAACTCCTGAACTAACTCATGATAATAACCACCTATAACCTGTTATTGAATCATATGATATTGTAAGCAAAACCCATATCTATGTCATGAACATTAAAGGGACAGTAGCACGTTTTTAGAGGGAATATAAGGTGATGTCAGGAAGATAAAAATTAATGGTTCCAATTGAAAGTCAGTGCATTTAAACTAAATGGAGCAGTAATAATTCAAATATATAATGTAAAGTTTAGCCATGCGATTCCTTTTTCTTACAAAAAATTAATTAAAGATGTTCACACAAAATGACCGCCAATGGATTTTATGTGAATCTTCATACTTTGTCCTCTGACTATGGATGATTGGTTTGTGTTATGAGATTTGTGACACTATCAAAGTAATACATTTATCATTAACTTACAATTATCAGTGAACATTTTAAAATATAAAATTATCAAAAAAACGTGCTACTGCCCCTTTAAAGGTACAAACCAAGTATCTATATCTTTAATGCCATTTTAAAAAATGTTTTTAACATTGAAAACTTTATTGCGAGAGAAAATCTGAATATGAATTATGAAAAAAAAGGAAGATTGTTAAGAATGCATCAAACAGTAGTTACTGTTTAGGTAAATGGTTAAGATTAATTTTGTATTGTGTTGTATTCCCTTCAGTTGATTGTGGCACACGTCAATTTAACGTTCTTGTTTTACCATATCAGTTCTTGTTGTGTGCCAAACTCTGAATGTATCCAACCTACGTTAATTAAAAATATCATATTTTTCAATTCACATATAAAGAGAAATATAATGGATAACAGTGAATTGTGTCGTTATCGATCAGAACACGAAATAGTTGCTATATATTCATACTAACATGTTTCTCAAAGAAAATTACTATATATATCACATGGGGAAAATCTATATACAATTATTCATGTAGTTAGTTTTTTTAGAGGCACTGTATTCACTGTATCGAAACCAAACATATCATAAATGATTGATCAATATACATGTATTTCGGTATGAAAATATAACAATCATTAAGTATAGTCTCTGATATATGACTACATCAGTCCTGCAATATTAATTATATGAAATTGATTTGATAAAGGTTTTAATGTTATTCCTTTTTAAACTAACATCATTTTCTTTAATTTCATTTAAATGTTCATTCTTTTACAACCAAACGATATACGATACTTCCACTACAAAACATTTACACACAACAAGCCATATTGACATGACATTTCACCAATAATAAAGGTCCAAAGAAACACAAACTACATTGTAACAGTACAACTGTAACGATAACAAAATAAAACACAAAAACATTTAGATATGCCCCTATAAAAACCTGATAACGTACCAATGATAATACGATACTAGTTTTCTCTGACCGACTCAACGTATAATCATTACATGGTTATGCATGGTTAGAACACCGTTAGACAGTGCTCTTTATATATCGAGGAAAACATCGTGTAGCGTTAGGTCGATGTGTTTTCAAGTGGCCACAATGCTGTTTAGAATGTTTTCAATGGTTTCACGTCAGTTCCAGATATATCTGTCTACTTTCGTTTTCAAGAAGTTTAACGTTCTGAAACTTAAAATATTTATTTTTATTATGCTGCATTTAGAGTGAAGGTAATCGATAGAAATATACTACACTGAGTGAGTCACCATGAGTATACACTATCAAACACACAAAACCCTGTGAATGGTTGCTGATTGGACGTCGTCAACGTGCTATTTCAGCTGGGTCGCTCTACTTTCGTTTCATTATTAGAGTGCCTTATTCTGGGAAACACTACTGAATACTTGCGTTTACGCTTGATGCTATGACAGGTTGTTTATGAGAAATATTGATTGACTTATCAGACTTATGTTGACTCTAGCTGTTTAATCGGGTATACCAATGACACCTGCAGTGTTCCTTTACTTTCAATTCCACGAATGCATACGCTATGGCATGCGATAAGTTATTGTATGACATTATATATATTCAAAGTGTTTAGCTATATGGTTGTTAAAGTTATTCTTTTATCGAGATATTTTGGAAAAATGATTTCGACAGGGGACATTCAAGGTTATGAATATGTATCTGATGCATGGCTATAACACAATATTAAAACACGTTTCCGTTCATCAGCCTCTGCCAAATACCGTGTGTTGTTCACATGGTTTGGTAATTACACGGTTACGCCAGGAGCGAATGACGTCTATAGAGTGTTTATGAAACATATCAGCACCATTTCTTATGAGGAGTGTGTGATCAACTCCTGTACACAATGTTGAGCAATGATATTCATATTGTATGAATAGTTTATCAAAGTAACCTGGAAAGACGCTTTCAACAAAGACTTTTAACTTTCGTTTCTAGTAATTGACTTTTTCTCAGAAAGCTTAGCGAACTTTAGTCATATTCAAAAGTATCCATACCACTAAATCGTCATGGACAGACAAACACATCGTACACATTCATTGTTACAAAGATAATGCTTTGTGATTGAGCGCTTTATTGCTTTGGGGTCCAGAGACCCCAAAGTTATGTAACATCTGATATTGAAAACTAATGGCAGAAGTTTCTCTCTATATTACTCTTGGAAACGTCAAAGAGAAGTTTCAGCCAATGATATTTGTTTTAAGCATATCCTGGTATTTCAACGACCAATGAACCGTGCTGTAGCAAATTTATACCCACGTGACCATGTGGGTGGTACGAAATAATTGGCAAGCTTTAATTTGGAAACTGATTATTATAATAATGCTATGATGTAAAATATATCGTTAATATTCCAAAATATATAGATGAGCGTTAACACCATTAATAAATATCAATTTTGCATATGCATGTGAGCTGTTTTGTAGTTATTCGGGCTATTTTTTGCATTCCACATTCGGAAACGACATTCCATTTTTGTATCAACTAGGAATTCAGTTCCTTCAATCTTTTTTACTATAACGCGAGCGCTGAATGTCCCGCCTTGTCAATGACTGATCGTTCACTCAATGCATCTCATCGCTTCACGGGAAAAATGATACTGAACAGGCCATTTTCAAATTTCATGTTTCAAAACAAACGTTATGGATGATTTATTTACGATTAAAGGTGTCTTTCGAAGAAAGTATTGACATAGAGCCTAAAGTATGACAAAATATTCTTAAATGTCATCCTATAATATAATGAAAATTTTAACTTGTAGCTGAGATCATTTATAAATTTTTCAGCAACTTTCGGCTGTAATTCGATCAACATTCAATTAAGGAAAATTATTCTTGCAACATGTAATTAACCTGAAAGTCAATAGCACAACTATTTATCTATCTTATCTAACTAACTAGTTAATCACTGGTTCTTGTATTAAACTCACCGTCAGCTATCTTTTAAAGCAACATAAATTTGAATAACCGTATTAATGTTTAAAAATTTATATCATAATTGAGATAGGAGACGTATCTATCATTGTTGAAATTTAAACGGAACGAACGAGTCGTTTAACTATGTACATAGTGTTCAGATAACTATCAAAACAAAGAGCAAAGAACATGCGTCTCCGATTGGAACAATTTATTCAAGTAAAAGTCCCCGTCCCCGTCCTCCCTAACCTAAATTTCCTGGTTCTATATAGTGATACATAACCGGGTGCCCCAAAGCTTGCCTTTTTAAAGGCTTTTCTTGTTTGTTTACGTTGTACACTTTATTCATCACCGCAACGACTGTACATATATAAAATAGATTCCGAATTGTTATATGTATTGTACATAACATATTATGTTTTCATTTGCCTAAATTGCCGCGTGTCTAGCTGTCTCATTGCTCTGTATGGAGTAAGCTGCGATTAGTTTATAAATGTGTAAACATGAGCTTATCACCAGCTTAGTACAACTAAGTATGTTATTTTATCTGTGAATAGCAAGATGAACTTACGCGTGACCCTGGCGTTAAGAGAGTTAATATTGATCTAATGCCATATATATATATATCTATCTAGCAAATCCAACTATACTATCTGTACCGTCTTTTCAACTGTTATGATTTAATAGGAATATATATCTTAAAAACATGCGGTTTATGCCCTTATATAAGCAATCCATTTCTTCCCATGCCATTTAAAGAGTCCTAGTACAATTGTATCAACCTAAAATGTGATTATGCAGTTGCTAAGTCAAATATTATATAGTGTATGTGATTTTCTCTTTCGTATGTTCCAATGAACTGGATAAGGGTCGAATTCTGAAATACCAACCTTGCAGAATGTTTCATAAACATGTGCTGAAATAATTTTAACTTAAATTTAAATACTTTTATAGCGCTTCACCCACATCATTCAGAAACCAAACTAAAATACCGGCTACTTATTACAAACTCCTGCTTGAGGTTTCGAAACTAAAGACTTGATTGTTTTCATTAAAACCGATTTCCTTTCAATAAAGATAAATCTTTATTGGGGGGAGGGGGGGGGGATAGGGAAATAAAAAAAGACATTTTACAACAATACATGTATGCATAGGCCTATGTACTTGAACTGGCATGGATCTTCGTTAGCTGAAGTGGTAAAGGCGCTGCTTGACAACATGGAGGTTTGATTCTCACTTTCGTTGTTCATAAATCTGAACTTTCATGTTCCTTACCAAATTCAAAATCTTTCATGTCTATTGTTTTTGCGTTTGTTTGCGATTTGATAACCAACTGAGGTGGTTTGAGATATACGCAGAAAGTGGTTACGGCATATCACCTTCAACTAAAACAAAGACAAAAACTTTTCAAGGGGTGTAAATATGCAAATGAGAAACCCAACTCGCAGACACAAAGTACCGTTATGTAGGGATATTAGGAAAAAGTTTACAATTAATTCAGAAAATGGAATATTTTGTAAAGTTCCACTTTTTGTCTCAATTTCCGATATCGACAATTGACTTTCATGTAAACACACTAAAATAACGACCTAAAAATGATGTCAAAACTTGAAAAGAACCAAAACTTAAAAACCAAAACATTTTTATAAAGTCTTAGAACTGGTATCCATGAATGAATCCTGATGTGCAGCTACTACAACTGTACTTGCGAAACAACATTTTGTTTTGTATTATGTAAATGTAATTTTCATTATCGTAATGGTTACAAATTGATCATAATAAGATCTAAGGCGAACGCATTCAGGTAAAATAAAATTCACCCAATAGGATATATTATATGGTTGTTGCTGCCAATTACCTTTTTATACTCATTATCATTAAGAATAAATGCCATGCTTTGATTTAGTGTCAATTGACAAATTGATACAATAAGTGTCAAAAACTCTGAAATAAAGCTGATGTGCGGGGTATCAATATGGTGCATTGTAGTTTGAAATTTGGTAAGATAAAGACTACGTTTTGTAATATTTGGAACGAAAATGGTTTAAACTTACTCTTTAAGTTTAGTAAATAATAGAAAATTATAAGAATTTGATTTGTAAACGATAAGTGATCATTATTTATTATGTTGATATATGAAAAAAAATCAATGACGTCATTGTCATTTCAGGCTCGTAGAACATAGCAGTAAAATAAGTCGTCGGGAAATACTACTTCCGCTGACCTACATTCAGGAAAAACATGGCAGCTGACAGGTGCCCGACCAAGTGGGAGTAAAGAGAACTTGTAAACGAGCATGAATGACAAGAGCAAAACTTTTGGAGCAATCCTGACAGAGCCAAAATAATAATGACATCATTTTTTTGGACATTGATCATTGCTGGGCTGTTATTTTGGCTTCTTGGCAGGTAATTGAAAGCAGAAACCAAAAATTCGTCTGCAATTTTCAATCAAAATAAACTTTACACAAGATATTATCAGGCTGACAGGTGACTGTCATTGTATCTCAACATCTTCTAATTATAAATATACGTCATTATGTTTCAGTTTGTAAAAATGATAGTGAAAAGAATAAATCTTGTTTTATTATTAACATTATAGCTAGTTACAACAGTTACAATTAACTTTTATATTTATGATGAACATTAGTAGCCTTGTAGCAGCTTCCTGACAGGTTTTCTCAAAGTGAATATTACCGCCTTAGTCAATAGTCATTTACTCTAATCGACATATGATTGCAAATATTAAAGAGCCACTCCGTCAGGGGCTAAATACGCTAAACTTTACCACTGATTGATAAGTATCAACTGTTGAAGGAAAGTATCATTTCAAAGCTTATTGACAACAGGAATGTTTAATGTTGCTATAATGATCGAAAACTTGACAATGACACATGTCAATCAATCAAATATAGTGTTTGAAACTTATCTAAAGCGATAGAATGTCAGTGGCGAGTTAATGATGTTTGACAGGTTATATATAACTACTTTTCATGTTAATTGGACATGTGAATTACGCTTCTGCAAATATAATAGACGATGATGCTCGCCTCGGTAGCTCCCCCACGCCGTGCTACGCTGCCATCTACTTTTACCGAAAACAGTCAAGGCCAGCATTACATTGTTTACCGTGAATATACATGACTGTTTTAAGAAAAACTAATTTTGCCTTTTGGGGGAAGTAAATGTGAAATTGTTTAATTTATGTCATGAATATGGCCTTCTACTTTCATATCAAAGCAAAACATTTTGTGATGAAAATAACAGAGTGGCTCTTTAATCCTTTGGCTACCATCTCAGATCTCTCTCTCACTGTCACAGTGTGGTGATGTCATCGTGTTGATGATGTCATAGCATTGTGATTTCATAACTAATGACTTTTGTGTCAAAACAATATCTCCTAGAAAACAGGTCTTGCTTGATCTTGTATAAAGAAGGTATCTCCTATGGAACACAGTTTTTGATAGAGACTAGATTAAATTGGAGAATCTCACCCAAGTGTCTTTCGATATCAAATATTTCATCATGAGTTGATAGATTTGTTAAAAAGTGCTTGCTTGATAGTGGTGTTGATATCTGAACTGAAGGGTCATGTTGCAATAAAAAGTTACCTATCAATATTCTCATTTTGAGTTTGAAATATGTGTTATGATTATCAATAATTGCTATAATTAACTTCCTTGTCAATGAATGCAAATGACAAGCTTCTCAATTAACTTCCTCATCAAGTGTACATGACAAGATAGAGGGAAGTATCTTATTGAAATTATTTTATATACTTTATCTAATATTTCCTTTTACCTTTTTGTCTACAAGCAATTAATATAGAGCCATGAGACAGTTTTAAATTTTAATTACAAGGACTTTTTGCAAGACAAGCATGAAAAATTATATATTCAACTTTTGACTTCTGAGTCATTTATTTTAGCCATTAGTATTCATTTTTGTATGTCTTTTGTTTTCATCCATTATTTCAATAGACAAATGTTCGATATAAGATATAAGTTTTTTACTCTAATAAATCTAGATCTTAAGATATCACTATATAAAAATATAAATATAACATCCTTACATATGTTTCATTATGGCAACTAATGCTATTCCTCTGTGATCAGAGCAGGGGATTGTTTTGGCCAATTATAAACAAATTAGAACCCATTTCAATCCAGTTAAAAAAGTGGACATATTTCCCCATTGTCAAGAAACAACACTAGGTATTCCATTCTCCAAAGTTTCTGTACTACATGAAAACCAAAATATATTTTCTTTGTTCCTTTATTTTTTTTACATTAAAATCAATGTTTGTTATGATTCAAAAGTTTAATGATCCTTAGTATCCATAGTATATAGAGTATAATTTTCTATGGTACTTTGGATCCACAATTGTCTGCTCTTCATCATGCCACTAACTAATCCAATATATGATCATTTGTGTTAATCATTTGTTTTTCAATTTTGTTCTAGAATAATTTTCGCCTGGTTGATATCTTTCGCTCTGAAGAAGTACCTCAACATCCAGGTGAAGTTTGGACAGAAAGGATTTTTCGCTTTTGGAAATGTCCAGATACTGATTAAAAGAGGACTTAGCGTTGTGAGTTGAATTATTAACCCACATAATTTCAATTTGTAGCTCATCTAGCCTGAAAGGCCCGATGGGTAGATGTCATGGCTTTCAATGTCAATCCAGCCTGTCATAAACATTTTGGTATATTGACTTCTTCTCCAGAAGCAAAGGTCTACAGAGCTAAAACTTTGCGTACAGACTCATTAGCTAGTTTACCGGGTATATACTTGTTGATACTGTGACTCCTCATATCGTGTTTCTCTCAGCATATGTTTACTTAATCAAATAGTCTGATGAGTTATAGAGCCAATTGCTCCATTTTAGTAATATGCTATAGAGTCTTGAGTAGAATGTGATCAATGAAATCAATATGAAATAATGATTTGAATGGAACCTTTTGCCCACCTGCTGTTAAATCATTTTTTATGATATTAGCATTCTCATTATTTATTATATACGATTGACCTTATTTTGAAAGTAAAAGCTTCAACTTTAAAACGTTTAAGAACTACTCATTTTACTAGTATGTTAATTCCTATTCCTCTGATGTAATTCTTCATAACATATTATTTCAGGAGATAGACAAAATCTGGCTGTCAAGTTGCTTTTTCAATCCAGAAGTCAAGTAAGTTTGACCTTTTATTTTTCGATCAACTATTTATTTCAGAAACCCTGTTACAAATAGGGGCTTCCACTCAGGTTAGTCAAAGCCCCAGTTAAACTTAAGAAGAAAGAAGTTATTTGTTTTTAGATTGTTTTAAAAGATGAGACAAACACAAAACCTTTAACTACCTATTCACACTTTTACCTCCACTTTTGACTCTTAGGAGTATGTAAAACAAATTTACTTATGTTGAGCTAAGTTAAGTAATGGAACACTGATTGAAACGGTGCAAAAATTGTTCAAAACTTCTTAGTATATTTATGATTAAATCTGATGAAGTTATTTCAAGCCCTGAAAATTTGGAGTCTGAAACATAAATCAAAAAGTAAAGTACCAAACTTCTTCTTTTTTATGAAGAAAAATTAATGTTCATACTCCTGCAATTTTGCTATTTTATAGATTTAGTAGCAGACTTAGAAATATCCACTATGATGGTTCTGAATCAAAGCAAATAGAAGATCAATGTGAAAATTATTACTATTAAGGCTGTATTAAAAAATTATTTAGGAATTTTTCCAATATTCATGCAGTGAACATTATTATCACCCATTTTGTTTTGTTACCAAGGAAACCTTTGGTGGTGTGTTGTCAAGATGTGCGGGTGCAGGCAGATGTTGGGCGAGACAATGGGGAGGGGGGCCGTGCCCGACGGACACCGGACAGACAGACCCACAGACAGGGGGAGGGAGAGGGGGAGGGCGGTCAGCAGAAGGATATGACTAAAGTACTGGCTTTAGCTCAGGTAGGTCTGATTATCATGCATCTGTAGTATTATCATTTAGACCATTTACTACTTGATATTCACTTGCTTATAGTCATCTGATATGTGAATAGGAGACATATATGGATGATAACTTCCTTATCATGTGGTGAATACAGAATTTGTCATCAAAATATGTCCCCTAATTATTATCATTACAACTTCTCAAATGCCTCTCAAAGAAGCTTATATGTATGATAAAGAATTTTTTCCTCCTGATAATTGTTCTTCATGAAAATCTGCGGTAATTTATATCATATTGCCTAATTAAGATCCAGTTTAGATAAAATTGAAACTTAATACAGGCTTTGGTTGAACTAGTAAATTCTAAATGCACTTATATATACAACTACTATTCCAATGCTTCATAAAAAAAGTATGTCAAATATAACCCAAGATAATAGTTATAACAAAAACTGAAGTCAACTTATATTTAATCAACATTTTCGTCATTTGCATATTTGTTTTTGCAAAGCTACATCCATACCAAGATATATATCAACTCAACAGCCTTATATGGCTCTCCGTATTATCAACCAATGAAATGACTCTGATCGAACAATAGCTGCAGTTCCTGGATAAAAGAATGCAGGGGATAATTATACCCCCGCTACGACGTAGTCGGGGGTATATAGCGCTCCGCGTGTCCGTCCGTCCGTGCGTGCGTGCGTGCGTGCGTCCGTCCGTCCGAAATCGTTTCCGGAGCATTACTCAAAAACTATTCCACTTAGAAACTTCAAATTTGGTATGGAAGTAGCCTATATGGTGCTGTGGTGCCTTTTAGGGGTTTCAGCTCAATGGTCCAAATAATTTTTGAAATTTTGACCAAAAACGGTCCGATTTTTGGACTTTGTCTCGTTTCCGGAGCATAACTGAAAAACTATACCACTTAGAAACTTCAAATTTGGTATGGAAGTAGCCTATATGGTGCTGTGGTGCCTTTTAGGGGTTTCAGCTCAATGGTCCAAATAATTTTTGAAATTTTGACCAAAAACGGTCCGATTTTTGGACTTTGTCTCGTTTCCGGAGCATAACTGAAAAACTATACCACTAAGAAACTTCAAATTTGGTATGGAAGTAGCCTATATGGTGCTGTGGTGCCTTTTAGGGGTTTCAGCTCAATGGTACAAATAATTTTTGAAATTTTGACCAAAAACGGTCCGATTTTTGGACTTTGTCTCGTTTCCGGAGCATAACTGAATATCTATACCACTTAGAAACTTCAAATTTGGTATGGAAGTAGCCTATATGGTGCTGTGGTGCCTTTTAGGGGTTTCAGCTCAATGGTCCAAATAATTTTTGAAATTTTGACCAAAAACGGTCCGATTTTTGGACTTTGTCTCGTTTCCGGAGCATAACTGAAAAACTACACCACTTAGAAACTTCAAATTTGGTATGGAAGTAGCCTATATGGTGCTGTTGTGCCTTTTAGGGGTTTCAACTCAATGGTCCAAATAATTTTTGAACTTTTGACCAAAAACGGTCAAAAAATTTTACTTTGTCTTGTTTCCGGAGCATATATAAATACCAAATGACTTGCACACTTCAACCCAGACTCCGTATATCCATAAATCTCACCTTACGGACAAAGATTTTTCAAACAATGTGTCTATATTTCTTAAGAAAAATGACCCAGTTAACCGGACGATTTGCTATCCGGACGATTTTCACCTGTAACCAAAACAAGGTTCGACTGTATAGTGCTGTTGTGCCCTTTGGGGGTAATTCCAGGGTTCCCAGAATTTTATTCAAAAACTACATGGCCGGGGATGTTTTGAAGTGAAATAGTTTTTAGGGTTGCAAGATCATTGTGTTCTAAGTCATAATCATAAATTTTCAAATTAATGTTACGTGAAGGCGGTCAAACTCAAGCGGGGGTATGTGAGCCGCGCTCACTTTTGCCTTGTTTGTTTTAGGCTCATTCATTAGTTAAAAAAACAAATGCAGCGGGCAAGTTGAAATGTTCCAATATCATGAATAACCACCTGTTAGCCTGTACAAGCATTTGGATTGATAGCTATCATGTATGGATAGAGCTATGCGGAAGCAAATACACTTAATAAGCAGGATACTTTATATTTGTCAGTCCACGAATCAAGTACCATTATTTCTTCTTTGTGACAGTTCCTGGGAGTAAAGGTTCAGAACCTGACGGTGATGTTACTCAAGACGATGGTTCCTGACTGCCTCATCCATATCACCGCACATGACATCTCCGCTGAACTGTGTGTGGAGAACCTCTGGTATGCACTTTTGTTAGATTGATAGTTTGTCATTTGCTTGTATCTGTTTCTCAAAAATGGCAAAGGCAGCAAAAATTCATTTCATACTAGTCTCTGAAAATTGGGGGTTTAATACAATTGATTGTGAAATGCCATTATGTAACAGTGGAATAAACCAGGTATTATAAAAAAATATTTGTTCAAATGCTTTCAGGAAATTCTTTTCGGATATATATTGTAGCAGAGGGATGTCAATTATTATGTCATTACTTTTCTTCATCTTCACAGCTGCCTGGTGGCCCTCAACCTGAATGGAATCACCTGCAAAGCACTGAGGAGTACGGAGCAGGTCAGTTCACTCTTAATGAGAAGGGTATAGGTAGCAATTATGACAATGTAACATTTTGTTCAACAATTTTGTTTAAATAAACATTTACTATTTAGAAAAGTTTGCTTGTCGTCTTTGTAATGAGAAATGGGCATAGGATGATTTTATAAAACCAGAAATGTTTTTATGGCATGTCTTTTTACCATCAATTGTCCTTGTAATCTGTGAGATGACTGGTTGTGATTATAGGACCCATCCTCCGCTGCCTCCTGTCTGGGTGAATTGTCCGTCTCCCTCTTCACTGAGATCAAAACTGACAAGGAAGATCCTAGGAAACTCAAGGTAGGAGACTTAACATGTTTTGTAGTCATCTGGCTAGTGATCTCTTCACTCAAACACTCGTGACTTTATGACAGTTGTTCTAAACTAATATTTTCAGCCTTTTCATTTTACATGTTTACTATTCGTAGCAGGCATTTCCCTTGAGTAAACATGACCCTCTACTAGGCCTTTCTAGACTCAGCATAGGAGTGAAACGGATAATATTGAGGCTAGGTTTACTTAGACTGTCTAACTGACATGTTTTAATCAAACATTGACCATCTTTGGACTTTGACAGAAAAACATAGCAAGCAAGGGTCAAAAATGTAAATCACATAAGGTTACTTGGTTCAAATTAAAAACAATGCAGTTTTCATCAATTTGGGCCATAATGATGTTTTTTTGTTCTAGTTTGAATGATAAATTGCAACTTGCATATTATATTTTGATGATTATATAAAAAGCACTTGGAAAATGCATCAAATGTGGATTTATAAGAGATGTGAAAACCATCATCTGAGTACAATGTTTCACACATGGTCTCTATTAGGCACTGTCTCAGTTTTTCTTCTGTCAGAGAATTGATATGAAATGACTTTTCAGATACTCCGAGTGCTGGTGTCAAAGCCTCAAATGATGATTACAGAAGGTGAGTGGACTGCATTGCTAATCAATTGGATATCAGACATCATATGGTTAATGGTGGTACCCTTTGTGTATTTCTGTTTAATGTTAATGCATTTTATATGACTTTATATAAATGTAAGTTTAATTTTCACATTGATATAACTTAAACCCATCTTTTGTTTGATTTGATTACCAAATATTTTGTATATATTTTTGATATTTCAGGCTTCTTCACCAGTCTACAGGGAATCAAATCCAACATGGCTGCCGCTGATCATGTACATGCAGGTAAAATATCCATTTCTCTATAGCTGCCCTGCTAATTGCTGAAATATTGCCCAAGCTGCGTAAAGCAATAACTCATTCACTCACTCTGTATGGCTAGCGTTGTGTGGTGTTTGTGCACAGTTCAGAATAGCTGCCAGTACATTTAGACATTGCTAGGCATATTTCCATGATATTGCCATGTATTCATGTCTGATATTGTCCAGTTGTCAATCATACAGAAATATTTGTTATCGATTTGTATGCAGAGTGGTCAGACATTATGCTTTTATACATTTTATCAGCAAAGCATATTTTTGCTCGTCGTACTGGTTATAATACCTAATCCGGTCTACCCATTGTGACATGTCAATCATTATTTTTTGACTACTTTTTTTATTGATTATTGATATTAATTGAGACATTAATTACAGCAGAGCCAGCACATACAGGAGACACAAGCGAAGAACCCCCACCTCTCAACTTGAAGAAGTTCTCTCATATTGTGAGTTAGATGCATATTTATATCTTTAACAATTATAACGCTTTGTGTGATTTAGAGCTCAAATCCGCTGATAACGAGAGTCACATCCTAAAATGGACCTTTCCAGAAGCAAAAGGTGTTTAACGCTAACAGCTTCTTTACATACACCTTTGCTGATGAGGGTTGTAATATATAGATTTGGTGACCCTCTAACTGTTTCTATGATAGCTGAAGGTAACCTGATTAGATACAGAACCAATGTTTCTATATTTTCAATGTGCGAAAAATGAGAAAAAGAAGCTTAAGTTTGGCATAAAATCTTCAGCCATTTTCAGTGTATCATAACATGCAGAACATGACAACATGTCAACTTCAAGTTATATGAAAAGTTAGAATGGTATTGTGTGAAGAGTATATGATATGTCATGTATGTATTCTTGGAATGTTCAGTTTGTGAAATGCAGAAAATTATTAAATAATTGCTTCATTTTCAATCCAAAAACATAAATTCCATTTCTTTCTTGAGAATTGAATTAACTATTTCAATATTTCCCTTTATTCCGTGCGTATCACTGTCTTGTATTTGACCTTTCAGCAAGAGATAGGCGTAGACTTCACAGACCTGGATGTCAAGATTGTCCGAGAGAAGAAACATAGGTAAGAACTTTAATTCATAGGTTTAAGTTGAAGTTCATTGCATGTATTGAAATTATCAGTGACCTTGGGTTATATCTTTATACTTGAAATCAGGGCAAAGATTTTCAAAATCCTTTTGGTGCTCAGTGATTGGCCATTCTTTAGTGCTCAGTGATTGACCATTCTTTAGTGCTCAGTGATTGGCCATTCTTTAGTGCTCAGTGATTGGCCATTCTTCAGTTTGGTTCTACCATATATCACGGTATATTTCCATGGTTTCACTGTGGCCAACATGGCAACAACTATCATAGCGCTTAGAGTGTTTGGAACATCTAAGCCTTGGTTGTCTAATAACCTGCATATCTTTAATACACCAAAGATAAGAAATTTCCAATGCCTCTGCTCAGCAGTGGGTGTCTTCACATGTTTGGAAGCTCTTTTTGGCTTTATCTGTGTCCTGACCCCTTTCCCATTTATCAATCTTTGACTAATGAAGATGTGGTAGAAAGGTAATGAAATTATCCTAGCGTCACTGTAAACCTTAGGGACTATTCTGGGTTTTTTTGTTTCCTGATTGACGTAGTCCTGATTTACCCAAACAGCATTGTGTCTAAGTAATGTTAGCACTTGCTGGAATGTTCTGATTGGCTTTGTGAAAACATATTCTTACTGTGGATCCTGTAATAAATACTGTTTATTCTGTGCACGCTGCTTGCAATTTGAAGACATACACAGGATTTGTCAAGTCAAAGGTAACTCTCGGATATCTCACAACATATCATAGTTGGAGCGAGAGATTTACATTTTGAAACTTAGTTCAAATAGAGACTTGCTACTTACTCTGTGTTAGTTGATATGCATGAGTCACAAACTTAATATACAGCAATATCGATATGATACATATGTAGTACAGATCAACTTAGATATACAAAATGTATTAATGGCATTATTCAAGATGAATTCCAAATTTTGTTAGTTTGTAAATACCATGAATTGAGTAGAAAATTGCTGTTTCCAAGCCATTTTCATACCCTTCGACAAGAGAAAATACCGCTATACAATTTGCTAATGGCTTTACAAAATTTGGAATATCTAAAAAAACTATTTTCCATAAACATAATCTATACTATCTCAATTGACGATTATTTTGTACCTGTCCATAAGGCCTTGACTTCAATAAACTTTCACTTCACTTGTTAATATTGCTACCATCTGATGTTATTTGAAGTAGAATTAGAAGTACGACTTAATAAGATCTAATTGTGGTTTTGTCAATGTATGAGTTCTTTTTCCATTGGAATGCCAATGCGTGACACGGACCAGGTGGGTTAGTAGCTAGATGTAACGTGAGGGTTTAGGGGACGTATACATTACGGCTAGTTTTAACTTGATTGATATACTAACAACCTTACAATGCAAATGATACTGGACATGATTGTTGGAGAAATATGTACCCGGTATACATAAATGGAGAATAAGTTTAAACAAGGAGCATCTTCAAGCTCTACGTCTTTCTTGATACATGTTCAACGCAATGACCCCATAATAATGTTGAAATGCGGATCCCTTAAAAATAACCCTACTTTATTTTGTTTGCAGATAGCATCATACACAGGCTAGTTTGCCTTGTCCATTATTTTTTCTACAAGTTTGAATCCATCTTGACAGTTTCTTTCTCTTTAGGAGTCTCTCTGTTGCTCTGAAGTTGTTCCATATCGGGTTCCATAACCAGACACGTGACAGGAACACTGACCTCACTACCAGCGTACTACTAGAGGGTGAGCAGAGTTACCTCCCTTGGTTACCATTTACGCCTTTAACACATACAATAATTTTTTTACATAACTATTGCCCATATAAGTGACTTTGGAATCTGATTCAGAAATAATTGGCGCTAAAATGAAGACCAAATTGGCGGGGATGTTGATGACTATGTTTTTTTGTTAAGGGTTAAGAATGATCTAATCAGATAAAGCCATACGTTTTGAGAACTCAGTAGGGATGATTAGATTCCATAGTTATATCTTTGTTTATCTAATATTACCAAGTGTTCTGATTTTGATCTTATAGATGAACAGCTTTCAAGAAGACAAGGAGTTTTATGGATTATCAACTTCTTTATTGTAGAATGTAGCGATGTTTAGGTATAGATTCTCATACCGTTTTCAAGCAGAATAATCCATAAACTCCTTGTCTTCTAGATATCTCCAACTTTTAAAATGTATCTCAAACAACTGATGAACAGTTTGTAATGAGTTTTCCTTGATGGCCACTTTTATATCTACTTTGCAGAGTTCCACACGAGTTCCCCTCAGCACCAGTTCGCTGGTCTTCACAAGGTCGATGTGAAGGCACAGGTGGGATACATTGTGAACATTATCGTTTTCAAAGCTTTCTTGTACCATTTTCTATGTCACTAGCATTTTCGAAATGTCAAGAAAAGTATTTTCATAAGACAAATTGTCTTTCGATCTGCCTGTCAAACAAGCTTAAATACTCAGAGGTTTGTTTCTTTTGTACAAAGTGCATCTCCCTAACATATCAAACACAAGTTTTGAAAACTATCATAAATTGACCTCACTATGTTTTTCTCTGTTTTCTTTTTTCAACCGTTATAATGCATCTTTTCATTATGTATAACCATTGAGGTTGATTTCAAGATGTTTCTTGGCTTAGGCTCTCAGTCTCGGCCTCAATTCATTTACCTGATAAATATGTGAGTACACCAGGAAGGAAAATATACCTAATGAGATCATGATATAAAGTCCCTTCAAAGCTACACTGTCTTGGACTGATATCTCTATGTTTTGCTGAACTGTCGCTCAACAGCCAATTGGATTTATATATATTTTTGCATTTGTAGCATGAGGTTTTACATATATCTTCTATTTAGCTCTCTCTGCAATATCTTTGAAAATGTCTGAATCCAGTCTAATAGGTCTGTGTATTGAACTCTATGCAAGCATTCAAGCATTAGATTTTCAGTGTTTTCTCTCTTGATCTTCCTCTGTAATTCCTTTGCAATTTGAAAGTGTTATTCTTGTGGCCCCTGCAAAGGGGGAAACCACATTGGCCACACCCTACAGCAATATTAAGCCTGATGAGATACAGAGCCAATGGCTCTCTTTTTAGTGACCTCTGTCTCAATGTCCACAGCTACTGTGAGACCTGTAGTATCAGGAGGCAACTTCAAAATAGAAAAATAACTTCTAGCATAAGGGTGCTGGGCTTGTCCGTAATTCCATTGCAATTATCTCTCTGTGCCCACAGTTGCTGGGCGACCTGGTGAACATGACGGTGTCGGTGTTGCGAGGCTTCTTCCACTACCACCACGAGGAGGTTCAGTACTGGGTCCTTGTGCTCTCCAGGATGTCCCAAGGGGAGACAACTCCCCCACCACCTGTTCAACCTGTCAGGAAGTCACCCTTCAAGTAAGTACAGGCCCGAACTTGATTGTGATGATTAATATCGCTCATGAATGTCCAAATTAGGGCATCTTAGGGATAGCTGCATGCAAATCCACTAAAGGAGGGTTATAACACAGGGGATTATTACTTTTACGATATCATGAAAGTAAAAAATCCTGCTCCAGTTAATGCCATGCGTTTATTCTTTTGTATTTTAATTATTTCAATCACATTTGTGATCAAAAATATTTTGTATTTTGCCTGCAGAAATTTTGTGATTTCTAATGACAGATAACTTTTTATCTGTGATGAACCTTTTTTTGCAATTTCTGCATCCTTTGCCTGCAGACAATTTTTGATCTCAGATCACATTTGTCATCATTCTAATTCTAAATTAGCCCTCTCAGCTGCAGACAGTTTGTGATCTCTAATGACAGATATCTTCACATTTGTGACCCTTCTAATTGTGAATTTCTCCGTCTCTGCCTGCAGACAGTTTGTGGTGCAGTCTATCCAGGAGAAGAAGTGCAACACGGTGGTGGAGATGACGGACCTGTCCTCCATGGTCTCCACCGCCTCCTGCGCTGGATTCAGACTCGGCATCAACCGCTCCAAACTCACATGGTTCTTCAAGCCGGGGCTCAAAGGTCAGGGGACTTCATTCTTTCTTGATTATTTACTGAATGTCGAAGAGTCCGTGACAAATGGTCGTGTAATACATCAAATGAAAATTTTTAATCTATGGCTCTGTCGTTGGCCTCATTAGCTTTGTACTTGGTCAAGTTCCTTAACAGTGAGCTATTTCTCTTACTGAATCAATTCATTGTTTGCTCAGAGGATGTTATCAGTGATTCTATCAAATGCCAAAGTGATTTAGTCAATTGTAGAAGTAGCCAGAGGATAACCATGTTTGTAAAATTATCTTTCATTGATGCAGGCCATGGACTTGACAATGATCATGACGGAAGCTGGGTTCAATCTCATGACATGACTTGTGAATTAGAGACAGAAAATATATTCTGTTGTCATGCCGACAAGAAGGTTGCCATTGACAACTTGTCTCGGAAGAAACATTACTGGGATCAAGTTGTGTACCTTGGCATTTTGATAATCAAGGTAATTTGTATAAGATGTTATTTGATAATTCATATGTAAAATGTTTTCACTTGTTTCTTTTGTAAAAAATAAACATTATTCAATGTGAATATTTTGGCATCTGCATTTCAATTCTGAGTGTCAATAAACAGGAAAGAGCCCTTCTACCATCAATATTCCTGAATTACACAACATATCCTTGAGTATAATGCTGAGGAATATATGGATGACAACTTCTTTGTTCATTGTATGCGACGTTTCGACACAGATTCATGTGTTGTTCTCAAGCAGTTCCTCTAAAATGCATCTCAAAGAAGATATCCTTGAGTGTCCTGTTACTTATAGATAAAGTGTCAAAGAAACTCTAAGTCTTAAATATTTGATATCAAAGCTTTTATATGTATACCTTCATCTGACAGAATAGAGTACATCCATAGATGTTTTGTTACATAAGTAATTATTAAAATCTTCATTATGCAAGGTGTCAATTTGTATCAACAAGTATGATATTATTGTTTGCATTCCCTCTTCAGGCCAAAAAGTTAGGACGGGAGGTGAAACTCGAAGGCATGGAAGACAATGTACAGATCGAGTGGTCGACCAACACGTTGAACTCTCTCCAAAATCTCATCAGTGCCATCAAGAAGATCAAAGCTCCCCCTGCTCCTGTCGTCCCCCCTGATGGTACCCCGCTTCCTGCTAACCTCCCAGATCAACAACCCCCTCCCCTCCTTCCGTCCGTCCCTCCTCCACAGGCAGCGCCGACACCAGCGACGCCCACACAAGCGGCGCCCACATCTGCCACGCCTACACAGAACAAGAAGCCATCACTACTCAGCCAGTTCTACATGGCAGTCAAGTTTGATGTGACCAACCTCAATGTGTTTTTATGCAACAATTATAAGGGTAAGCTTTATGTTTTGTTAGCATAGTAATAAGTAATTTTTACAAAGGATGACACTTACAAGACCATCTTATATCTGTTGTCAGCTTCACTACTTTCAAGTCATGAGACACACTTGTTTAGTTAATACTGCTTTGAAATTATCCTTATATCCAAGTGCAAAGGGCACCTTGTTGTGAAATTATGCGCTTGAATATACACTCTTTATCCATAAATTTGTTGACCTCTAATATGAAAATATTTGATCCACAACAGTGGGCCTGATGCTACGAGTAGACAGTATATGCATGGACCACAAACAGTCTCTGTCTACCTTCGCCCTGGACGGAGCCAAGCTGGTCTACCTGCCGCAAGTAGACGATGTGAGTAGATACATCTTTACCTGTAAGGTAGAACACATGTTGTAGAACAGCATATTCTGATGACTGCAATGTGCAGAGGTAATCAATTTTAGGTCAAGATGTTTGAGATCTTATAAAAAGGCTCGGAAGTTATGCCTCAGTGGCAGATCAGTATAGAGTGGATGGACGTTCCTTTGTTGGTTCAGGGGGTTCAATTTAATGAACAAACCCCTCTACCTATTATTTCATGTTATCCCTAAAACCTCCACTGTGTCTGTAGACAACTATTACACATGCATAATTCTCCATTTCAAGCAAATGCTGTCAGGTTTTACTGCATATAGATAGTACCTGATGTGCAATTATGGGAAAAGAAATTCACAAAGAAGATAATAAACAACTTATAAGTTAATACTTGGCTGTGGCACCACATATCTCTATTCTTTGATAATTTTAAAAATCTTAAACACAAAAATAGCTTACTTAGACTAGACAGTCCCTTTAAGTGCTTATCCTTGCCTGCAGCACTACACACTGATGCGGTCCCCGGAGCTGGTGGACTCAGTGGCCGAGATTAGGGAGATCAGGATCAAGATGAAGACAGCACAGAAGGTCTGTAACTTACATTGATGTCATTCTTCTTCATTCACTCGTTCATGCTAGTATTTGTAAAGTACCCCTATATCCAGCTCACAGAGTGCTGCTCAAAAGTGCTTAGGTTTTCATAATCGGATATCAGTTTTCAGGACAAGTCTTTGTAACCATCGTACTTATATCTGTAAAGCACCAATATCCAGAGAGTGCTGCTCAAAGGCACTATCGTTCTCCTTCCATCATTGGATGTCAGTCTTCAGGATAAATCTTTGTAACCATCAGTAGGAACAGGCTTTCTTGCATTGTTTATCGTACACATTTTGAATGAAAAGTTATACATCCCGTGTCCATTTTCAGGTAAAAAGTATTTCTCTTATATTACCCATACGGGCGAGGATACACGAGTGGATATTTTTTTGATATCCGCACATGTGCTTTTTAGTGATTCTCAACGTTGATTGGTCGGTTCCTAAGAGAATGAAAGACGATTGGTCGACGGAACTATTTTCAAGTTTCATTGATAAATTGAACGTGTCGAACGTATGTCGATTAGGTTAAAAATAAACTCGTAGAACGATGAATATTACTGTACATCATATAACTTACAGGTTGATATTTAAACGCAGTATTATTTGAAACTATTCATCTACGTGTTAAATTTCATTGTGATCACAAGATTGTGCTTTTTCCAATAGTACAATAAGCGCTGTCTGTTTGTAAACAAACATGGCTGCCATCGAAAATTCATGAAATCTATCCAAGCACAAGAATTTCACTGATCCATTAGTAATTATTAACACATAAAAACCATAGGGACTCAAATTCAATACATCCATTCATGAGAGCAATAACTTTTTCAAATCAACATACTCATAGTTGATCAGCCCTGGGAACAATCCTACCGTGATCACAGGCCGATTAGAGTTATCGTTCTTGACACTTGCTACGTGAATGAAAGTAACGTCGAAAGAAACAAATGTTGTTCAAACTTCAGATTATTTGATCCTGACATACAGACTTGTTTTGATGCATTCTTTGTAAGTTTCTCTTAAAG
Organism: Steromphala cineraria; assembly: GCA_916613615.1. Lineage (NCBI taxonomy): Eukaryota > Metazoa > Mollusca > Gastropoda > Trochida > Trochidae > Steromphala > Steromphala cineraria. The sequence goes on along the minus strand of OU744728.1, from coordinate 64,479,478 downwards.
ATATTGCCACTTTTATCAATTATAGTTTTAAAAAATTGACAGGTTTTTGCCATTTTCGTTACAACATTGTGCCGTCAACAACACATCACAGTGGTAGTACGGCGTGACGATCGGCTGATTCAAATACTTATTATCTTTATCAAACAATGTTGTTTGGTAAGAGTTTTATGTGTGTTAATTTGTTCAAGGTTGAAAAGTGTATTATATCATTCAGGGACAATATTTTCGTCATTTTCGTATTGTTTTGAAACTGAACTAGATTCCGATGCGTTATTGACTAATTCACTCTGGAGATGTTCGGTTGGACACGCGTATGAATACAGATCAGCTGATTGGTATCACTTACTACAGCATTACTACGATTTCTCAATCGCATTTTTTCAGTCGTTTGTTAATAAATGTAAATTTATAAATTTTTGTTTGTGCAACAACAGATTACATGCTATATATATTTATTATGTTTTTAATACCATTGTCATGTATTAATTCCACCCATGGGTTTATACTTCATTACCCTTTTGCTCGTTTTAACTTTTCTCTATCATGTTTTCTATTTTTTATGTAACCGGAAGTACGTCACAGTATTAGTTCCTATTTAAGTAACGATCACGTGACCTCTGCCTCTCTCTATTGTTTTACCCATTGTCTCTAACCGCATTGTTGTATCGCTGCCCACCCTCCATCCCCTCCTTCACCTTTAGGGGCTGACTCTCTATTTCCATATCATCCACAAGGTCCAGCTTGCAACCACTTTCTCTTCTCCCTCTCTTCCCAACACAGCTGCCTTTCATACTGTCCCAATTCCCACGTCAGCTGCCATTCGCGCTGTCACCCTACCACCACATCCCATCACAGCTGCCATTCGCGCTGTCACACCCCTCCCCACCACAGCTGCCATTCGCGCTGTTACCCTCCCATCCCGGCTGCCATTCGCGCTGTTACCCTCCCAACACAGCTGCCATTCGCGCTGTCACCCTCCTACCACAGCTGCCATTCGCGCTGTCAACCTCCTACCACAGCTGCCATTCGCGCTGTAACCCTCCCACCACAGCTGCCATTCGCGCTGTTACCCTCCCACTGCAGCTGCCATTCGCGCTGTCACCTTTTGCTAGGGCATTCAGCTATTACCCAGTCAAATAGCTGTTTCCCCCAAGGCATATTCTTTTCTTTTTACTTTAAGGTCATCACGGCCACTTACATTTATATTTTTCATCCGAGTCAGCCCCCATAAATATGTTCTCACATGTTTTGCTCCAATAAAATTTTTGTATCTACACTCTTCTTTGTTATGTTGTTGCACAAATATTTCATTACAAATCGGTAATATATAGAATAACCAACTCGGTACGAGTGATTACGGGATATCTGCCCTCGTCAAAATAATGTTCAGTCGCTCGCCAAGGCTCGCGACTGTGAACATTATTTCGACTCGGGCAGATATCCCGTAATCACTCGTACCTCGTTGGTTATTCTCTAAATATACACTGTAATAGAAGCAGTGTCCAATGTTATCTCCCTTGCCGTCCTTATTGAACAACCCTTGCCCACATTAATCACGTTATTTCCCGTGTCAACATTAAAGAAGAGTTATCTCCCTTGTTCACAGGAAGTGCAGATCCATGTGTTGAAGGAGCTTGGTCTCGAGTGGAACACTTCCTGTCACATGTGCATACAGCAAGCTCTCGTGGACTTCACACAGCTTAAGGCAATAATCAAACGTGAGTGCAGTGCTACTTGCAGTAAAATTTATATTGATTTGTCTTCACCAACAAATCCTTCCATAAATGCCTGAAGGTGGCCATGGTTAAACATTCTTTCCTTAATGATGTGTCAAAAACTCATGGGCATTATTTGAATGAGAAAGAATAGAAGAACAAATTGATTTTACAACAAGGAAGTAAACCCACCATACAGAACTTTGCCTACGAACAGCGATGAGAATTTTCAGCTGATTTCAGCAGTTTAAGGTTGGTCCTGGCTGTAGTTTCATTCTCAATTACCATCCTGGATGCTTATTTCCATGAATTTCAGCATGTTTCTAAAACTTTATGACCACCCTGTATTGGGTAAATTTGCAAATTCCTTTGTCTGTAATACAGGGATTAGGAAGGGTCCATTAAAATTTTGAAGTTTACTATTGATATAAGGGCAATGGCCCCTTTAAAATGCAGAAAATTACTAAAAGCCATGAAAATGGCCCATTGTCAAAAGTGTCCTTCCCAATCACTGGTAATATGACTCTCTGATGCAGCCAAAGAAGAAGCTGCCCTTCCAGCTGCAGTTCCTCCAGCCAAACCAAAGTCTTCCCGCTTCTGTTTGAATCTTCTCGTCAATGCCAAAACTAGTCTCACGCTAAAGCTCTCAAGAAGTCACAGGTGAGTGTTAACCTTCTTTTTTCTGTCCTATTCACTCTAAACCACTACTCAAAGGAGTATAAGTGTATTAAGTGATAGAGGATATCTGTCTTTTCTTGACTAATACCTTGTTTTTCTCATCGAGTGAGGTACAAAGTCTATATTTGCACGAGTGACGCATTATATTGAACATTTCTACCTCACGAGATGAGATAAAAATGGTCTTTGTCAAGAATTAACAGTTATTCTATTAATTATATGATGAAATTCTTCTAATTATGTCAAAAGGTCAATTTCATGTTGACCATTGTCACATGACGCCAAACTCTTGAACTCTTGACGTCTTGTTGCTTGATTGTCAACACATGAGTGTCAAACCATCAAAAGAACTTCAATGTCTATAGCTCACATTTCTCCTCCCCCAGTGTGAACGTGACGACAGACAGTGTCCTACTCTCGGCAACTCTACCTGACATTCTGATGGAGGTGCAGCACCTGCTTGTGAAGTTTGATGACAACAACGTCTTCACAATCAAGGTAAGAGACAGAGTCAATTGATGACAACAACGTCTTCACAATCAAGGTAAGAGGCAGAGTCAATTGATGACAACAACGTCTTCACAATCAAGGTAAGAGATAGTGGTGCACCGATCGATCAAATAATCGGTGTATTGATCGTTTGAGGCTTCAAATCCGATTATCGATCATTAAAAATCCAAATCGATTACACTGAATTTAATATTCAAAAATAACAAACAATTGCTGTACATGCAAGCTTTGGAAATACCTCTAAGTTGACACGAAATCGCATCATCGCCTGACTACCGTATTACAGGAAGTCAAGTCTATTTATAGCTTTGTGAGGGAGCAGTCATTTTTTCTCTTTCCGCCTGTAGCTCTCATCAGGTGCGGTCATACCCATTAAATCAGATAGTTACATTTTGACAGTGCCCTTACACATAAATGTTTACGTGAGAATGAATTTTCATTAAATGTTGTGAATAAAGATTGAAGAAATGTTTTTAATAGCTCGTGTTTACTGATTTTACAAATTATTTTTGACATTTTTACTATGTGAATAAACTGTTTTCTTTTGTCTGTTATTTTCTCAATAAATCTCTTCAAATGCAATGATAAAAAACATGGAATACATACATCAATCTACTATATCCAAAAGTAGGCCTATGTGGTCAATAAAGTTCACGATAGACACGTAATACAGTTACAACCTACAACGACTTTTATATCGAACCTGTGACTGCGTGCAATAGAAAAACCTACAGTTGACTAATTGACGCATGTCAGTTTTAGTACATTGTTGAGATTTCAATAAAATTCACGAGTTTATAGTCTATACATTTATGGTTTACTTGATGACTTTCAGAATCAGCCAGAGCTTCTCAATAATATATTACGATGGCATGTATAGAGGATGGAATATGACGTGACATTGCCAAAACACTGAGTGTACCTTCAAGCACGTGATCAATCGCCGTAAACAGCACTTTTAGAAGACAATAACTATTTAGTAGCAAGAACGAAATGGCAGTTTCTGTAGATGACATCTGTATCAATTTATTTTTTATAAACCGCATACGACATAGGCATGAACATAGGTTAAAATCAGGGGGGGAAATCACGATTAATGACATGGCCATATCAATCATATAACACACTAGTGACAAGGTGAATCGTTACTTCATATATCAATTTAATAAATATACAAGTTCACAACAATGCACAAATACCGATTCCTATTCAAAGGTTCAAAAGAACACGTGATTCCATTAGCTTTGTCACTTGTAAAACTTGATTTTTAAGTAATTTATTTCAATGCGTTATAAGCTTTTGAAAGCGTGATTTTAAAAACAATGAATACTCGTTCGTCATAACATCACGTGATGAAAGCAAGTGATATGATTGGCTGATGAGTGATGATGAAACTGTCAACAAAATGACTGCTGTCATGTCTCCCACACGTGTTCGCTTCAAGACACACATTTAAATAGGCCTATTTTTTATTTTACATTTGGCAATGCTGGTCGAAGGCCAATTGTTGGCAGCTCAATCTGAATTTTATCTCGTAGACTCCGTTCTCAATTTCCCACACATTTTGACCCGAGAGATTTGTTTGGAATGCGGTGGTTGTTTTCAACGATTTGACACGGTATGTGACTATGTGTGCCATCAAACTATACCTGTATGGGTTTATGACTTTATGTATTGTCAATTGACAATTATTCTAAGATTACCAACGTCCTTTATTTTTAATGCAGATAGGAAAAGTAGGTTATACACTTCACGATCTTTTACAAGCAATGTCGTAGCAGTTGAACTTGACAGGCGTCGTCTCATCCAGCGTGTCTTGTCTTCATGAATTCCACGTGTTGATTTATATATCTAGTCGATCATTTATCGATAATTGATCGCCAGATGACCTCGATAATCGATTAGGGTGTTAGGGCTCGATTCCCAACACTAGTAAGAGACAGAGTCAATTGATGACAACAACGTCTTCACAATCAAGGTAAGAGACAGAGTCAATTGATGACAACAACGTCTTCACAATCAAGGTAAGAGACAGAGTCAATTGATGACAACAACGTCTTCACAATCAAGGTAAGAGACAGAGTCAATTGATGACAACAACGTCTTCACAATCAAGGTAAGAGACAGAGTCAATTGATGACCACAACGTCTTCACAATCAAGGTAAGAGACAGAGTCAATTGATGACAACAACGTCTTCACAATCAAGGTAAGAGACAGAGTCAATTGATGACCACAACGTCTTCACAATCAAGGTAAGAGACAGAGTCAATTGATGACCACAACGTCTTCACAATCAAGGTAAGAGACAGAGTCAATTGATGACCACAACGTCTTCACAATCAAGGTAAGAGACAGAGTCAATTGATGACAACAACGTCTTCACAATCAAGGTAAGAGACAGTCAATTGATGACAACAACGTCTTCACAATCAAGGTAAGAGACAGAGTCAATTGATGACCACAACGTCTTCACAATCAAGGTAAGAGACAGAGTCAATTGATGACCACAACATCTTCACAATCAAGGTAAGAGACAGAGTCAATTGATGACAACAACGTCTTCACAATCAAGGTAAGAGACAGAGTCAATTGATGACAACAACGTCTTCACAATCAAGGTAAGAGACAGAGTCAATTGATGACCACAACGTCTTCACAATCAAGGTAAGAGACAGAGTCAATTGATGACCACAACATCTTCACAATCAAGGTAAGAGACAGAGTCAATTGATGACAACGTCTTCACAATCAAGGTAAGAGACAGAGTCAATTGATGACAACAACGTCGTCACAATCAAGGTAAGAGACAGAGTCAATTGATGACAACAACGTCTTCACAATCAAGGTAAGAGACAGAGTAAATTGATGACAACAACGTCTTCACAATCAAGGTAAGAGACAGAGTCAATTGATGACAACAACGTCGTCACAATCAAGGTAAGAGACAGAGTCAATTGATGACAACAACGTCTTCACAATCAAGGTAAGAGACAGAGTCAATTGATGACAACAATGACTTCACAATCAAGGTAAGAGACAGAGTCAATTGATGACAACAATGTCTTCACAATCAAGGTAAGAGGCAGAGACAATTGATGACAACTATGTCTTCACAATCAAGGTAAGAGATAGAGTCAATTGATGACAACAACGTCTTCACAATCAAGGTAAGAGGCAGAGTCAATTGATGACAACAATGTCTTCACAATCAAGGTAAGAGACAGAGTCAATTGATGACAACAACGTCTTCACAATCAAGGTAAGAGACAGAGTCAATTGATGACAACAACGTCTTCACAATCAAGGTAAGAGACAGAGTCAATTGATGACCACAACGTCTTCACAATCAAGGTAAGAGACAGAGTCAATTGATGACCACAACGTCTTCACAATCAAGGTAAGAGCCAGAGTCTCATAAGTCATACCTGTACACTTGATTGTTAAACTATGATGTTTTGGGTATTGATAAGCATTTTAAAGTGGCATGAAAATGATGATATGAATGTTGTGCTTGACTGCAAATCACAAAGACATGGAGAAAGCTGTTGGATTTAGACTTGTACCTATGAACTCTTCCAAAAAAGCAAAATCACTTTGGCACTACCTGGCGCCAATAGGAACAATAATTTTATCTTGCCACAAAACGTTCAAATAGTTGCCAGCCTACAAGCAATTGCCGGTTACTTTAGAATGGGACTTGTTAAGAGAAGAGGTCAGTAAGCTTCATGTGGCAAGGCTTGTCAAAGTTTTAGGAGGGAAAGTTCATCACTTGTAGGAGCTACATTATATTTCAAATACTGCTGCCACATGTCATTATGATGATTGTGCCGTGTGTTCTCTGTTCCACCATGACAGGACCTGGTTGTGAAAACTCTACCTCTCTCCACGCTGAGCAGCAACAGGGAGGCCATCAAAACTCTTACTCTACCAACAAACAAGGCATGGTAGGTGTAGTTTTACTTAAAACATTGAAGTATAAGAACAGAATATATGATTTTACTTTAACCTATTATGAGCACTGCAATGTGTGATTGTAATCAGTTGCCGAATCTGATTTCATATCTCTATTATCAATTCGTCCATCCTTGAATCATCCATCTGTCGATCCATCCATCCATCCATCCATCCATCCATCCATCCATCCATCCATCCATCCATCCATCCATCCACCCATCCACTTAACCCTCCAGATATTTGTAGGTTTAGGGATTTTAAGACTGTTTTGTTTAATTTTCAGGAGCATATCATTCAATAGTTTTGAAGTGGTCTTCCCTTACAAATACAACTTTGCAGCATGTTTCGAAGAGGTAAGATATTTGCCATTTACTACATTTTTTAAACATAATGAAATATATTTGATGTTCAATAGTATTGAAAAAGTATATATATTTGAATTTTTGATCCCTAGAAGTAAAATTCCCAAAAGGAAGACAATCACTAACCACAAGTTTGGAACATCACGTTGGTTGTCTTGAAATTCACAAGTTATTTAACTGATTTCACTTTTGCTGCAAAAACAGTCTGATTAGAATCGATATATCCCAAGGAAAACAAATCAAAACATTGATTCAATGCAGATTCATAATCCGTTCCACAAGGTCTGATCACACCCCCATAGGCTGCATGTTCTTAGTTTAGTGCAGCGGTAACCAAGTCATTAATGGTTTAAAGATTGCTAGCAGTGATCACATTGTTGCATGAAGTTACTTGCCCCTAGCTACTGATACTGAAGGCTTTTTGTTGTGTTTAAGTTAACAAAGATGCTGTTAGAAAAATTTATATTTAAATATGTAATGTTTTAAGAACCTCTACCAATTTTAAGCATTTTAGACTTTGTATCTATAACAGGTATCTCATTGAAAAACAGATAGCTTTAGTAAAAGTAAACAAGACATGTTTTAGCAAAAGTGATATCATTCATTTAGCAGATATGCCAACCACCCCGTTTTTGGCGGAGTTACCCCGTTTTTTAATTATAAATTCCGCCCTCCGATTTGCCTTTCAAAAACTCCGCTTTTTAATAAAAAAATATATTAAAAATTACGATATTAAAATCGGCCGGTAAAAGCAATCGGAAGGTGAGCGTGTGATCTAAAGTACCTCGAATGAGTACAATACGCGTAACAGATGTCGAAGTTTGCAGAGTATTAACGAAGTTTTCCAAATGTAATTGAGTACCCGTATTAAAAGAAAATGGCGGAACCGAGCACGCCGCCGAAGAAAAAAGCGAGAAGTCACAACCAGAAATTTCGAGCGGAATATAGCCAGAAATATCCGTGTTTCACTTCATCTAAGGTCGGAGATACATATGCATTTTGTCGTGTTTGTAAAACAGACATTCTCGTTTCTCATGCTGGCCTCGGTGATCTGCATCGTCATGTCGGCAGAAAGAAGCATGTGGATTTAGCGAAGTTGATTGACACTTCCAGCCAAAAGAAGATCTCGTCATTGTTTATTACCCCAAAAGATGACGAAACAGTGATTGGTTCTGAAATCATATTCACTAAATTTCTTATCGAAAACAATTTGCCGCTATCAGTTTCCGATTCGGCAGGGAAAATGTTCAAGCGAATGTTTCCAGACTCAGACATCGCAAAGAAATATGGATGTGCCCGGACGAAATCGACTGCGATTGTCAAATGTCTTGCTGACAATGACGCAAGACAGATAACTGAACAAATCAAGTCTGCCCCATTCAGTATTGCTACTGATGGTTCAAACGACTATGGAGATATAAAACTCTATCCAATCATTGTCAAGTACTTTGATGAAAAATTGGAGAAAATCATAACAACAATGCTGACACTGACTGAATGCAAGGACAGAAGTACAGGTGAAAATATCTTCAAGTAAGAATAAAATTATCTTAAATTTTTTTTGCATGTAGATAACAATTCAGATTATATTTTGAATGCTATTTTTGCATGGAGTTATCTTTATGAAGTTTTGCATTTGTGTTTACATGTTATAATTACAAAGAAAATATATTCATGATTAAATTAAATTAAAATATTTTTGGCATAGTAATAATAAATCCGATTATTATTGGAATGCTATTTTTGCATGAATTTATGTTTATGAAATCTTGCATATGTGTGTAGTTTCAAAACACTGTCTGTGGTGCTGTATATTTTTGCTAAGATCCAAAAGACATTTTTTATTATTATAATTATTATATTCCAAATAATAAAGAACCAGGCTCATGTATTATTTATTTATAAATTTTGCAAACAAAAATACTCTAATTATTTTGAAATGAGAATTTTGACAGATTGACATTTAGGTAATTTAGGCAACACTCTTCTTTCTGGAGCATGGGTTGACCATGTGTATTCACAAATTGAATTTTGCTCTGATTGATATTTTCATGTTGGTGAATTTTTCTAAAATACAACTTTACTTTATGCTATTTTAAGTAAAGGGTTGTTCATGATAGTTTCAAATCATGCTTGTTAATGGGGTTTAATTTGGGAGAAGTGGGAAATGACTTGATTAAAGTCAACCTTTTGCCCAAATGTTTAGAATTTCATTGAATTTTTTTTAAAAAGTTGTTTGCATTAATTTACATTTCAGATGAACCCTTGCATGTTGAATGGCATGTATAACCATGGTAAGATTGAAAGACATTGCATTTGTAACACTTAAAGATTTGTTCCACTATTGACTAATTTTATTTACTAATATTTAGTGCCATTAACAATAATAACTTCTATGTCCTTGGCTTGCATCCAATCTTGAAAATGTTTCCGTATATATTTTTGCTTGTTTATCTTAAAAACATTAAAGGGATGGAAAGATGGAATGGAAGCACAACAGTAATGTTACTTGTTTATGACTGAAGTCTGTATCTGGACATCATAAAACTGATAAACAACTGAAACTGTTGTATGTGTCTGCCGTTATAAAGGATTCATAATCTATTTAAGTTAAACTGTATTTAATTTGTTAAAAGTATATTATTTACTTTCTTACCAAATGTATGTAATGTGTACTATGCATACATGATTGTACACATGTATGTATATAATATATATGTATGAAAATAATGTATGTATGTTTATATGTATGTATGATTGATATTTATTTAATTGTTTTCATTTTCGTACTCTTCATTTGGAAAATTGTTTTCTTATATATAATTCTAAGATGATATCTTTGTTACAAATACTCCCCCTAATGACTTCAATATTGCAGTATAAAAGAATTAATCACTCACTCTTTAATTTGCATTTACAATTGAACATACACTTATTGTCCATGTTATCTGTTTCAGTTTGTTGGACAAAGAACTTCAAACACGGGGGATTCCATGGTCCAACTGCATCTGTTTGGCCGCTGATAATGCTGCCGTCATGAGTGGGCACAAGAAGGGTGTGAAAGCTTTCGTCAAAGCAGCTAATGAAGATGTCTACTTTCTTGGTAAGAATTGTTTTGCAGAGAAGTGATGCATGCTTTGTACTTGCTACAAAAAAAATTAACCCGTCTTAATACCGTACTTTGTTTTGAACAGTACCTCAATTCATTTCTGGTATGCGTAAGTTGTTACTTGCATCAGTGGGCAGGCATTACAAGTAATAAAGAAAAAGCCTACATATCAACCATTAATTGATTCATGTTAAACAAAGACATTCAAACTTATGTTATGTTATCTTGTTTCAGGATGTCCATGCCACCTCCTTCATTTGGCTGCAGAGAAAGGAGCAAATACACTGCCAGCTGCCATTGAAGACCTCCTGATCAGCGTGTACTACTACCTGGAGAAGAGTTCCAAGAGGCAGAAGGAGCTACGCGACTTGCAAGTTCTTCATGACGTTGGAGTGAGGAAGATCTTGAAACATGTTTCTACCAGGTGGTTGTCTCTCGGGGTGTGCCTCAACAGAGTGTTGAATCAGTGGACACCCCTTCAACAATTCTTCAAGGAAGAGAAAAAAGGCAAGACAAGTGCCTGCAAACAGACGACCTCAAACAAATCAGAAACCATGAAAGCAAAGAAAGACCAGTCATCAAAGATGTCAGAAACTTGTGAGAAGAAAGCTGACCAGAAAACTACAAAGCCAAATGACAAGACAATGTCCAAAACAACGAAGGAAGCTCACGTAAAGGAATTTGATGTAGCTAAAAACAAGAAAGACAATCCTGAGAAATCCAAAACATCAAGAAAACCAGCTCCACAGAAAACCGACAAACCAAAGGCAGACACATCGAAGATGAAAAGTTCAAGCAAACAATCTGCTGGTGAGCAGAAAGCTGAAAAAATCTACAAGAGTTTAACAAGCAACACCTTCAAATTGTATTGCCTCTTTCTGAAGAATGTTCTGCCTCTCTTTGACCATGCAAATCAGCTCCTCCAAAATGAAAAGCCTTGCATCCAAATTCTCCATGCTGTTTTGGACAGACTGTTCAGAAACCTTCTCACGAGATTTGTCAAGCCTGAGGCAATAGTCAGTGCAAAATCATCAACCTCTGTTAAGTTTCAACTGAGAGAGAACCAGAAGGATGACGACAAGTTGACAGTGGGTGCCGAGACAAGGGTCTTCATCGAGAGTCATCCGCACCTTGACTTGCACAGCTTCTACCAAGCTGTGAGGCTATATTTTCTCACAATTTGCAACTACATGTCCAAGAATTTCCCCTTTGAAGATGAAGTTCTTTTAAATGCTGCAGTTGCAGATGTCAGCAGAAGAAGTGAGATGGACTTCAATTCCCTCTCTTTCTTTGTAAAGAGGTTTGGAGCCATATCCAAGTCACTCCATCCTGGAACCTTGGATGAACTGGAAGGTGAGTTCTTGGAGTACCAGATCCAAGACCTTCCTGCAGACGTCATGGAGACAGACAGGACAGATACAGCCTGGGTCTTGATTGGAAAGATCCTTGATCCTGCAACTGGTACCAAGAAGTATGGACTGCTTTCCAAAGTAATGCTTTCCATCCTAGTCATATTCCATTCAAACACTGATTGTGAAAGGATTTTTAGCTTTGTGACCAAATCCAAAACCAAATTCAGACCGAACATGACAACACCAACATTGAGTGCGCTGGTCACTCATAAGGTCTCAATGTTGAGCCATGGAGAGAAAGCCTTCTCTGCAGAGATCCCAAAACAAGTTCTCAGAGAGGCAAAGAGTGCAACATACAGCATGTTGAGTAAATAAGTATTCAGAAATACTCAAAACAGTGAATGTGGACCCTTTTTGACAGTATTTTTAGAATGTAGATGTAGTATTTGACTAGAGGATTCTGAATGCAGTATTTTCAGAAAGGAATCGAAGCAGTGAATGTGGACCCTTTTTGACATTATTTTTAGAATGTAGATGTGCTATTAATTTGACAAGATGACACTGAATGATGCAGTATTTTCAGAAGTGACTCAGTGCAGTGAATGTGAACATTATTTTTAGAATGTAGATGTGAGTATAAGCTTATTTTATTGGAGAATTTATTTTAGAATAGATGTGCTTTTTGACATGATTGATTATACTGAATGGCCATACAGTATGTCAAGAGATGAATGTGCTTAATGACATTACAGATTAATTCTTGTTTCTATCCTGTGTTCTGCAAAAATGATTTAACTTTCATGGACAAAGTATTGCTTACTAAAAGCTTACTAAATGTAAGTGATATATCTGTTTCAACTTTTTTGCTGTCATAATTATCCTGTTAACTATACTAAGAAATGACTGATTTTTTTCAATGTAAATTCTCTTGGACCCCTAAAAATATGTTTCACCAAGAATTATTTACTTGAGTTGATGTTAAAACATTATTTGAACCTGTATATATATATTTGTGTTGTATGGTTGTGATAACTATTAACATAATTTTTTTATGTCTAATGTGTAATAAGGATAATGAAGAGAATTTTACCAAATCTACTTAAAATCTAATGTGAATAAATTCAATTTGAGTTCTGTCATATCTACTGTTTTTTGACAAGGAAATGCAGGAAATTGCATATTTTAAGGTTCAATTTTTGTGGAGCACACCCCTGCCTCGCACCTTCGGTGCTCGCTGCAGGCTTTCAGCCTGGTACCCCACTTTTCATTATTTTAATGTTGGCATCTCTGATTTAGAGTAATCTCTCTAGAATTGCTCCATCTTGTGTCCATCATGTAATATCACATTCACAAATATGTCACAACCACAGAGTGCTACTTTGTCATATCAACAATAGTCAATATGAATTAAATGTTGACTCTAGGTTTATTATATGCACAAGGTGATGTGAATATGAGAGTGAAAATGTTGTCTTTGTATGAAAATAACAATAAAAAAAGAGGGATATCTTCTACCCTGGGTTGAGGTCCCTTTTTGTAACAGGGTCTCTGAAATAAAAAGTTTATTAAAAAAAAAAGATACTGAAGGCCTTTACCAGACAACTTGTGTTTGCTTACCTGAGTTTACATCAGAACATGCGACCTACAGGGCCGCAGTCGGATCCTAGATAGTCTATATTTGAAAGTCTTATTTTTTTTAACAAGGCCAATTTTAATCAGACCGGCTACAAAACACAAATTTTTTTTACAATACATGTCCTGTTTTGTATATGACCACCTCAGGTTGTGAACTTTGTGAAGTGGCTGAAGCTCGTGCACCACATCAAGAAGAAAGCGTTCACAGTGGACAGCCCTCTGCCTCCAGATCTGCAGATAAACATCAAGGTTATACATACATACAGCTCATTGAGTAGAATATACAGTAGAGTATGGTTCTATTTATCATTATCATATTGGATTCTATTTATCATCTGTTATCATTAAAAAATTTAGAGGCATTTTCCATGTTCGCTTGAAAACAGTTTAAGGATACATACAGAAACATTGCTACTGTCTACAAAAAAAAGTTGATTATCCATAAAAGTCCTCGTCTTCTTGATCTGAAATCATCTTTGTAAAGTATCTATGAAAAAATTACATGTCTGAACACTGTATTACTCATAGACTGCCTATATATGTTTATGATGTCATAGCATGGGGATTTCATCATCTTTATAATGTCATTGTATTGTAATGCTCACTAATTCAATAGATGGAAAATTCTTTTCTCATGTGAATTGTTAGGTTTAGTTATTTGGTATGCAACATGAACTCAGTGCTTTCTGACTGTATAAATTTTGTAAATGATTTTTTTTCTTAAATAATATTTTATATTATAGCTGAACCACTATAACTTGATCCTAAATCTATCTGTATCTTTTCATCGAGACATGCTTCAATGTTATTGCAGTTCTTCTCAGTGCAGCTGTGTGATGATCCATTCGAAGTCAAACTTGGAGACAATTATGAGGTGTGTTGAAGTTTTTCTGAAGGAGAAAGGAAAGATAAACCATTGAAGCGAGAGATATCTTGGGGACATACATTTATTCATAAACTTAAATATTTTGGCACACTAAAATCAATTGAAGGCCACCTAGTGTTAAGAACATGTAAAATAATGATTAAATGTATGCCACCAAGATACCTCTGATTTTGGTGTTTTTTTCTCCCTTCCTCTTGCCTACCAACTTATTGGTTGATGTGCGGTATCCTCACGTGGAACCTGGGATGTGTACATGACCAAGCTCGACATCAAGTAGACTAGGCTATCTTCAGAAGAGTAATTTACAGCTACAAGAAAATTGTTATAATTGTTTACCATTTGTGTTCAATACTGAAGAGGGGTCAACTTACATAGTTTAGACCTTTTACATACTTTACAGTATGCAAACTGCTTTGAGAAATTATAGTTTAATTGTTTTGACATGTCCTTCCGGCAGCTACTGAAGGATGAAGGGGAACAGAATGAGACCAGGCGAACACTGATGGACAAGAAGATTCTAGATCTGCAGAAGAAAAGAAGGATCCCTTGTACGTAGTTAACGAGTGTTTAGAAAAGGCCATTGCTACAGGTCCCTTTTGTTAACGAAACTAACAGTTATGTAGCCAACCGACAGTGTGGCTTTGCTTAAATGTGACATATAGCTTCACTTCTCTTGACATGTGGCTGGGGAGATGCATGGTTGTCAAATGTATCCCTGAAGGAATAAAAGCACAAACTGTTTGAGTGCTTTCTTCATCTTCAGTACACCAGGAGAGACTTTCGTTGACCAGGGCCTTTTCCTCTGTTTCTCTCTTTGACAATTAACCATTTTTCTTTAAAATTACATGTATGAGAAAAATTCTATCACTATAAAATCTCCTGGAAAGCAAGGTGCCTGGTTATCTAAGGTCCGAGTAAACAAGGTTTGACTACATTTATCCCTCAAATAGCATGCCTCCACTTAAAACAGCTGAACTGTTCAGACAACTTTATGTGCATGTGTGCACATATCACGTTTACCTCAGTCCTAGAATCAGCCCACTTCTATTTCACGATTCAGTGGAGAAGCAAGAAGAGCTGTATTCGTCGCTAGCCAAGCGGAGCGCTGAGGTCTACATCCAGAGGTCCCGCCAGCAGTACGCCAACTCTCCGATGAGGACCAAACTCTTCACATGGACCTTTGAGGACCTCGAGATCATCGCTCTAGCGGACACTTCGTACCATGGAAAGGAGAATGTTGTCAAACAGATGAAGATAGTTGACCCAGACAGGTTAGTAAAAGTACAGTTCTATCAGGGTATTTTGGGCTCTATAAATATATGTTATTTATTACTAACTTTGAGAACACTTAGATTTTAGTTTTGAACACAGTATAGATATTTGTGTATGTGATTAGCTATCTTGATGTGAAAAAGACTGTATGTGTTCCATTACTGCAATGGGAATCCTTAAATTAAATTCTCAATATTGTGATCTGATACTCCTTTTAAAAAGTGGAACACTCATAAACTGTAGCTATTGATATGGGAGAAGACGGGTTGCTTTCAGATTTTCATTGATAAATGGTAATTCCAAAAAACGATTAACAGAAAACCTAATGAAATCCTTTTTTGCTACGAAGCAATTTTAAATATGAGGATAAAGTAATTGATGGAACGGAGGTTCATCCTTGATAACATTGATCTTACTGGATGTTGATTACAGCCCTTATCCTGAGGGTCTGGAGTTCAGTACGCTGTGGTGTCGCAACGTGGACATCAGTATCCGCTCCTGGGTGGTGCGACTGCGAGACTACTCCCAGCCGATGATCGACGTGGTGGACCTTAACATGTGGGGCACCTTCATTGCTGCGGAACAGGAGGGCAACAAGAGAGGTCAGATTCTGAGATTTGTTGAAACATGTTTGAGAGATCAGACTCAGAGATTTGTTGCAACATGTTTTATCATCCAAATCTGTGTTCCAGAGGAAATATTGCAAGTAAAAGATCAAGCGATATCTCCTAGTATACATCGTTTGGACGGTAGATTTTGTACTTCAATGACACAGTTGCTTTACATCATCAAATAATGACATCACAGTGCTAGATGTCAAAAGCATGATGGCATCATAGGCAGACTGTGAAATCATGGCATTGTTAACCTGATATCACAATGAAAAAGAAGTATTCTTCCCAAAGGTATTGCATACATGAACAGTACAACAGCATGACTACTCTCACAGGTAATAAAGGAATACACTATCTGTTGCAGCCAAGAGGTCGTGTGTGGTGGAGGTGGACGAGCCGTGGGGGGACATGATGGTTGAGAGAAGTCTCCCCCCACTCAAGTTCTTCTACGATCTCAGCTGTGGTCAGTGATGATTTCCTTCTTATGGGTCTGAACCATAATCAGCAACATGATAAAGTGGTCTCTTCAATATCAACGCAGAGATTGAAAAGATTTAAATTGTTAAGATTTGTAAAGTCGAAAATTAATATTGTGCCATTTTCGGGTTTAAGGCCTGACCCAATCAGCTGGTTTCAATGATAACTAGAAGAGACAAATGTGATGACGAGATGAGGAGCACACTCTTATGTCTCTTTTGATTTGAAAGGGAAAAGCCTAAAATCTTGGGTGTTGTTAGAAAAATGTTTTGATGTTTTGAAGAGAGAATTAACTGTAGAGCTGGAAGCAGGATCTGAGACCATATCATAAAATGATGTTACATCTCCATGCTTTTCAACTTTAAGACCAATGCATACCATCCTTTCAAATCCTTCTTCTGAGATTGATAACCAACATATTCCACTCCCTGTCCAGAAACCTCGTCCTTCACCATGGCCTATGGCGTGTGTTGGGAGCCGGCTGTGGCGCTCTACAATCTGTTCATGGACCTTATCAACAAGCCGTCCATCGACCCGAGTCGTCCGCTGCCGTTCTGGGACAAGATCCGACTCCTGCTCCACGGGCGGCTCACCATGTCCATCCAGAAGATGAGCTGGCAGTACCACGCCTCCTTCGACCCCTTCAACACCACCGAGCTCATGGACTGGACCTGGACCAAGGTCATCGTCGACTGGACGAATGGTCAGTTTGTTGTTTAAAGTGGTCATACTTATAAATTTCAGCAATTATTGATATATTATACAGGGTTTGACTTGGAATTGACCATGGTCATTTATGTCTGAACAAAAGGTTAAATAACAGGACGTCTCAAAAACATAATGTCTTCCCTTCAGAACTTGGTATGAACTAAGGTCATTGTGAAGTGGAAGAATTTATGATGAAGTCATTACCACGCTCTGGGATTAAATATGGACAAAGGTCATTGTCGATTTGACCAATAGTAGGCTGTTGTTAGGGCTATGATAGGAAATAATGAAAGGTAGAATTATGAAAATCCCTTTCAAACTCTATTAGTCCATATTTATGTAAGTTCTGATAGATATCATTTAGCTCATTTATTTGAATCTAACTTGTCTTCTGTGCTCTTGAAACTGAGATCATCTCACCTCACCTCTCTGTTGCAGCTAAGTGGGTGCTGAAGGGTGACCTGGACGTGTACACGCGCACCGCCTCCAAGTACGATGATATCCGCCTCCTCCATCTGCCTGATGTCAGGTTCTGGTGAGTGATATTCAGTTGTGAGCAGTGTTAGTTCTAAATAGATGCCTGCCCGCCTGACAGTTGCTGATTTCTTTGAGATAGGGCTTGTTGAGATTACCTGTACCAAGCCAACTTAACCTAGCTACTGTTGTTTCTTAGATAAAAATTGGTTTTACATTGCAGGGACTGTCAAATGTTTAGGAAGGCTATTTTAGGAGGCTGTTTATACAAGCACAAGTCCTGTTTACTTGTGGGGACTAAAACAAATTTCGAACACTGGCTGTGAGATATGGATATGAATAGTGAATGAGATAAAACTGTCTGTCAAATTAACAGTACCTGCCTGTGCGATTTGTTTCGAACAATTATGAGTGTCCAATTACCAAGGAAATACACTGGAATCAGTTACAAACTAAAGATCTTCAAGTTATGAACAGTAAAAACAGTACTTAGCAGTAAAATTTACATAAAAAACTGAATGGTAATGATTTACCTGAAGTAATGACCGTCTTCAGGGATTCGATTGCACAAACTTGCGCAAAATAATGCTGGTCATTAATCGTTGTGGTTGATTAAATTCATTACACTTTAGTGTTGATTAAGATACCAAGATTAAGAACTTGTAATTGATTATACATTATTCTTAGCTAACCTTTAACCTTTCTTCTTTCTGTATTTCTTCAGTATCAGACTGGAGTGGCTGTGTGTAGGGGGTGCGAACGACCACCACTCTGTGATGCCCTGTGCTCCCGATAAGGTGCCGGATTACTCCATGGGGGTGAGTCAACCATGAGAAATATCCTCATAAAAAAATAAAATATGATTTCTTGGTCCTTATAAAAGAAAGAGAAAAAGTCTTTGAATGGCATTTTATAAGTAAAAGCAATAATGGAAAGATAAGTATTTTTTTTATGGGCTTCAATTTCCTTATTCTGTTTTAAATACAGATTTAAAAATAACAAATGTTGCACTTAAATGTTCTCTTCAGGAATATTCAATATGAATGCCCTAGTAAGCAATGAAATAATTATTGCAGTTATTCAATGAATAGAGTTGAGGTTCTGTAATACCTTGAGAGAAGACATCTCAAGTTCAAGTTTGTTGTCTCTTGTTAAACAATGAAGATAGTTGTTACACTGAATATGTTCTTGATGGCTGGTTTTCATAAAAATCCTTAGTTGATTTAATTAAGAATTCTACCATGACATTTCAAAATCCTCGATTTTCATTGGTTTATTTCTATGGTCGAACCTACGCTCGAACACGATTTTTATGACGGCTGATTCATCGCTAACGCGTTCCACTCCGAATGACATCAACAGGTATCGAATCTACGTTAGACCACATAAATTAAAAAACACAGTAGGTATATCTCCTAGTTCTTAAGGCTCAAAAAGAATTCTTAGAAGTTTATGAATACCGGTCCTCGAGCATGATTCATGCACAGATTATGTTCTCTTCAAGATTATTCACTGGTTTTGTTCTCTTCAGGAACACGATTCATTCCGAGCGTTTCGATCGGAGAATCTGAACCTGGACATCAGCCTGGACACGAAGAAGACAGAGGAGACCCTCGACATACCTAGCTGTACCTGCTACGCCAGCACCCTCCGCTTCCTCGACAAGATCAAGGTGCTCATTCAAACTTTGTGGCTAATTCAGTGGTGGATCAAGATATTGAAAGGAAGGCAGGGAGATCATCTATTGAAAAAAGTGGGGTTTTCCCTTATATTGGCATATTTGTTCATCTGGGTCTGCCACTGAAATTAATGTTATTTCGTGATAATCATACAGGCTTTATGATTGTATGTGAAAGGTTTGACAACCACTGAAACAATTTAACAACTTATAATGGGAAAATAATTTGAGGGTTATCACTGCTCACTGCACTTGTAGCAAAATTGTAATCATAATTAATAGATATTGACGTCATTGAAAAAGTTTAAGAACTGTCAAGTTCAAATGCTAGATTTTTTATCTATATGACTTAAAATCTTTTGTCATCTTTCAGCAATGTATGTTCAGTACCACACGGCCAGTAAGACGAGGAAACTTGTTTGGAGTGACAACAGCACGAAAACCTCAGCTCACCAGGCATTATAGGTGATATGTTATAAGCGTAGTCACATGATCACCTATGACGTCATAATAGCAACAGTGGTTGCTTTCTGATAGTCTTGCTCTGTGTATGATTTGTATTATGTTGATTATTTGCATTTGTATATCACATATTTGCTTTGTGCTATTGATGTTGTATATATATACTTATATGACTGGAATACGCTTGGGCCAGACATAGGCATCATTTCAAAATGTAGTCATGTTTTAATTTGAAATAAATACCTAAAACGTCATATTTTGTGATCACTGTGACGTAGGCTTGCATAGAATGAAAAAAATATAAATCATCTGAGAAAAAGTGTCTCTTATTACACATCATTTGAGCAAATCATTTCCTTTTACGTGAAATTTTCAGGTTCAGTTGTGAATTGATCATTCAGGATGTTTTTTGTCAAATTTATCCAGAAGCTTAAGGCATTAAATATTTTCATGTATTTCAGAAAAATCAAACTGCATGTGAACTTCCACCGTTTTGAAATCTGCTACAAGATGTCCTTCTCTAATCAACATGGCGGCGAGCTGCTTGCGGACTCCTTCGTGTTGAACATGTGCAATAAACTGACTCTGGTTCCGATCGAGGACGGACTCAGTCACCGTCCCGGGGCTGACTGGAGTGTGAGATATCTCAAGTGTGAGCTCGGCTTCACCAAGCTCTGGCTCTGCAAGTCTCGCGCCATGAGCGAAGAAGAGGTACGATAAGAATTTCCTTCCTTTTGAAAACTGGTTTTTAAAGTTCCAAAACTATAAAGCTATCTTCTTTCCATCTGATTACAAGAGAGCAGATTGATAGTAAAATGTCTCATTATACTTTATTATTTCAAATTTTTCTGTGCAAAGCTTGCAGTGACTGTGAGTGAGGTGAGAACAGTATGGCTTAATACTGGAATCATTTGAAAATACTCTGATGTTTTCTCACATTCGAAAACACTGTTGTTATGACATCAATCTAAAGTCTTAGATAATTCTTTCAGTTAAAAAGTGATTTTTCATTTCAGATGAATGTTTCTATAAGGAACCCTCTAGATAAGAGCTTCTTTATGAGTATTGCAAAGTAAGTATTATATGTTATGTTGTTTTATTTTGGATTGATTTATCTCCAGTACAACAAATTCAAACCTTCACCGTCACCATCTTTGTGTCTGTCAAACAAATACTATTGAGCATTATGTTCCAATAACAATATTTCAAAGGGAAATTTCTTTTTATGCCCCCTTTGCTAGCTAAGCAACAGCAGTAATTCTGTGCATCCTTCCAATTATGTTAGTCTCGTGAAATGCCTCCTAATTTTGGTATCAGCTTTACTCAAACTCCATTCTAGTATATTACTTGACTTATCAGGCTGTAATAGGCTAAACTGCAAATGCTTTCATACATGAATGTTTTATTTCAGAGTGTTCTATCTACGGTCAGATGCCAGTCGTGAGAATGAGAGCCACCTCGGCAACATGGAAAGTGTAAGTGTGATATGTAGCCAGTATTTTTCTTTAAGTATTCAGTTTAGAGTATAAAAAATGGAAATCAAGGACTTTTCTAGACCAGATAAGTTAGTTCTTTGCTATGCAGTTAAAATCCTTATTCTGTTAGAATGGCCTGCAATTTGATATCAGATATATATTTCTTATATTCTCCCCTCAAGGATGTCAAGAATTGTTCTTAAACTGGCCATATAGGATGTACAAGAACATTAAGATCTGCAATTCCAATGTAACAATAGTTGATTATAAATACCCAAAACTTTGCCTGAGTTCTTGGACTGTCATATGAAAAACAGGAACAGGCTCAAGTTAAGTACAGTATGTATAGCTGTATAGGTGTATAGCTAGAGTCTCAGGACAACCTGTCTGGAAGAGTTATCTCCCTTTATATCTGCTGGACAGGATGTGCCCCACCAGCGAGTGCAGATCTACGACATGAAAGGGGCATGGACGAAGAAGAACCGCAGCGTTGTCATCAACCTGTACGACAGTATACAGAAGGCCCGCTCACTGAGGCGCAATCTCTCGTCCGAGGCCTTGAAGGGCTTCAAAGTGGAGGAGAAACAGAGGGTAGTCTTCTTGTTCTAGTTTATTTTTAAGCCATGTGTTCATTACCTGACATATTCACAAGGCTGAAACGGCAAGAAGTAGTATTTGTAGAAGAAAAAACTCAAGGAGTTACCAGCTCCACTAAAGGTAACCAGGTGACAGACTGGCACAGGCTTTATTTTTATAGATTCATATTCATAGATGGTCTGGAAAGTTCTGGAAAAGCTCTTGATGCAAAATTGTAATAAGTTCAAATGGCTAGTATCAGCTTCTTGCTGTGAAGTTACAGGGCATGTTAAAACAACCTTTTCATTTAACTATAAGTGTTAACAATAAAGTTATATTGGGGGTTTTGGTGTAGATACTGATATTCAGCACTTGCTATACAACAGTGTATGTATGCAACCACTGTAAGGCATTCATTGCAATGGGGAAGTTGACCATAAGGCTTTCATTCATCTTATCCACAACTTCAAAAATTAAAATGAAAACAGTTATCAGTTATATTGTTCTCCTTTTCAGAAGAGTCGATCGTCCTCGTGTATCAGCCCGAGCTCAGCCTTCCTGTCCGAGTTCGGTCCCAGTGAGAAGATGCAGTCGGGACATGCCTGGTCCATGCTCATGAAGCTCGTGTCCGAGTCAGACAGCAAATCTGTGGCCTTTACTGAAGAGGTGGGGAGCAATATCATACCATGTGCTTTTCTTGTGGCATGAGTGCTATAAACTATCTTTATTTCAATAGATTATACCACCTTTGAATGAAAAGAAAACTTTCTTTTCTTGTTTATTTGTTTTCTAGAAAATCGGTTTCAATTGTCTTTAGACATGCAGTAATTTCACCAATATTGATAATTAAGTTCTATTGAGGTAAATCATACGATGGTACTCTCATATAGTTGTAAGATTCGTTTAAAGGCCTCCCAAAAACAGTATGAGGGTCATGTGTCACTATCCATTTGTCTGTACCAAAAGGTTTAATGGTTGTGTAAGAAATTTTTAATTTATTTTGAAATAGAAGGAACTTTGCTTTTGTTCTTCAGCCATCGAGTGACAACATGGACCAACTGCGAGGTGTGTCAGCGTGTCAAACTGATGATGTGCTGAGGAAGAACTGGCACAGTAAGTATCAACCAAATAAAGCTTGCCCTATCGTCATCACAAACCACTAAGATTGTATAAATGGCTCCCTTGTTGAGCAAGATCCTGCTGAAGGGTATAGCAACTATGTTTAAACCTTTAATGTTGAGAGTTATGCCAGTGGTGGAGTAGTGTTGTGATTAGCATGCTGGCCTCTTAACCCAACTACCAGGGTTCAAATCCTATTGGAGGCACCAAACATTTGTGTCCTAATCCTTTTCCTATGTTGTGTTCTTGGGAAAGGCATTTCATCCACATTGCACTCAGTCAACCCAGCTGTACACATGGGTACCTGAATCTACAGGAATCAATGGACATATATGATTATGTGAAGCGATTATGGCAGACGTCTAAAGTACAACACATATATAAGGGTAATGATAGAATCTGAGTGCTTTGGGAATGCCAAGTATGGATATAGCATTACAAATGGACTATTATCAATATTATCATAAGCAGTGTCTTATAGAGATAACCTTGTATATCTGTGCCTCTAGTTGAGCTGCACAACAGCCAGATGTTGCTGAAGGGTATAGAGACGCAGGGCTACGTGATTGTCAGTGCTGCCAAGGCACAGGTACTCTCTTGTGACCACAAGCCCATCTGGAAGAACGGTCAGCTCCGCAGCAAGACAACCTGGGTCAGCTCTGTCGAGTGCATGCAGGTATGTAAGCCCATATTCCTTCTTCTTTGCATCGGTATCTTACTTCTTTTCAGCAGTTGCTTTATTTGTAACCAAAGTGATTATGAGATTACCTCAACAGTGATTTGAACCCAGGACCTCAGAGTTGAGAGTCAGATACTCTACTGTTTACTTAGGAGATATCCATGTTGTCAAAGCCAGCTCACATCCCACCCTGCCACAGAACAAATTTGAAAGTTATCACATAAATTAACATTTATCTTTGATACTTACAATTTTTTAGTGTCAAGGGAGCTTAGCAAATTATAATTCCTTTACCTGCCTCATTATAGATAACTACATTACTTTAAAAAAAGGAATATCTTAGCACTAATCATTTCAGCATGAACTTGAAATGTGAGGTCAAACAGGACAATTTTGCAGGAATGGAAAGCTAGCTAGCAAGGACTTTTAGTTTTTAGACTCTATTTATTTAATTTGAAAAAACACTATTGGTCATTCATATCACATGATGGAGAAATATATCTGTACACTGACCTCTGCTACCAGCAAGGAATCAATAAGTTTATGTAGATGGTAAGGTTTGAATAATATTGATACCATTTCTCCACAGTACTATGCAACAGTTGACCCCGGCCATGACTTCGACGATGAGAACATCACATGGCTGTCCCAGGAGAATGTGGAGGATCGGTATGAGGAGGATTTCTCCGGGACTCCGGAGATGGTGGGGAGTGGTCACAGTGTGGGGGGCGTGGTCAGTGATACGGTCGGACCCACCGAGGAGGTAAGTGTATAACGTGGTCAATCAATGATAATGATAGTAATAATGGAACCTTATGATAAGCAACTGATGCATTCATCCCAATGTCCTGCACACATTAGTTTGTATCATGTGGTCAATCATTGAAAGTGATAAGGAATTACAAGTTAAATCATTTTCAGAACATGATTTGTATAGTCAAAAGTTGCCAAATTTTTGTAATAAAATGGTGTTTCATCATTGTATCATTTTCCCTTACATTTCTTTTAGAATTTGTCTTTTGCCTTCAGCTTTTATAAATTTATTTCTTGATCTGACCTAAAAATTGAAGCTTGTCCATACATGCATGCTTGCCAACCCGTATGCCAACCCGTAACGTCCATTTTGTTCCAGAGTTCAGCAAGCAAAGGCATCCAGCTGCAGAGAATCATCTCCCGCTGCAAGTGTCAGCTCTTCTACGTCAACTACGGAGAGGTCGAACCGGAGAAGATGCCACAAGTTCCGATGCCTGTCAGTAAAACTCTTTGCTTTGTTCATGGTAAATTATCAGATTCAGGCCCTAGCTAGAAATGTTTATTATACCCCCGCCTTACAGCGTAAGCGGGGGTATATAGCGTTCATTCTTTCCGTCCGTCCGTCCGTCTGTCCGTCCGTCTGTCCGTCTGTCCGTCTGTCCGTCCGTCCCAAAACTTTGTGCGGAGCAGATCTCCAAAACTATGCATGCTAGCTTCATCAAACTTCATACAGATGTCAACCATGATCCCTAGTTGTGCCTTTTGAGGGTTAGAACTATTTCTGAATTTTCATTTTTGCGGTTTCCATGGAAACGTGACTAAAAAGTGACTCTTTGAGGAAGTCGTTTTGTGCGGAGCAGATCTCCAAAACTATGCATGCTAGCTTCATCAAACTTCATACACATGTTAACCATGATCCCTAGTTGTGCCTTTTGAGGGTTAGACCATCACATTCTTTTAATTTTTGGCGGTTTCCATGGAAACATGACTAAAACAGTGACTCTATGACCAAGTTCTTTGTCCGGAGCATATCTCCCAAACTATTCATGCTAGCTTCACCAAACTTCATACACTTATCAATCATGATCCCTAGTTGTGCCTTTTGAGGGTGAGACAATCACATTCTTTTAATTTTTGGCGGTTTCCATGGAAACATGACTAAAACAGTGACTCTATGACCAAGTTCTTTGTCCGGAGCATATCTCCCAAACTATTCATGCTAGCTTCACCAAACTTCATACACTTATCAACCACGATCCCTAGATGTGCCATTTGAGGATTAGACCATCACATTTTTTTAATTTTTGGAAACATCACTAAAACAGTGATTCTATGACAAATTACTTTGTCCTGAACATATTTCATGAAATATACATCTCAGCTTCACCAAATTTGCTACATATGTCAATCATGATTGCTGGATATGCCTTGTGAGAGTTAAACGATATATATGGATTTTCTTCTCTGTGGTTTCTTTGGAAAACATAACTTACAAAGTGACTCAACAAAAATAATTTTGTCCTCAGTGCATCTCGTAGAATATTCATGATAACTACCTCAAATTTGAAACAAAGATCAACCATTATCTCTAGATGTACCCTTTTAATTGTAAAACCTATTAATGAATTCGGTATTTGGGTTTCAGTTGAAAGAAGACTTACACAATGACTTACTGTGTACTCAACTATCATACTTTAACCATTATTAATCAGTTTTACTATTTGAAATTCTTTGAACAAAGTGGGGAGCGGGGGTATGTGAGCTTTGCTCGCTTCTTCACTTGTTACTCCATTAAAGCTAAAGCTGTCTCTGCAAAAGGCTGTATTATAGAATCCTCCTATACCTCCTCACAGTGGTGTAGTGGATATCGTGCTGGCCTCTCACGCCAGAGGCCTGGGTTCAAATCCATTTGAAGACACCAAAGATTTGTGGCCTGGGTCACACTGTATTATGTCCCTGGGCAAGGCACTTTATCCATATTGCACTCAGTCCACCCAGCTGTGTAAATGGATACATGAAACAACAGGTGTACATGGATTAGTGTTTGCTCCATCAGGGTAATAATATTTAACACTTTGAGCAATTAGCCTATCATCATCATCATCATCATCATTATTATTATTATACAATATTTTAATTCTGTCAACAGCCTGAAGAGGACGAGGATATGATGACAGTGGAGGAGGGCGTCGACACGTTCACGCTGCTACACCACGACCTCAACATGTGCTCCAATACAGTTAGTGTACAATATTCTTACTTTGTCACATGTAATGGTTGGGTGTAAAGGGTCCATTTTGCACCAAGATATCACTAATCTATGTGTACGGTCTTTTTCATATAATACTTTGTCATATGTGATGCTTGCGGATAACGTGTTTGAAATCGCTAGATATCACTAAACTATGTGTTAACCTTCAAATGACTTTGATTTTGTAATATGTATTGCAGCAATATTGCCAAAACCATTCATTATGAAAGATGAACCTCACACCAACTTAATTTTATATTCACAAAGAATATGTGAATTTTATGTCACTTCCCGACACAATTGTAAAAATCAAAAACAGCCATTTCATAGAAAAATTCCACATGGAAATACTCTCATTTTTACTGAGCATGTGTGTGTATTCCAGCTGCAGTACTCGATGATCCTGGACATTGTCAACAACCTGCTCCTACAGGTGGAGCCTAAAGCTAAAGTAGGTCGATAGGAGCAGTTCTTACTTTAATGTCACTTGCTGGCTAAAACAATGCCGATGAGGCGCTACAAAACAACTCATTTAGTCTCAGTAGGTGTATAGGAGCAGTTCTTTAGTTATCACTTCTCATGGCTAAAACAGTGCCCATAAGGCATTACAAACCAATTTACTAAGTTACTCTTATCTTGTTTGATATTCTTAAAGCTATGATGTCTCTACTAGGTTGAAATGTACCATCCCAATGTACCAAAGATTATTCAGATATAAATCCATTTGGACATTAAGGTTTTCATATACTACCATAAGTTATATGAAGAGATCTTTATGTACAGATTTTTGTTTCTATCAATGTATTGATATGTCATGCACCATGACTATTCTGAAACATACATCACTAATTCATTTCAATATTGTCCTACCCCAGGAGGCCAGTGAGAAGTTGCAGAGCATGCGGTTCAAGTTGATGCTGTGCAGGATAGAGGACCAGAAGACTCCCATACAACAGCTGCAGGAGCTGCTCAGGTACTTATTACTTACCGCAACTAGTCTAATGAGTTTCAAGTTGATGATGTGCTTGAGGAAGGAGTGCAAGGCTAAATAATCTGCAAGAAAGTCAATGTAGTTGACCATATATATGTATGTGTTTGGCACATGATTGCTTTAAAAAAAGTTCAACTTCAACTAAGAAAGATGACAAATTCAAGCATCCTATTTCATAAAATTAAAACTGACATATAATGAATAACACACAAGATTATCAACTCTGCCTTGTTGTCAATGAAGAAAAAATTATCTTTACCTAGATTTTTGTTCAGAATTTTCATCAAAACTATTAATACGAACATTTACATTAAATAGGTATTCCAAAGCTAAAGCTTTTCTCTGCTTTTTAATTGACATAGTTTTGAAATAAAACACAAGAAAGGTTGGCTTGTATAAAGATGAATTCCTTGTATAACCACAGAGAGCAGAACCAGAGGTTGAGGAAGCTGGAGAGAGACCTGTACACAATACACAAGGATCTGGAGGAGTGCCCCTCCGAGGACGAGTGAGTACATAGAGTTCACACGTGATAATATGGATATTGCACTTTACAATATGTATCATATTTTATTATATGATTGAGGATGAGATACTCTGTTCTATCAGTGAAATAAACCCTCTATCTGGCTACAGTAGCGATAACCTCTATCATCACTCTACTGAATGGTGATAAACTTTATCACCACTCGAGTGACGGCAAGTTCAAGAGTTTGACGTCCTGAAACAATAGTCTGACGTCATGAATTCTCAAATTTGTAAAAAATAATAATCACAATGTGTTACAATGGCAGATTGTCAGAAGAGAGCGACAACTTGGAGCAGGAAGTCAACTCATGCAAGGAACAGATCAACAAACTCAACGAGGAGCTCTCTATCAGAATCAGGTTGGTACACATATTAATTACCTTTCATTTGCATTGACATTTTGATATTTGCAAGCATTAAAATTCAATGATAATTTGACATTTGAATACAAGCAAGTCTAAACAGTGAAGATGATGTTAATCATCAATAGCTCTGCATATTTTGGCAGCACTTCTTGTCAATATGTTACTATATCTTCCTAATTTTTGGCATATATTGTGTTTTGAAAATAAGGGTCATTTCCCTCCCTTGAATACACAAAACTCATTACCTTAATATGAGATTTCAATTATGTCAATGACTAAATGGCTCTATTTCCTACAGCTGCTACAAGGAGGGTCAACTGCAAGTCAAGGAACAAATGAAAATGGAGAAAGGTAAGTTTTTATTGGTTTATGATTCAAACTCTCAGTGCGCCATGCAACAGCAAACATCAAACTGTTGATACATAATCACCACACTAAACTGGTGTATTGTTTGCAGGTGAAAATATAGCTGACAGGAGTGATAAAATTCGCCATGCCTCTTCTTTTATCTATAATAGTTCAGGACAAATTATACTTTATTCCAAAACATTTAGACGGGCTCAATAGATCTTGCCGAAGCCTTAATAGAATCGAATATAATTTGAAAGGAGGAAAGAGCCGCCGTCAACCCATGCAGTTTTCCACAAAACAGCCAAAAAAATGATGTTACATGTTTCAGAATCAAATCAGATCAGATGGTCTGATGAAAGTGTCAACCGACTCTGAAACATGTAACACCATTTTTCTGGCTGTTTTGCCAAACTCCTGTTGGTACCGTCTCAGTACCCTTCAGTGGATCCTCATAATGTTATCCCTAAACAAAATATAATTTGTACAGGTCATCAAGCGCTGCTTTCTAATATCAAATATAATTTGACATTTCAGCCCACCAAGAGACGGTTACCAGAGTGAACGAGGTGTGTTTTAAGTTTGCCCAGTGGAGACTCACGGAGAAGGACGGACAGCTCGGGATGGCAGACTTGGCTCTCAGGAACTTTGTGTGAGCAACATTGTCAAACATAATTAGTACCAAAAAGTAACATCATTTGAATAATTATTTTGTCAATATAGGTTTCATTTTCTTTGAGAATATTTAAAAGAATTCTGATAATTTTATATGTGATTTGGATTCAATGTCATAAATTTTTCCACAATGTCACACTCATACCTGAAAGTATTTGAACAACTATAAAATCTTGTCAATTCATATGTTTGAAAACTCCTCAAACAATTTAAATGTGAAAAAATGTCTCTGTTGTCTGTTATACAAATAGTGGAAGCTTTAGGCCTACTTGCTATTTAGATTGGGGTTTAAAGACTTACCCTACAAAATCAAATGACTTTACATTTATGCTCTTCAGTTACACAAAGACGAACCGTGATGACGATTCCTGGACTCACCAGCTTGAACTAGGGTGGTTGAAGATGACGAACCTGCTCCCCAACTCCATCTATAGGGTCAGTTCTCGTATAATCTCTGCACTGGGTTTTTTGGAGGATACCTCTCTATTTCAATGAATAATGTTAACTTGGTGGTTGGAACAAACCTTCTCCTTAACTTCATCAATAGGTTCCGTTCTCGTATACTCTCTTCACATACAATAAATAGAGGATATAATATGAGTCTCCATGGCATACTATTTTTACGCCACAAGTGGATAAATATTTGTATTTTCTGCGAGAGCGAGGGATATATTGATATATACGAGTTTCTTAAACTTAGTATTTCATGAGCACGAATATGATATTCTGTATATTTCCATAATCCCAAAATTAAGAAAATACTCAAAACCTACTTCTCAGCATAGGCAAACTAGCCAATGCCGGCCTGTATAGATTGTGACTACCGTATATTCAATGTATAAGGCGAGTTTTTTATGCCAGAAATTAGGGGGTCAAAGAAGGGGGTTGCCCAATACACAAGGTCAAAAACTAGAGGCCAAGTGAGGGGTATCTGCCAACCCAACAAGTCAAGCGAGTCGATGTTTACACCGGATGTCCATTACACAATCATCGATGTCATCTCAAATTTAATGTTGTAAAATAAAATACCTTTGTCTTATTGTTATTTTTAAATGAAAATATAGAGAGAAATATGAATGAAAATTCAAAATAACTTAAATTATCCATGTACCGGACCAAAGAAAATATTCAACACGTGTTTGCTTGCCGATAACATGTTATGTTAGACAAATATTTGCCTTTTGACATTCCTTTTGCTTGATTCCATCAGAATAAAAGTGTGACAAAGCCTGAGACACAAACTCTCCTGGGTTATGTTACAGGATGTGCTGGTACCGAGAGATGCTCAGAACCGAGACGTCGACAAACGGATGATGACGCTAAGGATTGTCTGCAGCGAGCGGCCACCTGGTAGGTTGTAGTGTAACTATAAAACCTGAAAAGTTCGACCTGAGATACAATTATCAATAAGATTCTTAACTTTTTTGTTGAGTTCCAGTGTTTCAGTGGGTGGTTGTATAAGGTCTCGTTCTACAGTTTTTTCATTGTGAACGGGGGCCAAAGAGTTCCCACTTCAGATAGCAAATAGAGGTCTGACAGTGTTTTACCCCTAAAAGAAAAGTTATTTGAGGTATTAGAATAAGTCTTTCTTTCAGAATTAGCTAATATACTTGGCTGTCAGCCTGCAACAGTCATGTATTCCTATGCCAATTGCGGAAGGTCAAGTGACCCACTCAATGGAAGCTGTTCGGTCGCTTCCGGGTCCAAAATCCCAAGAATTTCAATGTGTGAATTTCATGTGGTCTATTTTCAAACAGCTGTAGCAAAAAATTAGCAAGGATTACCTATAGTATTTCATTGATTTTTCCATCAGAAGTATGCATATCTTACTGCTGCTAGTGGTCGCTAGTGATCTATTTGAGTCGTATGGGACTGTCATGCCAATGACCGATGGCGATTTAACATTGGAGTCTATGGGGAAAAAAACTGTAGAACGAGACCTTAAGGGAGATGACGAAAAATTACATTTTCTGTATTTTTTTAATATTTACACACTCTTTTGCTATCATGAATTGGGTTTTCAATACTACTGTTCAAATACAAATAAAATGATAGACTTTAGGATGACTTAGTCTTGATTTGTTGCCATAGAAACTGGCCTTTGCAACTTACTAGGCTTGAAAAGGCTAAAAATGACCCTTAAAGGCTGAATTTTTGGCAAATATCAGAATTGTTTCTAGTAATAGTGCATTTGGAAGGGCTTATTCATATATTTTGATGATGTTGCAATCAATTTCAAGTAAATTGACATACATTTTTCTTCAAAATATTTCCCAAATTCAACTTTTTGGCCTCTGCCCACCTGAATTGGCTGTAGATTGGATTTTTTAGGTACTTTTCAAGCCATGCTTGTATGAAAAAATACAGACTCCTTGCTTTTTTTTTACATTTTACTACTTCTTCAGGTCCAAGTCAATGAGAAATATTCAAATAAATATATGTATCTTGCTTTATTTAGATAAAGTGATTGTTTGCTTTTGGGCTTGGAAGGCTGAAAGTTGAAGATGTGAACTGTCCAAAACGGCTCTGGACTGATCACGCCGGTTTGCCCCAACTGGTCACTTTTTTTCATATTAACTGCCTTTCGTATATATCGTTTTGTTCGAAAAACATTCACGGTCAAGAAAAATAATAAAAAGTAAGTAATCGTGAAAGTTGGTTTCTCCTTAAGGTCTCGTTCTACAGTTTTTTCATTGTGACTGGGGCCAAAGAGTTCCCACTTCGGATAGCAAATAGAGGTCTGACAGTGTTTTACCCCTAAAAGAAAAGTTATTTGAGGTATTAGAATAAGTCTTTCTTTCAGAATTAGCTAATATACTTGGCTGTCAGCCTGCAACAGTCATGTATTGCTATGCCAATTGCGGAAGGTCAAGTGACCCACTCAATGGAAGCTGTTCGGTCGCTTCCGGGTCCAAAATCCCAAGAATTTCAATGTGTGAATTTCATGTGGTCTATTTTCAAACAGCTGTAGCAAAAAATTAGCAAGGATTACCTATAGTATTTCATTGATTTTTCCATCAGAAGTATGCATATCTTACTGCTGCTAGTGGTCGCTAGTGATCTATTTGAGTCGTATGGGACTGACATGCCAATGACCGATGGCGGTTTTAACATTGGAGTCTATGGGGAAAAAAACTGTAGAACGAGACCTAAAGAGGAAGGGAAGTCTCGCAACTAAATCTCAAAAAAACAATATACAATACAATCAAGTGTATGAGCCCTGTGTTTCAGTGGGAGGTATCGCGGTGAAGGAACACTTCGAAGTGAACATGGTGCCCATCCAAATCCAGCTCACCTACCAGTTCTACCAGGCCGTCATGGGCTTCTTCTTCCCTGACAAGAACATCGAGATCGACGACCCAGGTAAGGGTTTAATAGTTCCTGATGAGAGAACTTCCTAGATAGCACACAAGAGGTTGGGCAACTGGTTAACCATTTGATACTGCTTTAGTGGACCACCTGTTTCAACCACCGGTAGGTCATCTTCGTTTTGTGTAGCTGATTGCAGGTGGGTCAGAAATGGCAAGCCACAAGAAGCAATAAATTGATGGCCTATCGACTGGCCAGGTAGGGGTTATAGTTCCTGATGTCAGAGGGAAGTTGTTGTCAGCTCTGTAGGCTCTTTTATACATGTGATTCATGTTAATGTGTGAAAATACTAATCGTGGATTCTGGAATGGCACATGCGCAGAAGACAGGAAATGGTGATAATATGCGGATAGTTGAAAATGAGGAACGACAGTGTCAAGTAAGTGTGGGTCGAGTTTCCCAGTGAGACAATACAGTGTGTATTTCAATTCAGTTTCTGTCACTGGAGACTGACAAACCAAGAAGGCCCTAACATACACCCGCTTCAGTGTGAGACAAGGTGTTGTTGAGGCTTAATACAACCGTCTTGATTTCTTACATAAGAGTTTGAAGTCAACCCAGGAATGTTGAATGAGTACAGGTGATGATGTTGATAACTGTTAACCCTGATAGACTCTAAATATCTTATATCGGCTCTGACATTGAGGGATGTAATAAATCCAGGTAGACTCTTTAAAACATGTGATATAGTTTCATACATGGAATCTAATAGACTAACATTTAGTCTCAGAGGTATTTTTTCAATATTGACAATATTTTTAAACAAAGTATTTAACAAAATGGAGCCCAAAAGATGCTTTAACTAAAGTTGAGTGATGTAGACTTGCTATACTGCAGAAGACTTGGTAGGTCGTCAATTGAATATTTTTGTTTTAGGGTCTTGATGACTAGGAAGACTAGGAATATTAATATTATGGTTAAACTAGGGATACTTATATGTATATGATTCAGTTTCAGATATAAGAATGTATTATTAGGTCAGCTAGCACCAATTGACACCTGTTTCAGTTCTTCCCAAACAGTCAAAGCCATAACTGACCACAAAAGCTATATATCAAATCAATTGAAATATTGACTGACATTAAAAAGGATAATGTTTAAAAGCAAGGATATATATATATTAAAGATGTTGTACCCTTAACATCTAGGTAAGGATAAAAAGAACTGTACGGTCATAAGGAAATAATTATAATTTAAATATGTGATGACCTCTACCCTTTCATCAGATGACGAGGTGGAGAAAGGCAAGAAGAAATCGGACAAGAAGGCCAAGAAAGAGAAGGAGACCCCGGTGAAGAAAACTATGTCCTTCAGCAGTGGCGGCGACATTGACAAGATGAAGGTATCGTAGAAACGTTGATTTCAACTAATAAAGTATCATCTGTTTGAAATATTGGGAAGAACTTACCTAGGTCTTTATCATTATAAAGAAACATTATTTATATTTAATCCAGGATGCGATGATAAGTATTATTTTGTTTCCAGGAGCGAGCTGCCAACAACAATACGTTTGTGTACATAAAGATACCTGAAGTCAACCTGCGGGTCAGCTACAAGGTTGGCTTTATTTTTTATTCTGTAACATTATTTTTAGAGCTATGGTTGTTAATTTTCTTAACGTCTTATGAACAGTCATTAAGGGAAACTGACTTTAAAAATGTAATGATGATAAAATATGATATATTAATGTATGATATTTGACTTACTGATTAGACGAAACTGTAAGTGAAATGCTATAAGGCATGAATAATGTTAATGATATACACTGGACAAGAATGATAAGGGATATTTGTAATGGTTCAGTGAGTGACATAATGATTAACACCGCTTGGGCAATATTTCAGCCATTAGCGCCACGCATAATACTTGAAAAAATGAACATTGATAAGCAAACTGATAGTATATTCTTCATGGATATTCCTATATCCCTACCTTTTTTTCGGGTATACTTCAATCTTGCTTCAGTGGCACAGTTTTCTTGATGATTTTACAGTTTATGTTGTTTATTCACAGGGTCAGAAAGACAAGAATATTGAAGACGTCCACGACTTCAGCTTCGTGTTGCCAACGATGGAGTACCACAACTGTATCTGGACGTGGTTCGACCTGCTCATGGCTCTCAAGAACCACAGTAAACGTACACTCCTCTCTCAGGTAAGGACCGACAGTGGTGTGTGGAAATCAAATGGCATTTTGAAATGATGCTATTCAATTCAAATTACAAGCAAATTCCAACAAATTAAAACAAATTATACACTAATTGAATATATTTGAAAATATAAGTTGTTTTTATCATTAAGCATGATAATGATGTGTATCGTTTGTCTCTGGTAATGGCGGCCGTTTGTGTGTAGAAAGTGATTCGAAAGCTCCAACGTGAAATTTTGTCAATTAAAATTTCGAGTAAATTTGAATAAAGTGTACATACCAAACGAACTTTGTTAGCTAGTCGTTTTTTCATGAAGCATAAGGATGTGTTTATCATTTTGAGTGACAATGGCTTTGATGAGTAAAACAACCTTACACACAGGGTGAATCCATAGAAAATGTATGAGATTATGTAACATGCTGTATGAGTACAATTTAACAAGTTTTGGGATTTGAAATGTTTGATCCTTTCTCTCGCTGTTTTCACTTAGCAAATTCAATATTTCACATCTCTGGATTGTGGAATCTGTGTTATTTAGGACAGAAAGAACATGTTATGTTATATTTGTTGGATTATCTGCTCTTGTAGGCAATAAAGCAGAAGCTACACATGAAGTCGCGGACGGGAGACGACATGCCTCTCACCGACCTACAACAGGAGGAGGATAAGGCCAAGATGCAGATGCTGCTTGGGGCAAAACTACTTGTGAGTTTATTGTATCTACGTCATAATTATTGCCATAGGTCACACAGTTTTATATTTATTATATTAGCAGGGAACATAGTATTCAGGTCTGTATGTCCATCCGTACGTCCCACTTCTTGTTAATGTGATATCTGACAAACCCTTCCACCTAGAGCCTTCGAACTTAGTATCAGTCTTCATTGGGATGATACACAGACACCAGTCGGTTTTGGTGACCTTGACCGAACTTTCAAGCTCACGACAGGACTTTGACCAGTACGAAAAGACTTGTTAGCGTGATATCTCACAAATATTTGCACCTCGAGCCTTCAAACTTAGTATCAGTCTTCATTGGGTGGATACGCAGACACCATTTGGTTTTGGTGACCTTGACCTAACTTTCAAGCTGACGACAGGGAAACATTGTTATCCTGATATCTTACAAACCATGCACCTAGAACCTTCAAACTTGGTATCAGTCTTGATTGAGTGGATATTCAGACACAAGTTGAATTTAGGGTTTTGTTTTGGGTGACCTAATTTTCAAGGTCATGACAATTTCTGTCTTGCAGCCGGGGACATGGTCACGTTAGTGACAACTTCCGTTACTTGTTCCTTTATGAAATCACCGGTCAGCGTCACTACTTTTGTAACATGCATGTTGTCATGAGATTAGAGCATAAGGAGTGTTGTGCAAGGTGTTGAGAATTGTAAAAATGAAGATTGAAATCAAATTGGAACAAAGTTTTCTTAGGTATTGTCTGACCAATGGGTCAGCCCAAACCGAAAAAATGCTAAGATTATCAGTCTGATAACATGAACAAATGCAAAACAT
Organism: Steromphala cineraria; assembly: GCA_916613615.1. Classification (NCBI taxonomy): domain Eukaryota; kingdom Metazoa; phylum Mollusca; class Gastropoda; order Trochida; family Trochidae; genus Steromphala; species Steromphala cineraria. The sequence continues at coordinate 64,442,793 of OU744728.1, read as the reverse complement.
GAAGTGATGTCAAACCATCGTACACATGACGTCATCCCGTGAAATTTTCACTGACTTGTTATAGTGATATCAAAGTGAAACCAAACTCAGCAGCGAGAAACCTTTTCTGAAACTGAGAAAACTTTGCCCCCCATCGCTTAGCATTGATATGTCGGATATCAGTTATTGTTTATCTAGAATTGTCCTTTGTTTGCAGGCTGGGCAGGAGAAACCATCCAAGAAGAGTCTATTTGGGAAGTCTCACAAGTCCTGATTGCCAACACATCGTAGTACGACTGAATGACTTTTATGTATTCAAAAGCAATATTGTATATTTTTCTTATCAGCGACAGGCTATGGAAGACTTTCCAAAGATGAACATAAATGCGTCATAATTAATTAATGTAAGGCTTAAGAAAAATATATAAATGTTTCTGGTCCTTGCATGCAGGCAAAAATGATGCGATGACGCAGATTTTTTTATATTATTGAATATGAAAATTATTCAACAGAATTAGACAAAATAGATCACTTTATAACTGTATTTGAAGGACTACACGAACAGAAACGAGTTAAATTATAAAAGTTCAAGTTTCAATGTTTTTCTGGGCCTGGGGACTACATTTCCATCCCCCAAACCCACATTGGTGGTAATTTATTTATGTGTACCGGTACTTCAAAATTATAGATTTGTAAGTTATATTTTTATTGTTTGTACATGGATTTGAATGTGTGTGTCTCTTATGCCAAAAACTAGCTGTATATCAAATAAGAGAAAACTTGTAGGAATAGTGTAAGTGGGGATTTATAAGGTATAGAATTGAGGACCCTGTTTAAAAGGGAAAGAGGCAGTCATGCTCTTAAACCTAGACATTTTGTTATCCTGAGGTCCCCCATATATTTATTTATCTTTTGACCATTTGTATGATGAATTATTGATCCTATGGATTTTTTGTTTTGTTTTCCTGAAAATGTGACTCAAAGAAGATACTCATACAGTCAATAATACTTACTGATATTTCATAATACTGTACATAGATATAAGTAAACAAAGGGTAATTCATATTTATGAAATGTATTGAATTTCCAATATAATACAAGTAACCAATATTCACATGAAATAACCAATTCCTTATTGTTTAATGAGACATGGGTTAAAAGTGTGATTCTCTACAATGCCAATGATTGTTTAAACATCAGAAATCCGTCCCATCTTTTGAGTCTGATGAGTGTTTCTGATTTCTAAAACCAATTTTAGTTTTATTTGAAGTTATTATAAATGTACTAGTTTGTTTATTCTTTTGTTTGTTATTGTTTTGTTTCTTTGGGTGAGAAATACATCAGAATTTGTGAGTTAAGAAAAATATTAAACATTCGTTAGAGTTTGCAATATCTTATGTGCCTTGAAATAAGGTGGTGATGATGAATGAAAAGTTCATAGACGAAACTATTTGAGCAACTGTGCAATACAATTTTGATCAATGGGTTCAAAGGTATCTTCATTATTCATGAAGTTATGGTTAAGATATATTTTATGCCTTGTTACATTCGCCAAATTTAAGATTTTAGACCAGGTCAAATTCATAGTGAGGATTGCAATAACATTGTTATGACACAATTGCAACTTACTATACCTTATTACTCTTTTGGTTAAAAATAACGTCATATTTTCAATATGAGCACGTCAACATATCACTTTTGCCTAGTAACAATTGATACAGGGAGACTGCCCATTACGTCTATGATGTCATAAAACCATTGTTTGTGTCACCGGTCGTCGCAAGGGAAGTGGGCCACTGTCTGAATATTTCTGTGAGAATACATTTGAATAGAATCAGTATAAAGAAATTATCACCCTCGGAAGTGTGCCATATGACTCTCGGGTAATACAAAAATTGACACTCGTTTTGTAGAGGTCATATGACACACTTCCTTGGGTAATAATCCCTCTTTATGTGCCACTTTATAAAGGTATATACTATGCCATAGTATTGATTTTTCTTAGGTGTAAAATTCTTAAATATCGTTAGATAAGATCTTATTTGTTTTCTCAACAGTTTTCTTACTATTTTTTTTAGTCATTATCTTTTCAAAAGAAAGTGTTTTGCCCCTTCACTACAGGGTACATAATAATTCATTATTCATTCCACTTTTCTTCTTAACATTTGTTTTTTTATGCTTTGATAATATCATTGGGAAGGTTTGGTGTTATCTAATTTTGAACACAAGATTGCTTGCATGCTTCACTTGAAGATTCTATTTTGAATATTAGTGCTTATGAAGCTATTGCACCCTAAATGTCTTTCATAGAATAAACAACATATTTGAAAGAAGACGGAATTGTTGTTGTCTTTAAATTTGCAGGTTACCAAATCGTAAAGGCACCAAAGCATGCCTCCAATAAGCGCTGAGGGTGCTAATTAGAGGATATACGGTATGATATAAACACTAAGTATGCTTTTCAATTATCACAATTAGTCATAAAAGAGTCAAGATGGTTACGAAGTCAATATGGGAGTCGAGTGCACAAAATTGAAAAATAGTTTGCTGAAAATGGCTGAACTGTGCAATATTTATTTTTAATCAAGTTCCTGTCACTAAGTTGGACCTTGCTCTAGCATCTGAAATCAGCAAGAGTAACCAATAACTAGCATTGTATGACATAACCTTGAAAAGGCGTTAACAAAATAGTTCTTTTGTAGATTTTAATGGCTGATGGACCTTATTTCATACAATGTCACAAGTGATTCAATGCAAGCAAATGTGGCCCACATATGAGTTGTGAAAAGGCTAGCTGTATGCTCTTTGTGGAAAACTTTCATTCAATTTCACAATATTACTATTTTAGCCTAAATGTAACTCAAATACAGCAGGCAAGTCTTGGAAGATTTAGGAGATGTTGTATTAACAATCAAATGAGAACGAAAGAGATTATAATGTATTTATTTGTATCCAAAAGTGACAAAGAGTATTTCATAAATAAGATAGTTGACATGCTGCCTCACAAAATAGAACGAAAAAGTGATGAAAATGTTTAGAACAAAAAGAGGAAAGGGCAAGAGGATGATAGTTTTATGTAAATGTCTCATTTTGGCTTAGTGTATCTCAGTCTGGATTTACTTCAATCATTAGTGTCAAAGAGTAGATTTTTTTTGCACAAACTATTTTTTTTGGTAAAAAGATTATTATCTATACAGCAAATAACATTAAATCAATCTGAATAACAATATGACCAATAAAATAAATCAATATCTTAAAAAATATCTACATACAATAATTATTTTATATCATCACGCTCGAGTTTGAACTAAACAGTAGTTTTTGTTCAATTCAACCTTAAAGAGATGGAGTCACAAGTCTTGAAGGTATTTCATTTGCATAACTGTTGTAAAAAGGGCTTCACAAATGTAAGTATTAGCATAAAAATTAAACTATTAATTTAACAGTATTTAAGTGTCATACGATTGTCATCATAGTCGCCGACCAAGATTAAACCCTTGGTGTTCAGGAAGCCAAGGGCAAAGGTTGTTGGTAATTGACCTTGTTGATGATAAATAATAAGTCTCTTAGGTTCTGGGATGTAATTTAGTCATAAGTGAATGTAATTTAAGTTCAGGTCGTCAGAATGTCGGTGTTGTTCTGGCAGATAATGGCTGATTGAAAGTGTCCTCGCCGTTGATTACCCGCATCAGTTTCAGAATTTCAGGGTTGTGCGAGATGAAATCCTTGTTGTCTTCCAAAACCTGCATAAAGAGTATTCAATTCATAGGTTTAAAAAATAGGGTATTTCATAGTACATTGAAACTCTGTTATAAGGCGAACCGCTGCTAGCGTTTATATCACGGTATATCAAAGTTCCACTGTACTTAAGCAATAGTGACATGTTTACAGTTTGCAATTTATCTTATTGGGACAAAATATATTTGTACTCTTATAATGTAAAGCATTTTGGATTTGGTTTGAACATTCAGTGAATTTTGTAAATTTATGCCAAAGACAAGAAAGGAATTCTCCCTGGCCAAGCTTGAATAATCAATTTTGAAACTATTTGTTACTGTCAAGGGATCTAAATGCATGATTCTTACCTTCTGTATAGAATAGACAAGTTCATCAAATCGGAAAACTTCTGCCTCTGCTTTCTTCCAATTGTCTTCTAGAATCTTCATCTGGACATAAGAAAGCTCATTAGAAGTGTAAATAGACAAATGTTCAATAAACATTTCCAAAAAAGAGAGTAGTCCAAAAGTTGTATTTGAAATTCCATTTCATAATCTGGTTATATACATATAACCTCAGTAAAACAACATACACTACTAATGACATAATATAAGCATAATGTTTCGTTAGGGTTGAAAAGTGACATGGCCATTTGTCTATAAATAACATACTTTCAATCATTATTTGTTATACAAAAATGCTAATATTTGGAGCACAAACACTAGTTAAAGACTGAAGTCTTAACATCACTTCTATTAAAAGTGACAGTAGAAATAGTGTGTGCTTCTGGGAAGAAAAGCATTGCAGTCATCTTTTTTTTTATTAATATTTTTGAAAGTGACACCTCTTCCATACCAAATGTTAAAGGAGCATACTCAAGATTAACGGGGCCTTTATGATCTGTCAACAAGATGGCAATAATGTGAATGATTCAAGAAGAAAGACAAGATTTAGCAAGGAGAGTACCTTGCGAGCTGCCTTGTTGCCCATGTCCTGGTAGCGATCTCGCTCCTCGCTCATCTGCAGGAACAACTGCTGGTTCTACACGAGAAAACATGAAGTTACAACTCCTCATCCAGCTTAGTAAGATGAAGCTCATATCATTAATAAGGGGGTTGTTGCATCCATTAACAATGCAATAAGGCTACCTTAGAAATGTTTTGTGCAATGGGACACACAATATTGTCATGGAATTATTATTGTCAAGAATATTTTGTTGCAGATACCTGAAGCCACAAACAAAAACAAGAGTTAGTCATGAATCCCACTACATCAGCAGCTCAGTCCCTGCATACCTCCACCTACCATTATAACAATCAGGCCAAAAGCTGATGTAGCAGGACGCAAGCTAAGGGGTTGTCTAGAAACACTACAAACCTTGGTCTTGAGAGCAATGAGTTCCCTCTGCATGTGTACATCGCGTGTGCTCCGCTCCCCCGAGTGAGAGAGGTCGTGCCGCCCGGCCCCGACTGTGTTGATCTGCTCCAGCAGGATCTCCTTCTCCCCCTCCAGTCTCTTCACCTCACCCAGCAGCCGCTCCACCTCACTCCGGATACTCTAGAATGGAAATAAGGGCTTAGAAAATTATCCAATCAACTATCATTATCAGAAGGGAGAAATAGAATACTTGAATCAATACATAAGTAATATCAATATCAATTGAAACATCAACTGAAATCTGAACTGACCCTCTGATCGAACTGGTAGTCGGAGAGTGTGATGATGCGCTCGCCCATCTCCCTGATGCGGTCCTTGAGGTCCTCGATGAGCTGGTTAGCCTCGGTGAGCTCCTCCGTCTTCATGTTGCGGTCCTGCTGGAGTCGACTCACCTCCCCCTCCAGCTGACTCACCTTGTTCCGTAGCAGGCAGCTGTAACAGTTCATGTGTGTTAGTGGCTGTCATAGGGATAGAGACTCTTTGCTGTCCTACACATAATCGTTGATTTCATCGGGAAAGAAGCAATTGGTCCAATCTTTAAATGTCAATTGTTATGTTGTCAGATTCTGAATGTCAAAATGTAGATCTGAGACTAATTCTGCCATGAAGATGAAAAGCCTTCAACAGTACAAAATAAGTTTCAAGATTCAGCATATGTATTTATACTTGGCCAACAAATATTAGAAGCTAAGAAAATATTTTTGACACCACAGCAACTAAAATCCTCATTAGTGATATCTTACTTTTCTCCTTTCAAGTCTTGCAGGGAGAGTTCGGAGGCCTTCTCGAGGATGTGAGCCTTGGAGATGATGTCAGAGAGAAGTGATGAGAGGATTTCAACCTCCTCAACGAGAGCTACACCGGCTGCTTCATCCTCCTCCTGACACCTCTCAGTGGGCGGCGGCACCTCCTTCACTTTGCTTCTCACCGGGGCAAACGCACTCGCCTCCGAGTAGCCCAGCTTGGAGCGACTGACCTCACCAGGACTTGCGAAAGAGTTAGAGTTGGAGTATCCACTGTCCAGTGAGGAGGCGTCATGAGAGGTGGTGTGACCAGGACTAGGGTGTTTGGATCTCTCCAGTGGACTGGTGTTCTGGCTCCGAGGTCGGGACTGGCTCCAGCTGAAGGATGTGTCGGTGTTCTGGGAGGTGTCTGTCTGTGAAGTGTTGCTGGCAGCAGCGGAGGCTGGAGGGTTGTGGACGGCCTTGAGGACCTTGCTCACCAGAGACTCAGACGAAACCTTAGCAGGGGTGTGCTCTTCATCAGCCTGAATATATTATTGTCTTATCAACTTCTTTATTACATGTCTATACATTTACACCAAAACAGGGAACAAGTTTTAGACAAATGTTCATGTTAAGTGCATTAGGTTTCATGCAACAGAGAGAATGTAAAAGCAGTTGTCAGGTAATTCTTTGCAAAACTATAGATGAAATACCAGGGTACATTATAACCAATCTTGAAACACTTACACTGTGCACAAGAATATGATAAGAAGATGATAAGTCCAAATATGCTTACCTCTGAGCCGACCTTCTTGTTGAGGACACCAAGAATAGTTGTCATCTTCTCCTCGAGAGCGGAGAGGGCCTCGCTACTGCGCCTCGTCTCCAGGTCATGCTTCCACACGAGGTCTCCGGTCTGCTTCCTGGTCCTCAACAACTCCTCCTTCGTCAGCATCAGCTCCTCTCTGTAACATCACCTCAACATGCTTCATACATAGCACGGCTTGATGGAGGGCTTTCTTACTGGCCTTCACGATCAATTTACTTATCGGAACTTTGTTTTCAGTTTATTCCAATAGGGTTTGACATTATACCAGATAAAAACACCCTTTAATACTAACTATTCTCTGTAATGCAAACAATAAACACAAACTTTCAAATCATAAGCGTAAATTTTACACACCTCTTTTCCTTTTTTGTTTTATTTCTATTATAACAAAGAAACTCAAACTTGACCCTCAACAAAAATTCCTTGACTAGTGGCTAAAACAAAATAGTTGTTTGCAACATGAACCATTTTAGGCACCCAAAATAAGTACTTTGGTCTTGGAGTATTTCTATAATAGAAAAGATAGACTTGTTCAGCCCTGTATAGTGATGAGTGAGAGTACGTACTGTATAGAGCGCAGGTTGATGGCCGACTCCTGCAGGAGTTGCTGTTGCTCACAGATGGTTTTCTGGTTCTGAGCCTGGTGGTGGAACAAGGAGCGGATCTTCTCCTCAGAGTCACGCAGACAGTCAATCAGCATGTTCCTCTCCGCCTCCAGGAACTCAACATGGTCTCGCAGAGACTACAACATCAGGTAGCACATCATAGAGCAGTGTGTCATTTCAAAAAGGTTTCAACTGGCAAGAGTACTAAGATGGTGTTGTCATCCGATTTCATTGAGTGTTGCTGATACTAGGCAAGTCTCTCATAACACAGTTTCTAAGGAAATAGCCATAAGATAAACCTCAAAATAGGTTCCGAGCCCAAAAGTTCAAAACGTTTTACAGGAATTATAAGGAATTTATAACAGAGGAAACTTTCTGACATAGGAAATCTAGAACAAATTGTGGCTCTAAACGGATCATTAGGCCCTATAGCTGTTAACCAGGGATGTCATTAATTTAGAAGAAATCTGGAAATTGAAAGTATGTAATCTCACCTGTAGTTCTGTCTGGTCTGTCTGCTCCCTGTTGGCCGACTCCTTCAAGGTCTTGTACTCGCTCTCCATGTCGACCATTGTGTGTCGATGCTCCAGGATGATCTCGCGACACTCCAGGAGGTCCTTCTCCAGGATATCGATGTCCTGCTCCCGGTTGTCCAGGGTGCGCTCCAGGTTCACAACCACCTGCTCGTACCTGCAACACACCACTCAGCACTATAGGAGAATTGTCACTTTGCAGTTCGTATGGACCATTACAGACTTGCTTGTTAAAAGGAATGAACCACTAACGTAAAAGTTGCATGTATTTTGCAGTCCAGGAAAAAGGATTGGTCTCAAGTAATTATTATTTTTGAGTACATGTGGATCAATAAGTAGTTTGCTTGCTGCATGTTCATGAAATACTCAGTTGAATGGACAACTGAAAGATTAAACGCTTATTGTGCAGTGGGACCACCTACTCAGCTCTCTTCTCTTCAAACAGGCTCCTCCCATCTATTGCTATTCTCTCCCAATCTTCCTTCCTGAAAATAAGAAGAAACAAACATTAGGTTTGAAAGTTAAAATTATGTTAATTCTAAGCAGGTATTTCATAGTCATAAACCTAAATAGTTAAAGTCTTTACACAATGTGTATAATTAACTTTAACAATGATGTCACATAACAAGAAGTGTTTTATTTTCAAGAACACTCATTAATTTTATTCTAATTGAAACCTTCTCACAAACATCTACATAAAGTTCTTGACATTGTGCAGCAACAGTAATGGTATTTTTTTCTCATACATCTCAGTGCAGGGTAAAAAGCAACAATGAAGATAAGAGTAAGCCCTTAATTTGAACAAAGCCAATTCCTGTTCTTCATATCTCTAATCCAATCCTTCACATGCTAGTGAGACTGCCACTGACCTCTTGGTCTCCTCCTGTAGGAGCGAGTGGAGACGCTCGAGCTGAGTGTGTAGCGAGTCCAGCTCCTGTTGAGTTGTCTCCTCCTTGTCCTTCAGTTCTCCCAGGTGCTGCACCAGCAGGTCCTTCGTCAGCAGCAGGTCCTGCAGGGCTACACGCCACAACACAGGAGGGTAACAAGGTAACTACCACAACACAGGAGGGTAACAAGGTAACTACCACAACACAGGAGGGTAACAAGGTAACTACCTCAACACAGGAGGGTAACAAGGTAACTACCACAACACATATATATATATAGAGTGTCTTCTGTTATAAAAGATATCAAAACAAGTTGATGTAACAAATATCTGAGGCTTGTGTTGATGTATTTGGTATCAGAAGACACTTGGGAACTTTAATTAATCATTCAAAACCATTGCTTAACGAGCAAACAGTGCACATATCAAAGACACTAAATGCCATTAGGCGCCTTCAACACTGGGTACTTCATTCTGAAGTCATGAGCCTTATGACATAACAAAATTAGGCAAACAACTTCATGACGTCAAAGTATTGTAACCGCTGTTTTACACAAGCGATAACTACTCTGGATGCCACTTTTGGATTTTAGATTTATCTTTGCTTTAATGACAGTCATGTATATATATATATGAGAGACCATCCAGCCATGCTTACTATCACTACCTTTCCTGGCCCCGACCAGCTCCAGGTTCATCTGACAGACGTAGGACGTGGCCTGCAGCAGATCCGCCGCGGTGCTCGAGTAGAGGGACTCCAACTGGGGAGCAGACAACACAGATTGTAGAAACTCCTGTCAATCTTCAAACATCATATTTTCCTAGCTATACTTACAAACAGTACCTTAGGTAAAAATAACTTTGTACTAGGGCTCGAAAAACATTACGTTATCAAAATATATGACAAATCATATTTTCCTAGCTCTACTTACAAACAGTACCTTAGGTAAAAATGGCTTTGTACTAGGGCTGGAAAACATAACGTTCTCAAAATATACGAGAATGGCATCTTAGTATGCATTCAATTTGCGGATTTACAGTTTGCACAGCGGTTTTTAATTTGATACCTTCATGAACTTAATATATTTTGAAGTCAATTCTTAAATATCCTGTTTAGGAACATTGACAAGACACTATGTATTTCAAAAACATAGAAAATATCAAGAGATGGCAACAAAAGGTATGCAAGGTTGCCAGCCACTTGTTTCAACATTCCCTTGTTACAAGGTAAACACCAATGAGACTGACCTGAGCATTGTTGTCGTGAGAGAGTGACACTGACTGAGCCAGGCAGTCACATTCTTCTCTCAGGTTTTCATTCTCCTCTTTGTAGCTCTGCAAGTCATGGGTCAGTTCCTTCTTCATCTTCTGCATTGACACAAACTGAAACAAGTCGGTTAGATCTCAATGTTACAACATTCCCGTTGCTTAGAGAATATGAAACTATATCCTGAGCTCAGCTAGCGGGACTAAAGAGAAGCATATATCTGTTCATGCTTTCTTGAATTGGAAATAAAGGTTGTTTTATAAGAGTTGATTTATTTATTACAATGACATGCTATCTAGCTTGAAGGATGCATTTGGTTACCTCTGTGATGAGTTTCTTCCTCATTTCAGCATTTCGAACTCCAGCATACCTCAGTTTCTTATGAGTCTCCGAAATGGTGGAGTGAACCTCGCCCTGTGAGCAAAACAAATTACTGTAGGAAATAACATTTCTGCATAATGTACAAATAATCATAGGTGGTAAACAAATTTCTTTCAATCCTTCAAAACCTGAATGAATAAAGAATCAACAAGGAGAATCCCAAACTTTCATAATAAAAACAATTTGAATATTTAGTGGGCGCCTTTTCCATGTTCTAAGACGTACTAAAAGTGCTACCTACATCATTACCCTCAAGGATTGAACTTCTGAAGCTGCTACTTAGCGATAGTCGCAACCATGTAGGCCAGTACATCCTGTTTTCAGGTACCCATTTTAACAGCTGACTGCACTGAATGTAATGAGGATGAAGTGTCTTGCCCAGGAACACAGCTCAGGATGGGAACAGATTCACAAACTATTTGTGTCATCACCGGGATCGAACCGGGGTTTCTGGCATGAGAGGCCTGCATGCTGACAACTACACCACCGTGCTCTAAGACATATTGAATCAAGAACAAGAAAGTCAGAATGTCTAATGGTCCACAGTCCTCATAAGTACCTGAAGCTTCTCGGTGACCTCAAAGTCAGCCATGATGTCTGCAAACTCGTCCAGTTGAGCCTGCAACTCTAGAATCATCTGCTGGGAACGTTCAAACTGCTGCTTGTAGTTGTTCCTCTTGAAATTAGCTTCCATCTCGGTTACCTGCACACAGTAAAATGTCACTTATATACAAGTGGGATGATGTCAGAAAGCACTGGCAGTGTTAAATGATCAGAAATGACAATCTTAAATATTGCCAAACAAGCAATTTGAGCTACAAATTCAACTTCTAAGATACTGTACTTTTCGAGTTTATTTTTCTCTATATTCTAAATAGACAGGGGCAAGAAAGCCACAGAAATGACGACACCATAATGAACCTAGTGAGTCAGTGAATTAGAGCTTAAGATATATTTCAGCCTTTAGCTGCAGTGCTTGAAGCGAACCTGAGAGAGATGCTGGGCCTCCTGTTGGTCGAGCTGACACTGCAGCATCTCACACCGCTCCTCCAGTGTAGACCTGAAGCTCTCGTACGACATCTCCGACTCCACAACTACAGACTTGAGGCTGTTCACCTCTGACTCAAGGAGGGCAATCTGCTCGTCTCGTTCCGCAACCTTAGTCTGGAAGTCTCTCACCACAGAAAAGTGCATCTCCTACAACAAGTTAAATATTATCAAGTGATGGTAGCAACAAATTTCAGGTTATAGAATTTGAATTGTATGTAAACAGTTTGGGATTCAGTTTGGGCAGCATTAATGAACACAGGCTGAAAATGGGTTGATTAAAGTATTAACATGAAGATGAAGTAATAATACAAGCCTAACATATACAAATTCCAACAAATGATATAGTAAATGGTGTCTCAAGCCTAATAAAGCATTTTTGAATCTATTGTGGTGGACAGTATTAGATGATAACATTTTATGTCAAGGATGGAAGATAAGATTGGACAGACTTCTTAGATAAATATCAAAATACATTATTTTCTAACATTATCAAAACTTGCGCATGGAATATCTTAAGCACAAATATAGCTCATGATTAACAACCTTCAGAAACATCAAGTATACGTAACACTGAAAATACTTCAAAAGTACCTCAAGTTCTGCCTTGGCAGTCTCTTGCTGTGACTCGAGCTGCTCTGTGAGTTTATGTTTGGCGGAGAGGGACATGCGGAGATCCTTGACTATACACTTGAGTTTGTCTCTCTCCTTCTCTGCATGCTTCAGGTCTGTCTTGAGACGCTCGTTACATACCAGAGTCGTGTCCAGCTGGTTGGCAATGGCCCGGGGGTGCTGTCTGCGCACCTCTTCCGCAGTCAGTCTGAGGGACAAAGGTTATTGGCATCTTGATTTTGATTTTAAATGGAATTTGTTTTTATTGCTTTCTTGTTCAATGACTTCTTGGTTGTTTTGACTCAACTTGAACCAAAAGAGTCAACTTTTATGTACCATGAATATGAACTTTAAGTCATTATCATAAAAAAACAACTAATATTTGTAATTCTTTTTAAATATTTCATAAAAAGATTCATTTTACCTTTTTCCATTTTTTGACAATGCCTTAACAGGAGTCATTGATGTTTCGGAAGTCTTTTTGGTTGCAATGTCTGTCGAAATCATTTTGTCTTCACACTGAGGTTTAGCTGTGGTTCCCTGACTGACAAGTTCAGGATTATCTGTTACCATGGAGATGTCACATGTTTCCTGTGTCTTATCAAGTTGGAACGGTGAACATGCCGTGGAGGTCACATCCGGATTCACTTGAACCATCTGTTCAGTCTTCTGGGGGGTACATGGGTCTGTGGTCATAGAGGAATCTACCATTAGTGGCTGCTGGTGTGTTATAATTTCATTTGGAACCTCCTGAGGGTCTAGTGAACACCTTTTGTCTGTAACTGCCAGAACAATCTCTTTATTTGTATTTACATTTTCTGATGAATTCTCATCACTGGACAGAGACTCATGGTCCACTGCTGACTGTTTGTCATCAGAAGCAGGAGTGTTTGGTTCTGTGTTTGTGTCTGTTGACTGAATGTCTGATGGTATATCAACAACCTCTGGAATATTGTCAAGTCTAGCACTGTTATGTGAAGTTGGTGATGACACTATGCTGGTACTCAAGCCCGATGAGGGCGATCTTGGAGATCTACACTGGACTGTCTTGCGTTTCATACACATAGTTTTGGTAGGTGTGACAACTGATTGGAATTTGGAGGGATAAGAGTTGAGTTCTGTTTCATCTTTGGCACAAGGGGAGTTAGATTTTGACTCAATTGGACTTGAGAGTTCATCTGAGGTACTTTTCTCATTATCAACAGGGGTGGTAGTCTCGTTCACTGTACACTCTGGGGAGGAAAAGGTGTTATTGTTTGCGGTCATGATTCTTGTCTCCTTGAAATCAATGCTGAACTCTTTAGCAATGTCTTCTGCAGTATTAGGTGTATCCTCATGGAGAACTACGCCTGGGCTGGGGGTTGGTGGGATGATTACAACAGAAGGATATTTCTGTAACAAGAAAAGTCAAGCTAGTTAAAATATCATATACCAAAATTGTGTCTTTGGCACACTAAGTGTGCCAATAGTCAACCTTGAATAACTGACCATATGTGTGTGTGTGAAGCATGTTCAGTAATTATATTTGCCTTCTGCATCAACAGTCATATTCCCCAATTCGCTAACAGTAACTCCATTACTGGTTATTTTGTATAGCAAGAATAAACTCCATGGTCACTATGATCTACTGCTGGAACCACTGTTGGTTTACTGAAAAAGCCTGTAATGCGACGTTGTTTCGTATTTCTTTTGTCACCTTTTGATGACCAAATAAACAACGGAATAGACACACTTTCATTACTTTGCAAATTACCAATAACATACAAGACAATCAATTTACATAAGAGAAATTTAACAACTGGTCAAATGATCAGAATTTTATTACGTCATATTCATGAATGAATTGGAGCCTTGTTGTGATTCTAAAAATAAGAAAATTTGTCGTTTCATTTCCATATATGGGATTGGTATGATCTTTATGTGGTGTCAGCAACATTTCACCTATCTAACATGTAACACCCCTGGTAACTGAAGGCAAGAGTCTGATAAAGATGTCTACCTGACTCTCCTGTTGTAGTTCCTCAACTGTCAGTTTGAGGATGGAGCTGATGAAGCCCTCTATCTCTTTGTCTAACTTCTCTTCCTTGTCGTCATGGCAACCATCCTCAGCCTTGCCTCCATCTTGGACGTCTATAGGAGAACCTCCAAACACCTCGTCCTTCAGGTTGAATCTAACCTAAAACCAAATTGGCATTCACATTGAACTTTGAAATTTTACCAGCAGGTAACTTAGTCAAATGAAGGTTGAATATGTTGTCCATATTGTTGTGAGGCAAGAAGATTTTGCAGGTTTGTGCCGATATTTTCAGGCTTCTATTAAATCTGAATGCAGCGTGTTTTTAACCAAAATGGTGTTTATGAGATATATGGTAAAAATATCCAATCGTTAATAGTAGTCATTAACCATACCACTTTCTGTTTTTTGTCACTAAATCCACTTTTCCGTCTAGATGAAGGCTTCATTGCTACATTCCGCTTTGGTGTTGACTCCCTTGAACCAGGCTTGCTTTGAATGCATTTTCCAACACTCCTGCATGCAAAAGAATAAATTATTTCACTTATATTTTCTTTAACCTTTAGCATGAAATGCCTCTGAATAATTTCCATATACATGATACTGACTGTTTAATAATGGACAAAGCCAGGATAATGCTTTGCTCTGCAAATTATAAGCATACTGAGATACAAGATATGAATCATTGGAAGAGATGATAATGATCAACAGTTCTAAAGATGAGAAGTAAATGTGAGGAAATCAAACCTTACCTTGGAGTCCTTCTCTTGGAGGAAGCTGGAGTTCCATACAGTGTCTTTCTGATGTTGAAAGCATAGTTGTCTTGAGGAAGCTTGTTCCTGACATCACTGAGTGGTGTGCGTGCTGAGCTGAAGGGACTGTCAGCAGCCTCTCTCAGTAGCTGAAGGGTGGAACCAGTGGTTATTGTTTAGCGCCGCTTGGCCGGTATTGCAGGTTAAGGGTGGAACAAAGAGTTACTACTGACCTTACATGGTGATAAATGAGATATGATATCCCATAGACTGTACATGATGAAAATAATATAATGAAAATAGGTTTTATCTTCAGATTCTTATACATTTTAGAAATAATCAAAAGACTTTTCAAAAATGTATTTACAACCTGAATATTGAATATCTCACCTTTCCTGTCTTGGAGTTCTCCTTATCACTTGAAACATTGGTTAAACGTTCCATTTTTTAGTTAAATGTTACGAAACATCTGAAACATTCTGAAACAAAACAAACAAGCATCAATTGGTAATGATTGAAATATTCACAAAATGATTCTCAAATTTACAAAGGTTAATTATCTATTGATACTATGAAAGTTGACACATTCTGAAAAGTATGAACCTCAATGGACCCTTGGTGATCTGCAATTAGTCTTAAAATTAAACTATGAATATTTGTATACACCTGGCTATTATGACACTTATATTCATCAAAAAGAGTGGCAAACTTTTTAATTATACTTTCTCTATGCTGCAGGCTTTATTTTCAACTGATACCAGGAATGTAGCTCAGTTGTAGAGTGTCCGCTTGTCACCTGGAAGTGTCATAGCAAATGACAATAAAATGTGTTGTTGTTGCTGCCTTGCTTGAAACTCAGCATTGTAAAGCAGAACAACGCATTAACTGGCACTGCACTGTGGCTGCCTGGAGCGAAATGCACACAAAGAATTCCAATGTACCCTGTATTGCTGGTAAACAGTTATTATATGAAAATACACTCATTTATCAACAATTCTAGTATTGTTCCCGTAAAGATCAAAGGCGCCGCCCATCCTTTATTCCGCAATAAAGAATAGTTTTTGAGTGACGTCACGAAACAATGACCCATGACGTCAATAACAATTGGCTATGACGTCACTAGTTATGGCCCTGATCGAGGATTTTCAATTTGCGGCCTAACGTTATTTACAAAATATTTTTATATTTGGAGTAGAAATAACTTAAACGAGTAAAAATCGACACACTAGAAAAGTAATAAAGTAGTCCTAACCATCATTTGTTTTGCAATAAAGTATAGTTTTGCCCTGAACTATTATACATCAAACCATTCGGCCTTCGGCCTCATGCTTTAACTATAATAGTTCAGGGCAAAACTATACTTTATTGCAAATTCTAGTATTGTTCCCGTAAAGATCAAAGGCGCCGCCCACCCTTTATTCAGCAATAAAGTATAGTTTTTGAGTGACGTCACGAAACAATGGCCCATGACGTCAATAACAATTGGCTATGACGTCACTAGTTATGGCCCTGATCGAGGATTTTCAATTTGCGGCCTAACGTTATTTACAAAATATTTTTATATTTGGAGTAGAAATAACTTAAACGAGTAAAAATCGACACACTAGAAAAGTAATAAAGTAGTCCTAACCATCATTTGTTTTGCAATAAAGTATAGTTTTGCCCTGAACTATTATACATCAAACCATTCGGCCTTCGGCCGCCTCATGCTTTAACTATAATAGTTCAGGGCAAAACTATACTTTATTGCAAATTCTAGTATTGTTCCCGTAAAGATCAAAGGCGCCGCCCACCCTTTATTCAGCAATAAAGTATAGTTTTTGAGTGACGTCACGAAACAATGGCCCATGACGTCAATAACAATTGGCTATGACGTCACTAGGTATGGCCCTGATCGTGCATTTTCAAATCGCGGCCGGAGATGATTTACAAAATGTGTTTATATTTGGAGTAGAAATAACTTAAACGAGTAAAAATCAACATTCTAGAAAAGAAATAGAGTAGCCCTAACCATCATGTGTTTTGCAATAAAGTATAGTTTTGCCCTGAACTATTATAACGTCAAACCATTCGGCCTTCGGCCTCATGCTTTAACTATAATAGTTCAGGGCAAAACTATACTTTATTGCAAAACACATGATGGTTAGGGCTACTCTATTTCTTAAACACATGATGGTTAGCAGGTTAGGGCTACTTTATTTCTTAATACATTATCCTGAATTGAAATAGAAAGCTAATGATCATGAATTGAAAAGTAAAGATGCAGTTTTGGGGAATTTTGGTTGAGAATATATGTTTAACTTTTGAAGATTATTAGGGATCCTATTGTATTTCATTTCATTCCAAGAAAACTTTGGAAGATTCTGACATATCTTGATAAATAAGTCGGAAATTTGCTTTGAGCTTGACAACAAACTGTTGCATGATAATGTTTAACGAACAGCAATTCAAAACACACTTTAAATCTATAAAATGTGTTTCCTGTTTTGGTTTGGACTTTATAGTTATCATTATCATATAAACTTCATAAACAACACGTACCTTTCAATCTTTCTTCTCCGAAGACGGCAGCCATTCGAAAAATGTACACATCGTTTTGATTGGTTGAAAATCCTTCTCGTTAAATTCGAGAATAGTTTGTATTTTGATAACAGCTTTATTTTTAGTTTGCATATCAGGGTTGACTATATTTATAATTAAGAATTATATTAGCGGATTTCAAAGCTGTTTTCAATCAGTATTGTAACTGATTTGCAAGTTTGTGCTTGTTTACATCACGTGACTTTCAGCGGGACATGCCAAAATGGATCGCATGGATGCAACGTTTCGGCGGACAATGACAAATGTCACCGACGTTTTATTTCCTGTCAGTAAAAACGCACGAGATCCTCAAAGACAACAAATCATAAAACCAGGTAAAACACGTTAATGTGTGCCGTGTAGATCAGGTGTAGATGTATCATGGTTACCGAAATTTCTAAATAACTTGGTGGCACCGTCCCCTAATTTCGTGATGACAACTTTTATTTTGTGGCCAATTAAATCCAAAATGTTTTTCCCTGTAGTAAACTATAACAATGATATTTCAAAATGTATCACAAATGTATGGGTCCAGATAAAAGATTTTCGGTCGCTGAAGCCTGGTAATGTTTGCATAGGATGTATAATTTCAACTCTAAAAGCACAAAGTGAATCTGTGCATGATATCTTTTTAAGAATGGACCATTTGTCCCAGTTTTTAATATGTATTCTATCACAGCAAACCATCAGTAATCCGTTCCATTTATTTATTGGTGATATCTGTGTTTCAAGGAATATGTCTGCATATCACAAGTTAAGGAACTCTTGTTTCTCGGATGTTCTATTGACATTGATTTTATATTCTATAATAATACAGATGTAAATTTAGTGACAATTTTGACAATTGAGGATGTTTGGTAAAGAGATACAGCAAGTATACAAATCTTGCAATTGCATCATTTAATGCACACTATAAAATCTGATTAATATCACAAAGAAAACATGTTATTCATTTTCTATGTAATCTTTATTTATACAATATTTACAAATACTTTGTTATGGTAACTTCTTATGGATTTGTACATAAGAATTGCACATTGAAGTTGTGGAGACTTATCCTAAAATAATTTACAGAAAGCTGTTTTAAGGGATTTATGATGATAGGAGAAAACATAATTTTCAAAATTTAGTAAAGCTTAAATGCTAGAATAATTAGAGAGGTATTAAGAAGCAGGTATTTTTGCTTACCAATTTGCTGTTTTCAATAAATGCATTTGGAGACAATTTATTTTAATGATCTGATCAAAATATACACTACAATTGTTTCCAAATGGTAACTTTACATTGTTTTTTCAGGGAACGAATATGTCACAAATCTGCCGCTACAGATGGCTCTCTTTTTCAATGTGTGCTACTCCCCGCTCTGGATGATCACAACTGCTGTCATCATTGAAGCTAAGGTTGGCTAGTCTCAAATCTTTAAAATGTTTAACTAAAGTTCAAGTCCTGTAAGTTAACTGAAAGGATGAGAGGTATCGAATTCTGACATTTTACTTGGCTTTGATAATGTCAAAATATCATGTTGTTATGAAAGACTAAAGGGTAACCAACATTTAAATCCTCAAATGCCAAATTTATAACAAATGTTTTTGATGGAAATTTTAAAAATAGCTTTGTACATGTGCAGAAGCTGATATTACACAGTCCATTTGTATGAAAATGTATTACAATGACCTATATATATTATATCACTATCATATCTGTTCTAATGTCTGCTTTATAAAAGTTGAAAAACAGTTTGACTCAGCCAGTTTTGATCAACCTTGCAACTCCAAATTAAAGTTAAATTGAACCCCTTCGTATTATGATGATACTTTTTAGCACCAATCACTAGTATCAATAACATGACAACATTGAGGATGTTTTGCATATTTGACACACAACAAACAACTTCCCTTTATTTCAATGTTTATTGTTATTATCCCCCGCCGCGCGTTTAGCGCGAAGCGGGGGATATAGTATTCAGCTCCGTACGTCCGTCCCGCTTCTTGTTAGCGCGATATCTAATGAACCGCTCAACCTAGAATCTTCAAACTTGGTACCAGTCTTCATCTGGGGAATATGCAGACCTGAAAAGTTTTCAGTGACCTTGACTTCATTTTCAAGGTCACAGCGAGACTTTGACCAGTTTTGAAAATGTTGTTAGCGCGATATCTAATGAACCGATCAACCTAGAATCTTCAAACTTAGTACCAGTCTTCATCTGGGGAATACGCAGACCTGAAAAGTTTTCGGTGACCTTGACTTCATTTTCAAGGTCACAGCGAGACCTTGACCAGTTTTGAAAATGTTGTTAGCGCGATATCTAATGAACTGCTCAGCCTAGAATCTTCAGACTTGGTAACAGTCTTCATCTGGGGAATACGCAGACCTGAAAAGTTTTCGGTGACCTTGACTTCATTTTCAAGGTCACAGCGAGACTTTGACCAGTTTTGAAAATGTTGTTAGCGCGATATCTAATGAACCGCTCAACCTAGAATCTTCAAACTTGGTACCAGTCTTCATCTGGGGAATACGCAGACCTGAAAAGTTTTCGGTGACCTTGACTTCATTTTCAAGGTCACAGCGAGACTTTGACCAGTTTTGAAAATGTTGTTAGCGCGATATCTAATGAACCGCTCAACCTAGAATCTTCAAACTTGGTACCAGTCTTCATCTGGGGAATACGCAGACCTGAAAAGTTTTTGGTGACCGTGACCTCATTTTCAAGGTCACAGCGAGGCCTTGACCAGTTTTGAAAATGTTGTTAGCGCGATATCTAATGAACCGCTCAACCTAGAATCTTCAAACTTG
This sequence comes from Steromphala cineraria, assembly GCA_916613615.1. Lineage (NCBI taxonomy): Eukaryota > Metazoa > Mollusca > Gastropoda > Trochida > Trochidae > Steromphala > Steromphala cineraria. The sequence continues at coordinate 64,422,636 of OU744728.1, read as the reverse complement.
GTACCAGTCTTCATCTGGGGAATACGCAGACCTGAAAAGTTCTGGTGACCTTGACGTCATTTTCAAGGTCACAGCGAGACCTTGACCAGTTTTGAAAATGTTGTTAGCGCGATATCTAATGAACTGCTCAGCCTAGAATCTTCAAACTTGGTACCAGTCTTCATCTGGGGAATACGCAGACCTGAAAAGTTTTCGGTGACCTTGACTTCATTTTCAAGGTCACAGCGAGACTTTGGCCAGTTTTGAAAATGTTGTTAGCGCGATATCTAATGAACCGCTCAACCTAGAATCTTCAAACTTGGTACCAGTCTTCATCTGGGGAATACGCAGACCTGAAAAGTTTTCGGTGACCTTGACCTCATTTTCAAGGTCACGGCAAGACTTTGACCAGTTTGAAAAATGTTGTTAGCGCCATATCTCATGAACCCATTAACCTTGAGTCTTCACGGGGGACATAGTATTCTGCTCCGTACGTCCGTCCAGCTTCTTGTTGTTAACATCAACTTGCGGCGGGGGATCATGTCACCTTTGTGACAAATACTTGTTCTATATATAATTGTCCCCCCAAAAGAGTTTGTTCTGTTTATTTCAGTTCGAGTACCTAGGGATGCTGTACCAGATCATAGTGACTGCAGTGTTTATAGCCTACAGCATCATAGAGATTGTCCGGTTGTACCTCGGATACGTGGGCAACCTCATGGAGAGGGTGAGTTGTCTCCCTTTATTAGACCCCCAAAAGATAAAAACATGTTCTTGGTTTTTATAGACAGATAATAGTGATGACACTGATTTATTGCCTCGGTTGATGTTTTGTCATATATGATATGTGAAATACTGTGTCTCTGAATATTATAAGAATAATCAACGAGTTGCGAGGAATTACGGATTATCTGTCCTGAGTTAATTATTGTGAAAAACTCCGAGCTTCAGTTGCATTCCGAGCATTGAGTTGGTTATTCTTTTTCTTACCCATGAAAATTTTGATGCGTAAAAACGGGGGAAAAGTAGAAACATTAAAAAACTACGCTCTGCCAGTAAAGTACAAATTGTACTCATACATCATTCATAATTTTGCTCACTACTTCAGGATTTGCGGCTCTGAGACGAGTAGTTCACAACTAACGATCTTAATTGAAATAGCTTATCAAAATGATGTCACATTATATAGAAAATATATTGTCTCATATCATAAAATAACCTTTTAATCACCGCATAAAACCGAAAAGAAAAAGAAGACGTCATTAGCTTTCGTTTGACAAGCCTAGTGAGGAATGTATGACGTCACTGTTTGACGTCATGTTTAATGACGTCACGACAGTTCAACCGGCGGCTCTCCCACATAACGGCGCCTTGAAGATTTAAACTTGTATTTACGGCAAAGAAAACATCAGAAGGTCTTGATTTCCCATTAAAAATGTTGTTGTAATGTGTGACTTTCGCAATTTAAGTATAAGATTTTTCACCTTTATCTCTCAACTGAAATAGAAGATCCAGGCGAATCATGAATGGATGCAAAAAGTTCTGTCAACCAATCAAAATGCGAGTTATTTTTAGAAAAAACTGTAATTCCCATGACCATTATGCAAACTTTAATACCCGGCGTATCTTTGCCCGCTTGGGTAAGAATCAATATTGCTTGACAGAAAGCTTTGTTAAAATGTCAAAAACTGGAAATAAAGAATTTTCATTTGATGTCCAAGTTGTAAATGCAACTCAAGGAAACCTTCCCCTATTGCAGGTGCCTGAGCTGGCTGGGTTCTGGCTCCTGACCGTGCTGCTACAGTTGCCGCTCATTTTACTCATGAACTTTAACGAGGACGCAAAACTAGTGCCTATGGAGCGTGCCATGAACATCATCAAGGGTCTGTTTGTGCTGTTTGAAGTCATCGTTGGTTACTTTGCAATCAGGATAATGGTCAACTACCAGGTGACCAAGTTTCACTTGCAGCAGTTCGCAGACTTGGAGCAGATAGAAGATCCCTACTATAACGAGAAGAGGGACGCTTATGTCATGTGATGATCAACTCTGTATAGATTTTATAAGTGTCCAACAGTTTGCAGACTTATGTGAAATGTACTCGATTCAGGACCAACAGGAATGTAGCTAGCTACCTTGTTGCTACTCTGTGATTTTACTGTGGATATAACAGATATTGGAACTTGTGAAATTAGGTTCTGATGGACTCCGAAACTATTTGACACTTTTTCATGATATGCTCTTCACAAAATGGCTAAAATTGAACTGCCGATGAATGCTTCAATTGTCAACACTTCAAATTGAATATGTTTTTGTCAAGTTTAACCAAGGTATCGTTTATCGAAGACATTTCAGTAACATGAAGGATTTTACTATTTTGCAAACTGAGCAAGATAAGTCATATTTATAAGCTAAGGTAGAAAATATTTTTGAATTTATTCATTATATGTCAGCAGCAGTAGTCTCCGTCCATGAAATTGTTTCATTATATATACGTCTCATTGGAGCAATAATCATTTCTCAAATTAGTTGACTTGCAATGATCATTCTTTGCAGAAATGTTTTGAACTCAATAATTATCAAAAACACCTTAAACTCATCATTTCATATTGCTTGACCTTTTATACTTTAGTCTTGACAATTTTTTATGAATCATTAGAAAAGTAAGGTAGGCTTAAAAAAGCCTGAAGTTGGTAATAGTGACTGACATATCAAGTTTTCCTCATATTATATTGCATCATGTTCTTATGTAAAATGAAATCAAATGTTATATTTTGTATTATTTATTTGTTATCTGTGATATTAAACTATCTTTAGAAATAAAATAGTTATTATTTATTGCATCAACATCATTTAACTGTGCCACTCGTGTCTGCCTAGAATCATCACATGGTGTATGGCAACATTTTAAAAAAGTCTGCCTTGAATTATTGTAATCTGACTAATGTCTTCCTTGAAAGTCAGCCCAGCATTTATTCAATTCTTTGTAGTATTGTACTACTCAAAAGAAGTTCAGGGTAAAACCCATATTTCTGCATGACATGGTTTCACACACAGAAACATTTGGCTGCAGCCAGAGAGTTTAAAACTTCTTAGAACCAGATGTGATTTCTCCCTCAATAGAGATTGTGTTGCTAAAATCTGACCATTAAAAAATTTCAATTGAGAGCAGCAATTTGGGGATTTTTGTGTTGATGGAAGAAGCATTTACGGTAAGACCTTTAGAAACATAACCACATCATAGGTCTGACCACATTGTGTTAGGGCAATGTAAGCATGTTTATGGTTTATGAATATGGCATTTGCTTTGTACACAGATTTTGTCATCAGGATATACCGAATCCATTTCAACAAGAAATTTGAATTAATATCTTTTCTATGCATAGAAAGATGTCAGGAAGAAATTTTGTTCAACCCTTAAAGTGACACAGAGTATCTTTCTTAAAATTTTATTTGGTTTTGATAAGCTACAAAATATCTAATATGCTGATTGAAGTTCATATCTCATCACTGGACTTGCAAATATATCCATTTATGCATAATATCTCTAAAATGCTTGATTTTATGGAAAAATCAAGAAAACATCTCAAATACGTTTAATATTCGAAATTATGCATCCAATTAATCTACCTATTAGTTACAATACCTAATAAACACTATCGAATATATCTTCCTGGCAGCTTATGACAAGGTTTCAAAATTACGTTTGGCGAATTTGCGCGCCACTCGAGCCACATTGTCTGGTTTTCGATCAAAATCCTGACCTTGAATGACTGTATTTTGGCTCAGATGTACTGATTGACCTTTAACTTGTTATTTTCAGTAGCAGTTAGTGGTTCCCGATGTAATAATATCGATTTCAAAATTTGGCATATGTGATCCTATCAACATACTCTGTGTCTCTTTAACTTCTTTTGAGAAGAATGTTATCTTGATAATCTTTTCATTCCCTCAATTTGGGATATGTAAGGACAGTAGAAGACAAAGAATGAATCATTTATTCACTTAAGACAACAATATTCATTATGAACAAAAGAAAAACAAGGGGTATTTTTTTACTCTTTAATCAAGGGAGTAGATACATACCATTAAAAACAACTGATGATGCAACAGTTAGTTTATGGTATTGACATTCTTTAATTAGTTTTAAACAAAGATTATGGACTAATGAAATATTTAAAATCTTTCATTCCTTCATTAGGAGTCTATGATCATGATGGCTAATAGAATAATTCAAATGAACACCACTTTGCTCAATCACAATCTTCTTGAAAGGTAACAGAATTTCAAAAAAATAAATGTGATACGATTCTTTGGAGTGTTGTTTCATCACTTGTTTGAGAACAGATAACAATTATTGCATGTGCATTAAAACACTGCATTCTTACAGAAATAACTAAATCCTGTTCTCAAACCTACCTCACTTTAAAATGTATCTGATGAATGTATAAATAAACAAACTATTAACAATATTTTAAGTCAGGGTGAATCGTCACATTAAACGATATACCATTTATTCTATACCTGTGTCATAACGGTTTACACCTCCTTAATTGTCCTTGTACTGCCGTGAATCATTCAGTTATAGATATGCTACTACCATCTCTTTTCGTTGAGTAAACAAGTTTTGACACAGGAACAACTTGTGCCTTGATGTGGAGGTTGTATGGTAGTATCCATCGGCAGTTAGAGGAGTATTTGAACAATATCTTGACAAGATTGCAATGACTCGTGATTCGATGACTATATTTCTGGACGACTCCTGGTCCACCTCACAGATCCTGCTCAAAGTCTCTTCGAGTTGCGTCTATCAACATGGGCGAGATGTTCCTCTTGAAGCCCGACGCCACTTCACACATTCTGTTGACTTTGTCCGCCAAACAGGTTACTTCTTTCTGGGTCTGTAAGTAGGTTACAAGTCACAAGTTGTTGTTCAAAGAGCCATAGAAAAGCAGTTCAATGAAAGGAATCATCATGGCGAACGGTTAATGAAAGCAAATATAACTACCGGGTACATACTTAGTGAAAGATGTACATAGAATTTGCTCACTGGTGAGCAGAGCATAAACGTTTGATCTCTCCAGCTTCACATTCCTTCTACTGGCGAGCGGTGCCAAAAACCATAAACCACTTGTCAACCTATCATAGCTTGTTACCAGATGGCTCTTCCTCTGATAGTGGACCCCTGAATCTAAACATTCTGTTTAGGAAATGTCTCCTAGTCCACTTTACGACACTATATACTATTGTTTCATGGGCGTGATTTTTAGATGATCAGAGGGTTTCGTGGTTTTCTTAATTAACAGAAATCCAACCTAACTAAGTATGAATAAATATTTGAACAAAAACAAATTGATAACAAAATCACCAAACACGCCTTTTGGTCACTAAAACAAGCCTTTTATTATTGCAAATTTGAAGAGAATGCATTTCCAAGAAAAGGACAAGATCCTTCAACATCAGCCACAGAAACTAATTTATAAAATTATTTCTATTCAGCACAATGAAGTCAAGATCTCTACCCTACCTTCTTGTCTTGTGATTTGTTACAGGTAGGATAATATCAATGCAATGCAATATACAAATCATCGAAATCATGAATATGTTTGTGACAAAGCCTCAGCAAGGCTAGTCAGTGTCACGGCTGAGTTAGAGAGAGGGAGATAACAGGTCTGGTATGCGGAACGGGGAGAGGGCTTGGGCTAAGGGCAACAGAGTTGATCTTATAGAGAGATAATGAGTATCATTTTACACCCCAAAAAAACATCTTCCACAAAGTATACAAGTTAAAGGGGCAGTAGCACATTTTTGGAAGTTTCATATTTTTAATTTTTCAGTTAATGCTAAATGTATTTTTTTTATAGTGTCAAAACTCTCATTACATAAAGCAATCATCCATAATCAGAGAAAAATTTGTATATTATTTTACATTTTTTTGCCGCTGACATTTATTGTTATTTTATATAAAATATTGTTTATTTTTGAAATAATACCTGAACTTCTCCAAAGATGATTGGTAAATCATAAGTTTCTGCTAACTTGGTGATATTGTCCATTTCAATGATTCTCTTGTTTGGATATTCCACTGAAATAAGAGACATAGGTCAAAACTATTGAAGTGCCTGATAATAACATGTCATGACCTCTAGGGATGCGTTGTATAATGGATACATCGGTATATTGCAATACAGAAACAACGAGATACGAATCGGTACTCACTTCTGGATATTATCCAATATTATGAACGTTTCAAAATGAACAATTTCCATCAATAATTGCAGAAAAACACAACTACGGTAACTAAAATGTGATTTTACAGAAAGGTTTTAACAAAGTGTTATTCGACTGATGGCTGAACAATGATTATGATCCTTAACCCTCATATTAAGACAAGATTGTATACAAAATCTTGAATTTGAAAAGTACCAATATATTGCAAGACATTTTGCTATACACTTTCTGTATTGCAATATATTGCGATAGAGATATGAGGAAAGATACCCATCCTTAATGACTTCTAAAATATTCATCAAAAATTATTTTTTTGAATTAAATCGGCAATTGTGTATCTTCTATCTCTATATTGGCTGACGACTGGTTATGTTTTAACCAGATTATTATTATTGACATGTATTTGATGCACAAATTGTTCATCTCAACAGCAGGATCTTGAGGTCAAATAAAGGTATCAGATTTCAAGATCGAAACAATTTCATGAATATACTGTTATGAATGAAACAATTCATTATAAAAAAATATATGATTTGAGCAGAAACAAAGAACCCCAAAAATATGGAAGACAATAATTCAGAGGAATATATGGATGACAACTTCTTTCTTCACCGTACAAGACGTTTTGACACAGAATCTGTGTCAAAAGGTTGCATACAATGAACAAAGAAGTTGTCATCCATATATTCGTTTCGACAGACTCTTGTGTCGTTGTCAAGCAGAACATATTTGTCTGCATTATTGTCATTCAAACTTCTAAAATGCCCCTCAAAGAATATGGAAGACCACAGCTCACCTCCAGTGACGACGAGACAGGATTTGCCGAGAAAGAACCTGACATCAAACTTTAACAGACATCTCTCTACAACCTTCATACTGTAACATAGGGAGCATAGATACTTATAAACTCATTACCCATAATGGCCATATCAGGTAAAGTATTTTGATAATAATAATGATAATGACATGGAAATTCTTAGTGTGTCAATCACATATTCATCATGTGTGCATCTTTGCACAACTTTTTTGCCTGATAGATTGTTTCTGCACAGTCCTTTTTTTGTTGTCTGTGATGAATAAAATAAGTAAATAACGGCTTAAATTAAGGGGTATATTCATGCCTTTTAAAAACATCAAAACTTACTGAGTTTTCGAACTTACTGTAAAGCTGCAAGTTTTTATACCTTGTAAGCTCCCTTCATATGCTTTTTTAGACAAAATAATCTTTAAATGTATTACCTTTTTTGTTAGAGAGATTGTGAGAGATAGACAAAAATCAATGTAATTACTTTCATACCAAGTCTAATGCCCCATATTTATAAATAAGTGATGGAAATAGACTGTGAAAAAATGCACATAAAAAAGAATCACCTTTGTTCCTTGGTTACATTTAAAACAAAGGCAATAAAATCAATCCGGGGACGTGAAGTTTCATTCTCTGCTGGTAGCGGCAAGGATGATGCAGTACGCCTGTGAGGCAAACAAAATATATCAGAAATATATCACAAAAGAATATGTCACTTCTTGATTAAACATAGAACAACCTAAACATTGAATTGTAACATAACTCTTATATTCTTTTTATATTTCTGTACATTGATGAAGCTGAAGTTGTGTGACAGAGGTTATGTACTCTGTGGTTTTATCATCTTTAAAAAAAAAGAGGAAATATTGTTGGCCTTAGATTCACACTTCTTGTCATTTAACATTGACCTTTGACTTTTAAAGCTTTGAGCTTGTGGGTGAATTTAACCAATAATCACAATAAGAACTTTCTTTGTTGAGATAATCAAATTTTGTCTTCGGAAGGGAAATTCATTCTTGATGATCAAGACAAACAGACTTTATTGAAATAACTATAGTTACAGTATACATGCAAAGAGGTAGTTCAAACACCTACACATGAAGTGAAAAAGCTGTCTTCAGACTCAACATTGCCAACCCTAGCTCGTGCTTGCCTGTTCCTTCATCGCCGACAATCTGTGGAAATAATACAGTAGTTAATACTTTAAACTTTTAACTTAAAGACTCAATCAGGTGAAAAAGCAATAGCTTATTACTCACCAGTGTAAGACAGAGTAGTACTTATATGGCATAATGGCAACATGATCTAGTGTAAGATGTGACAATGTTGGGGAAACTATCAATTGTTAGCAACTATGTTTGCAGTTGCCATGTCACAATGTTATAACAACAGTTTCAATGGTCCCATCACTAATTACACTTTGTCATTAACTAATTTCATGATCTACAAGGAAAGCTGTTTGATATTTTCTATGAATAACAAGAATGCTTTTACCTTTGAAAGAATGTTGTTTATCAAAGTGATTCAAAGATTTCATTATGTTTGAATTTTTCATCATATCTTACTATATATTTGTATTTACTCTTGTTAGATTATAGATATAATCACACTTAAGCCCTTGAAGGCATTAAGAAGTATATGAATAATAAAAGGTTAATGAGAAACCTTACTATTTAAAAGTTCTGCATTGATCGAAAACCGGACAATAATAAGGGTGAGTGTTATAAAGGTTGAGTCTCACCAACACTGTGCATTCCTGCCGATTCGGCAACTTGCTGAGCGGAGATAACAGTTCTGAGTCCGACATGTTGATAAGGACTTACTGCCTACATGTTGTAATACTTGTATAAAATTTGAAATTCGAAATAAATCCAAACTCAAAGTTTCCCGCATAAACAATCACATTCGGAAAATCCAAGGTACATAAATTGGTCACAGCTTTCCAAATGATAAGTTGTAACAGTTACCTCCCTTTACTAAACTTTGATCAACTCTGAAGGATATAAAATATGTTAAGGGACCGGTCATTTATTATAGGGGGGGGGGGGGGGGGGGGGGGGTGGGCCGGGTGATTTTAGGGGGTGGGTCACAAAAAAATAAGACAGCCTTTAGGGGTGGGTCACAAAAAAATAAGACAGCCTTTAGGGGTGGGTCATAAAAAAATAAGACAGTATTTTAGTGCTGTTTTCAAACATGACAACTGATCAGAATGAGGTAAGATATATATGCTTTATAAACATAAACAACAAACTTTAATGCTCTGTTAAGAATATAAATAGTGTAGGGGTGGGTCATAAAAAAATATGACAGGCATCAGTGGGGGGTCATAAAAAATCATGACAGCTTTAAGGGGTGGGTCACTTTTTTTGGGACATACTGTGGGGAAATTTCACCGGCCCACCCCCCCCCCCCCCCCCCCCTATAATAAATGACCGGTCCCTAACCGTCTTTTTTTCAATGGTTCAATAATGAATATGCTTTTCATCTACATTGTATATAGTATTATAATCTATACTTTATGATATTGATAAGGTTACATTTGGTCTTGCCACTCTCTTTTCAAGGAATGAATTAGCCACAGACATTATTAAATTTTAGGCCTACATGCTGCTATGCAGTTTTGTAGTTCGTAAAATCTTGGCTTCACTTCCTTCTACATTGGAGGTGAAAAAAAAAAATCAATTTTCAAAATTTTCGTTTTGCAAAACGAAATGAAAAAGATACAAAATATTAAAAACAATCACTAACCAAAAAAGGCTCTGTTAGTTTTTATGTTGCTGATGATGATTTGTACAAGACAACCTTACGATTCTACTTTCTTGAGACCGATGTTTTATATCTTTGTATCATAAGAAACATAATTATATAAAGAAATTCACCTTAGGTTTTCAAAATCGCTTAATTATACCGAAATAATTTATCAAAAATATATCAAAGACAAAAAACAATCATAGAAACATTACATACACATTATATTAAATAAGACGTGTAACTACTATAAACCTTTTTAAAAAAAAAAATGTTTAACCAGAAAACAACCGCGTTTTATTCGTTTGACTATTTATCTTGTACTGTTGGTATAAGCAGTCATTATAAGTTGAGACGGGATATTCTTCCTATATATATTACCATCTATAGGCCTACCCATCAAAATTAATTCTAGCCCAAATATTTGCATCACATATATTTGAAAAATACATATTCTTGGCATTCTTGACAAAGAAATATATTTCTAAACTGTGTAACCACTACCAACTTACAGGGATGTATATATACATTTACACAGGAATGGTCTATGTCTCTTTCAGTTTCAAATAAATTTTTTTTCTACAGAATGTTAAATCACATCACATATATATATATACAGAGAATAGGGCCTACTATTTGAGTTCATTGAATATTAGAACATCCCGAATACACTTGCACGCCTCAGGAGCTCATCCCACGATTTGGCTATAGAGACAGGGAGATATTTTAACATACCAAAGGAAAATAGAATTTGTAAGTTCTGTAATCTTAATTATGTTGAAGACGAATATCATATTTTTACTATGCTGACCTCAGAACAAACTATATTCCCCAATACTACCCATCCTTTTCATCCAAATTGGTTAAACTTTTCCTTACTGTTAAGTACTGACAATACTGTCCTTACGCGTAAGTTGTCAACATTTATTTATCATGGTGTGTTACTAAGAAAGAACATAGTATGAAGTCGTATGTATTGATTGTATATTCTATTGTTTGATTTTTTGGGGGTTGATTTTCTGATTTTCTGTAATATGATGTCTATTTTGAGAAATTGTATATGTTATAGTAAAGTATTTCACTAGATATGATATGATTGAAATTATAATTATCACCATAATAATTATGATTCCTGTGAAGAAGGTAAATGTACATTTATAGACGCGCGCTTCATTGTATGTTTATCTTTTGTACTATATAATTCTGTGGCCTTTAAGTATTGAAATAAACTGAACTAAACTAAACGATATGTACCATGGTGCTCATTTATGTTACAATCTGATGTATAATGGGTCTGTGGCCCTTTACTGTAATAAACTCTCTCTCTAGTAATTATAAGTTATTCTTTACAATGCAATTCCAAAACTAGCAAGGTATATAAGCTTGTACTAATGAACGATTGACTAATGTGCTTTGTTTGACCAGCTGTATCCCGGTGGAAGTGGAGCATTAAAATACGTTAAAACTTTTGCTTATATGAATTTTTAAAACGGGTTTGATAGTTTGTTTGTATTCTGAAAGACAAGATTGCGTTTGATCTGAGTTTGTGTTAAACCTCAAGATAATTTCTTCTTTGAGAGGCATAAAAGTTACATGGATAAGAAAGAGCTGTATTGATGTTCAAGTTCTTTCTTGCAGTAATATGCTACGTTTTCGATTACTTCATATAATCATTTGATCTTGATTCAAATGAAAGCGTTGCTACGCTTTCCCATACTTTTTGTCAGTGTTTTCATTCAAAGAGAGTTTTAAATGTGTGAAAGCACGGTCCTATGTACATGTATCTTAACAAATTTTCCTGAATTCAAAGAATTGTGAGATTCTTGACACCACAATGCCTTTAAAATGGACATCCCTGGACATCTCTGCCATAAGACTCAAATTACGACGATGAAACTGATGTTTATGACGTTCATTGAGCACTGCGTGATGTTGACTTACTTTATGATTTGGAATCAAGTCAATGAGGTACCATGAGTCTAATCACACCTTCTGTTTTAGTTGGAACCTTACAATGTTGTGTCAACCAATCACCCGCTTGGATTTGTGTCTTTTTGCAACCATTTGTCATTTCAAACAACCATTTCAAGGTCGTACACATTGTTACATTTATTTCCCCCAGGACGTGTGTTAGTTGTGCATCCCGGGGATCCCCAAATAACATTTGATTAGCTGAACACTCTTTTATAGAACCATAGCGTGTTTATGTCGATTTTATTTATTGTCACTTTTACTTTCCAAGTTTTGACGGTTGAAAGGAAAGAATAACAACTCCGAATCAAAGTTAACAGATTGTAAACCTTTAGATGCTCTGGATCCTCGGGCTTTCCATTCCCTCAGGGTCATCGAGGTTTCTTCTATATCCTAACCTGTCTTATATTGTGTTGAAATATTTATATCAATATCAACAATATTAACGAGCATCCATGAGTTACTCAGCTAAGGGCAGACCCGTAGCTTCAATATCAGAAGTAGAGGTATACCCTTGAGTAACACTCCAAAAAGAGTTCAAAATATACTAAATGTTGAGAGTCGTATTTATCTTATATGACGAAATGTTATTCTAAAACATCTCTTTGTCTGTATGCATTATGAAAATAACAGTTTGGTCAGAGTTCATCGTTTAGAAACCAGCCAATATATAACAGGATTCTTGAAATCACATTTTTTTGGGATCGTGTGACGATAGCTGTGACGATAGCAAGACATGTTATAACTCGTACTGTTGAACAAGATACTTGGCTCATATTCCTTTAGACACAAGATGACTACATTTAAACATAAATGGATGTGTGGATGGGGTATAACTTTACCTCAGTTCATGAAATGGTCTCTGTCAGATTACATTCAAACCTCGACCTTCATTCTAACTTTCATTTCAAGAGGTATTTTCGAGTTGTAAAGCATCATGTGTCATAAGCAAGGAGAACAACTATCCACATTTACTTTATAGTAATAATGTGATTTAGCCGGTGTGTTTACTTGAGTGTGTATAAATGTGTTAAGTGATATTTAACACGGTGCCCTTCAAAGTAACCAAAAAGAGTGCCATATTGGTAGGTCTACATTTCTTCTCTTATGAAACTGAATTCATTTTTTGTGTTGGGTGTCATCACGCACTGATGTTCAGAAACTGCTGTCATAGCTGACTAAACCATTTCTGGACTCTGGTTGCTTAATATTGTATGCTTGTTATATCAAAGATTAGAATTACCAAAAACGTTTTATTGAAAGGAGTTCATAATACATAATGGCAAAAGGCAAAAAATACTGTTTATTGTGAACTGTATAGGTATCAGAACACAGACCACATTATATGATATACTCGTATAGACTGCTGTGATATTTGAGTATTCATCCAACGTGAATTCCATGTCCAATCTTATCACAACGCAATTTCTTGCATTTGTATGAACAGTTAAATACTTTTAAACATAGTAATGCCTAATTAATGAACAATGGTAGGTTTGTGTATGTATTTTCAATTTTTATGTTCCCAAGGCATGTCATGTCCACAGCACCATGTCAGTGGTGTATAAACCTGGCTGCAACACACACACGTGAAACACACAACATATAGTCAGTATCAATCAATGTTTCTCTGGTCACAACCATCCAGGCAGTAGTCAGTCACTGAGCTGTCCAGCCACCGTCAATGGTCAGAGAGGACCCGGTCATCTGGTCAGCTGCGGGGGAACACAGGAACGCTGCCATCTCCCCAATCTGGGAAGGAAAATATGACGCTGCAGTTGATTAAGCCAAGGGTATTGCAGAATGTGTACCGATAACGTTGCAAAATGATGTTTTCTATGAAAATTTGAAAATATTGATATCATTTAGTTTCATTGAATACCGGATGACATGTAATCATGAATGCCATATCTTGAAGCCTGTCTTGTCATACTAACCTGTTCTATCTTCACGGGTTGTCGTGAAGCATGCACGCCCACTATCTGTGCCTGAAATATACATATATATATATTTCAAATAGACAAAATACCAAGCGTTTATCTAGACGTAAGTTTAGTCTCTGAAAAGAAAATTTGTCTAACTGAAACTATTTAGCATAAAAGGAAATGGAGCCCACTAAAAACTGTTTCTTAAACCGCAGTAATTTAGACCTGCTACAACAATGTGGACTTGCGTGGGTTACAGATATTTTGCTTGAGTAGACAAAAAGGTCTATTGTCAACACTATTTCAACTAAATAAATTAAAATACAGTAGAACACGGATATAGTGAACTCGGATATAGCGAACAATCGGTAAAGTGTATGTATGACAGCTAAACCGTGGCGAGTAGGCGAACACCGGATACAGCGAGCTAAATTCGTTGGTCCCTTGGAGTTTGTTATATCCGTGTTCTACTGTATTTATGTCAGTGTACCTTGGCTTGTTCAAGAGTAATTCCCTGGTCTCTAGATCTGTCCTCTGCTTGCTTGGTGAATACTGAAAGGAAATCATCCTAGAAATTCGTTCTTGTATTTCAAAATCTCAGAAATGGGATTGAATGAAAACTAAATAGGTCATTCTCCAAGGAACAAAGAATGTCGTTCTTAGCTACTGAAACTTTACTTTATTTTCAAATCTTTAAAAAATTTATACCTTATATAATTATTCATAGTTTTATTTTATCGACGACAAGGGTCAATTTGTCATTCAGAAAGTAGTCAACCTTTCATCAAGTTAAACAGTTTCCAACTCACGTGGTGTTTCAACATAGCCGGGACATATAGCGTTACAAGTTATTCCCAAACCAGCCGTTTCTATACCAACTGTCTGAAAAAAAGTTTGAACATTTCATATTCAATTATCAATGAGTAACACAATTTCATCATATGAACAAAAACTCTATATGTACGATTCCTTCTATTTCAGAAGATGCTATCATTCGATTTTATGTTGTATATGTAAGTTTATGTGAGAACGGCGATACGCAACTCATCAAAACGAGGCAAACTTCATGCCAACCAACGAAATATGTTCAATATAGCTGTTTTGTTGATGAGCCGTAACAAGGAGACATTTTATCAAAGCTTTTTTACATTCGATTATAGTTTTCTGTCTCATTTTTCATTTAATATCCATTAATCCTAATACTTCTCCAAAGATGTAAACATAATGAAAATTGGACGATTAGAGGATTCTAAGAAAACACCTTTGTCAATCCAATAATTCCATGTTTGGCTGAAACATAAGCTGATTTATTTGCAGATGCAACATGGCCGTGACAGGAAGACATGTTGATTATTCTGCCCCAACCCCGTTCCTTCATGTACGGCAGAAACAGTCGGGTTAGATGGAACGGGGCGCTCAACATTACTGCAATCATGGCATCCCATTTATCCACTGGAAACTTTTCGATCGGACAAACGTGCTGGAAACCTGGTAAGAAAAAAACCTTGGGTATCATTCAACAAATGTAACACTTGAGTTTAGGTGAGATGATTTGGGGTTAAACTCTGCTTTCAAAAGTATTACACTTATATCACGTTTGCTTTTCATTGCAGAGAGAAAGCCTGCAACGCTATTTTGGCTAAGCATTGCCGTGAAACCTGCGAGAATCCGCTGGAACTAGCGAACGTGGGTGTTTTTGCGCTGACATTCAGTGTAGCATAGCACCGAAACTGAAATACTTGACTGGAGACCATTGATGAACATAAATATCTTACAGTATATAAGGAAATGTTTTGTCCAAAGAATACTTGACTTTATAAGTCATTGATAATGTTGACATTTACTGTTTATAATGTTGAATAACACTTTTTAAGAAAGGCTTTTTAAAGTCTTACTTAAGCATTGATGTCAGTTCGGAAACAAAGATGTCGAAAAACAAAAACGAAATCTCGAAAAATATTTCAATGCACCTTTATGCTAACTCTCTTTGGGCATATCTTGGTCAAGATCCAATGTTTCTTCAAAGTCCATCATTTCAATGAGAATCCATTTTCCTTTTGCAATAAATCGAGTCACAGAAAGAAAATTCAATTTTGCATAAACATATTCTGTGGTACGTTTTAATCAGTCTCTTAAATGCGCATTGCTAACCATATTTATGTTGACATATCACTTTCCACTATCCACAATGAACATATACATACCAGCATTGTTCACCAATATGTCCACACCCTTCGGGTAAGCTGCGATCACATCCGAATGAAGTTTTTCTATTTCGCTCAACTTAGACAGATCATCACTGGAGAAGTGTGTCTCCACTCCATGCTGCCTGAAATACAAGATCATTATCATATTAGATTTGGTGCTATCCAGAATGAATATGATACACGTGTCGCAGAAATAATGCTCGTAGTTACACACTTCTTACAAATTTTTGAAATTTTTATGTATTCAATTTCTCAATGATAAGTGTATGTTGATGCGAAGTAAATAATGTTGATAGTGTAAAAAATCTCATTACACAAACCAATCATCCATAGTCAGAGAACAAGTTATAAGGATTCATACAAAGTCAACTGGCGGCCATTTTTGTGTGAACCTTTAATTCATTATGTGTTAGAAAAAGGAATCGCATGGCTGAACTTTATGTTATTATGTATTTGATTTGTTACTCACGGCTTCATTTAGTTTAAATACAATGTCTTTCAATTGGAACCATATATATTAATTTTTCTGACATCACCTTATATTCCTCCTAAAAACGTGCTACTGCCCCTTTAATGTAACTGGTAAAACGACTTAAAAGTATATAGTTTGCCTGCTTAGGAATTAACAATATATCTTTGGAAGTAATGCAATCCTCAAGTTATCATCACTTTAACATTAACATATAAATGTAAGTACTGCATTGAAGCTTCAAGCGACACTGACTCCCGTACAGTAAGTAATATTGGGTCGATGCTCGCATAAGATTCGGCACGTGACTCCACAAGATCGAGTATCCAAGAGAGCTACGGCTCATTGATGTATTGAAAGACATTGATGTATTGAAACCAAAGTAAGATAAACGAATAAACCATGCTATTGGAACTGTATTGATTTTTCTGAATGAGATGTACCTTGAGAAGTCTTCCTTGAGTTGGTTGAACAAGCTCTCTTCTCCCAGACCGTTAACGTATATATTGCACCCCCGTTTAGCCAGACTGTGTGCAATACCAAGACCGATACCACTTGTGGCACCAGTTACCAAGGCAACCAGACCCTTCAGTGGCCCTGCAAGAGATGTATTATTAGTAAAAGAAAAAACGGATAAGGCATCACCATTGAATACAATGGTCAACACATGAACAAATATGCTTCGAGAGGAAAGAATGTTACCTGGAAGACGATGTACACTAGTAGATTCTTTTGGAAGGGGGTGAATAATTGAAAACAATTATCTAAAGATTCTGAAAGCGGGACCTTGGGATATCAAAGGTGAAAAATAGAGCCAGTGGCTCTGTAGCTCATCAGGCTTCATATCAATTTTGATTTAGGGTGTGGCAAATGTGGTTCCTCCCTTACTTTGGACCACGGGGTCACCAAATGTACAATTTGGATTCCTCCTTATCTAACTTAGGAGTTTGCACACAAAGTTTCAGCTTTCTAGGCTTTATGCTTTTGGAGAAAAAGATGAAATTAGGTTAAAGGGTGTGACCCCTGAGGCCCTTTTTAGGGGCCACAGGGCCACAAAAGCTATATATCATAATCCTCACTAGTCAAAGAGTATATTCACAAGGTTTCAGCCTTCTTGGCCTATTGCTTCTGGAGAAGGAGATGAAAACAGATTTTAAGAGCGTGGTCCCTCTGGCCCTTAATAAGGGTCAAAGGGCCACCAAAGCTACAATTTTTAATCCTCACTAGTCAAGGAGTCTGTACACAAAGTTTCAGCTTTCTAGGCCTTATGCTTCTGGAGAAGAAGATGAAAAAAGGTTTTTAGGGTATTGCCCCTGTGGCCCTTATTAGGGGTCACAGGGCCACCAAAGCTACAATTTTTATTCCTCACTAGTCAAGGAGTATGTACACAAAGTTTCAGCTTTCTAGGCCTTATGGTTCTGGAGAAGAAGATGTAAATAAGTTTTTAGGGCGTGGCCCCTGTGGCCCTTATTATGGGTCACAGGGCCACCAAAGCTACAATTTTTAATCCTCACTAGTCAAGGAGTCTGTACACAAAGTTTCAGCTTTCTAGGCCTTATGCTTCTGGAGAAGAAGATGAAAATAGGTTTTTAGGGCGTGGCCCCTGTGGCCCTTATTAGGGGTCACAGGGCCACCAAAGCTACAATTTATAATCCTCACTAGTCAAGGAGTATGTACACAAAGTTTCAGCTTTCTAGGCCTTATGGTTCTGGAGTAGAAGATGTCAATAGGTTGTTAGGGCGTGGCCCCTGTGGCCCTTATTAGGGGTCACAGGACCACCAAAGCTACAATTTTTAATCCTCACTAGTCAAGGAGTCTGTACACAAAGTTTCAGCTTTCTAGGCCTTATGCTTCTGGAGAAGAAGATGAAAATAGGTTTTTAGGGCGTGGCCCCTGTGGCCCTTATTAGGGGTCACAAGGCCACCAAAGCTACAATTTTTAATCCTCACTAGTCAAGGAGTCTGTACACAAAGTTTCAGCTTTCTAGGCCTTACGCTTCTGGAGAAGAAGATGAAAATAGGTTTTTAGGGTATGGCCCCTGTGGCCCTTATTAGGGGTCACAGGGCCACCAAAGCTACAATTTTTAATCCTCACTAGTCAAGGAGTATGTACACAAAGTTTCAGCTTTCTAGGCCTTATGGTTCTGGAGAAGAAGTCGAAATTCCACAAAGTTTACGGACGGACGGACGCCGGACACCATGCCATGCCATAAGCCCATCGGGCCTTACAGGCCAGATGAGCTAAAAATGGTGAAAAACAACGTTAAAAAAGATCCGAAAGACGTCGAAAAAAGAAAAGAAACTGACAGCGGTGTAGTGGAATCGTAAGAGGCGATGATAAAGAATGCAAAGTAACATATGATTCATATGACTCATAAATATATGATTCATTTCAAGGAGGACATCAAAAATAAGAGTACGGATAACATTCAGCAACGCTTTATACCTACTGTCGGTGACGCTGGGGTCCATTATCGGTTTGTAACCGGGCGCCTGGATCTATGTCAATGAGATATTGAAAATAAGCCATCGTAAGATTTATGTCCTGCTGTAATGGTGTGAGTAACACATGAGGGGTAAAGTCCGCTGTGCTTCAGACCGTATACTTTAATGAATACTTCAACCCAAGTAATATTATAGTTTTCTTGGTGTTAGTTGTTTTCATGCTATTTGTCTATACGTTCTCATTTTGTTAAAGATGACTTTAACCAACTTTGTGTCTATAATTGCTACACTTTGTCATAGTTTAGTGTTATAAACGTTGATATAATGTAAATTTATACTTTTCGTTATGCTGAAGTTACAGTACTACTACTCCATGATGTCAAATGATAAGAACTATATATATATCGCATCCTAATAACGTTATTACTCTCACACATTTCTCATCTAGTAAGACTTAGTGTTATTACACATTTAAATAATGTTAGTACTGTTACAGAACGTCATATAATAAGTACAATTACGCGGCATTTTAGTAATGTTAAAACTATTACCCGTTGTCCTAAGTAAGTTCTATTATGCATTTAAATGTTAGCCCTATTACAGTTTATAATAAAATAATGTTAGTATTGTTACACTTTGTCCTTTACTAATGTAAGTACTTTTACACGTTGTTTTATCATGAGGTATTTTAGTATTAAATCACGTTAGGGCAGTGAGATATTATAAATGAATTTCCTACTTTACAGAGTGCCATTACGATATATAGTAGGATACTATTGAATTGCTATTTTGTTATAAAACACTTGCTACTTAGTACAACATAGTGTAGTACACGTCCTTGCTCAAGTGCATCGGTATTCGGTATTATTCGGTATTCATACGACGGAAATAATCAACTGGACACCATCGATTCGTCCCCTCGTGCACTACATATAGGTCTTTAACCTCACAAGGATAGAGAAAAGTTTGGTCCTTTCCTTACGATAACTTCCGGGTTGGACGATGCTAAGAACAAAGGGACATAACTCATTGTTTGCTTTCTTTCGTTGAGTCTCGTTCCTGATGATAAGTATTGGGCACGGAATCACATGGGTTCGTCACATGCCGTTCTGTAGCAGAATACCATTTTACTATATTTTATAGCAACGGTGTTGTAATGATATGATAATATAACTCTTTTGCCGTTAGGATATTGACTCTATCTCTGATCTGGTTACATAAGATATATCAAGATTGTGTATTCCACGTATACATGCCGATGTAGTTACAGAGTACTGGGAATAGGGTTACAAACTCTTCTAATGCTATTAATGAAAGCGAGACAAAGTGCTTAGGTTACACCTTTTCTAATCGAAGCTGTCGGTGCTCCATTCTAGATTAACATACACACATAGAGATGTCGTAACAGTTTTCCTTACACTGCTATATATATATATATGTCATTATCAGGTCCCCTAGATAAAGGAAAATGGTAGGAATATTGAACGCAATTGCTTTAACTCCTGGTTAAGTATATTGTAAGTTGATAATAGAAATTAAACTTGTCTTCATGTATAAGGTATTACAACTGAAATTTTGTATTACAACATCATTTTTTACTGCATTTTGTTGTAGACCACCTTATGTGTGTCAATGTTTATTGCTATTTTAAATATTGCTTTGATATGTTTAAATGAATGAATGAATGAATGAATGAATGAATGAATGAATGACGCATTATGTGTGAAATTACTTCTAATTTTCTATCATGCATCTTTGTACGTACTTTGGAAATACTTAATACAACAATTCGAATACGTGCTTTAATAAGAAGTATCAATTCATGCTGAGACAAATGTGATTCCAATTGTTGACGGCTCATTTTAAAGGCCTATTGATACTTTGATTTAGAACGTCGGGGAAAATATCAATCGGCGGAATCATACGTTGTATTTATGTTTTTAAGAGAACACTGGGTAAAATATATATTATCTTACAACAGTGAACGTAAGATAAAACTGCAAGATAAGTTGAACTTATGTCACGGAACAATGCATGCTTATTTGTCTTTATACGTATACACATAGTATATATGTCTTTGATGTAATCAAGTCTTATAAAGGGATTTTTCTGCACAATGACTGAGTACTCCCCTAGAACTAGGTTGAAAAACAGACTTAACATACCTATCAAGCTATCTTACCCTTCATGTTTTCAGGTGTTCAACTCGGGTAAGTATAAAGCAAGTATACCATTTTGCAATCGTAAGCTTCTTTGGGTTATATAAGCCGACAAGATTATGGTTACCGTAAATTCGAATCTATTTCTGTAGCTTTGTAAATGGATTAGGGAGTCCTAAACGGCGAAAAATACTTTCAATACCTGTCATTCAGTAGTAATACTATACTATAATACTATAATGCATTTGTTGGGCGCCTAATTTCCAACTTGTAGCTGTTCAACGGCGCTTGAACATGTCTATAGAGTTCAGAGAAGGGGAAGGTTTTTTAGTTCTGCACGGAAAGAGGTGACACTCTCATATGCATCTGAGCCTAAATGGTTTGGTTTAAACATATTTTATATTTTATTCACAAAGAATAGGATTGGGAACAAGTTGTCCAACTTAGAACACCCTCTCCTTGGTATTTACAATAATGAACATACATATGTTTATACACAAAGGTGACAGATACTGGACAGTAAGGGGGTATACAAACGAAAGACAACAAGAAGAGGACTGTATACACTTATACCCGTAATACTCAAATCGTTTGGTATCATGAATGAATGATTGAACTGATTTAAATACATGTACATTTTGAGAAAATGAAAGGTCTGCACTTCCCTCTAACAAAAGTTTAAGATCGATGAAAACATTTAAGTTACATGTGCGCTTCAGTGTTAACATGAAATTGTCTCTCTGGTTTTGATATAGTGAACATTCAAAAAAATAATGATAAGAGCTCTCGATATTACCACATGTGCACTTAGGGTCAGTATTCATTCCAATTTTGAATAAATCCAAATTTAATGAACTCACAGAACACCGTAATTTGGTATGCAAAATATTACTTATTATGCCTAAATGGTAAAGAGTTCCACAGAATTGGGGCTGCAACTGAGAAGGCGTCACCGCCAATATGAAAGCATTTATAAAATCTGGATGGAAGGTATTGACAAAGAGGAGAGATTGTTGGACCTCATGCACCTACCCGGCATGCCTGCAGAACTATATTCCTCTGTGTCTTGATCAAACCGTCATGTCCACGGTTGGTAGCGCGTATCCTTGGACTGGTCAAACATGTCCGAACTTCTCCGAAAATGTCTATGTGCTCATTTGGAGAATTAAGTCAGGAAAACAGGCTAGCCTGAAATCCAGGTCGGTCGAAAGCAATCTCAAACTGATAATGTAAACTTTGACCCTCTACTGAAAACGACTTGCTTGAGCAGTCGGTTCGAATTGAATATCAGCGTAAATAAGTAGATAACAGTTAACACTACTTGTGCTCGGGTCAGTTGCCTACACATTTCAAGTGTACGGCACATGTATTTGATTTGAAAACCGCTTGCACAGTTCAGGTAAACATAGTTACCTGGTGGGCCTGGTTTTACCTTTACAATTTATATCCGCTGCTGAAAGGCCTCAGGTCTGAAGTACAACCAATTTACATCATAATGTACTCGCACAAGTACATTTCATTGAGGTGACAACGATTTAGTGTCGTGAGATATAAAGAGGATACTAAACGACTTTTCATTTAAAATTATTTTTATTAAACGAGTTAACGATTTTGTATGAAAAGTTAAAGCGGGTTTGATACCTAATCATTCATGAGTTTGATTTCAGACATGGCATGTAAATTACCTGTTCATTCCAATGTAATCCAGTATAATACCGTTGTTGGAGAGAGTTTTTGTAAATTACCTGTACATGAATATCCTGTTATTGCAGACAGGCCTTGTGTATAGCAAGAACATGCGCATTCCATTATAATCCAGTATCAATACCCTGTTATTTGAGAAAGGTTTTGTAAGTTACCAGTACAATGGTATTTGATTGTAGTTCAGTATAAATATCCAGTTATTTCAGACAGGCCTCGTAAATTACCAGTACATGAATACTCCACTGAAATTAAGCACTAATATCCAGTTATTACAGACAGACCTTGTAAATCACTAGTATATGGGTATTTCATTACCAGTATAAAGGTATTCAATGTAATTCAGATTAAATACCCTGTTATTGCAGACAGGCCGTGTACATTACCAGTATAAAGGTCTAATTCAATGTAATTCAGTATCAATACCCTGTTAGCTCATTAATGCCAAGGCTGACAACTGGGACCATTATTTGGCCTCGGGCAGATATCCTGACAACATGGTGACCTCCTTGGTTATTCTCTAAGAAATAGCCTATCAATACCCTGTAATTGCAGACAGGTCCTGTTGGAGACATGACCTGAGATGAGGTGATATGGGGTTTATCGCCTCTTTCAAGATTATTTCACTTGTAGCGTGGCTGCTAGTATTATTGCAGGGAGAAAGCCTGCAACACCATTGTGGCTATGTAATGCAGTGAAACCTGCAAGCATCGGCTGGAACTAGCGAACCATGAGTTGGAGACATGAGACAACATGAACTGATTATCAACAGCAGATTAGATTGGCAGGATCAAACCCTACAGGTTACTGGTTCTCCCAATACTTCTTCATATACAAGAAAAGACAAGAAGAGACGAAGATGATATTGACAATTTATTGTAACTACGTTACTCTAAACAACAGACATCATACTAGTGGGAAGAGCTCAGGGTCTGATAGATCATTTTGAACAGAAACAAACAAACAAATAAACAAGCCAAACGGGACAGTATGGTCGCAGCTGGGGGAATACACAACATTATTATGACCTGGTTGATATAGAGATGTACACGTATCACAGGAAGAATAATTTGTTGGCATCTTTGTCATCGCCAGCTGATTGATAGGAACATTATACCAGTCAATCCCTCGTAGCACCAACTCGACTGGAGTGACATCAAACTAACATTTATTACAATGTTTTCAGAATTTGTTAACTTTTTTTTACAAAAATAAGTTACAGAATACCAACAATATGACTTTACATAGAGATTTCGACACATAATATATTTCATATAAATAATAGAAAAGATGAAAATTTAAAAAATAACACTGCCAACATAACAATTTTGAATATACAAGATCTTGGTTATCTCTTCGGGACCATAACTAGACAAAGTCTTAAAGTATTTTTTTTTAAAGGGGATTTTAAAGTAAAAATGTGCTCATCAGATATTACATCAAATTTATACTCTTCAGTATTCAAGGTCAATTTATCATTGATAATATATATTTGATGATAGAAAATTGACTAAAATGTTCAAACAAATGCACTTAATCCTTATTCAAAATATCTGATCTTCAGGAGAAGGATAAAATTCCGTATTAAATCAATACGTTTCTTATATAACCATAATTTTATCAGAATAAGCAATTTTTTTAGATTTACATATTGCAGGCAAGTTCAAAGGGTGAGTTGAGGAGATATTGTGTAGTGCAGTTTGGGCAATCTATTAGCGATAATGATAAACATTTTGTTATCATATTCTACATAAATAGAATATAAAAGTGTAATATTTCAATTAAATCTCATTTCATACATGTTCAGACCAATAAAATATATATAACCAAATTCATTTGTATTTCTTCTAAAACCTCTGAGAATGTTTTAACAAACATTGCTAGTTCGCAATATGCAAACAAAGCTTCGATACATCTCAATGATAGGTATTTACAATGGTCGGTATATGATAACAAATAATATGAAAAGTATTATGCTTTATAGGAAAGTTTCTAGATTCTTCTAATCCCTGTTTCCTATTATCAACATTTAAAGAGTACTATGACCTTACATTTTTTAAACATGTGTGTTCCATATTTTTAAAAGAATTTTACATGTATTCAAATTCATTAATTGACTTTTCAAAGATTGGAGACAAATTAATAATAATCCACATTCTAACATAATCCCCATTATGCCGGATGAGGAAATTGTATCATTTTAATGTACGGAAGTAAGGGAGCAGCATTAATTTGTAAAACAAATAGCCCTTTTCAATCATAATGAATTTGACTTGAGAAATAACTACTTACAGATATCTTCAAGAAGAATTGTGAAGATTCTATCAATTGTATTAAATAATCATTATTTTCTCATATATCACTACTTTGAAGGTGAGTGATAACATCTTGTATATGATTTATGTTTTTTTGTCATCTTCATGCATTACCAATAAATTAAAACTTGTTTTTGGCAAAAAAAAACTAAAGTAACATTAGTATTAAATTTGATGTTTTTATAAGGTATTTTCACAATTGAAAGGTATCTGAAGTAATCATGCATCAATCCCTATTCCATATTTTAATATTGATATGGACAATTTTATTGACATCATAGAATATTTTCTAAAAAGAAAAACTTTAACTTGTTTTTTTTTAGAACAGTCATATTTCTATATTGAAATAAAGAATAAACAATTCATGACTCTTGAAGATAGTTGGCAAGATGATGTCAATTTACAAAAACACCTTTAAAAATATTTACAAAATGTGATAAATTTCAACTGTTAACCTCTATACAAAAACAGTCTTAAAACTGTTGACATTAAAATATATTTGACTTGCAAGACTAATATGTTACTACTCAGAAGAGAATATACATAAGCAAGTTCTTTCTAACAACATTGTAGATGTAAAAGCACTATGTACAATTTTAGATAGAATAATATACAACAATAATTACACAACAAATATACATGAATAAAATGTTAATGAAAAATTGAATCAACTAATGTCCTATAGTCTTATCATAGCAAGCAGGAAGCTGGGGGAATACTTGTGTTGTGAGCATTAGAATGTGCAGAACTAACAACATTATGAGTAAAACAGTTTCTAAGGGATTACCCGTTTAACAAAGCTTACCTTAGAGACTATCTGTCTTACAAGCTTACCTTTGAAAAAATATATCATAAAAAAAGTTTTTAATCATATCAATTTAGTATCATCTCTGTTGGTGTCAGATATGATACTGTGCCTAGATATTTGAAGCTGACTTAGTGCTAAGATAGGTACCAGTATCATTAAAATCGACCGAGCTCCGAGGAATAAAATAGCAAAAATGTTGTCTCTATCGGGGTTCAAACCAGCAGGATGTCCTCTCTGTCTCGGTCTGAATGCACCCACCTCTGTCACATGTTTCTGAGATAAGCTCATTAACCAATCGCAAGGCAGGCAGCAAAAGCTTTCGTAGGGGCAGGTAACTTCAGTGTACCATTTGTTATACATAATCGCCGCTAAACGCTTTTTAAAAACGAGGATGTGATTGGATAGCTTACGACTGGGTTTGTCTGCGCTAAACTGGTTATAGCAACACGCGACAGAGGTGGGAGCATTCAGACCGAGACAGAGAGGACATCCCGGCTGGTACGAACCCCGATAGTGACAACATTTTTGCTATTTTATTCCTCGGAGCTCGGTCGAGTTTAATCAGACTGCTGTAAGTACTAGACACACAGCTCTTAAGACTAAGAGACCTCTAGAAACCTAGGCCCTGGGCGCCCTTACACAAAGCAGCCTTTACTATGGTTACTCCCATACTTTTACATTGCACTCAGGCTACCATAAGGACTTCAGATCACCTTAGTGCTTTGTGAAAGATGGCCCTGATCTATAAAGATAGGTCTGTAACTAAAAAAAGTCAATATATTGTCTAGAATTCAGGAAAACCTGTAAAACATAGCAATTTGAAACTTAATCCAACGGTACTGTCTGCCCAAAAACATTATGCGTTCAATAACAAAGTGGCATATCATGTCATATATCTTGATTTATCAATTGTTTAGGGACAGCTTTCTAACATTTGATTTTCTGAAAAACAAATTTATAGTATCAACAAAGGAATAGAATAAAGAATCAGTACATTTGGAAAATATAAAAAAATATATTCTCATAGGTTAACTTGAGGACAAGAAAAGTTAAAATATAACAAACTTAAACAGAGAATTAGAACAAAGTCTAACAAAGTATGGCACAAGTTCTTGCACAGCCAGATAAAAATTCTTAAAAGTTTTTGAAATGAAATGCAAACACAATTGCACAGTGCAATATTGCAAAGAAACATACTACTTTGA
The DNA here is from genome assembly GCA_916613615.1 of Steromphala cineraria. Lineage (NCBI taxonomy): Eukaryota > Metazoa > Mollusca > Gastropoda > Trochida > Trochidae > Steromphala > Steromphala cineraria. The sequence continues at coordinate 64,395,671 of OU744728.1, read as the reverse complement.
AAAGAAAGGAAAGGAAAAAGGAAAAGGCCTATGAGAGTTAAAGAGAGCATGAGAAGAAAAGAGGGGAGAACAAAGAGTAAGATAGAGAGAAGGAAAGAGGGGAGAACAGAGAGAAAGATAGAGATACAGCAAGAGCTCAAGAGAGGAGAAGACACAAGGGGAAATTGTTGGCGTCTATTTGAAAACAAATCTGAAGTCGCTAGATTGATGGCGTGTTTGAAAAGAAATGCGGGGTGTCTTAGCTAGATGGTGTATGATTTAAACAAATGTGGGGTCACTAGATTGATGGTGTCTATTTAAGAACAAATGTGGGGTCGTCTAGATTGTCGACTTCTGGCGGTGACGGGGAGTTCATGTCATCGAAGCGTGCGGACACGTTGAATGGTGAGAGATCAGGCGCAGCAGACTCGTTATCAGCAGCGGAGAGGAACTCCATCTCGTCTCCAGCATCGTTAGAGGGCGACACCTGCAGGGAGGAACGTAGCGTACAGGAAGTGTCCAATTTCTATAGTCTTCTTGATGTTAAATTGTTTTCTCTTTTAAATTTTTTTACCTGATTCTGAATAGTTGGATACTGATTATAAAATTTCTCAAGCTATTTCACATTTAGAAAGTTTGAAAATGACTTAAGGAATATAATAATTATTAAAATATTAGATCATGAATATTATCGATATTGCTTTTCATATATTTCCTATTTCCCTGATTATTTTAATATGCCAATTTATTTTCATTTTTATGTTTGTTACTCACCTGTGCGTCTGATTTTGACATTGGATACGTGGAGGGGTTATCACTAAAGTTTGAGAACGGGAGAGTCTTAGGAGGGTCGTCATCCATATCCTGCATTAAAAATACATATGAGAGAATAAAATAATACTCTTTATTCTATCCTTTTCCTAATAGAGCATATCATGTTCCCTGCGGTAGAAAGGTTTGATATGGGAGAGATTAAGAAACCGACCCTAAGGTATGCAATAAAAACAACTTTCTATTGAAATTATATACTTGTTGAATATTAGATCCTATAAATTTTTCATCTTTCATTTTCTCCATAAGAGCAATCCTCTTAGAATAAAAAAGAGCGATTAAACCGAAAAACCTCAGGTACTGCAATCTAAATAACTTTAAACACTTACATCCAACACAATTTTTCTCAATATTATCAAGAATGGTTCAATGCATAACAAACAAATGCATGACATTTCTTGATCAACTGGATGACATACCCTGTAAGAAGGCAACATATCAGTGGGAGTTCCGGAGCGACTTCGCTGGAATTTGGGGCGGCCCATGTCTGTCCTCATGGCATTCATCTGTATACTCATCTTCTTGAGAATCCAGTCGGGCACCGTGAAGCCGTACAACTCGTCCATCAGCAGGTTCGGACTGTCTCTGTAACATACACAGGAGAAGGAGGCTTCCTCATTAAGTCCACTAGATAAAAATATTAAATGAACAATAGTACAACATTTGAGAACTAAGCACCTTTAGTTTCAGAACTCTATTCTACAATATGCGAACTATGTGGAATTTGTGTAACAATTAGAAGCTATTGTACTAAAATTTTAAAACAATTTACTACTGTTTGAAAACAATATACCACAGTTTGAAGACAATGGTTTACAATTTGAAAAACTTACAACAATCAGATAAATATGTATAACAATTAGAGAATTATGTACCACAAGTTAATATCTTCATATTACAATATGAAAACTATGTGATAGGATGTGTAAACTATGTACTACTATTTGAAAACAGTTCTTTCTTGTGAGAAGTTTACTCATGAGAGAATTTTGTACTACAATCCAAAAAACAAGAATCAGAGAAATAAGTGAGAGATTTGATATTTATGCATTTATTTATCGAGAGGTCAGGTACTAAAATAGTCACAACCAGTCACTTAAGCAAAAACAGATTTATGCAGTAAATACCCAGAGGAGAAAAAGGAAAGAGAAAAGGAAGAGAATGGAGATGTTGAGAAGTCTAACCTGTACTCGTCGGTCTGACTGAGGTCCTGTATATCCTCGACCAGCAGCATGTAAGCCTTGCCTCCGGTCGCCGGCATCAGATGGTGCTCGTACAGCCACGCCTTGTCGTCCTGGTCTCCCGAGTACTGTCACATACACTCATCAGTCAATACACAGTACAAGGAGGGAAAAGTGTTTTAATACTTTGAAAGATAATAAGCCTCACTTGCATTGGTGCACATATGAATAATGTCCTGGTCTCCTGAGTACTGTCACATACATTTATCAGTCAACACTAAGTAAAAGAGTTTCACAAGAGTGAAAAGTGTTTTAATGTCGTAAAAGATGATAAGCCCCACTTGCATTGTCGCACATATGATTAATGTGTTCGAACCTTTGTAAGATGATAGGCATCAGGAAAAGCATGAGTGTAGATGACATAAACTCAAATTTTGACATTTTGAAGATCCAAGTACTGAATATTAATAGTATAGTAGAGATATTGTGTCATTGACACAACAATGGCAGCCATTAACAAAACAATTTTGTGGAATCAACTTGCCTCGAACCCAATGATGATATGACATGACTCCATGTGACTATTGCTAGAGGGGGTTTAGCAGATATTGTCCTAGAATTTTAAAAGATCAACATGCCACGAAGGCCAACATTGAAGATATTACCTTGAATATATCTGGATGCTTTATGTACAGACGACCACGAGTTGCTCCCAATCCCAAAGCTCTGAAAAATGTAAGAATACTTTCAGATGAAAATGCCTTAAAAAATGATTTCAAAGTTTCATCAGTCATGGACCAATTGCAAGTTTTTAAATTTCATTGATCAAACAAAGTAGAGTTAAATTTAAGAATGAAAAATCATTTTGAATATTCTACAGGAGAAACAAGTCCTACATTTGTCAATGTTCATGAAAGTTAAAGGTGTTTTCATCTTTAAAAAGATAATGAAGAAATGTCAAAGAGAAAGATGGATATCAACACTCACTTATTTGCTCTTGCTCCCATTACAAACTTAGTTTCCTGGGTGAGACGATCAGGGTCCCACTGAAATAAGAAAACATCATTGATCAATGGATTGTATGTGAAGAGGATTTGTAAATAAACATTTACGGTAAATAGCCTAGCTACTTAATGATTTGTAACAGACCTCTTCTGAATTTGCAAGGTTTAGAAACCACGTCTTGTTTTCATAGGCAATAACAGGATTCAAAATTAGCACTAGCCTGGTAGCTTATGGCTAGTGCAAAGTCTGAAAGTCCGAAGGACTTGTTGAATTTAAAGAAAATATGATCATATCATCAGAATGTCTTTGGGCTAGTGCTCTCAGGAATGCACTTGTCCTAATGGCTATTACCCCAATAGGACTATTTTCAACCCCTGCAATAAACAAGGATTGTTCTCAGGTATCTAAAGCGCTCAAAGCTAAGGGTTACACTAACTAACAATTATTCAATTGAGGTTGATAAAATAAACATGACACTTATAAATAGGGGTGTAACAATACATCAAACTATCGATATATCGCGATAGTTAGCTTGGCAATAGTACACTATCGATAGGAAACACAAAAAGACTATCGCTATTGCAATAGTAAGGTTAACTATCGATAGTATCGAAAGTGTAATGTTCCGCTATATTGGGAAATATTTACTAATTTTTCTGCCGGTTAGTTAAATTATTCATTCTCGAATGAGGACAGATGTGATATTAGAGTGAGGAAGTCATTTGCTAAAGTGAAAAATGACAAAAGCTGTTTAATTCATGATTTTATCACAGATTTTGCCGCATATTACTTTTAGCAATTACATGAATATAATAAAGATTATGAATATTCTAGCTAATTTTGGATTTTCTTAAGATCCAACACTATCGCAATAGTGGCTCACAATAGTCTATCGTTATCGCAATAGTAGGTTGCAATAGACAATCGCTATCGCAATAGTCCCACATGGTCAATAGTCACCCCTACTTATAAATCCAGGTGCCAGAGTAGGCAGCTAAACCCTACAAATCTTCACCAAAAGTTGAGGCCAACTAGATTAGCGTTTGCGGGATACGGCAAAAGCAGAGCAGCCCCGGAACTTTGGGTTTCGCCTTACCCTGTTCCACCTTTTACAGGCCTCACCAAATTGGGAATTTTCTCGTGACCTTGACCTTTGACACTCAAGGTCACACAATCAATGAACACATTTCATTGAGTATAACATTATTGTAATGAAATAAAGTGTTAAAAATTAAATTAATCCATTTTCTCCATATATGTTGACCTTGCTGTGACCTTGACCTTCGACAGTTCGTACCCAAAACTTTTTTAAAATGTTGTACTTCTCAAGAGATAATATTTACAAAATCTAAACTTCATAGCACAAAAACTTTTTAAGTTATTGTGTTTACAAGGAATTGCAATAACTCATATCTCATGACCTTGACCTTTGACCTTCAAGGTCACACAATAATTGAACACTTTTTATTGAGTATAACAATCATGTATTGATTAAAAGTGATCATAGTTAAAATTAAGCATTTTCGCTAAACCATGCTTAAGTCATGACCTTGCTGTGACCTTGACCTTTGTCAGATTGTAGCCAAAACCTTTTCAAAATGTTTTACTTTTCCAAGGATGATATATACCAAGTTAGAGCTTCATAGCACAAAAACTTTTCAAGTTACCGTGTTTACAAATAATTTTGTGGTGATTTTATAACTCGTGACCTTGACCTTTGAACTTGAAAGTGAACATGTCATAATGATTCCCTGGAAGTATTAACATTTAGACATGTTCATGAGTTCTGAAAAGCTAAATGGGATAAAGTTATACCCCAATTTAGTGCATTTTGTAATAACTCATATCTCATGACCTTGACCTTTGACCTTCAAGGTCACACAATAATTGAACACTTTTTATTGAGTATAACAATCATGTATTGATTAAAAGTGTTCATAGTTAAAATAAAGCGTTTTCGCTAAAACATGCTTACGTCATGACCTTGCTGTGACCTTGACCTTTGACGGATTGTAGCCAAAACCTTTTCAAACTTTTTTACTTTTCCAAGGATGATATATACCAAGTTAGAGCTTCATAGCACAAAAACTTTTCAAGTTATTGTGTTTACAAGGAATTGCAATAACTCATATCTCATGACCTTGACCTTTGACCTTCAAGGTCACACAATAATTGAACACTTTTTATTGAGTATAACAATCATGTATTGATTAAAAGTGATCATAGTTAAAATTAAGCATTTTCGCTAAACCATGCTTAAGTCATGACCTTGCTGTGACCTTGACCTTTGTCAGATTGTAGCCAAAACCTTTTCAAAATGTTTTACTTTTCCAAGGATGATATATACCAAGTTAGAGCTTCATAGCACAAAAACTTTTCAAGTTACCGTGTTTACAAATAATTTTGTGGTGATTTTATAACTCGTGACCTTGACCTTTGAACTTGAAAGTGAACATGTCATAATGATTCCCTGGAAGTATTAACATTTAGACATGTTCATGAGTTCTGAAAAGCTAAATGGGATAAAGTTATACCCCAATTTAGTGCATTTTGTAATAACTCATATCTCATGACCTTGACCTTTGACCTTCAAGGTCACACAATAATTGAACACTTTTTATTGAGTATAACAATCATGTATTGATTAAAAGTGTTCATAGTTAAAATAAAGCATTTTCGCTAAAACATGCTTACGTCATGACCTTGCTGTGACCTTGACCTTTGACGGATTGTAGCCAAAACCTTTTCAAAATTTTTTACTTTTCCAAGGATGATATATACCAAGTTAGAGCTTCAAAGCACAAAAACTTTTCAAGTTATCGCGTTTACAAGGAATTCTTAGAGTGAATACATAGCTCGTGACCTTGACCTTTGACCTTGAAAGTGAACGTGTCAAAATCGTTCCCCCGAGGTATGAGTAGTAAGGTATGAATAAGAGTTCTGGAAAGCTTAGGGGAAAAAAGTTATAGCTAGTAGTACGAGTGGTGCGGCGGCGATGGAAACTTCACAGGAACTGATAGCAGCCCCGTCCTTAGACGGGGCTGCTAATTAGCAAGAGATCTTTAGTGTGGGGAATCCCACGGAATCGTGTACCAAACTGACAGCTTGACTAGACAGATCAGCTGGGAATTTTCAGCTATCAACGTGTCAACCTGACACATACTCTTATTATGACAATAAAGTGTGATCTAAAAGAACAGACAGTAAGAGAGATAATAAAATAAATAATAAAACTGTTAAATTTAAAAAAATAATTTGTTGTCAAATCTCAAATCCCCTGCCTTGCTAATTATGGAATTACCCACATCAAAATAGCACGGATGAAATTATACCTTTGGTCCTTCTCGCTTGACTGGTTCGTTGGGTTTCACTGAACGTAATGGAGTGCCCCTCCTGAAAGAGATGCGAACTAAATCAGCACAAGGTCTGAATCTTGTAACTCGAAACACAAATACAAACAGAAAAGTCTGTGAAATTCAATCTTCAATAATCAAGAGTAAGGTTTATTGCTTCAAGTACAACCTGAATTCAGAGTCTAAAGTAAAGACTTATTGGAATGTTGACTTTGTTTATCGAGGATGATGAAAACCTTAATCACACTATCTGAAAAACTTCAATAAAAATAAAACACTCTATCTTGACATAAGCAAAATCTTAACATGGAATAAAAGACATTTTGACATGATGAGCATGAAACAAAACAGGACAAAGGATTTCATGAAAACATTTTAAATAATAGGGAAAATACATACCCTGATTGATGGAGAGGGGGCCTTCCCTTTCTCTGAAAACAGAGAGCACTACACTTAAACATTTCATTATAATTGGAGGAATTGAAACAATTTGCTGAATTAAAAACTTAAAGTAAACCAATAACAGCAATTACAAACTTTCCTATAACCAAAGTCTGTTAAAACATAAGTAATCTGAGCAGTTTCGATGGGCATTACAGAATGGAAAAAACATCACTTAAACACTTTCAGCTCTCAATTGCAAACAAATAGAAAACATAACCATTATAAACATCTTGGTAAGTAAAGTTCTCTTTTTAAGATGCAGAGTGCTAGATGCAGCTGTAGCCATCATTACATCAATTCCTAGGTGACACTTGAGTGAAATTTGACAAGAAAACAGGCCCTATAACAAACCTTCTTTATCTTTGGTACGCTGACGTCGCTGCCTGCCTCTGAGTTGCTGTCTGACGGTCTTCTCCGACGTACCTGTAATGTCAAATTGTTGATCAACGAAGAATGTATATATATTGATAAATGTTGTTTATTTTCCTTTTATATCTTTGCAATGATAACTTCTGAACTTAAAAGAAATGCTACATGAAGGAAATAAAGGCCACCGGATCATAAAGTAAGCAAAACTTGTGATAAGCTAAAATTTAAATTTGTTGAATGTATTATTTTTTCAGAAATCAAAATCCACCAAAACTTATCAGAATCTGTCAAAAGTAATCTTGCTTTATGTAGTTCATATACTCTACTCACATATGCCCTTTTGCCGCTGTTACTGCCGGTTTCGGACACAGTGTCAGTGTCGTCTCTCACTGGCGTCACGCTGCGTCGTGTAGTCTCCATCACGTACATCTTCTTGGCCTGGAGCAAAAATTGAGAGTGAATTTTGTATGATTGCAAATCTAAATAGCCTTTCTTCATAAATAGTTGCAGATCATAATGTATTATATTATTTCCTTACAATAAACTGTAGAAAATAAGCTCAACTTCAGAAAAATAAGAAAAGAATCAAATGACGGCTAAAAACAATTTTTTTTTGCAAAAAGAGAAAGAGTTATCTCCCCTACACCGATTAATCTTCTGTTCTGAGAGCAGATTAATAAATTGTGTCTAACATTTTCAGCAACTCATAGATCTGAAATGATAAGATTATTTCTTTGTACAGAGAAACAATAACAGTAATTTGTTTCTATGGCAACTGACCTCTTCTAGAATCTGTCTCTGCACTGCGTGTAAGTGCTCATCGCTCACTGCATTCTGCCCGTTGTTTATCTGGATGTTGTTGATTGCTGGTTTGAAGAATTTCTGAAAAACATTTTGCTTTGATTAAAAACAATAAAGTCAACTTAACTGAACAGAATGACACCTGAAACTTACTGAAAATGAAATTGCTATTCTACATATGTGAAATTAACCTTTTCAAAGGACTTGTACAGTCATATTACCTGGCAGCTTTCCGTGAAGCTATTGGCTACCAAACTGGTGGTTATTTTGAGTGGGGCCATTATCATTACTTACATCGATGTAACCTTTGACGATCTGGTCAATTTCCTTGTTTATATTTCTCTGAAGGTTCTGTCGCAGGATGTCTAATGATTTAGCTGCACTGGTAATGGAGCAGGCTCTGAAACAATCACAGGTTACGTATGGCAATCAATGGCCTGGTACATATATATCAGATAATATTTGTGGTACTTTTTAGATTTGGCCGCTTAAATTGGCTGAACTGTTGCCAAAGAGGCACTAAACAGCTCACTCTCTCACCATAATAAATTTGGTTTGTTAATTTTTTAGCCAACTATATTATTTTCTGTCTTTCTCATCTTCTGCAGACTCTGATCTACCATCCCGGCGTAAAATTAATTATTTACGAAAATGTTTTTAATTGTCATTTGTCAGCCGCCATATTCAAAATCACCCCGCTCTGAAAAAAAATCTATTTATGACACATCCATTAAGATTTCTACATTATCTCAACCAGGAATTTCCTTTCCCATTTGGCTTTTCACATAACATTGTCCTTATCATGACATAAAATAAATCAACAAATACACACTACTTGTATTTTTTTACTTTTTATATTTTTCTGTATATCTACAAATACAAATCACTAACTTGCTAAGGAGATGAGAAACAAAAAAAATAATACTGCTGGCCTAAGAAGGAAGACACTAACTTTGCTCGCTGCACTGCTACTGACTGGGCCCTGTAGGCCGACCTGTAGGTTGTGTTGTTCACTGGGAAGTTAGCTAGATTCTGTAGCCTCATATTAAAAGGTTTTATCTGAAAAATACAAAATTTTAAAGACAAAATTATCATTTGTTAAAAATCTTGCTTATAAAATATATACACAGCAGATACAACTGGAATCAGTTTTATCAAGATTACATGATAAAAAGTTAATAAATTATTACCATGAAAGGTGCAATGTGCTCCATTAAATCAATCAAATTTCATGCAATGACCCAGTTTAGTCACTGACAAGTTTCATTATCAGGTGTCATACCACGTCATTCAGTATACCTGTAACAATCCAATGGTTTGGGCCTTTGCACAACAGCACATTTAAATGGTGACAATAATACAAATAAAAGTACCGAGGGTACAGAAGCTCACCTAAAAATGAATGATGTGGTAAAATGGTTTAATTATACATGTAACCATCTTTTATATATAAATTGATTATGGCTGCCATCATGATTTTTTTATCTTTTAAAATACTAGTCTTCTTTTGGAAACGACTAGAGCTTGAACAAACATTAATACACGAATGATATAATCATGATAAGTTAACAAGCAGTAGGTTTTTGTATAACTTTTTTGTATATCTATGGCTGAATTGGTGACCATCTTGTACTTTTTAATCTTCAAAATGCTACTTTTATGTGGGCATCCGTATTAATTTCATTATGATATCTTGATTGGTTTAGGTGTATCCATTTAAATGTCATTCATTACTTACAGGATGGTGGCCACTTACATTTGTTTTGTAGTGAATCATTAATATGATTTCAAGATTATTTCACTGATGGTTATGCTGCATGGGATATTGAGAATCCCAAGAGTACAGATTTTTCAAGGAAAATGAATGACTGATTGAGAGGAAAGTCATAAACACAGCAAAGCAAAAGACATGTTTATTTTGTTCACATAATATTTACATGTCAAGTGACCATGAGATGTCTTTCATTAAAGTATCAATTTATTTAACACTCATACAGTACTATAATGGTAAACATTTTTGCATTGTCAAATCAACAGAGAGATATGACAAATCAAATTTCCTTCCTTTTCTTACTAAACCCTTTTCGATTTTCATCTTCATATTTATTCCACATCAACTTATCATGTAGATTGCTAAACACAAAGCTTATTGTAGACAAGTTTTGTGTAAGTTGTTATTCTAAGAAAGAACATATCACTGTCATGAGAATACAAGTCCATAACTTTTATTGCATACACATGGGCCATGGCCATATAGCATAATGCTCTACCATATCAATTGGGTCAGGTTGATTATGCAACAGACTAGCGGCTGACACTGTGATGCTAGCAGCCTGCCTTGGGATGTGTATTAGGCATAGTGGAATATCTGAACTCTGGTTGACCCCTTATGTGTGGTATTTAAAAGAATCAAGGGAGATACCATTGTTTAAAATTTAACATGTTTAATGTGATTTGGTTTTTGCAGCTAGTTGCCATAAAGATTATAAACAAATTAATCAATTATGTTTGTCTTTCATCTTAATTTTTTTTTAAAACACTTAAAAATATAGAACAACTTGCACGACAATCTTAAATATTCCATATTTAAGATAATATTATGATTAGTAAGTTCAAATTAGAGAATTTATATGGTGCCAGTGATCACTTGATGAAAAATTAAAATTTAATAAAAATGATGTGTCATCTGCAGCTGAAAAGTCAATATGGCTGCTATTGCGGCCATCTTGGATTCTCAAAACTGAAACGTCTACCTTTCTGTGTGGAATCACTATAGGTATAACATACTACAATATAAAAATGATATCTAGATTGGTTTAGGAGAAATAGTCTTTGTCATGAAATCTAATTGAAAATTCAATATGGCTGCCATGGCGGCCATATTGGATTCTCGAAAACTTAAACATCTACCTTTCTGTGCGGAATCACCATAGGTATAACATACTACAATTTCAGAATGATATCTGTATTCGTTTAGAAGGAGTAGTCTTTTTCATGAAATCTAATTGAAAATTCAATATGGCTGTCATGGCGGCCATCTTGGATTCTCAAAACTGAAACCTCTACCTTTCTGTGAGGAATCACCATGGGTATAACATACTACAATTTCAGAATGATATCTGTATTCGTTTAGAAGGAGTAGTCTTTTTCATGAAATCTTCGTGAAAATTCAATATGGCTGTCATGGCGGCCATCTTGGATTCTCAAAATTGAAACGTCTATCTTTCTGTGAGGAGTCACCATGGGTATAACATACTACAATTTCAGAATGATATCTGAATTCGTTTAGGAGGAGTAGTCTTTTTCGTGAAAGTTTACGGACGGACGGACGGACGGACGGACAGACGGACGGACAGACGACGGACGAAGCGCCATGACATAAGCTCACATTTACTTTGTAAAGGTGAGCTAAAAATTAATAGTTTACAAACTATGCATCTGATAAATAATGAGAAGCTCGTACCCATGATTCCTCTCCAACAGCTTGTGACGTCTCACCAACGTGATTGAACGCTCCAAACACTTCATCTCTTTCTTCTTTCTTCACAAGTGGAACCTCAGGAACTAATCGTGGCATCTCACTCTGATTCTCTTTCTCTGTTCTGATTGGCCGACGTAGATCGGATGTGTCGGAGGCCGACCGAGGAAAGAAAGGGGCAGAATGAGGAGTGTTTTGTTTGTCCTGGTTGCTACTGTTGGAGTCTGAACTGATTGTGAAGGAAGGGATCGGAACATGGCTTGTTATGGCTTTACTTGGAAAAGTGAATGGGTTGATGTGAGGAGGAACAGGCCCCTTGGACTCCGGGAGACGGGCGGGGACCGGTTGGGGGAGGAACTTGCCAGCAGCAGATGAAACTGGCAGTGACGAGGGAGCTTGAGATATAGGATGGAAGTCATGGTGTTGCTCTCCTCTTTGTTCTAAAAATGTTCCTGGTTCGGTCTTAACTACATGTGGTTGAGCACTGACCCTAACTTGTGGCTGAGGGATGGAGAATGGTCGACTGACTGCTGCTTGTGCGTGACCAAGTGATTGAGCGAGGGCGGAGGAAAGAACCGATGAAGGATCTCTATGACACTGAGTTACAGGTGCTGCTCTGCGTTCACTTTGCTGCTTGTGCTTGTGGGTGAGATCGACAGCTGGGAATCCAGATCTGCAGGCAGCAGGGAGCTCAGGATGCTTGTGGGCTGGGGGAGGGAAGCCGCCCATCTGGCGGGGGTCCTGAACTGGGGACACTCTTCCTCGGTATAAATGGTCTGGGTGGGTGGGGGCCGGGGATACCCTTCCTTGGTTGGGGGACAGGGATGAGGCCGGTAATCTCTGACTGTGGGGTGATGTGTGTCTGGGAACAGGGGACACTCTACCAGATATAACCGTTACATGAGCACTTCCGGGGGAAGCTCGTCCATGTGGTCTTGAAGGAACTTGGGAAACTTTCTCATGAGGAAACTGGCTCTGAGAAACTGGGGAAACATGACCATGAAGTCTATGAAGTCCATGCGAGGGTGAAACAGTTCTGTGAATGGTTTGTGGATTTGATGTGTTGACCTGCACTCTATGCCCAGAGTGGGAGGGTGAGGAGGTTCTGTAGATTGTCTGAGGGGAAGAGGAGGGATGTCTTGCATAGCTTGAAGGCGAGGCATGCTCTGTTGGTTGCTTAGCAGGAGACGATGTTCGCTTCTGAGCAGACTGGCTCTTCAACTCAGCTTCTATACGCTCAGCAAGAGCTTGTGGTGTCACTCCGGGGCTCTCAGACATGGACATGATTAAGTTCTGTAGATTGGGCGGGAGAGGAACATCACCAGGACCAATGAATCTCACAACTGGAGGAGTTGCTCTCACAGAAGGAATTGATCCTGACACTGAGACAGGACTTACAGTGGAGGACACAGCAGGTCCCCTAACAGGCGAGTGTGAATACACTACAGTTGTGGGCACGTTGTTCAACACAGAACTGATGTCATGATGTGAAGCACCATGTAGAGTCTGACCGACACTATGCTGTTCATGTGCTGCCCCCTTTTTGTCTTTCTCAAAATGTGATGAGGGCAGAGATTTGAAAGGCATATTTCTATCAGATACATGAATCATGTGACTACTTTTCGGAGAATGTGACCTGGCTGACAAGGTCACGTGGCTGCCTTCTGCTGTTCCACTTCTAGCTGTCTGTTGTAGAGCTTGAGGTAGTCTATGCTGAGCCCCCCATCGTTTGGACTCAGCACTGGCTTCTTGAAGATGCTTAAGAGTTGCACTGTTCATTCTTTGATGATCTGTTTCTTTAGGATGAACACTTTTAACTATGGTTCTATTCGGGGGAGGAGCTGAGCCCCCGGGTGATTGTGTTAGTTTCCCTGTGAGAGCAGAGTGCAGCAAGGGAGGGTTATTATAGTTGTAGTTCTCAAGGACTGACACAACTTGCGCAGTGATCCGTGATGGGGATATATCCCTGCTTAGAGATGCACTTTTTGTCTGTGGTGGCGATGGAATAAAAGAACCAACAGGACTGGCCCGATCTGACATCAAACGCTCCTGAGATATGGGCCCTCGAGCCATGAGAGCTTCTAGTGTTGAGTGACTGGCTTGTGCTCGGTGTGGCTGCGCGTGGACTCCTTCAACGTGGTCTTGTCTATTTTTAGGAGATGTTGTCTTTGACCGTTTTTTGTGGTGGGCTGTATCAAATGATGAGGTAGATGTTGATACTTTTATCAGTTCCCCTGGTGAACCCTCATGAAAGGTATAAATATGCGACCCTGGGCCACTTTCATTTATTTTCTGTTGTGATTTAGAATGAGATTTTTTATATGAATCCTTCTGCCTCTGTCTTTCATTGTCTTTTACCCCATTGGAACCGTCAGGTAACGCATCATGATGATGCCTCGAGGCGGACTGGACAAGCATGCTGCAAACAAAGGGGGTGCTGATAGAAAGTTATTGATATCATTGATTAAGACTTAAACATACATGAATGTCTGTTATGAGTTATTTTCACCAATGCTCAAGTAAATTGTGAAAATACTTACTAAAACCCATTTAAACTACATGTATCTAGAAATATTTGAATGAATTATTTTTCACAATTAATCTACCCTTTTCTGTAAGCACTCAAAATAATACGTAAATACCAATACCATATCATGTATCTTTTCAATAATCAAGCTAAAAACAAAACTATCTGAAAAAAGCTTACCTTATGTAATTTCAAATTTATTACCTTTTAAAAGGTTTGCTTACTTACTGTGATTACATTAGACGATGAATAAAAATACTTATACACATTTCAAGAAATAAGAAATGTTGTCTTCAGTTGCATATCTACACATGAAATCTACAGCTAAAATTAATGAATCACTCAGCTTCTAAAAAATTGAACCACATCAAAGAAATATGATTTATAATTTTAGCACCACTTCATATTTGCAGGGGAAAGACATAAATGTCACAAACTTTAAATCAAAACTGTCATAAATAATAAATATGGTTCATAATTTGTGGTATCACTTCATACAAAGAATTAATGTTTTCAAAACAATTCTAATTGTAAATATAAAATGTTTAATCTTAATTGATTCTAGTTTGGAAATGCACCACTGTATTTAAAGAAAGCTAATAGACGTATCTTAATTGGCAAAGACAAAATTAAGCAGACTATCCATGTCCCAAATATTGGTTTTCCCTAACCGAAACATATATATATGTATATATAATATCCATTATATTGACCTTTGATTGTTCATCTAAGTGATTGGCATATGGGAGGAATGTTACCTGTATGAAACAGTGTCAATAAGTATGAATCAAAAAGTTACTTATGTTCAATAAAAGCATATACATCGTAACTATTAAAGTATCCCTGTTGCTTGGACATGTGACACTGTTGTCATGTTTATATTTATCTTAAGAAAAACCAGATGTTATTTCACAACTACTTTTAATCATTGTGTAAAGTTATAATAACTTAAACAGGACTTTTTCGCATTATTAATTGCAATAAATGCATGCTCTTTAAAGAGATCTCGCCTTTCAGAAGCAGCATATCAAAGTGACCTCATTAAATTTAATTATTAAACTTTGCGACACTGGTGACAGCGGAAGACCCTACGCATGCTTCGGTGCCTCTGCTACAAGACTGCACAGAGATGTTATCAACCATGGTCTGCAACTTTGACTTAATGCTTTCAATGCACAAGAGATGAAAGATGCAATCTATCAGCTTAATCAAGCTTGCTTACGGTCGTTTAGGGTCTGATCCCTCCTTTAGATTGTGGAAATGTTCGGATGTTTTTCTGTCCGCCATTTTGTAAACAGCATCTGAGTGCGAACTAGTTCTTGCAAGGTGCGCGATTGTATATTTTGGACAAATAAATATAATACTTCGCATCTGGTCATATTAAGTTGCATGTTGAACATCATAAATCGCAATTGCAGATTAATTGTTTTTCATAATTACTTCTGTAAAATATTTATCAATAAAGGTCTAGGATATCTTCACTGCGAGTCGTAAATATGGCAGCTCGCAGTGACAGCGTTGGGCCTGACAGGTCAGCAAACTGTTTGTTTTCTTATTAAATGAAACTTCGGTGCTTTTTGTCGACGTTATATTTGCTAGGTATTCTCTAAAAACCTAGAATTAGATTATTGACTTTTTCACAACAGATCGTGCGTCAGTATCTATAACTGTGGCCAGATTTTTATTGCCAGACATTATGCAATCTGCCTGGTTTGGATGTTGAACTAGGCCGAGTTACACTACTGCTTGCAACATATATCAGAAATCAGATTTGGAGGTAATCTCTCATTGGTTTCATGTATATAATGGCCAGTTGAAAGGTATCTTCAATTTTCTTGATTGACATTGCAGCTAGATCTAGAAGTATGAAAGAGGAATTGTAAGTTATTCCACGATGCCAATTTATGATTTATCCACCAGTTATGCTATATTTTAAAAATATGTTTATATATATATTAAAATAGTAATGAATAAGTCTTCATAATGTTGTGTAATGAAATTAAAATATATCATTTGAGTGCAGCATGCAAGACAGGTATTTAATGACCTGAGTGTCCTATGATAATGAGTTGTAGTCAAAAGGGCTGAGAACTGCATAGTCAAAAAGGCTGAAGGAAAAAGTCAAGGAAAAAGTCAAAAGGGCCGAGCCATTTAGTCAATCCACTGTGTTCCAAGTCATAAGGGCTGAACCCAAAAATACAGTTTTAGACAGTACTGTTTTAGATAATAGCTATGTTGAGACAACATCTTTCTGGTTCACATTAACATATCAAATGGTCCATATGGGTACAGGCTTCCGTATTTATATCACAAAATTTAGATCTAGAACATCTAAGTTAGATGTAACCATAGATCAATTGGAACTGGTAGATGGTATATAATTGCTAAAAACTCTATGATTTATTAAAATAAACATGACTTGACTAATACTCTCTTGAATTTTCGATTTCGTATTTTGTATTGATTGATTTGTTTTCTTAATAAATTACTAATTGTACTTTTAGAGTAGTTGTCACAATCCAATTAATTGTTTTCTTAACAAACACAATATTGCAATAGATGATCTATTATATGTTTTCTTAACTAATTACGTATTGTTGTAGAGTCACCTCCATGGTTATATACCCGACGCACAATTCAGTTTTAAAAAGTTTCAAAAGTTTACGCCTCTCACTCCCTATAACAAATATAAGCCCAATACGTTTTATGTATCACCTAATTTACGATTATACACATATTCATGTTTAAGAACAGTTTTTTTCATAATAAACCATTTTTATTCTGTTATGCACATCTCATTCCAAAGCTTACAGAAAGTTTCATTCCACCAATTTTGTTCCTCTTAAACCTGCTACTTCTGTTAGTTGAACTATTTTGGTTTTTATTCATTTCTGTTGACATCACATTGAGTTGCGATAATTAACAATGGAAACATACTACTTAGTTATGAAAACATAAATCCAATTACTTAAAAAAAAAACATAGCACAAGCTAAGGATTCATTTTTGATTTGATTGGAATCACTTGGCTAAGTAAACATATTACAGTTATCAAATATAGGTTGAATACAATGAATATATTTTTATTTTATTTTCGGCCCTTATGATCGTCCCTTCTGACTTTTTTACTCGGCCCTTTTGACTTTTTTTATCGGCCTATCGATCATTCAGCCCATTTGACCAGATTCCTCTGATAACTACTGGTACTGGTGAATATCAGTTCAAGTATGGCCTAAGCGAATGAATTGTCAAACTTAACTGTACAGATCCTTCAAATTATGCTTGAGTAGTTTTGTGTCGATCGGTCAAATCTTGGGAAGCAAAAGAGATGCCCAGTTAACTATTGTAGGGGTGCATGGGTTGTTACAGTTCTTGTAGTACAGTGCTGACTGAAGAGATACGCAAGAGATAAGACATAATAATCAGTCATGCCAAGAAAATACATTAAATGAGGAAACCCTATGTCAATGTGAAAGTTTGATTAATAATTCTAGTGTAGAATATTTTTGAAAAAAAATCTTTTGTGAAGGCATTCCAAGTTTTCAAATCACTACCCCCTATTTTGGTATACGGCCATGGAGCTATTTCACTTTAACCTCGGTAATCCATACTCGGAGCATTTTTGTGATTGATTCTGTTATCTTGAAGAGACCTCCTGAACAGATTTTCTCTCAAGTTCTCTAAATACTTGTATATTACTGTAATTTCTCTTTGTCAACAGTGTTTTAGAAGAAGAGCTCGATGTTTTGCGAGCTATTTACATTCATGAACTGGTTGTGGAAGCATCTGAAGACAAGTAAGTCGTACATCAATATTGAGTTAAAGTATAAATTGATTTCCAATTGTTTTGCACCACAAGCCTTTTGTCCCCGAATTCAGAACTCCCATGAGTTTTATAGAAATTATGCTAAAGTATAAGACTGCCAATATTACTTGTAATGTATCATTTGACTCCTATTATGAATTAGTTAATGAAATTTTTCATAATGATCATGCCAAGACAAATAAAGAGTTTATTGTTTCAGTGGGAGTCCCACTGTTGTGTTTCTTACCCTGCATCCAGCGACTGGGGACGATGTCACACAGCAATTTGTGTGTATGACTGTTGTTTTCAAGCTGCCAAACACGGTGAGTGCTATTCCTCTGATCTGTATTCTGTTCCTTTAAGTACCATATATTTCAATGTACACGGCGACCTCGTACATAAGGCGACCCCCTTTCTCAGCCCCCCAAATTGCTGTCAAAATCATATATCTCATTTATAAGGCGACCCCCCTTCTAGCAGGTCGTTGAAACAGTCGACATGACAGACAACTCTTTGACAAGATTGCGTAAGGGTAAATTGAGGTCGGTAATTTTTAAGTGAAATGTCATGTGTAATTTTAGCCAATTGTAGTAAATTTAAATGAGATTGTACTGTAATAGGTCATTTAATGAAAACAATCTTTTGAATATGATGGGTGTGCCATACCATTATTGCAGGATCTTAAATGTAAAATTTGCTGTAATTTAAACTTACTTATGATAAGATAGGTATATTTTAAGAATATTAGCTTTTCTTATCTTTATGACACTCAAACATTTAGCCTGTAGAAACTAAGTGATAAGTTAAACAAAATGTTTCTGACCATCTTTTTCCTTTAGTACCCAGATGACCTCCCAGAGATCACGATCAAGAACCCGAGAGGTCTGGCAGAGGAAGAAGTTCAAAGGTAAAAGAGAAAATGTAGAAGAGGTTATATCATTGTTTTTTTTTGCTTTGGAAATAAATACGGAATTCATTGACAATCAAGCAGTTGTTTTATTGGTAATACTGTTGCTCCACATCAGGATCATATCTGTTTTGTGAGGTTTAATTTTTTGCAACAAACCAGTTCTTCCTTTATGTTTAATGTTAGTGAGAGATTATCTATGTCAAGAAATCATTTTTTATGCTGACATAATTGTGAGTTATCCTATTGCAGATATGCAATTGATTCAGGAAATTTAAAGTGACACAGAGTATCTTTCTTAAAATTTAATTTGGTTTTGATAAGCTCCAAAATATCTAATATGCTGATTGAAGTTCATATCTCATCACTGGTCTTGCAAATATATCCATTTATGCATAATATCTCTAAAATGCTTGATTTTATGGAAAAATCAAGAAAACATCTCAAATACGTTAAATATTCGAAATTATGCATCCAAATTATTAATCTACCTATTAGTTACAATACCTAATAAACACTATCGAATCGAACATATCTTCCTGTCAGCTTATGAAAAGGTTTAAAAATTACGTTTGGCGAATTTGCGCGCGTCACTAGAGCCACATTGTCAGGTTTTCAATCAAAATCCCGACTTTGAATGGCCATATTTTTGCTCTAATGTACTGGTTGACCTTTAACATGTTATTATCAGTAACAGTGGAAACCCGATGTAATAACATCGATTTCCAAATTTGACATATGTGATCCTACTCGGTGTCTCTTTAACAATGGATTATGCAATATAAATGACACACTTTCAGGAAATGATATTGTCGTAATGAAATTAACTTCATAGTGAATCTCTGTTTAGGTGTAATGTTTCACTCATTAAATGATTCCTTACTGAAGGGGAATGGCTTTTCATCTGAAATCCTGGATGTTAAATTCCATCAATAGGTTTCATGGGTAATCTACGTAACTGTGGCACTATTTGCTATTTGATTGATGTCATTTTGACAAAAACTCTTTTTTCATCTTTGATTGCAGACTTCAAGAAGACATGATTCAACTAGCAGAAGAAAGAAGTGGTGGGGCCATGCTGTTTGAACTTATTGAGGTAATATTGCATCTTTCATTTGGAAATCATTGCAGAAGAATTGTGTATTGTTATAACTTAGTTTCTCTGCTGTTGTAAACTTCACGATAATGGTCTTTAATGTTTTTGCTGCAATGGCTATCTGCCACGAGATATACTTAAATACTCTGTTAGCTTTGAGAGGAAGTTGGAATAATGATAATGAGACATACATGTACCGGTATACAGTGGATGCAAGTTCTTTATTCATGATAAGCAATATTTTGGTGCAGATTCTTGTGGCTTTTTCAAGCAAATAAAAACAGCAAAAGAATCTGTTTTAAAATGTCACATATCATGAATAAAGAGGTTGTCATTCATAAATGTCTCCTCATTTTAAAAACTCTTAAGTCCCTATCTTGTCTTTCCTCAGATGGCTAAAGAGATACTGACGGAGGGGAACATCCCGCGCTGCCCGTGTGTCGTGTGTATGGAGCACTTCCACGAAGGGGACCTGTTCACTAGGACAGAGTGTTACCACTACTTCCACCAGGCCTGTCTCAAGCGCTACATCGAACACGCCCTCACCCTTGAACCAGAGGTCAAGGTCATGCATCTGCGGCAGGACGAGAAGGAGGAACCAAAGGTGAGGAAGGTTTCAGCGATGCAAATAGCTTGTGTATTTTTTATCATTGCAATATTTTTAGACCTTTTCTAGTGATAAAGATTACCTAATTTATCTTGCCTATTTGTTCCAATGTATCATGACCTTCAGAACTGAATTAGACAAAATAAGCATTTAATGATGTATGGAAAATTTATCTGTTATCATCATCATCAATGAAGGAATACGTCCATTGAAATGAATTTGATAAGAGTAAACACAAAAACCAAATGAGTAGAAATCAAGCCATTTATCTATTATCTAAATCCATTTACAAAGTATTTACAAGTTTAAACATTACATGAGTTCATTACAAAACTGTTTTTATAACCTAAAATTAGTTTTTCGGTCGTTTGCAAAACTGTAATAACAAAATTATTAAGTAAATCTTTTTATGAGAGGGTATTATAGATTACAAACACTATATTTATCAGATTCTGGATACCTGTTTCAAATAAGCTAACCCTGAAACTTGAAGGATATCTCTGTTCAAGAGTTGAGTAATTGTTCCCAGGTGGTGTGCCCAGTGTGTCGGGAGGAAATGACCTTTGACCTGGAGGAACTAGAACAAGCCCCGTCTCTCGATGATGAAGACCTTGTCTATAAGCCGTCTAAGTCGATGATTAAGATGCAGAGAGAAATGACTGAACATTTTGCCAAACAAAAAGCCGCTGGTGGAATTATCGATCTGGAAGCGGAGAAAAATAAATATCTTGTCAATGAGGTAAATTATATAAAATAAGATATTGTTTGTATGATTCTTTGATAAATAAGATATAAACTGTTCAATAATAGTAAAAGTTAATGGAATTTGTGATGAATTTGTTAAGAAATTCATAGGGGTATATTAGAAAACTTTCCCTATTTGCATCATGAAGATGTAATGCGTTTGTGATGTTACATGATATATTGAATAGGAACTTTTGAGATTATCTATTCCTTTTTGTACAACTTTATTCATTGATCGCTTCATTTTGCCAAATGAATAATCAGTATTTCTCTATTTTCATAAGGAGACAGTTGTTGTGATGACCCAAGATGTCAAAGGGGAAGACAAATTGCAGAAAAAGACAGATGAAG
The DNA here is from genome assembly GCA_916613615.1 of Steromphala cineraria. NCBI lineage: Eukaryota > Metazoa > Mollusca > Gastropoda > Trochida > Trochidae > Steromphala > Steromphala cineraria. The sequence continues at coordinate 64,374,194 of OU744728.1, read as the reverse complement.
AGAGTGAAAGGAAAAGAAATCATAAACAAAGTGATGCAATTGTTGCTAAGTACAAAGGTCCCCCAAGACGTAACCGTCCCAACAGTAATACCCAGGGAAGAAATAGCCCCTCCGAGGTAAAAGATCATTCAAAGGGAGATCACTCTAGTCATTGGAGGAATGAAAGACATGAGACGGACAGGCATAGGGGGAGCAACAGGCAGGGAGATAACTCTAGTCATGGAAGAAACAGAAGACACGAGACAGATAGGCATGGGGGGAGCCACAGACAGGTTGATAACTCTAGTCAATGGAGAAATGAAAGACACGAGACAGACAGGAATGGGGGGAGCCACAGACAGGGAGATAATTCTAGTCATGGGAGAAATGAAAGACACGAGACAGACAGGTATAGGGGGAACAACAGACAAGGAGATAGGGGCAGGAGGTATGGGACAGACAGATACAAGCAAGACCACAGGAGAGATGATTGGGATAGAAAAAGTGGGAAGAAAGATGGTTTTGATCACCGTGAGATGAGACAGGAGGTTGAAAGTATACAGCAGCATTCAAGAGGAAGTCAGGACCATCAGCAACGTCATGAGAGAAACACCAATAACTCCTGTACGCATGAGAACGAAGATAACTCTGAAAGTGTCGACGTCAGTCAGGGAAACAAGGACCAGGAATCTTCTAAACAGGACAAGCAAGATAAAGGTAGAGAGTCAGAATACTGGGAAAGTGAAAGAACTGTAGTTAACAGTCCAGATAAACAATTTCCTAAGGAAGAGTCATCAACTAGTGTCAAGCTACATAGTGACCCTGAGAGAAAAACTGACAAGGACCACAGTGATAGGCGGACATCAGGAACCAGGATGAGTTCTGAGAATAGATTGGCTGGAGAGGAAATGTCTCGTCATAGAGAGAAGGAGGACAGAAGAAATGATAAATCTAATTCCCAGAGAGGGAGAGGAGACTGGGGTCGACGAGGAGGGGGAAGGGAGAGAAGAGAGGGATTTCACTCAAACAGACAACGTGGTCATTATGAAGACCGTCCTCACTCAAGATCTTCGGAGAACTGGGATGAAGAAACGGAAGCCTGTGATAACTCTTCAAAACAAAGACCAAGTGGAAGAAGGGATGGTCGAAACTATCGGACATCTTCAAAAAGTGAGAACTGGGATGTTAGGAAACATGAAGATGAAAGAAAGGGAGATAACTCTTACAGATCTAAGTCAACAAACATCCACAAAGATGCAAAGTCAGAAAATTGGGAAAATGAAAGCATTCCTGTAGATGATAGAGACCATGAAACATGTACGAGGGATAGGGGCCGTGGTCGTGGAAGGAGGGGTCAAGGTCGTGGTGGACGGGGTCGAAGGTCAGATGCAAGGTGGCAAGAAGCTGACAAGGGTAGTGAAACAAGTGAAGACATGAATACAAGAAATGATGTGAAGAATAATAGAAGAAATAGAGGTTCAAACTACAAGGGACAAAATGAAAATTCTTCTTCATTGAACGGTGAAACTAATCATAAGTCAGAAAAATCCTCTCACATCCCTACAGACATTCCTCCCCCGCCTGGTTTTAAAGCACCTCAGATTGAAGCAAAAGCGGAACCCTCGAGTAGGAAACCCCCTGGTATCAAGGTACCGCCCCGCGACCATTCCTCACAGTCTGCAGGCTCTAGTGCTATCTCCCCCGGTATACGCATCACAGGCCCTCCTCCAGGCTTCAACAGCAAGTCCCAGAATGAGAGTTCCACCCCCGGGGTCACCCCGCCCCCTGGCTTTAGATAACACATCCTGTATGCCCCTCCCCCCGACCCCGACGACCCCGACCCCAGCCCACATTTCACCTTAGAGCCTGTAAATCTCCCTTCATTTTATGCTCAATTATATATGTTGTTATCAATTTACTTGCAATGTTCATAGCAAAAAGTAGTTTGTTATTTAGAAAATTACTTTTAAACCTTAATTACCCGGTAGCTTTTTTCACATGTGTATTTCATCCTTTTTTTTAGCAATGGAATTTTGAATCTGATCGAATCGTTTACTTGACACATAACTTCTCAACATTTAAATCCCTTCCTTGTTTCAATACCAATCTAAAAGCCTGACTTGTGGAGTTGTTTACGGGTAAATATTGTAATTTGTAAAAACTATTTGTTTTCAGACAAAGGGCATTTCACTGTTTATTCTTTTATGATGCTTTCAGTGCTTACTGAAAATTGACTTATGTGTTCATCATTTTTGGTCCTTTTATTAACTTGATTAAGCATTTTAATAAATATTGTTCTCATTCTTTTTGACTAAGGTAAATTGTCTTATTGAACTTGCAAAAAGCCAAGAAAATAAGAAAAGTCTTACAGAAATTGGTAATCTTTTTTAATCTCTTGTATTTATTATTTATGAAAACCTTTGTCATAATCAACAGTGATTGCAAATAGTTTGTGTATATATTTATATATATTTGTGTGAAATATTTATTTGTGAGTTGTAAAGATGAGTTGAAGGACACTGGGTGTGTTGAAATGTCAGATCTCTCAGAGTGATTATTTATTTTATTACCAGTGTGATACGTGTACAAAGTGATTGTCTGTTACTGTTTGATTGTTACCTCCCAACACAGATTATTCCCAATAGTCTTTCAGTCAGGTTACAAAAACCTCTCCAAAATATTGAATGAATGGCATATACTTAATCCTTTAACTGAGGTTTGTTTTCTTCCAGGATATTCTTTTAAGTGGGCTACACCAGAAATATATTCTTTTTGTAAAGTAATTATTGTAAAATTCTATTATTGGACTATCAGATTTTTTTCAACACTATTTTGAAAATGTCTTAAAGAAAAATACTGCCAACTGAATAATTTTCAAACTAACAAGATGATGTGTTAATTTTTGATTTTATGTACATTATGTGACACTTTAATAAACATTTCTTCTTCTTCTTCTTCTGTTAATGCCAGTTGAAAGTTTGCAAGGATAAACCCTAAAGACATTGAATTTGCAGTGAATAGTTTTATGTAAACTGTTTCATGTCATATATGAGAAAGTTGATAATGTTGTCGAAGTTGTATCAGTATGAATACAGGAAAAGAATTATTATCATCATATGAACGAACGAACATTATTGAATTATGAATATTGAATAATGTCCATGAATTATTTTGTCTCTTATTCTTATTCTTAAAGAACATGATTTAAATTACGAGAAGTTTTTTTTGTACCAAATCATTTGAGACTTTTGATGATAAAAAAAGTGATTCACTTGAAAATATATTAAATTTATTGAATATGACATGCAGGATGTTTTACTTTTGTGACTTTGCAGATATGAACCTGTTTTTAAGCTGTGTATGCTTTCCGAATATGTGAATCATATTGAAATTAAATGGAATATATTCACTTACTTATGTAATTATTATAGTATGTAAAGCAAATGGGTAAAACTCCATCTGGTAAATAGCATCTAATATTAATGTATGAAATGTGAAAAGTTCATACCAGTGTCAGATTTTACATTTGTGTTAAATGTTGTTTGTTCACCTCAGGTTTATCAAATAAACTAACCTTCAGAAACCACACATTCTGTAGAACATTACATAATTACCCTGGAGGTGGACAGATGACTTATGTCAATAGAGATAATTTTATAAGAGAGTTGCAGACATTATGAAAAAGAAACTTTACTTCTCTAAGGCAGGATTTTCAGAAAGGTAGATTTAAGATTGTGTGAGGAGTTGATTTTTCGAGAGCGTTATTGTAATTATGAATTAACGAAAAATCCTCATTAAGTTAGGGGCCTTTACTCTAAATACCAACTTCTAGTTACCACACTTACTACAGAACATGTGGTTCTTGAGTCAGACGAATGAAAACCTGAAATCAGTTGAAAGGAAAAATGACTGGCATTATATAATGAACTCTTGAGGCAGTTGGCCAATATTCCAAAACCAATCTTTTCAAAGATTACCTTAAACTACTTAACAATAGTTTATACCCTTATGACTGACAATTACCATTATGTGTGTGTAGTAAGCTTACCAGAATCGATTCATCATAATCAGTTGTATGACCACTATGATATATTATTTATCTGACTTTGAATAAGATTAATTGGTTGCATTGCAAAGTCAGTGTGTCATAGTCAACCAAAATGATTGACTTCCAGTATGTGCTTGATGTACTTATGATGAACATGTGTTTATATGTATTGTAACTGATGGTAACAGCTTTATCATCTTTTCATTGGACTTTCAGAAAAAATGAAACCTTACATGCTTGATGTAAACATGTCTGAGAGGATGAGATCAGTTCATTGTGGATGTAGTTTCTTTCATTTATCAAGGCAAAGATTAGCTAGATGTTGGCATATGTTGTTAAAATGTTTTGATTATATATGAGGTCTGCATGATATTGTGGATTATAATTTGACATTCAGTTATTTATTCAATGCATCTGTGTTATCTAAAACCAGATATTAAAAGCATTTAAAGTTATTTGCTCTTGATATAAAAATATTCATATAAAAATATTCGTTAATCTTTTTAATACACAATGGTTACAAAGGATAGCATTATGATATTGACACTTATTTCAATGATGGTGCTGTTTCATTTATCATTGATAATGATCACAATCTTTTGTTTACTTTTAAGGCATAAGTGATAAAAAAAAATTTCCCATCTTATTTGACCAGCTAACTCATTTTGGTGTGTTTATCTGTTATCTGAGAATAAGGATGAAATATTAAACCATCTTGATATCCTTGACAAGCCAAGTCGATTTTGAAATTATTTGAAATCCCACTAAGCTTATAAGCTGAACTACCTGTATGTTAAATGTTTTGTTGAAATTGTTCTACTTGATTTGTGATGGTTATCGAATGTTCCACATGAGGGCCATGTGATTTTATTGCCTTTATCATTCAGTACCGTTTTCAGAAAAAGTCATTGAATTACCATTATGTCATTTCTTTACAAGAGGTTTTCTCTACTTGATGTTGTTGCATATTGCTATATAAATAATATGATGTTTTAAAAGGAAATACATGGTGAAAAGAAACGTATGTATCAAAAATGTTTATCCAAACCCAACCTTAGTGAGTGTAGTTAACAGTTAGAAGTGTACAGTGAAAGTAATTTAAGTCTTTATTTCCTATAATGATATGACTTGAATCATATGCCATAACAATTTGTAAATAACAAAACATGAAATAAAAGTAAAATGTATTTATGTGTTGTAAGTATGTGCAATAGATTCAACATTTTACATACGAGATGCAAATATACTGGTATAGTCTTTTTGACATGGTGGTGCCTTTTAGTGTAGAATCATTGTGTCAATCTACATCTGCTGAACTCACTGAACATCGGAAGATAATCTAGTAATGCAAATGAAACAGACCATTGTCAAATACAACATATATCTTGCACAAGCCGTCATCGGTAATAATATATAAAAACGTTTTATCACAGCTAAGGACATTTCTCAAATATATCCCCTACATAACATTGAAGATATTGGAAGCAAACGAAAATGGTGCCTAAGTTACAAAAACCTAAGGATTGATCGTTTTGCAAACCGCTAATGGTAGAAATACAATAACTCGTTTTGCAAACATTTTTTTGTCTATCTGCGAGTCTTTTCGAATGATATAACCCTGGAATGATTGGACGAATAATAAAAAAAAAAACCATTTTCACAAAAGGGCTGGAACTTGCTGTACCATCAGTCTCGGGAAGCTACAAGGTCACATCGTTAGCCCTTAACGATAAAAGATGCTAAACAATATAGTATTTCCAAACTATTGTAGATTACTTTCTGCCAGATATCCTATATATCTTAATTCAAACAGTAGATACTATGTTACAAAGTACAATACCTTATTGAGAGGAAAGACTTGTTTGTGATTTTTAAAGTAAATGGACAGATAAGAGATGTGAGATTTCCCGTGCGTTGGGCCAATTCAAGATAACTGTCTCCGTGAAGAATGCAATGTCAGCATTTTATACCAAGTGGGCGAACATTTCGTATTTGCAAGTTAGACAGACCCTGACAGTTGCGCAAAACGGTAGAATTCTTTGTTAGGGATTCGAAGTCCGACTAGATAGTGACATTTATCTAAAGGTTGATTCACTTTGTTCTATTATCAGCGCAGAACGTCAAATTCTTGCTGCTATGAAAAGCCATGAAGTGTCCGTACATTCCAGAATATACCCTGCATGCAAATGTCAAACATGTTTTTGAAGTATTTCATAGACGTTCATTGCATTAAGTATGGATTGCGAATATGTCGGTAGTTGTTGGTTTGTCGTCTTGAAACATGGACACAGATTGACTATAAAACTTATAAAACGACAACATTTGGAATATGGTCACAGTTTGCAGAATATTTAGTTAGTTATGGTTTGCTAGACCGAAACTTCTGTTACCAGAATGCTGTATCCTCGCACAGCGAGCCGCATACTATTTAGTAGGGTTGCAGGTAGAGCCTCTCGACCTACTGAATTGCAAGCTCTCACTTTGTGAAATTGATACTGTCCATTATCGAAATGTTTCTACAGCTGCCTAACACACTTTTGTTAACTCTATTTGAATTATTAGAAATATCACGTTATAGAGTGTTGCTTTTAAGTTCGACTCATTCTGTTAACATTGTACCAACAATTGCTATTTTTTAAGTGGGCGGAGAAAAATCATTCTCATAGCACAAACCTATGTATATTTCAAAGTCGAAAGTCTTACACGTGACCTTGACATAAATTCGACTCTATTATTCGTATTCCATTTTAGATGATAGTGAAAGTACTATACTCCTCACACAAAATAAAGCAACAAGGGTATTCTTTTTCTTCCCGAAGAGTTGAAAAAATCCCCAAGTCTAGAGATTTTCAAATCAGACCTGAAGACCCTACTCTTCAGGAAATACTATGACTAGGGCAACTCAAATGTGTAGCGCTATGAGCATACCCTCGGGCGTGGAGTTTAGCGCTTAAGAAATGAACTCATTATTATTATTATTATTATTTTCAGAAAAATATGTGCACCTAGGTAGCCATACATTACGAAATAATGGAGGCAGAATAACTTTTGGAGACTTTACCTTACATTAGATCATTAAAGACATTGCTTGAACACAACCACCTTAATGAACACATTGCACATGTCCCAAATCTTAAATGTTGCTTAATTTTTTGTGAGGACTATGTGAACATTTTTGGCAGGGATTAATGCAACACTTGTGTGAAAAAAACACCTCAAAATATTTGTTTGTAAAGAAACGTAAACAATGTGATTATGTGATCCTATACAGGCCATTATAGATTACCGCAGGAATACAACCATCTCAGTTTCAGAATTTTGACCCGTATGATATCAGTAGGATTTTTTACAGTTAAACAAAACCATGGTCAGAAGCTGTTTAGAACTTTATGATAAGTTTATCCCGTGTGATATTCCAATACGATTGTCATCCTTTTTGAAAATTATCTTAATTTTGTTTACTTTACAAAAATATGTTTACGTCTTGAATAAAAGTTATCTTCACCAGACATTACAAGGTTATCATAGATGAAAAAGTTTATATGTTGTATTGTTGCTTGAAAACAGTCATGAGATATACATAGATCTCCCTGAGATATATTTGCTCGTTTGACGTTTGCTGTATATATATTTAAACTGTAAATAGCAATAAAACTAAATGAACCGAGAGGTTTGACGAAGTGACAATGGCCAATTCAAGAGGGGACGTTTGTAGCGACCCGAAACGGCTCTCGACCTAAAGCGGGGAAATCAGTCCAAGTATTACACTGAACTCATATCCATAATTTGCTTTTTGATCGGCTAATTGGATTTTTGAAACTTGATTTCTCTATTTGGTTCGTTTCCGGGTTTGGGTCGTTACAGACTTTGGGGGAGGTAACGCTTAATCAAACCCCACCCACCACCTCCCATTGAATCTGAACATAGGTGGAATGTTTACGGTTCTTTGAAAAACTTCACGGAGTTTACTTTGCAGCAACATCCAGCGACCATACCATTGCTTCAACAACATCAGTACCTTTCTTATCTCGGTTAAGCAACATATCTAATCCAATTTACATGGGACACCATTATTCATACTCCTTAATTACTGATCATAACTCTGAAATCATTTGGATAAATTTACAATATCTCAAGATCATCTACTGCCGTAGTGAAAGAAGACTTGCAATGTGAAGGTCAAGGTCAAAGACAATTACTTCGGTGTAAAGTTTAATGATTCTAAACTCCTACACTGAAAGGTTTAACAGGCTCAGCAATCCAACGTTTATGTTCTTTTAACAAGCCATTGCAAGTTGTTTGTTCAAGTTAACTCTAACGACTGTCTGTTGGTGGAACCTCCCTGCTGCATGAAGCTCTACAGCACGATGATGGTGAGATGAGATAGTTGCATACATCGAGCACCGAGATGAGATATCAGATCTTAGTTGCATACAACGAGCACCGAGATGAGATATCAGATCTTAGTTGCATACAACGAGCACCGAGATGAGATATCAGATCTTAGTTGCATACAACGAGCACCTAGATGAGATATCAGATCTTAGTTGCATACAACGAGCACCGAGATGAGATATCAGATCTTAGTTGCATACAACGAGCACCTAGATGAGATATCAGATCTTAGTTGCATACAACGAGCACCGAGATGAGATATCAGATCTTAGTTGCATACAACGAGCACCGAGATGAGATATCAGATCTTAGTTGCATACAACGAGCACCGCCTGGTTTTCATGAGGGATTTTCCCAAAGGAGATGATGCAAAATCTTGTGATTTGAAATCATTACTGTAATTGCTTTCGCTCAAGTCAAGAATTTTTCTTGTCCAACAACGGATTAAATCAAATTTATTCCAAGGTCATGGGTCAGACTTTGACGTACATGAAGTTTTACTACCACGTTGCTTCGAAATTCTTAGGATAGGATACGAAAGCTGCTCCCCCAGAAAACATGGCGTTTGAATCCACATACATTGAATACATATAGTGTTTATTCAATAGCTAAATGATTATTGGAATGTTTATAAAATATTTTTTTTTACTATTGCTAAGACTTAACAAAATTCATAAGTTGATTAACGGAATTTCCAAAAATGATTTTGACTGATTTGGAAAAAATACGCTAATCAGGATCCCCCGGAATAACAAATATGTTACGATTTTTGTGTGCAATTTTAGCCGTTTTATATTAGCCAATGTCCATCTACACTAAGAATAAGTCCTGCTCCAACCTTTAGACACCGTTAATCAAGTAATGAATTTTGTCTGTCCTACTGATCAAAGTATATAAATTTTAGATAACATGTAAATATATCATCAGTAGGAACTAACCAAATGATCATTTAATGTTATCTGTTTACGAAATTATAACATTTATTTTTCAATTCGGATGATTACCTCACAAATTGTATCCAACATTCCGCCAAATGAATCTGTAACGCTAAAAACACTTTTTATTTTTATTTTTTATAAAAAGCATGAAAAACTGCATGCATATCTAATCTTCAGCATATTCATGTGATAGCGACATACCACAATTCAGAAATAGTAAATATAGTGAAAATAGATCTGAAATACGTCACCACTACGAACATCCACGATTATACTCATGTTATTTAACCTTGACACATTAAATTGTAATCGTTGAGATATTCACAAGACCAAAGACCATGGCCGTCGCCTATTTCAGTTTCAGATAGGCACCACCTCACTTTTGAAAAAAACAATAAACTCACCAGAAAACTATCTAAAGCACATAAAACATGGTTGTTTATCAATCTCAAACACACGCAGCGCAATAACGTTATCTCGCAGACCCAACAGGTTGACGGTATGGTACGGTCAGAGTCTGGAGTCCGTCATGTAGGTAATCAGAGCACAGGTGACCCAGGGAGGACTTCCGACTACCTGCCTCACCCCCAGATAGATGGGCCTCACCTTGGATCCGGGTGAAGAGCAAGTGGATTGCAATGAATGAAAATAGATGTATAATGAGGCGTAGTAAGTGAATGTGAGCTGGTGCAATAAGGTAGATTTTGCTGTTTCATTTGTAGAAAATGCTTGGAATATCTATCAATATTTTCAAATTCAATACTGACTTTTGTATGTTACATGAAAAGGTTGCTTTTGTACGTTAGATTCAAATTGATACGTCCTTAATATGCAACGACATCTGGAAGTGACGTGTCGACCTTGACATGAAAATGTATTTTGAGTATGCTTTTCTTTATTCTAAATTGTATTTGAATATAACGATTACATTTTACAGTACGTACAACCGACAGATCTACTTTAATTCTCAAGTAGAATGACAGTGTTTTAACGAACACGTGTCATTGTTGCTTGTCCTATCGTTAAGTCATTATTTCGAAGCGATTATTGGTTTAACTTTGCAAATGCATTTACATCACAACACGAGAACTGAGTGGGATAATCCTTTTCTTTAAGAGACATCGTTTCAGGGAGCCTGCCGTAATGGTTAGATATCAAAATAATACTTAATATGCTATGTTAGTATTTATATCTAACTTGGTTCTAATAGCATTGATTTAATTTCTTTATACAGATGCAAAATATATCATCATGCGTCTTTTAGATCAAAATGAATACAGTTTATGGAGATGAGAAAGTAGAAGTCATATTTTCACAAATTGGTAAAGGTGAAGGGAATATTTCAAGTGTATTGAGCTTTAAACCAAACGTTAAACGAACCCATTTGCCAATTGACATTTCAGGGATGTAAGAGTGATAACTTTGATAAAATTTATTTCAACTGCGTTAACCATTTTTATTGCCCACAACACGAAAATCATCTTTCATTTTGTCGTTCGTTCTTAACAAGAAGTCAAATAAAAAAGTTTCAAATGGACGGACACGTTTATGTCAGAAAATACCCGGTAACATTGCTATAAGCTCACTCCTCCGTCCAAGACTCCTTGACACCGTGACCGTAAAGTGTTCATTTGTGCATGGAGAGTTAGACAATCATAGAGACAACGCACGGCCGGATAACACGTTACTGGCAACATGAACACCATGCAGACACTGCATCATCTGGATATACAAATAAAAAGGGTACATATTTGAAGATCATGCTAGTAGTTATGCCGCGATGTTATGTTATAAAAATACTTAATTGAATAAGGGTTGAGCATGCAAAAACAATGAAGCTAATAACACGTAACAGGAAGAATGGATTAAAAAGAGGCTCTGCACCTGAGAAAATCACTTGGGTACATTATGGCAAAGTTAGATAGAATCTGGCGTCGAACTGTCCATGCAACACCTTACGCAATAACTGCGATGATATTCATGCGGGGCACAGTGTTTCTACCAACGTTTGATGTTAATCATTCAATAAAAACATCCAAACACTTTTGATAGTAAAGAGTACGTTGTTTTAACACTCTTTACCATACTTAAGCATAGCTATGGAATGCTTTCATCATCTAGTTTTATTGGTCACAGGAGTGTTAAGTGCTCACAAAGTTTTTCTAATTTTTGTGTCAAATGGAAATGCAAGTTTGCATATATATTTACAATCCTAGCATAAAGGCTACAATTTAACAACTTCAATTATCATGAAAAACAATTGGAGCAGTCTATCCAATGGCTGCTTAAAAGCCTTCAGCGTGTGCTGAAATTATTCTTGCAAATGTTGTAATTGGTCGTTAACCTTCACACGAAAGAAACCTTATGTTAAAACTCTATTTGTAACAGTGTGAGGGCTTGTTGAAAAATATAATACTTGTATTTTTGTACCTGTTGAACTTTTGAGGGTAGAAGGTAAAATGAAATATTGGCTTAATCAAGCTTTTCCTTTAGATACGCTATATTATTTCAGTAATGGAACACAATATGTCCACTGTTTTGAAAAGTGTAGACATTGCTAATAAACTTATCCTTTCCGGGCGATGAACCCAAAAGCTGGGGAGTTCATCCAAATTAAGAATGAATAAATCATATCTCTATCCATTTATATGAAATAATTTTTTCTAAAAATGATAAATTTAGTTCTCCTCCCTCACAAGCTGACGGTTGTTCGGTTAATGGTCTTTACAGAGTCGTTTAGTCCATTTCTTATCTTTTCCTAGCAAAATATATCTTATACCCTAAAGCTAAATCACATCATTTCAATGTTTCCCTTCTATGTGGTGCATCAAAGGGGATAAATGTAATGATATCTGATATCAACATCCCATATGTCGCCCCTTTCAAAATCTCCCAGTTGGAGTCACCGACATTCTTGTACACAGTTTATTATAAAAACAAGAACATCAAAGGAATGAAATATTTATCTGGAATTGGCAATTTTGCAAGGTTTCGTTGTAAGTTGAGGTTTTATCCTATAAATATTTGTTGGAATATAACATAATTATCTTTAGGAAATAAATTTCGACCGTAGTTTTTCATTAATGTTACCCTTAATCGGTCAACATTAGCTTTTACATACATTTCAATGTTAGGGAATGTAGGTTGAATGATGTTGGCTTCAGTTGTTTAAAAGTCTAACGTTTTTTACTGCTATTTTCAAAATTGTATAACTTGATTTGCATCTGTTAACTGGAATTTTTTTTCTTCAGTATTAAGACCATTTTATTTGAAAGAATCAAAGTAGAGAAATAGATATATACATTACGTCTAGTAAATATAATATAGGAAGCAGTTCGCGTTTGAACGCAAATGAAACAAATGACAATATCATATCGAGTCTGTAACAACACTGGGTTTACGGAGAGCAGTTATGTGTTGGTTGTCAGTTCAAGGAACCGCTACACTCACTCACAATGTTGTACTCAGTCGACCTCTCCAGAAACGTATTCAGCATCCTCGCAGTCTGTTCTTCTAGTTGTAACAGTACTTCCACTTGAACAAATATCCTGGTTTCTAAAAATACACTTCATGACCGATACACTGCAAACGTTTGTGTGTTTAACTCCGTTGTTACCTGTTTAAAAATGTGTATATTTATTTTTTGATTGATGTTTATGTTAACGTTATTTATAGAAAATAGAAAATATTTTATAAGGACTTTTATCAGGTTTTACAATCTATGTTAAGCTTTTCACCCAACACGTTTGTTTTATGAATTTGGAGGCAGAAATACTATATATACACTAAGACTAACAATAATGGACAAAAAGTGGAGACATCAATTAATCAAATGGTGTCATTAAAATAATCAAGGGCGCCTATTGGAATAAAAGAAGAAAACTGGATCACGTACCATATAAGTAACTGGATCACGTACCATATAAGAAACTGGATCACGCACCATATAAGAAACTAGACCACATACAATATATATAACAGACCTGTCCGCGTACCATATAACAAACTGGACTACATACCGTATAAGAAACTGGACTACATACCATATAAGAAACTGGATCACGCACCATATAAGAAACTGGATCACGTACCATATAAGTAACTGGATCACGTACCATATAAGTAACTGGATCACGTACCATATAAGAAACTGGATCACGCACAATACAACAAACCTGACCGCGTACCATATAAGAAACTGGACTACATACCATATAAGAAACTGGACTACGTACCATATAAGTAACTGGATCACGTACCATATAAGTAACTGGATCACGTACCGTATAAGAAACTGGATCACGTACCATATAAGAAACTGGATCACGCACAATATAAGAAACTAGACCACGTACAATACAACAAACCTGACCGCGTACCATATAAGAAACTGGACTACATACCATATAAGAAACTGGACCACGTACCATATAAGAAACTGGATCACGCACCATATAAGTAACTGGACTACATACCATATAAGAAACTAGACCACGTACCATATAAGAAACTGGACTACATACCATATAAGAAACTAGACCACGTACCATATAAGAAACTGGACCGCTTACCATATTAAAAGCCGAGCACGTACCATATAACAAACTGAACAACGCACAATATAACAAACTAGACTACGTACCATATAACAAACTTTACCACATACCATATAACAAACTTTACCACGTACCATATAACAAACTTTACTACGTACCATATAACAAACTTTACCACGTACCATATAACAAACTTTATCACGTACCATATAACAAACTTTACTACGTACCATATAACAAACTTTACTACGTACCATATAACAAACTTTACCACATACCATATAACAAACTTTACCACGTACCATATAACAAACTTTACTACATACCATATAACAAACTTTACTACGTACCATATAACAAACTTTACTACATACCATATAACAAACTTTACTACGTACCATATAACAAACTTTACTACGTACCATATAACAAACTTTACTACGTACCATATAACAAACTTTACTACGTACCATATAACAAACTTTACTACGTACCATATAACAAACTTTACTACGTACCATATAACAAACTTTACCACATACCATATAACAAACTTTACCACGTACCATATAACAAACTTTACTACATACCATATAACAAACTTTACTACGTACCATATAACAAACTTTACTACGTACCATATAACAAACTTTACTACGTACCATATAACAAACTTTACTACGTACCATATAACAAACTTTATCACGTACCATATAACAAACTTTACCACGTACCATATAACAAACTTTACCACGTATTATATAACAAACTTTACTACGTACCATATAACAAACTTTACCACGTACCATATAACAAACTTTACCACGTATAATATAACAAACTTTACTACGTACCATATAACAAACTTTACTACGTACCATATAACAAACTAGACTACGTACCATATAACAAACTTTACTACGTACCATAAAACAAACTTTATCACGTACCATATAACAAACTTTACCACGTATTATATAACAAACTTTACTACGTACCATATAACAAACTTTACCACGTATTATATAACAAACTTTACTACGTACCATATAACAAACTTTACCACGTACCATATAACAAACTTTACTACGTACCATATAACAAACTAGACTACGTACCATATAACAAACTTTACTACGTACCATATAACAAACTTTATCACGTACCATATAACAAACTTTACCACGTATTATATAACAAACTTTATCACGTACCATATAACAAACTTTACCACGTATTATATAACAAACTTTACTACGTACCATATAACAAACTTTACTACGTACCATATAACAAACTAGAGTACGTACCATATAACAAACTTTACTACGTACCATATAACAAACCTTATCACGTACCATATAACAAACTTTATCACGTATTATATAACAAACTTTACTACGTACCATATAACAAACTTTACCACGTATTATATAACAAACTTTACTACGTACCATATAACAAACTTAACTACGTACCACATAAGAAACTTTATCACGTACCATATAACAAACTTTACCACGTACCATATAACAAACTTTACAACGTACCATATAACAAACTTTACTACGTACCATATAACAAACTTTACCACGTACCATATAACAAACTTTACCACGTACCATATAACAAACTTTACCACGTACCATATAACAAACTTTACTACGTACCATATAACAAACTTTACTACGTACCATATAACAAACTTTACTACGTACCATATAACAAACTTTACCACGTACCATATAACAAACTTTACTACGTACCATATAACAAACTTTACCAAGTACCATATAACAAACTTTATCACGTACCATATAACAGACTTTACTACGTACCATATAACAAACTTTACCACGTACCATATAACAAACTTTACCACGTATTATATAACAAACTTTACTACGTACCATATAACAAACTTTACTACGTACCATATAACAAACTTTACTACGTACCATATAACAAACGTTACCCCGTACCATATAACAAACTTTACTACGTACCATATAACAAACTTTACTACGTACCATATAACAAACTTTACTACGTACCATATAACAAACTTTACCACGTACCATATAACAAACTTTACCACGTATTATATAACAAACTTTACTACGTACCATATAACAAACCATATCACGTACCATATAACAAACTTTACTACGTACCATATAACAAACTTTACCACGTACCATATAACAAACTTTACCACGTACCATATAACAAACTTTACCACGTACCATATAACAAACTTTACTACGTACCATATAACAAACTTTACTACGTACCATATAACAAACTTTACTACGTACCATATAACAAACTTTACTACGTACCATATAACAAACTTTATCACGTACCATATAACAAACTTTACTACGTACCATATAACAAACTTTACTACGTACCATATAACAAACTTTACCACGTACCATATAACAAACTTTACCACGTACCATATAACAAACTTTACCACGTACCATATAACAAACTTTACCACGTACCATATAACAAACTTTACTACGTACCATATAACAAACTTTACTACGTACCATATAACAAACTTTACTACGTACCATATAACAAACTTTACTACATACCATATAACAAACTTTATCACGTACCATATAACAAACTTTACCACGTACCATATAACAAACTTTACTACATACCATATAACAAACTTTACTACGTACCATATAACAAACTTTATCACGTACCATATTACAAACTTTATCACGTACCATATAACAAACTTTATCAAGTACCATATAACAAACTTTATCACGTACCATATAACAAACTTTACTACGTACCATATAACAAACTTTACCACGTACCATATAACAAACTTTACCACGTACCATATAACAAACTTTACCACGTACCATATAACAAACTTTATCACGTACCATATAACAAACTTTATCACGTACCATATAACAAACTTTACCACGTAATATATAACAAACTTTACCACGTACCATATAACAAACTTTACTACGTACCATATAACAAACTTTACCACGTTTTATATAACAAACTTTACTACGTACCATATAACAAACTTTACCACGTACCATATAACAAACTTTACTACGTACCATATAACAAACTTTATCACGTACCATATAACAAACTTTACTACGTACCATATAACAAACTTTACTACGTACCATATAACAAACTTTACCACGTACCATATAACAAACTTTACCACGTACCATATAACAAACTTTACCACGTACCATATAACAAACTTTACCACGTACCATATAACAAACTTTACTACGTACCATATAACAAACTTTACTACGTACCATATAACAAACTTTACTACGTACCATATAACAAACTTTACTACATACCATATAACAAACTTTATCACGTACCATATAACAAACTTTACCACGTACCATATAACAAACTTTACTACATACCATATAACAAACTTTACTACGTACCATATAACAAACTTTATCACGTACCATATTACAAACTTTATCACGTACCATATAACAAACTTTACTACGTACCATATAACAAACTTTATCACGTACCATATAACAAACTTTACTACGTACCATATAACAAACTTTACCACGTACCATATAACAAACTTTACCACGTACCATATAACAAACTTTACTACGTACCATATAACAAACTTTACCACGTACCATATAACAAACTTTATCACGTACCATATAACAAACTTTATCACAAACCATATAACAAACTTTACCACGTAATATATAACAAACTTTACCACGTACCATATAACAAACTTTACTACGTACCATATAACAAACTTTACCACGTTTTATATAACAAACTTTACTACGTACCATATAACAAACTTTACCACGTACCATATAACAAACTTTACTACGAACCATATAACAAACTTTACCACGTACCATATAACAAACCTTACCACGTACCATATAACAAACTTTACCACGTACCATATAACAAACTTTACTACGTACCATATAACAAACTTTACCACGTACCATATAACAAACTTTATCACGTACCATGTAACAAACTTTACTACGTACCATATAACAAACTTTACCACGTACAATATAACAAACTTTACCACGTATTATATAACAAACTTTACTACGTACCATATAACAAACTTTACTACGTACCATATAACAAACTTTACTACGTACCATATAACAAACGTTACCCCGTACCATATAACAAACTTTACTACGTACCATATAACAAACTTTACTACGTACCATATAACAAACTTTACTACGTACCATATAACAAACTTTAACACGTACCATATAACAAACTTTACCACGTATTATATAACAAACTTTACTACATACCATGTAACAAACCATATCACGTACCATATAACAAACTTTACTACGTACCATATAACAAACTTTACCACGTACCATATAACAAACTTTACCACGTACCATATAACAAACTTTACCACATACCATATAACAAACTTTACTACGTACCATATAACAAACTTTACTACGTACCATATAACAAACTTTACTACGTACCATATAACAAACTTTACTACGTACCATATAACAAACTTTACAACGTACCATATAACAAACTTTACCACGTACCATATAACAAACTTTACTACGTACCATATAACAAACTTTATCACGTACCATATAACAAACTTTACTACGTACCATATAACAAACTTTACTACGTACCATATAACAAACTTTACCACGTACCATATAACAAACTTTACCACGTACCATATAACAAACTTTACCACGTACCATATAACAAACTTTACCACGTACCATATAACAAATTTTACTACGTACCATATAACAAACTTTACTACGTACCATATAACAAACTTTACTACATACCATATAACAAACTTTACTACATACCATATAACAAACTTTATCACGTACCATATAACAAACTTTACTACGTACCATATAACAAACTTTACTACATACCATATAACAAACTAGACTACGTACCATATAACAAACTTTACTACGTACCATATAACAAACTTTATCACGTACCATATAACAATTTTTACCACGTATTATATAACAAACTTTATCACGTACCATATAACAAACTTTATCACGTACCATATAACAAACTTTACTACGTACCATATAACAAACTTTACCACGTACCATATAACAAACTTTACCACGTACCATATAACAAACTTTACTACGTACCATATAACAAACTTTACCACGTACCATATAACAAACTTTATCACGTACCATATAACAAACTTTACCACGTATTATATAACAAACTTTACCACGTACCATATAACAAACTTTACTACGTACCATATAACAAACTTTACCACGTATTATATAACAAACTTTACTACGTACCATATAACAAACTTTACCACGTACCATATAACAAACTTTACTACGTACCATATAACAAACTTTACTACGTACCATATAACAAACTTTATCACGTACCATATAACAAACTTTACTACGTACCATATAACAAACTTTACCACGTACCATATAACAAACTTTATCACGTACCATATAACAAACTTTACTACGTACCATATAACAAACTTTACTACGTACCATATAACAAACTTTACTACGTACCATATAACAAACTTTACCACGTACCATATAACTAACTTTACTACGTACCATATAACAAACTAGACTACGTACCATATAACAAACTTTACCACGTACCATATAACAAACTTTATCACGTACCATATAACAAACTTTACTACGTACCATATAACAAACTTTACTACATACCATATAAGAATCTAGACCACGTACCATATACGAAACTTTACCACGTACCATATAACAAACTTTACTACGTACCATATAACAAACTTTATCACGTACCATATAACAAACTTTACCACGTACCATATAACAAACTTTATCACGTACCATATAACAAACTTTACCACGTACCATATAACAAACTTTACTACGTACCATATAACAAACTTTACTACGTACCATATAAAAAACTTTACTACATACCATATAAGAATCTAGACCACGTACAATATATACGAAACTTTACCACGTACCATATAACAAACTTTACTACGTACCATATAACAAACTTTACTACGTACCATATAACAAACTTAACTACGTACCATATAACAAACTTTACCACGTACCATATAACAAACTTTACTACGTACCATATAACAAACTTTACTACGTACCATATACCAAACTTTACCACGTACCATATAACAAACTTTATCACGTACCATATAACAAACTTTACTACGTACCATATACCAAACTTTACTACGTACCATATAACAAACTTTACTACATAACATATAAGAATCTAGACCACGTACCATATACGAAACTTTACCACGTATCATATAACAAACTTTACTACGTACCATATAACAAACTTTACTACGTACCATATAACAAACTTTACTACGTACCATATAACAAACTTTACCACGTACCATATAACAAATTTTACCATGTACCATATAACAAACTTTACCACGTACCATATAACAAACTTTACTACGTACCATATAACAAACTTTACTACGTACCATATAACAAACTTTACTACGTACCATATAACAAACTTTACCACGTACCATATAACAAACTTTACTACGTACCATATAACAAACTTTACCACGTACCATATAACACACTTTACTACGTACCATATAACAAACTTTACTACGTACCATATAACAAACTTTACCACATACCATATAACAAACTTTACTACGTACCATATAACAAACTTTACCACGTACCATATAACAAACTTTACCACGTACCATATAACAAACTTTATCACGTACCATATAACAAACTTTACCACGTACCATATACCAAACTTTACCACGTACCATATAACAAACTTTACCACGTACCATATAACAAACTTTACCACATACCATATAACAAACTTTACCACGTACCATATAACAAACTTTACTTCGTACCATATAACAAACTTTACCACGTACCATATAACAAACTTTACTACGTACCATATAACAAACTTTACTACGTACCATATAACAAACTTTACTACGTATTATATAACAAACTTTACTACGTACCATATAACAAACTTTACTACGTACCATATAACAAATTTTACTACGTACCATATAACAAACTTTACCACGTACCATATAACAAACTTTACCACGTACCATATAACAAACTTTACTACGTACCATATAACAAACTTTACTACGTACCATATAACAAACTTTACCACGTACCATATAACAAACTTTATCACGTACCATATAACAAACTTTACCACGTACCATATACCAAACTTTACTACGTACCATATAACAAACTTTACTACGCACCATATAACAAACTTTACTACATACCATATAAGAATCTAGACCACGTACCATATACGAAACTTTACCACGTATCATATAACAAACTTTACTACGTACCATATAACAAACTTTACTACGTACCATATAACAAACTTTACTACGTACCATATAACAAACTTTACCACGTACCATATAACAAACTTTACCATGTACCATATAACAAACTTTACCACGTACCATATAACAAACTTTACTACGTACCATATAACAAACTTTACTACGTACCATATAACAAACTTTACTACGTACCATATAACAAACTTTACCACGTACCATATAACAAACTTTACTACGTACCATATAACAAACTTTACCACGTACCATATAACACACTTTACTACGTACCATATAACAAACTTTACTACGTACCATATAACAAACTTTACCACGTACCATATAACAAACTTTACTACGTACCATATAACAAACTTTACCACGTACCATATAACAAACTTTATCACGTACCATATAACAAACTTTACCACGTACCATATACCAAACTTTACCACGTACCATATAACAAACTTTACCACGTACCATATAACAAACTTTACCACATACCATATAACAAACTTTACCACGTACCATATAACAAACTTTACTTCGTACCATATAACAAACTTTACCACGTACCATATAACAAACTTTACTACGTACCATATAACAAACTTTACTACGTACCATATAACAAACTTTACTACGTATTATATAACAAACTTTACTACGTACCATATAACAAACTTTACTACGTACCATATAACAAACTTTACTACGTACCATATAACAAACTTTACCACGTACCATATAACAAACTTTACCACGTACCATATAACAAACTTTATCACGTACCATATAACAAACTTTACTACGTACCATATAACAAACTTTACCACGTACCATATAACAAACTTTACCACGTACCATATAACAAACTTTATCACGTACCATATAACAAACTTTACTACGTACCATATAACAAACTTTACCACGTACCATATAACAAACTTTACCACGTACCATATAACAAACTTTACTACGTACCATATAACAAACTTTACCACATACCATATAACAAACTTTACCACGTACCATATAACAAAGTTTACCACGTACCATATAACAAACTTTACCACGTACCATATAACAAACTTTACTACGTACCATATAACAAACTTTACCACGTACCATATAAAAAACTTTACTACGTACCATATAACAAACTTTATCACGTACCATATAACAAACTTTACTACGTACCATATAACAAACTTTACCACGTACCATATAACAAACTTTACCACGTACCATATAACAAACTTTACTACGTACCATATAACAAACTTTACCACGTATTATATAACAAACTTTACTACGTACCATATAACAAACTTTACCACGTACCATATAACAAACTTTACCACGTACCATATAACAAACTTTACTTCGTACCATATAACAAACTTTACCACATACCATATAACAAACTTTACTACGTACCATATAACAAACTTTACTACGTACCATATGCGAAACTTTACCACGTACCATATAACATCACAGAGTAGGATACGTGTCTTAATTACAAATGTAAAGAGTTCAAAACCAATAGGTCTGAGTACTACACAAATAATCACACCAGAAGGGCAAATACGATTACAGAAGATCTGAGCAGCTTTTATGGTTAAGGCTTCGGGGATTATCTTGGGATGTGGTCTCTACGTTCAATAACAGTTTATTTTTGTATCAAGATACGCTTTTTTTATTGCACATGTTATACAAATAGGATGGTGCGTAAAATGTGTGTTCACGCTTAATACTTCATAATAAATGTCTTATTAGATTGATAAACATGACGTTCAGTCCGCATTTCTTATCCTTCTACGACAACTAAGCTAAATTTCTATTTCTAAATGATCCCTATCTAGACGAGCATCTCAGGCACATTGATATATATCATACTCACTTTGGCATTTTGCTAAATATTTTAGTTATTTTTCGAAACACTAGATAACGAAGAGGAATCAGAAGTAAAGGAAAGTCTAGGATGAAAGACTTGGTAAAACAGGGCTTCAGGGCTTGAAGAGACAGTAGCACGTTTTTAGGGGGAATATAAGGTCATGTCAGGAAAATGAAAATTAATGGTTCCAATTGAAAGACAATGTATTTAAACTAAATGGAGCAGTAACAATTCAAGTATATAACGTAAAGTTTAGCCATGCGATTCCCTTTTCTCACACAAAATGAAATATAGGTGTTCACACAAAATGGTCGCCAATGGATTTTATGTGAATCTTCTTACTTTGTCCTCTAACTATGGATGATTGACTTGTGTAATGAGATTTTTGACACTATCAAAATAATACATTTAGCATTAACTTACAATTATCAGTGAAAAATTTTGAAAATAAAATTATCAAAAACGTGCTTCTGCCCCTTTAATTCGGGATATGGAGAATCAACAAGCCTATATCTAAATGATTTAACTTATCTCAAATGCCCTTACAGTTAAAGGGCCAGTAGCACGTTTTGTGACAATTTTAAATTTTACATTTTTCACTGATAACTGGACCTTAATGCTAAATGTATTACTTTGATAGTGTCAAAAATCTCATTACACAAGCCAATCATCCATAGTGAGAGGACAAAGTATGAAGATTCACATATAATGCATTGGCAGCCATTTTTGTGTGACCACCTTTAATTCATTTTGGGTAATAAAAGGAATCGCATGACTTAACTTTTCATAATAATTTTGATTTATTACTGCTTTATTGAGTTTAAATACATTGTCTTAAGATTGGAACCATTTATTTTCATATTCCTGACATCACCTTATATTCCCCCTAAAAACGTGCTACTGCCCCTTTAAGCACCAGTCCTCTTAAAACGTCATTCATTTTACTACAGCTGTTCGTTATATGAGATGCAAATTTAGTGCAAATATCATATTTTCAAGTGTTCTCTAAACTTACAGTGATTATCAATCAATATGGATTCATAAAAACTGAGGTACAAATCAAAACGAAATTAAAATGTTCTACTTTAATTTTCATTTTTAGGATGTCAGTTTGTAACATTACATTATATATGTGAACCATCTTAACCATTTTGTTGGAATATTTTTGACAATATGATTGATTAATGTCTTATTGCGGAACTAAGAAAATCTAAAATTTTCATTTGACCCCATGGTTCATTTTGGTAAGGTAAAAATTGTCTCCGGCATATTGTAGATATTTACTTATAGATCCAAAGTATTAAATGTAAAGTATTTTCGTTAGACTTTGAGACGATTTCCAAATTTTCCAAAACGATTTGATTTTATCAAGCAATTATGAACATCGTACGAAACGTTGCCTGTTTCAAAGTTTAACACGGCGAGAAAAGCAAAGCAATAAAGTCATATTAAAATTTTGGAAGCATATTGACAAGTTTTATGAAATCATGTAAAATACGAACGATTTTTAAAAGAATAACACTTTTAAGATAGGATTTGCAATTTTAGAATATCTAATGATTAATTTTAATTTTAAGTGTCAGATTAAATATTGCAATTCAACAATGCCAGCCCCTATTATAACGTAACATATCATATAAGCTACATATCACGCCTTGGGTCATTCAAATGTCAAGTCTCGATTCATACATCTATAATCTGTTTGATTGATATTAATTAAAGGACTTCAGCTAGCTTACTGTAATCACATTAGCACGGGATATCATGGGTCTAGAGCAAATCGTGCACTCAGTGACCTCTGTATGTTGCTTCAAGTAGGAGGAAATATCACAAGAATAGATTTCTTAAAATAACCATTCGAAAATTCGATTGCAGGGTTTACACTATATTTCTAATTAATTATTTTTTTATGAACGATTATGAGTGTCCTCAGTTTTCATTTTGAGGATGATTATCCATTGAAGGTCAAGACGTGTATCACATAAGGGCCTTGTAAAACATTCAGAGACAAAAGAGACTCAAATTGAAAAAAAAACATCCAAAAAACAAATTGTGAGCGGGTTAACAAAACAAAACTAATGTAACGTAATATCTATACATGCGGCAGAAAATATCATGTTATTCTTTACACTGTCATTTTATTTTAAGAGGTAGAGGAACACTATCTGCCACTTCATGTTTGAATTGACCCACCTTTGTGATATGAACTTAAACTACTGTAAAATTGCCCCTTTTAGAAAGCACACATTCCACTGCATGTTCAGGTGACATACCTATCAAGTAGTTTATTCGTATGAAGGCATATCCAACATGCAAGACACGCCCGAAATGTTGATATATATATGATATTTATTAGAAACGGCAACGCACCTGGCATCACTAGAAATACAGATATGATTGTTACAGCTACAAACAAATGAAAACCTGATGCACCACAAGCAAGTGTGTTGAGAGAGAACTTGTATTTCTTACATGACATGCTTGATTTGTTCCTGGAGTTCCTTTGAGAACACTCTTCGAAAGAAAAAACGTATAGTGTTTTTATAATGTCAACTCAGCCTCATTATATTTTATCCGTTTAATGGTATTTCCAAAGTGTTTTCTTACCAGACACCGACATGAACTTGGGCTCTTAGTAAAGGAGAAGTCATAAAAGGTATTTTGGGGTGGCCCTCACACCCAGAATGTATTTCAATAATATTTTGTCTTGAACATAACCTCAACTGATCTGCAGTGAACTACATGAACATTCGTCAGATATTCTTTTCTGTTTTAAATATGATAGTCTTTTGTAGAATCATTATTTCAGAGACTGAAGAGAAGTCCCTGAGAGTTCATAATTCATAATCCTTGTTCACTTTTCACAATCAATCCTGGTTCATTTGGACAAAAAGTTGAAACCAAACAATTCACACATGGACAGATAGACGCCTGGTGCAGAACACGGTCACCTTGCCTTAGTCCAGATCTGTCCCAGGCTTGCGAGATAAAAGTCTGACAATTTCTTGGTGTTAACCTAAGGATCGCCTATGCTGAGTTATTCAATCACAGAAAGAGTGCACCGGGTAACACGTTACTGCATGGAAGCATGGAATACCATGCAGGCACTGCGTCATCTGGAGTGATATCGGGAATACCTATTGAAGTATATATAGAGGTTATTACACGAGGAAGTGTGTCATATGATCTTTACGAAACGAGTGTGAATATTTATATTATCCGAGCGAGAGCGAGGGTTATACACAAATTTGCACGAGTTTCGTAAAAGTCATATGACACACTTCTGAGGGTAATAATTTCTTTATTATCGATTCTATTCCAGAAATATCCAAGAAACGGGTCGCTTCTCTTGCGACGGCCGGCTACAGTGACGTCACGAACAATGGTATTATGATGTCACAGGGGGAAAATATGGGATCTCGCGCTACAACAATCGTTGCTAGGTAAAAGGGATCTGTGCATTAGTGCTCATATTGAAAATATGTCACTACTGTTTTTAAAACCATATGGGTAAATGGGATATAATGTCACATTGTCCCGGCAATATTCAATGACATAACAGAGGATAATGGTAATAACAACATAGAAGGGCGTTTTCAGCCAGTCGTTAAACTTGTATTTGTCTAAACAGTCTGTGATGTCTGTGGTTAAATAATGGGGCACTTGTGGCTTTGTACTCGTTGAACTTTTGCTTGAAGTAGTTCAGATAAGGTAAAATATTAACTTTATCTAGTGTTTATCTTAGACATGTTTTATATATTTCAGTTCTCCAAAACAACATTCAATCTATTTTGAAAAGCGTAGACGTTGCTAATTAACTTACATTTTCAGGTTGATGAACTCAAGAGCTTCTTGTAAATAAAGATTGAATCTTATCTGTTTCCATTTATATGGAATGAGATAACAATCCCATGACAAAAGCTTACGGTTGTTAGAATCGTGGTCTTTCAGTCCTTCTATTTAAGAAAATATCATTTTCAACGTTCCCTCTCTGGAGCGAGCTTCTAAGTTGAGGCAATTTTATATACAAGTTATTGAGATATTGAGATCTTTCACCATAGAACGCACAATGTACAGAGTTTAAGAAATACATTTTACTATGAGTTTGTCCAAACAATTGTGAAATTTTTGCAACTTCGAAGTTAAACTTGTATAACTTACGAAGCTTGCGGGTTTCATCACTGTGCAATGCTACATTGTTATAATAGTCCTTATATATGTCCTTGTTTCATCAAATTAGCAGGCAGCATTCGTGTAAACGCCATAATGAGACAGTTACATTGTATAACCTCAACTTTAATGTTCATTGAAATGTATACTCGTCACTTGACCTTGTTAAATCAAAACAGAATGGAATATATCACTTAAATTTCATATATCAGTTCACAAGGTTGGAAGATACAGACACTTGTTTGTAAGGACATTTTTGACTGCCTAATCGGAGGATATTAGAAATGACATCTTCATTTACGGTCTGTAAAAATATTCATTTGATTCGAGAATTAAAAAAAAGATAACTGAGGGATTGTAAGGGCGCTTCATTACAAGTCGATGCAAGACTTATCTAAAATATCTATAAAACAATAAAAAAAATGAAACAATTTAATGAATGACAATTTAATTTTGAAACAATCGTTTAAAACTCACAATGTTGCACTTAGCTGAAAGCATTTCTTTAGTTGAAATGAAACAAATACTTTCTATTCTAATTGTGTCTGTTATTTTCTTCGTCTTTTTATAGCACCAAATTGAGACGTTGTCGTATTTTACACATTGTTGACTGTTTGACATTTGGATGTCTTTGTTATTTACGCTCACCTGAAAACATTGTTATGCTTTTCTATCACTTTTCCATTGTTTGTCTTATCATAATGTAGAAAGCTTTTTCTGTTTAATGATTTGAAAACAGAAATATAATAGGCCTACTTTCATTTTCACCCTTAGACTTACACTTATCGAGGTTGTGCAAAATTACAAATATAGAAGCTGTGTTCATAAGTTAATTATATCACATTAACTGATTAAATGGGAGAACAAAGAATCATAACATTCACTTCAAACCGAATAAATATATCTAACATTTCCATGTGTAAATTAAGCTTTCTGATAAACATTGTAAAACAACAATAACGCGAGATTACTTTCGTTTTAGTCCCATTTACATTGTCAATAATAACAGCAATGCTCATAAGGTAACTATGTCTTGAATATTATTATCAAATGATAAAACAAAAAAATGCATCTGTGCTAAAATCTTATTCTCAATATATAGAAAATGGCTATCATTCAAACTGTTATGAATTGAACTAAAAACACTATGTGACAAATGAATAAAAGTATTTTTAAAAAATCACCCCAGAAGTTTAAACGATTATAGAAATCAAGCTGAGCTTCAGCAGTAAAGCCAGGGGTTAAGATCCAGGATGTGATGTCTACTTTCAGTTTCTGTTTTACTTCTGTAATCAAGGTTCGCCCGCTTTGCTGCAGACATTCAGGTCTCTCCCAAAATGATACATCGATATAATATTAAAACATACACTACATTATAAAACGTTGAGCCATTCACTTCGGAATTATGGGAGCCAATTATGTCATTTGAATGTTCATAGTAAAAGAGAAAACCCCTCAATATTGTAAATACAAATAAAAAGGGAAATTTCAATTTCGTTTACACCATATTGCTAAAAGATGACCATCTATCAATTTTACCGGTTACTCTTTATGAAAAACCTCGTCACAACCTCCCCGTGGAACATGCACATACACATGAAAGCGGACAAAGAGTTGCTTTGTTAATTTTGTGTTTACGATTATGTTAATACATTTAATATTGCTGTTCATTAACAAATAATTAACACGATCTTCATAACTCATACCATATCTTTCCTCGGCGGGAAAACTATTTACCTTATCTAAATGATTCCAGTCTAGGCGGGTGTCCTAGGAAGAAATTACATTTATCGAGTTTCAAATACATATATAGATATCATATATTTTACGAAACCCTGGCTAATGAAGTTCTAGTAATCTAGTAAGTCGAGAATGAAGGCTTGGTATTAAACGGCTTTCAGGCCAATTCCCGGAAATGTACCATCAACCGGCCCACATATAATGATCTGGTTTATGGTGGATATAAAATAACATTAGTGCTAGTCATAACGTGAATCACAGTATGAAGGAAAACAGTCATGCTAAAATAAACCAAAATATTCAGTGCATGTGGTGGTCATATTGAAATAAAGTAAATATATGAAGCCTTAGGTTTTATTTACAATGTTATGATGTCTATGATTATTTCCTACCTATAGGTATCAGAATAAAGTTTGCATGAAGTTATTAGTACTAGCTGTATTGCAATTCAACGAAATAACGATAAAACTATAACTATTTCTCCACCATTAGGTCACGTGTAGGTCGTTTGTCTATCCATGGTTTCATATGTTCTCTTCTATCAATATATACATCAATAATCTAACGAATGACAGGAATTAAAGGGTTTCCCTCTCTTTGTCGCCCTTCAAGGGGAGGTTATAATATATAACACATGGTTGATATCAACAGCAATCAAAACAACATATTTATCTGCAGTTAAATATGTTTTGGTGTAAAATGATCTTAGTTTTTACCTTTACGTTGTTTTTGGAGAATTCATCAGTTTCAATAACCTGTACAGGAACGATATTTCGACCATTCGTTATCAACGTCATTATTCATTGTTTTACATTTGTTTAATGCAAACAGAGCTGAGCCATGTTGAACCGTTCTAGAGTTCAACATTAATACAGGAATAACTGAATTCTTCTATTGCATTATAAATAGCAACATATCTATAATATCTAATATATATATATATATATATGAAATATAGAAATTGAAATATAAAGGTCTATAAATTGTCTATAAAAGTTCATAACATGCATGCT
Organism: Steromphala cineraria; assembly: GCA_916613615.1. NCBI lineage: Eukaryota > Metazoa > Mollusca > Gastropoda > Trochida > Trochidae > Steromphala > Steromphala cineraria. The sequence continues at coordinate 64,343,975 of OU744728.1, read as the reverse complement.
TTTCATCCATCATATATGTATACAGGAATAACGTTATAGAAAAACTCAGAGTTATCATAACTGAGAGGGCTGCCGGATAGGAATGATATAACCCTTCTCAACTCCATACCGAGTCTGTAACAACAACAGTTTGACGGAGAGCAGTTAAGCGTTGGTTGTCAGTTGATAGAACCGCTACACTCACTCATAATGTGGCACTCAGTCGAACTTGGAACTGCTTCTAACATTCAGCATTATCGCAGACCGTTTTTATTGCATTCTCTCCCCATACAGGTAGAGAAGTCACAAAATGGTAAACCAACCTCTGTTACGATAGTTTGTAGAAAGTGAGTTGCCTGACTAGATGTTAGTTGGGCAATCAGCGACGCTGTTCAAAAGTCATCGTTTTGGTTACTGAATCATGGCAAAGGTCTGGTAACATGAACCACCATTTCCATGCGAGAAGTGTTTTCATTGGCTGAAAATTACAAATGGTTTCAGTCTAAGTAAACCTAGCCTCAATAATACTCGCTTTACTGCCATACTGAGACGACAAGGAGTTTTATGGATTAAAACTGAGTCTCAATATGGGAGAATAACGATTATTATTGAGGCTAGGTTTACTTGGACTGAAATGGTTTGTGATGCATTTTTTGCTGCTATGAGAAAACTGGAACCCAGGGATCTGCCCTCATTCGAACAGAGGACGGACCAACATGTTGTGACTTGATCTTCAACTGTGGAGAGATAGCGCTTTTCTTGTTCTAAACTCGGGTTTTTTATAGCTTTTTCTTGCCCCATACACTACAATTGCAATCATATCGTAATTCGATATATTTCAAGTAAATAAATTCTTATTTGGACTCTCATCCTCTTTTTCCATGATTTGAACATTAAAATAGTCAACTTTGCATATATATATGGGTCATTCTCATGAAAAGGGCACATTTTCAGGAGTACAAAAACAGCAAAATTAACCATTACAGAACATATTTTTATTTTATGAACTTTAAAGAGTAAACATTGAAATATCTAGAAAAGATTCAATCAGAGCATAACAACCGTTTTTGTTTTTTTTTAAATAGAAAATAATAACGCTTTGAAAATAAAATGTCTCTGGTGTTACAATCCTAAATTTCATTTTAAACATCAAAATTTGTTTTTCCTTCTTTCAGTTTTTAGGATAAAAGGAATGATCATGCCATTTTAGAAATTTTCTAATTCATATATTTTTTTTGATAACCATAATATGATAAAATGATGAAAAAAAACAGTAACACCACAGACATTGGTAAATAGTTATATCTCTGGTTTAACCTTTTCTTATTAATATATCTATATATATGTCTAAACTAAGTATCCGGATGAACACAAAGTATATATATATGTATATTTTATCTTTTAAATATATTTGTTGAGTATATAAAAGAGATTCTGATAGTGCATTTTCTGTGGTGTTACTGGATTTTGTCTGTGGTGTTACTGAATTTTGTCTGTGGTGTTACTGGATTTTGTCTGTGGTGTTACTGGATTTTGTCTGTGGTGTTACTGAATTTTGTCTGTGGTGTTACCATTGAACCAAATAATACAACTCACAAGCGCTGCAGCAAGCTATATAAGATAATAGCACAATTACCAACATCCTGGAATGATCCATGTTAACATTAATGAAATAACACTTGCCTAATATCATTTTAAATGATAATGAAACATAATTTTTTGAATAAATGTCTCTGGTGTTACCTGTCTGTGGTGTTACCTTTGTGCAATATTATCCAAATTTTCGGAATAGATATGTGGGTAACTTTGTCAAACAGATTATTTATGAACAAAACATAACGTTGCTCTGTCAGTGGATATATTTACAAAAAAAGAACTGTGTTCATTACAGTTTTTTTGTCTGTGGTGTTACTAAAGTTTTGTCTATGGTATTACAGCTGACAAATTTCATACATTGTCATCTTTCTATGTAAGCAACTAATAAAATACAAACACCATTCTTATGGGAAACATGTGTTGAAAGTGTATAGCAAATTAGTTTGCAACAATTTATTTTAGGTGCATCATTTTAACAAATTTATCTCACAATTTGTCTATGGTGTTACTAAAATGGGTCTATGGTGTTACCATGTTTGATGGTAACACCAGAGACGGTAACACCATAGACAAAAACTTACATTTTTCCATTTGAATGAAATGATTGTTTCCTAAATCATGATGAAACAGTGTTTGGCGATTGTTTCCATGTTTTTAGACATTCTCAGAACAAAAATAATTATTATTATTGCATCGTTTTGCTAAAATGCTTGGTAACACCACAGACATTTAAGGTTATGAGTTTCTGATCACATCTCTTCATCAGCAACTTTGGAGTCATTCCCTCTTTAGTACCTCTCAAACCTCATGGCACCCTGTCAACCCTATGACCAGAAGTGAAATCATTGCCAAATATGGGTTATACCCTTGAAAGGGAACATTTATTGCCCACTTTTATATGTTGGTAACACCAGAGACATGAACTCGAGGGACAGGCATATTTTTGTCACAAAAAGTACTCAAATAATAGAAATGAAATAGGTTTTAACCAACAATGCATTCTTACAAGTTCATTTTGTATCAAAACATGTAAATATATACATAAAAGCAATTACAAATAGATTTTCTAAGCTTTTGAATATAAGCAGTTGGTGTGTGGGACAGCAAAAATTGAGTATTTTGTTGCATTTTAGTGAAAAAGAAATCATTGAAAAACACAATATTAACACCGTTTAAGCCATCAACAGGTTAAAAGTAGGTGTAATCTACAAGGATATGGAAGTTTTTCGAAGATAAAACAATACATTTATTTACAAAAGTCTTCGGGACAAGAATTGTACCCTTTTCATGAGAATGACCCATATATATATAGCTTAAATTATTTCCCTTTTCTTCTTCCTTGAGTTTATGCAGAAAACTAGATCACTCTTTGTTAATGATTAAGTATGTTATAAAATACGTGCATGTATGATAATGGAAATCGAAACGGTGTTAAAACAAGACCTTCAAATTGTTTACTACAGTACATGGACAATTGTGTGGGAAATGTCTCGTCATGAAAGAACTGACACCCTTACGAGTTGAATATTTCCTCTTCTATGGAATTTATTTCAATTTGATGTAAAAGTCTTTTTCTATTTCACGTGGTAGAATAATCATGGAGTTTAAAAAAAAGCAATTGCATAAACTCACATGGTACAAGAGTTAGTTATTATTTCAGATTGTAGTTTTATAATGTATACAGGTACTACTTTCTTTGCTTTGGCGAGTGTTTATTTCTATATAAATACATAATAAGCCTATCTAGATATTGTTGTTGATATTTGTTATGGAAGGATAACAAACATCTCACGTATGTTATTTTCCTGTCTAAGAAACTGAATTTTGCTACTGAAATTTTCATTTAGTAGCCATTGGATGACATTAAAAATCAAGTCATTCAAATTATTTGTTATATTTTTTCCTTTCACAAAACGAAAATCAGCAAATTGGCCAAGTAGAAGTATTATGAGATGTGAGAAACAAAATAGAAATCAAATTTGTTGCCGATCTTTTGCGCGTCAGATCTGATTTCCTAAATCAAGGAAGTGGAAACCTACTTCTAGCTTGTGTCACTATCCGGGGATTTAAACTTCTTTTGTTCGACCTGTCGTGACACGTACAACATTGAAACAAGGTTAGTCGTATTGTGACTTCTTCTGAACCAAGGCCGTGTGTGAGATATTCAGTCGTATTGTGACTTCTACTGAACCAAGGCCCTGTGTGAGATATTCAGTCGTATTGTGACTTCTTCTGAACCAAGGCCCTGGGTGAGATATTCAGTCGTATTGTGACTTCTTCTGAACCAAGGCCGTGTGTGAGATATTCAGTCGTATTGTGACTTCTACTGAACCAAGGCCCTGTGTGAGATATTCAGTCGTATTGTGACTTCTTCTGAACCAAGGCCCTGGGTGAGATATTCAGTCGTATTGTGACTTCTTCTGAACCAAGGCCGTGTGTGAGATATTCAGTCGTATTGTGACTTCTACTGAACCAAGGCCCTGTGTGAGATATTCAGTCGTATTGTGACTTCTTCTGAACCAAGGCCCTGTGTGAGATATTCAGTCGTATTGTGACTTCTTCTGAACCAAGGCCGTGTGTGAGATATTCAGTCGTATTGTGACTTCTACTGAACCAAGGCCCTGTGTGAGATATTCAGTCATATTGTGACTTTTTCTGAACCAAGGCCCTGGGTGAGATATTCAGTCGTATTGTGACTTCTTCTGAACCAAGGCCGTGTGTGAGATATTCAGTCGTATTGTGACTTCTACTGAACCAAGGCCCTGTGTGAGATATTCAGTCGTATTGTGACTTCTTCTGAACCAAGGCCCTGTGTGAGATATTCAGTCATATTGTGACTTCTTCTGAACCAAGGCCCTGTGTGAGATATTCAGTCGTATTGTGACTTCTTCTGAACCAAGGCCCTGTGTGAGATATTCAGTCATATTGTGACTTCTTCTGAACCAAGGCCCGGTGTGAGATATTCAGTCATATTGTGACTTCTTCTGAACCAAGGCCCTGTGTGAGATATTCAGTCATATTGTGACTTCTTCTGAACCAAGGCCCGGTGTGAGATATTCAGTCATATTGTGACTTCTTCTGAACCAAGGCCCTGTGTGAGATATTCAGTCGTATTGTGACTTCTTCTGAACCAAGGCCCTGTGTGAGATATTCAGTCGTATTGTGACTTCTTCTGAACCAAGGCCCTGTGTGAGATATTCAGTCATATTGTGACTTCTTCTGAACCAAGGCCGTGTGTGAGATATTCAGTCATATTGTGACTTCTTCTGAACCAAGGCCCTGGGTGAGATATTCAGTCATATTGTGACTTCTTCTGAACCAAGGCCGTGTGTGAGATATTCAGTCATATTGTGACTTCTTCTGAACCAAGGCCGTGTGTGAGATATTCAGTCATATTGTGACTTCTTCTGAACCAAGGCCCTGTGTGAGATATTCAGTCATATTGTGACTTCTTCTGAACCAAGGCCCGGGGTGAGATATTCAGTCATATTGTGACTTCTTCTGAACCAAGGCCCTTGGTGAGATATTCAGTCATATTGTGACTTCTTCTGAACCAAGGCCGTGTGTGAGATATTCAGTCATATTGTGACTTCTTCTGAACCAAGGCCCTGGGTGAGATATTCAGTCGTATTGTGACTTCTTCTGAACCAAGGCCCTGTGTGAGATATTCAGTCGTATTGTGACTTCTTCTGAACCAAGGCCCTGTGTGAGATATTCAGTCATATTGTGACTTCTTCTGAACCAAGGCCGTGTGTGAGATATTCAGTCATATTGTGACTTCTTCTGAACCAAGGCCCTGGGTGAGATATTCAGTCATATTGTGACTTCTTCTGAACCAAGGCCGGGTGTGAGATATTCAGTCGTATTGTGACTTCTTCTGAACCAAGGCCCGGTGTGAGATATTCAGTCATATTGTGACTTCTTCTGAACCAAGGCCCTGTGTGAGATATTCAGTCATATTGTGACTTCTTCTGAACCAAGGCCGTGTGTGAGATATTCAGTCATATTGTGACTTCTTCTGAACCAAGGCCCTGGGTGAGATATTCAGTCATATTGTGACTTCTTCTGAACCAAGGCCGTGTGTGAGATATTCAGTCATATTGTGACTTCTTCTGAACCAAGGCCGTGTGTGAGATATTCAGTCATATTGTGACTTCTTCTGAACCAAGGCCCTGTGTGAGATATTCAGTCATATTGTGACTTCTTCTGAACCAAGGCCCGGGGTGAGATATTCAGTCATATTGTGACTTCTTCTGAACCAAGGCCCTTGGTGAGATATTCAGTCATATTGTGACTTCTTCTGAACCAAGGCCGTGTGTGAGATATTCAGTCATATTGTGACTTCTTCTGAACCAAGGCCCTGGGTGAGATATTCAGTCATATTGTGACTTCTTCTGAACCAAGGCCCTGTGTGAGATATTCAGTCGTATTGTGACTTCTTCTGAACCAAGGCCCTGTGTGAGATATTCAGTCATATTGTGACTTCTTCTGAACCAAGGCCCTGTGTGAGATATTCAGTCATATTGTGACTTCTTCTGAACCAAGGCCCTGTGTGAGATATTCAGTCGTATTGTGACTTCTTCTGAACCAAGGCCCTGTGTGAGATATTCAGTCGTATTGTGACTTCTTCTGAACCAAGGCCCTGTGTGAGATATTCAGTCATATTGTGACTTCTTCTGAACCAAGGCCGTGTGTGAGATATTCAGTCATATTGTGACTTCTTCTGAACCAAGGCCCTGGGTGAGATATTCAGTCATATTGTGACTTCTTCTGAACCAAGGCCGTGTGTGAGATATTCAGTCATATTGTGACTTCTTCTGAACCAAGGCCGTGTGTGAGATATTCAGTCATATTGTGACTTCTTCTGAACCAAGGCCCTGGGTGAGATATTCAGTCATATTGTGACTTCTTCTGAACCAAGGCCGTGTGTGAGATATTCAGTCATATTGTGACTTCTTCTGAACCAAGGCCCGGGGTGAGATATTCAGTCATATTGTAACTTCTTCTGAACCAAGGCCGTGTGTGAGATATTCAGTCATATTGTAACTTCTTCTGAACCAAGGCCGTGTGTGAGATATTCAGTCGTATTGTGACTTCTTCTGAACCAAGGCCCTGTGTGAGATATTCAGTCGTATTGTGACTTCTTCTGAACCAAGGCCCTGTGTGAGATATTCAGTCGTATTGTGACTTCTTCTGAACCAAGGCCCTGTGTGAGATATTCAGTCATATTGTGACTTCTTCTGAACCAAGGCCCTGGGTGAGATATTCAGTCATATTGTGACTTCTTCTGAACCAAGGCCGTGTGTGAGATATTCAGTCATATTGTGACTTCTTCTGAACCAAGGCCCTGGGTGAGATATTCAGTCATATTGTGACTTCTTCTGAACCAAGGCCGTGTGTGAGATATTCAGTCATATTGTGACTTCTTCTGAACCAAGGCCCTGTGTGAGATATTCAGTCATATTGTGACTTCTTCTGAACCAAGGCCCGGGGTGAGATATTCAGTCATATTGTAACTTCTTCTGAACCAAGGCCCTGGGTGAGATATTCAGTCATATTGTGACTTCTTCTGAACCAAGGCCCTGTGTGAGATATTCAGTCGTATTGAGACTTCTTCTGAACCAAGGCCCTGTGTGAGATATTCAGTCGTATTGTGACTTCTTCTGAACCAAGGCCCTGTGTGAGATATTCAGTCATATTGTGACTTCTTCTGAACCAAGGCCGTGTGTGAGATATTCAGTCATATTGTGACTTCTTCTGAACCAAGGCCCTGGGTGAGATATTCAGTCATATTGTGACTTCTTCTGAACCAAGGCCGGGTGTGAGATATTCAGTCGTATTGTGACTTCTTCTGAACCAAGGCCCGGTGTGAGATATTCAGTCATATTGTGACTTCTTCTGAACCAAGGCCCTGTGTGAGATATTCAGTCGTATTGTGACTTCTTCTGAACCAAGGCCCGGTGTGAGATATTCAGTCGTATTGTGACTTCTTCTGAACCAAGGCCCTGTGTGAGATATTCAGTCATATTGTGACTTCTTCTGAACCAAGGCCCTGTGTGAGATATTCAGTCATATTGTGACTTCTTCTGAACCAAGGCCCGGTGTGAGATATTCAGTCGTATTGTGACTTCTTCTGAACAAAGGCCCTGTGTGAGATATTCAGTCATATTGTGACTTTTTCTGAACCAAGGCCCTGTGTGAGATATTCAGTCGTATTGTTACTTCTTCTGAACCAAGGCCCTGTGTGAGATATTCAGTCGTATTGTGACTTCTTCTGAACCAAGGCCGTGTGTGAGATATTCAGTCATATTGTGACTTCTTCTGAACCAAGGCTCTGGGTGAGATATTCAGTCATATTGTGACTTCTTCTGAACCAAGGCCGTGTGTGAGATATTCAGTCATATTGTGACTTCTTCTGAACCAAGGCCCTGTGTGAGATATTCAGTCGTATTGTGACTTCTTCTGAACCAAGGCCCTGTGTGAGATATTCAGTCATATTGTGACTTCTTCTGAACCAAGGCCGTGTGTGAGATATTCAGTCATATTGTGACTTCTTCTGAACCAAGGCCCTGGGTGAGATATTCAGTCATATTGTGACTTCTTCTGAACCAAGGCCGGGTGTGAGATATTCAGTCGTATTGTGACTTCTTCTGAACCAAGGCCCGGTGTGAGATATTCAGTCATATTGTGACTTCTTCTGAACCAAGGCCCTGTGTGAGATATTCAGTCATATTGTGACTTCTTCTGAACCAAGGCCCGGTGTGAGATATTCAGTCGTATTGTGACTTCTTCTGAACCAAGGCCCTGTGTGAGATATTCAGTCATATTGTGACTTCTTCTGAACCAAGGCCCTGTGTGAGATATTCAGTCATATTGTGACTTCTTCTGAACCAAGGCCCGGTGTGAGATATTCAGTCGTATTGTGACTTCTTCTGAACAAAGGCCCTGTGTGAGATATTCAGTCATATTGTGACTTTTTCTGAACCAAGGCCCTGTGTGAGATATTCAGTCGTATTGTTACTTCTTCTGAACCAAGGCCCTGTGTGAGATATTCAGTCGTATTGTGACTTCTTCTGAACCAAGGCCGTGTGTGAGATATTCAGTCATATTGTGACTTCTTCTGAACCAAGGCTCTGGGTGAGATATTCAGTCATATTGTGACTTCTTCTGAACCAAGGCCGTGTGTGAGATATTCAGTCATATTGTGACTTCTTCTGAACCAAGGCCGTGTGTGAGTTATTCAGTCATATTGTGACTTCTTCTGAACCAAGGCCCTGTGTGAGATATTCAGTCATATTGTGACTTCTTCTGAACCAAGGCCCGGGGTGAGATATTCAGTCATATTGTGACTTCTTCTGAACCAAGGCCCGGTGTGAGATATTCAGTCATATTGTGACTTCTTCTGAACCAAGGCCGTGTGTGAGATATTCAGTCATATTGTGACTTCTTCTGAACCAAGGCCCGGTGTGAGATATTCAGTCGTATTGTGACTTCTTCTGAACCAAGGCCCTGTGTGAGATATCCAGTCGTATTGTGACTTCTTCTGAACCAAGGCCGTGTGTGAGATATTCAGTCGTATTGTGACTTCTACTGAACCAAGGACCGGTGTGAGATATTCAGTCGTATTGTGACTTCTACTGAACCAAGGCCCGGTGTGAGATATTCAGTCGTATTGTGACTTCTTCTGAACCAAGGCCCTGTGTGAGATATTCAGTCGTATTGTGACTTCTACTGAACCAAGGCCCTGTGTGAGATATTCAGTCGTATTGTGACTTCTTCTGAACCAAGGCCCTGTGTGAGATATTCAGTCGTATTGTGACTTCTTCTGAACCAAGGCCCTGTGTGAGATATTCAGTTGTATTGTGACTTCTTCTGAACCAAGGCCCTGTGTGAGATATTCAGTTGTATTTTGACTTCTTCTGAACCAAGGCCCTGTGTGAGATATTCGGTCGTATTGTGACTTCTTCTGAACCAAGGCCCGGTGTGAGATATTCAGTCATATTGTGACTTCTTCTGAACCAAGGCCCGGTGTGAGATATTCAGTCGTATTGTGACTTCTTCTGAACCAAGGCCCGGTGTGAGATATTCAGTCGTATTGTTACTCCTTCTGAACCAAGGCCCTGTGTGAGATATTCAGTCATATTGTGACTTCTTCTGAACCAAGGCCCGGTGTGAGATATTCAGTCATATTGTGACTTCTTCTGAACCAAGTCCGTGCGTGAGATATTCAGTCATATTGTGACTTCTTCTGAACCAAGGCCCGGTGTGAGATATTCAGTCGTATTGTGACTTCTTCTGAACCAAGGCCCTGTGTGAGATATCCAGTCGTATTGTGACTTCTTCTGAACCAAAGCCGTGTGTGAGATATTCAGTCGTATTGTGACTTCTACTGAACCAAGGCCCGGTGTGAGATATTCAGTCGTATTGTGACTTCTACTGAACCAAGGCCCGGTGTGAGATATTCAGTCGTTTTGTGACTTCATCTGAACCAAGGCCCGGTGTGAGATATTCAGTCGTATTGTGACTTCTTCTGAACCAAGGCCCTGTGTGAGATATTCAGTCGTATTGTGACTTCTACTGAACCAAGGCCCTGTGTGAGATATTCAGTCGTATTGTGACTTCTTCTGAACCAAGGCCCTGTGTGAGATATTCAGTCGTATTGTGACTTCTTCTGAACCAAGGCCCTGTGTGAGATATTCAGTTGTATTGTGACTTCTTCTGAACCAAGGCCCTGTGTGAGATATTCAGTTGTATTGTGACTTCTTCTGAACCAAGGCCCTGTGTGAGATATTCGGTCGTATTGTGACTTCTTCTGAACCAAGGCCCTGTGTGAGATATTCAGTCATATTGTGACTTCTTCTGAACCAAGGCCAGGTGTGAGATATTCGGTCGTATTGTGACTTCTTCTGAACCAAGGCCCTGTGTGAGATATTCAGTCGTATTGTGACTTCTTCTGAACCAAGGCCCGGTGTGAGATATTCAGTAGTAGTGTGGCTTCTTCTGAACCAAGGCCCTGTGTGAGATATTCAGGTAAGAAGTACTACTGTTTACATCTCTAAAGATAGCAAACAAAAAATGTTGAAAGTTGAGATAACCATAGAAGTTTAGAATGTACAGCTGCGTACCTTGAGTTTGTTCACTTGCTGGTGTATCGTAGTGTAAACATAAGGTAATTTGAGTTACGTTTGGACGCCCCACAAAGAACTCCAGGAGGAACATCAATTGTAAGAAGTACTACCCTTTACATCTCTATTGATAACAAACACAATTTATTTATTTTTTCAAATATTTTTATTCAATTCAGCAGGTATACATTTGATTCAAGTCATGTATTACAGTGTTATATGATGAAGCGCCCTTAAAATATTGTCTACATGGGTACAATATATGTAATCATAACACATTGACAAAGGTTTTCCATTTGGCATGAAATGAAGGTAAAGTATTATTTTTACATGCAATAATTTTTTCAACTTTAACAACGTCCTTGATAATATTTCCAAAAATGACAATTGAAAATTTATTCTGTTTGATACTAAAGATCTTTTGATAGTTGGAGATATCCATAGAAGTTTAGGGTGTTGCATCTGTCCTTTCGCAAATTAATCTGTATGGCGGTCCAAAAAACGTGAATCTATCCTCCGAAACCAATACCTCCCTTTGGTATTTTATTTCTTATTTTTAAAAATTTATTTTCTTAATTGATTTCAATTTCTTACTCTACCATGACCGACTTTGATTCCTGATTCTGATTGATTGACTTGTCTGATTTACAAAGTGATCAATTCACCATTTAACTTTCTCTGTTTACCTTTAACGTTCATGAATATATACAATGACGTCAAGAATATTCGACTTATAAATTTAGAGTCGTTATTCTGCTGTTTCTGCATTCGTTTTAATCTAAAATTTACTCGCTGTTAATCCAGTATAACCTGTATCGTATTTAAACACACTAGATTTATTTTTTAGAACACATTTCCATGACAGTTTTCAAGGTATTATTGAAGAAGATACGAATTCGCTGATTTAGTATGATTATAGATTATAAGTGTTTATGTGTTTCCTTATTATAATAATGTGGTCTTTATATATTCTCTTATTGCAGGTTGTTCTGAGAAATGTTCTTCCAAGGTTTTGCGCTAATTTTGGTATTCACACAGGCCTATGGTTGGGTTGTGTGCTATTCAGAACTGTTCGCAGTTTACCCAAAGTTTGGTGTTGGATGCATTTCGAGAGAAAAATGCTTGCAAATGAAACGTGTAATTTATGAAAAAACCTGTTTGCACAAGTGTCCAAGAAGTGCTGGATACTTCAGACCAGAGACCAGGGAATGTTTCAGAGCCTGCCCAGTAGACAGTGTTATAAACAACACAGCGTGCCTCGAGCCAACCTACTGCTCAGACCAGGGAAAGGTTGTGTTAGATAAAAGATGCGTGGATGCTTGTCCTGGCGATGCTGGATACCAATATGATCATGTTTGCTATGATGTATGTCCTGGCGACACAGTGGGGAATGATTCTTACTGTATACCCAGGAGCCAGTGCTTGGTGGACATGAAGGTGCTGGGAGGAAGTTGTGTTGAAGACTGCCCAATAGATCATCTCCTGACAGAAGGTAAGGAGTGTGTCTCTTTCTGTCCGCCTGGAACAGTTGAGGAAGCAAACCTGTGTATTTCTAAAGACAAGTGCGTCAACAGTAAGAGACGTGTTATCTATAACAACTCCTGTGTTGTGTCCTGTCCACCAGACTCGCCTCTAACTGACGATGGTGTCTGTAAAATACATTGTCCCGTGGGCAAATTCACAAACGAAAACAAGTGCGAGCCAAACATTATGTGTACAGCGCAAGGTAAGTTAGTGTTTAACTCTACATGCCGGTCAAGTTGCCCAGACATCGCGCCACTGTCGTACCTTGGACGCTGTGTTTCGGAATGTCCAGAGACTTTCTTTGCTGACGAAAGTCTACACAAGTGTATACATGACCTTTCATGTGTATCAAGGTACAAGGTCATCTTCAATGGAAAGTGCATCAACTCCTGTCCCGAAACCACGCCCTTTATCTTTGCTGGATATTGTAGGTCGAAATGCCCTAATAACACCCTTATTCGATTTAACCAATGTATTTCCGTACATGATTGTGTCTCCTCACGACGTTTTCAGTATGGCAGTAAGTGTGTAAACCATTGCCCTAAAGAAGCCACCTATCGAATGTTTTACATGCACTCATCTCCATGGTATTCCATATGCGTAACTACGTGCCCTGAAGAGACAGTTCGAAATGAAACAGAAGGGAAATGTTTAAGTAAAAATAGTTGCTTTAAGCATAATGTTAATGCTGTCGTCTTCAACAACTCTTGTGCAGACCTTTGTCCGAGCTCCAGGAAATACAACTACAGCTCAGTGTGCTATGCCAAGTGCCCAGAGAACACATATCCTAAAGGTGTGGAGTGTCTAGCAAGCCATCAGTGTACCGCATCGTCTGAAGAGTCCACCAGACGTGTATTCTACCAGGGTTCCTGCCTGGAGCGCTGTCCTCCTGACGCCCAGTATGAGCTCAGTGGATATTGTGTCGCCCTCTGTCCCAACTCAACACGTCAACACAACACCTTCTGTCTTACAGGCAGTTGCACCGGCAATAGGGTATTCGATGGGGATGAGTGTGTCACCATTTCAACTTGCCAAGATGAAGGGAAGTTGGCATACGAGGGCGAGTGCATTAGGTACTGCCCATATGGTTATTTCCGTTATTCGTCAAGCTGTAGGAAATTACCACACAAGTGGCTGTCCTTTGGAATCACTGGTTTGATGTGTCTCGTCAGCATCGTCCCGATAGTACTCGTGCTGTATAGTCCAAGGAAGCTTTGTGGATCCAGATTCAATAGGGTAAATAACAGGGCGAGAGAGTTTGTAGATGAACAATACCGTTAAATACACTGCCTTGCATAACACCGTTTTACTCTCTACCCTCATATTTATTCAGTGTACCAAGTTTCAAGTCATCTTAGAGGACATACTGATCCATTTTTGACATTCATAGAAAATGTCACCCAAATGAGTTCTTGCACCTTTGTTACATCTTGACGAAAGTAAATCTTCCCCTTTTCTTTTTTGTCAAGTATTTCTTTTTTGATAAGAAAGGAGGAAATGTTTCAAAACCGAAATTTGTATTTTATGATAGATTTAGTTTGTGAGTCAAGGACGGAACAATTCATTCAATTCAATTCATAAAATTCTTGTATATTGGCATCCAAAATTAAGTTCTTCTTAGAGATGAAAGAAAGTATCGCGATATCGGTTGTTGCGTAATGGAACACTTTATGGGTATCACTTCTTTATAAACTTCCTTTGACATAAACGGCAAAAATATTCTATCGATGTTTAGAAATCATTTCATTGTAATGTGTGTCTCAAATTTGTTGAGGAATAGTAAAAAGATTCAACAACAAGTTAGTTTCCTATTTTTCGTGACATTGAGGTTTTCGAATGTCACCGTAATAACAACAATGTTAATATTGATCATTGAACCCATCATGCAGTTTCGGCACATAAATAATTTTGGCAAGTATTTGTGTATCATTAGAACCCCAACAGTAATTTATTGAAAAAAATTGACTCAAAATCTAGGTGTGATATGTGTAACAACGATTAACTCGATTCAATTAAAACACCCCTCACAGAATCATATAGTAGAACGAAATTTGACGTGTTGTTTAACTTTGGTCCGATGGATATCAATATGTGTTAATAAATAAAAGCCCACTTCCGGTCTCGTTGCCATGGTTTCCTTTGTTCTAACTGTAGGTGTATTGACCGACACAATTCAACTTTTCTAGTGAGATCATGTCAAGTTGTTGATGTTGATGTTGATGTTGATGTTGATGATGATGATGATGATGATGATGATGATGATGATGATGATGATGTCAAATGCCCATTGGGGGATTTAAATGCTTTATTTTACACAAAATACCATTTCCTGTTTAATACCTATTTTGAATGTCATTTTTTTTCTTTAATAAATCTTTGTTATTTCATTTTCAATTATGAAAATGTCAGTTTTGGTAGAGTGTTTTTTGCTTGAACGTATCTCCTCGCCGCGACTGTATATACAGAACTCAGTTCCCAATGAGCGGATGAACATCCATTTCCGTGTTTCAAAGTTCATATGGCATGCCTTAAAAGCAACTATTTATGTCTTAAATCAATATATTGTTCCGGCTGTCTGTCATTAAAGAAGCCGATCTATCATTGTTCATGTCGCCATTTCATTTTTTTTTAAAAATTACATGAAACTGTACTCTCACAAATTTTACAATATAGTACAAAAAAACTTAATGCATTGACAGATTTACTGCACATTTACAAATTATCATTGATAAATTATCAAAATGATTAATGTTGGCGTAGCAATGCTTTTCACACTCGTATTGCCGATTAACGACTTCACTTCTCACTGTTTTGTTTTTGACTGAGTGTGTGCTCTTCTTTATCAAGTTGTCGAAAGTTAATCAATAAAATTCCTACGAAAGGTAACAGGTTTCAACTGGATTCATGTACTAATAACAAATATGTAATTCTGGGATGTCCCCTTGAATTTCGTTTCCACGAAATATACTCCTATAGAACTGTCCCTTTAAAGAGACATTAGGGATACAGTGTATATCAAAAATAATTCAACTTCTAGTTACAGTTCTGTTTAAGATATTAATATAACCGGACAGAGAGTATGATGAGCTTAGTTTTTGTTTACGCTTCAGTAAATGGATTCAATCATGGTGTTTAGCAAAATCATTACCATGATCTTTCCACGGCCATAAAGCTAGATTACATTATCTAAATGATTCCAATCTAGGCTGGCGTCAAAGGGAGGTAATTATACCTATCCAATCTCAGACGAGGATTTCCCCGATAGTTTAGCGGCTTCTCGGGACACCAGACCATGGAGTGGTAACAGGGTCATGTTTAGCCTGAGATTTCATTATCTAGAAAGTCTAGAATGAGAGCTATTATGATGCAAGACCTCCAAGATATCCACAGTCTGCTGTTGTATAGACTTATATCTAGTCTCTGAAAACAATCATTCTCAAAAACAATTATTTAAGGATTGTTACACATGTTTTGTGGAAATTAGTGTAACAAAATCGTTTTGTAATTATTATATTATAAATAAGAAACGAGCCTCAGAGAATTGGAAGTTTCGGATTTCACTGCAGATCTAAACTTGCTTTGATAGAGGTTTTGTTTATGTAAATTGTTATTAACTAAGTATAAGATTAGCTGTCGAATATCGAATATATAACGGCTGTCGAATATTTTCAATGGAAGATACAGAACTTAAATTTTGCATAACTTAACCCATGTAATGTTACACAATCAACAAGATTAAAACAGTCATGTTCAATAAAGTATTAACTTATTAGTTAATACATGTCACAATCACTTAATTGAACGAGTCAAATCAAGTGAAATTGCCGTAAATTGTCTTTGAAAAGAATACAGATTTGAAATCCAATCTTTAATCTAAGGAATAGGGCAAACCATTTTATCTTGGGTATGCATTGTAAAATACAAATGATTTTGATGTAAGCTATTACCTTATATAATAACTTAGTAACCTATATATCACATAGAATACTAACATCTCCTTGTCTTAATCTGTCGACAATCTACAGGGAAAGCACTAATTAAAGCACATAAGCCTGCTTACTTTAAGCACATAAGCAGTACTGGATAACACCGCCTGTGTGTTTGGATCAGGGGGGACTTCTTGTCATATATATGATCTTTCGGACAAAATACAACAAAATCTTATTGCGAGTGACCATCCCAAGATTTTTTGCCATTATACCACTATATTCTTAAAAATAGAGCCAAGGGCTTCCCCTTTTGTTTTTTCACACACATCAAAAATCACGAAACATAATTAAAATATTACACCGTTCTTATATATGCCAAGGCACTATCTGAAGAAACACATCGCTAAAACGCACAAAATGCAGTGGTTAAGGTACTAAAATATCGTTTTGTTATATTTTTTGTTCTATCGAGAATCGAGAGTCAAATATAGATGGAACGCTTTTTTTGGATTTTAGTTTATATATATGCTAGTGGTTGGTAACTTAGTTTGCAATATCGATACTTTGCAATATCGATACGTCAAAACGAGCCCTTAATCTACATGCAGCAGAACATGATAAACATAAATCTTCTAAGCTGGTCTAAAAGTGTTTACTTAAAGTCCAACGTTATTTTTAACTCAGAGATGTCTGTCACTTGGAGGAATCAATGGAGTCACAGATTAATGATCGAGCTTGATTTAAAGCGAGGATCAATTTATGAACGTACTTGGGACCTTGGGCTAATGTGAACCGCTTTCAGCTGGTCTGTTACTGATAACATTACTATAATTAGTACTCTGCAGTAGTATTGAAAAACAAAACAGACTTTTAAATTATCAACTTACTGTAGTAATATGCCGTGAACAAAGTTTATGCAATTCTTTACGAGATACCAGATACAATAGGTGCCGGTTTCGACACTTTCAATGCTTTCGAAACATTGTAATACTGCTTTCATTTCCTTGTTTGGTTTTAATATTAACCGGTTAAATAACAATTGACAAGGCCTCAATTTGCAAATCACAATCTTAATAATTGAATAAACACCAAAAGAAAATATATATGTTTGAACACGCGGCATTGTAAATTGAAATTCTTTATTTTATGTAAACAGAAGTATGTTAATAGATAATAAGGAACATCATTGAGACAGCTTCAGTTTAAACTTACTCCCTATTGCAATGTGAAATGAAACTGTCATAGAGACTAATCGAGACGGGTCGCCATGTGTGCTGTTTAATAGCATTCAGGTCTAGCAGCACGCCCTGTATAGCGACACGCCCATTATAAGGGACGCTAGCACCAGAGTTAGGCGAAACATTTTCAAACACAGAACACAGGAGATTTGTTTTTGCAGTTAAACATTAAAGTGTACGTGCTGCCCAGCACGCAAGAGACGGTTTTACAAGCGCATGAATTTCTCAACATTGCACATTGATCGTGTTGCTTTCACTCCTTTGAGAATTCTTACCACAGCATTAACATATATCAAAGATTGTTTAGATAAGTAATTGGTGAGAACGGTTTGAAAAGACTTATTAACTATTCCCCGGAAAACGATTTAGGTTATCATATTTATTCATTTAATATTTTACACTATATAGTACAGATTAGAAAGTTTACTTAAGTCCCGCTGATACCACAAGGACCTATTTCAGGAAATGGAATAAGATTAACATGCTTATTAATTCATTTAGTAGGCTTACTATATAATTCGGATTATTAAGCGTACTAAAGTCCTGCTAAAACCCCAAAATGAAAAGTTTGGTGGCCTCCTTTGAACGATTTAATTTTGTATTCACTAATAAGACTCTATTATCAGTATAAAGCGTTTCAGACAAGATGATATACTGTATCATGATTTGTGAAGAGTGTGCCATGCCGAAACGTCAGAACACTAAATATATCCAACTGAGGAAATAATGTCAGTGTTAGACTAATATTCAGTTCATGACATAATTCTTTGAAACGAGAAGAAAAGGTGCCTCCTTGCGAGTTGCTATTTCATATGTAATTAACTATAGATCTAGACTTACTCTTCGAAAGGTTATGTTCTGGACAACATATTAACACAATTACTAACTACAGTCTGGTTGTTAGACCAGGTCAGTGAATGTGGGTAATGTTGGTTTCTTTGGCTCCAAAAGCCTTCCAGCAATGATTTAGGAAGAGAGTTAACTATGATTATGGCTATACGAGAACTTTATGACAGAGTACAACCAATCATGTACGAAGTTTTGTGTAAAGCAGTTTATGTATCTGTAAATATTAGTTTGGTAAGCAACTTCGCTTTATATCATTCGTGTCATAGCGCAAGTTCTGCTGTAGGGAGTATTTTTGAAAACGAGGCATCCCTAATTCAGAGACATTTTGCGAGATATGGGGGCAGTTCCTTCTCAGTGCGTTTGTGTGATTGGGAAAGGCTGTTTTATGCACCCTTCGTTAGCAAGGGCTGCCTGTTGAAAAGCTTCTTATCACAAGGACCTATGGCAGCATCGACCCGCAGTTGCGTCCTGTTCTGTCTCTAGTCATTAAGATAACTGATTAATTGTAACCAGATGGCTGGGCCAACTCATCCACACCAAACCTCCCATACTGGGTCACCCTGGACATCGCAACACCCAGTATGCGGGGGCGTATGGGAGGTGAATGTTGGAGAATGTAATACTAGCAGGTGATAGCACATCCTCTCTCTAATCATCCCCCTCACCCATATATTTGTCAGTGTAACTGTACTTAAATTCGTGGACACCTGAACATCCAACCAAACACTGACTTATGAGAGGTGGATGTTGGAGAATGTAATACCAGCAGGTGATAGCACATCTTCCCTCCATTCATTTATTGTTTAGTTTGACTGTACTAAGATAATATAAGTTATAACATTGCATAGCGGGTTGCATAGGTATTTATTATTCCCGCGAAAGGTTTTATGCAACGAGCGGAACGCATAAAACCTTTCAAGGGAATAATAAATACCTATGTAACCCGCTATGCAATGTTATAACGAATTTATCTTTCCGAATGTTTACACATAACGCATATTTAAAAAAGGTTAAAACTGCTGAGGCACATGGCAAAGGTCAGGGTCACAAACCGGAAATGTTGTTTTGAAAACTACATCATCAATCGTGTCGGTAACTCGCTTAATCAGAGGCATTTATGAACACAGTTCTTGAAGCATAATTTCGATGTTAAACAACTTCCCTTGCAAGACACACAAGGAAACAGTGAGTGAATACTGATATTTCGAATAAATGTGAACCGATTCTCATATGCAATGATCAAGAAAGCCGCCACACAATATTGACATTTTTTTCGACGAGAAACATTTTAATCAGCAAATCTTAGATTAATAGGGTAATTATGGCAATATACATGTATGTGTTTTTTGCATTTATATGCAATTACTTTGACTTTAGTTTGTATAAAGCTACATATTATTTTAGCAAAGGTTACATCAATGTATTCCACAAAACATACTTTTCAAGGAGCTCAATCTGCACGCTCTTTTCATGCCGGGGTATAAATAAGTTCAATTTGCACGCTTTTTTCGTGATTGGTTCATGGCGGGGTATAAATAAGTTATCCCCGCTCGAGAGGGTGATATCAGTAGTTATCCAGGATCACGTGAACCAATCAGAGATCGAGATTCTTACATGAGGTAGGATAACTGATTTTATGACTTTTGAACATCAGAACATGAGGAGGTGTAAATATTGTATTTAATTTCAACTTAAAAAAAGAGGCATAAATCACAATTTCGAAGGTATATGACAGACAGACAGACGGACAGACAAACAGACAGACTTATTATTTATTAGCGTCTCACCTCAAATGACACAGACATAACTTCTTTGAGAAGCATTTAGAAGCTGGTTGATGAAGAACAAGTTATCATGGATAGTCAACTTCTTTATTGCATGAAATGCGACGTTTCGGTGTAGACCCTAACACCGTCATCAAGCAAATGATACTATCAAGCGACAAATTCAACCTGAATCAGACTCTTTGAGGGTATAGTGTTGCACAAATTACAGACAGAAAATGACAGGCCATGCTTAGACTTTGGCTTTTGCTTAAAGTATATGGTCTTACATTGCTTTTAATGGAAACTTTACGTTGACCTTTAAACTCAAATCATGCATCCGCAATTTTTCATAAATGTTCATATGACTTGAATAATATTTTTTTTAAAATTTGTTACAAGCTGATGAGAATGACCACACAGTAAAGCATCAGTCATTATTTTTGAATAAATGAATAACTTCGAGTTTGGAATGATTTGGAAATTTGGTGTATTATTTACATATTTACGTTCTTAGAAGAACTTAGAGGACGTTCTTGAAGTTGGTTTTGAAAATTTGTCAAGCATTTTGATTTCCAAGTGTTTGAAACATGTCGGTAAGTGACCGTACTCGAAAACAATTTATTGTGAACAAAATATAAACATTGATACTGAAACTACTGACAAAAACATGAATTGATACTATTTAATACCAATATTAATACCAATATACCGTGAACCATATACCATACACCATATATCAAATGATGTATACCGTGAACCATATACCATACACCATATATCAAATGATGTATAGCGTATACCGTATACCATACACCATATATCAAATGATGTATAGCGTATACCGTATACCATACACCATATATCAAATGATGTATACCGTATACCGTATACCATACACCATATATCAAATGATGTATACCGTATACCATATACCATACACCATATATCAAATGATGTATACTGTATACCGTATACCATACACCATATATCAACTGCTGTATACGGTGAACCATATACCATACACCGTATATCAAATGCTGTATACGGTGAACCATATACCATACACCGTATATCAAATGCTGTATACGGTGAACCATGTACCATACACCATATATCAAATGCTGTATACGGTGAACCATATACCATACACCGTATATCAAATGCTGTATACGGTGAACCATATACCATACACCGTATAGCGCACATCATGTATCAAATACCGTTTACGGTATACCATGTACAATACATCATGTATCAATTGTATTCCGTATATCGTTTACCATGCACCATATATGAAATGTCGTTTGTTGTATACCGTATACCATATACGATAAATCATATAACAAATGCCGTAAATAATATACTCTATACCATTAACCGTATACCATAAATCAATTAACGTTAACGATATGCCATTTTCTCTTAATCTAACTAACTACTGCCTTCTGAATTTTTTAATCTGCTGCTATCTGAGGCCACAGGGCCAAGGACCCCAGCAGCTCCGCCCCATACGTGTTGCAAATAAGTATGTCAAACTTTGAAGGTTGGTTAGATGTGTGCGTCAATTCTATGTTTTTAGGATTTACCAAGTGATAACAATGCATGCCGTCAACGATTTATCTTCTAAATGAGATGATATGGCCTTTATTTAATTTTAAATGGACAATTGAGGTCGGGAGAGTCAAATCCAAGGTCCTGCGTAATAACATTATAGGGGCTATGAAGTTATTAATTAAATGACGTTAAAAACGTTATTGAATAATCATTATCGATTGAATCCAATTGCCTTAACAATTTTACGCAGTATTCAACTAAAGGATAGTACAAAGCAAGGTTAAGAAGCTTTTACAGCTTGATGGCACATAACAACATGTCCTGAAGTGAAACCAGAGTTATCAGGCGATTAAGGGTATCTCATTTTTTCAGCACGCAACTGTACAGTGGCTTGCGCCGAACATATCATCTTTTATGAGTCTGTGGTGTTTTAGAAATAAAGGGGTTCCTTTGAAAACTAGTAATACATATCTTTTATGTCATGTCTGGTATCGCTGGTAACGGATTTATGTGATAGTGATATGATTTACGTTCTTTATTATCAAGTAGTGTTTTCATGGTTCATTGCATTGACTGATACAAGGTCGGATGATACTTATTTCTAATTGGTGATACCCCCTCGAATATATTGTAGTTGTCGACGAAATTTATTAACTTTTAATAATCGATGAAGATAGAAAATTCATTTTTGCTAACCGAATACCCTAAGATGACCGAGTATTTCTTATATCTTTCAGCTATTTAGTATGTTATGTGCCCAGTTGTCGCACCATGCTGTATGGTTCGTGCATCAGTCACGAATCGTTAGCTTCTTCTCAACAGCGTCGAAAATGTCACCAATTTCAGAATTACCATTAGATGAACGCCAACCAATAGCATTCGAGAAGTGCTCTATAGGGTTCAGAGTTTGACTCCTACTTTTCTACATTCTTTAGTGTTTTTAAAATAGATTCTTAACGTTATTGTAATTAAGTTGATGTTTTCAAGAGAACATTCGTTGTATATAACTGTTTAGGTATCACCGCACACCCACATAAGAATGAGAATGATAAATGCATGATAAATCTTATTTTGTTATCATTTCATTTTCTTAAAAACATAAAAAGTAGAGAAACCAGGATTAAATTCAACGTTTTAAGCTAATAAAACCCCCTTTCCCTATTTGGATTTTAAGCAAGTTAAAGACCAAAAATGATAATGTAATAACAGGAAGAGCACATGTTCATGTATGTACTCGTAAAGTTATATTTTTATTTGTTTTTTTTATCCTGTTAATTGTTTTGATAATTTACTATGCATAATCAAATGTAAACATATCAAATTCATATATTGTTGGAAAACGTTTTCCATTTTCAATGCATCAGTTAAGATGATCTCGTCCTCTGTCCCGACTTGAATAAGCTTTCACATAGTACATACAATTGATCTACACTGAAATACACGTTTTTGATTTTGTAAACAACAAGGTACCTGTATGAAACATATGATGATTTTCATTGTGAAAACAGGAGATCAACAGAATAAAATCGACCCAGAAATATAAAATACAATTCTAAACTTTAGCATTTAATTGGACAGTAGTACATTTTCTTAAGCTATAATTCTCCTTTCACAATGATTAATAAAAGGTGTTTTCAATATAATGGAGGTCAGTTTTAACATGAAACTTAACATTATCTTATACGAGTACGGATGATAGGGTTCAGCAAAGAGATTATCATAGGAAGATTTCACATTTGGCATAAACTGCTATGTACACGGAATATTTTGAAGTTAAAATATTAAAAAAGCATGTTTCGATGTTTAGTTAGAATAGAATTTAGTTGGTGTTGTAAAGTTTATATACTTTATGTTGACTATATTTAGGGGAATAATTTATGAAATATATTTAAGAGATGTACTTTGTGTGTATGATTGTAACATGTTTAGAGTCTAGTTAAAATTTATTTCGGTTTTCATTTAAAAGAAGGACTTTTGTAGATTTAACTGAAAAAAACATGTACCACCCCATTTAATATGATATATAGAAAAAAATCATTTAAAAGGTAAAAAAGATATAAGATGTAATTCTGAATAATTCTCATAGAGCATTTCCATCGGAAACACATAAACAACAAAGATGTAATTATAAAAAATAGTAATTTATTTTCATGTTATAATTGGCTACAGAACAACAACATAAATAAATAATGTCGAATTTGTGAAGGAGAGGAGGCCATCGGGGAGTTACCTCCCTTAACAAGGAGTTACCTCCCTTCATCGCCCGTATTATCAACCCAGTCAAACAATGTCGACAATTTGTCGTAGTTACGGTGATAGACGTTAGCCGGCTACTGTGGAAGTTATGGTGAGATTACTATACCTGAGACAGACAATGCGCACCACATGTCGAGGCAAACAAGAACATCTCAGATCTGAAAAACTTGCAGTAATATGACCAGACGCTCGTTTCAGAATGTGCTATAGAGGTTAACGTCTATCACGTAGGCGACGTTATACCTTGAAACTTGGATCTAAATCTACTCTCTTTTGGCAATATAATTCTCTTCAGCCATATACCCCCATTTAGACTTCCTTTCCTTTTTCTGAGCAATTCCGATAATTTTTTTGTTTTCTTTATTGAAAATATATTTTGAAGAGTTGTTGAATAGAATTATGAGCAATAATGTTTGAAGTTGTTGGAAAGTATTTGTTTGAAAACGATATTTCAAAATAAAAAACAAAACACACAAAGGCAACCTGATCACCAAGGAATAATTAGGATTACACTTCGAGTCATTGCACCACTAGTAGGTCATCAGAATGGAACATGAGGTCAACTCAGTGGGTACTGACTGGTATATACAAATGAGGAGGACACATAGATCTACTTGAACTACAATTGAGCACAAAGTTCACTACACTTCAAACAAATGAACACGCAATGGGTTTGGGAGGGGAGCGGAAACCAGCATGTTAGTTTTATGTCCGAGGACGAAATATTATGATCTTTAGATGAAAACATAACCCATTCTTGACACCGATCAACGATATCAAGGCAGGAGCTCATGTAAGAGCTGCGGGATTCAGTATGGAGTTCACTGACCATTTCAAGGAGAATATTCTGAGAAAGGTGAAGAAAATCAAGGCGAATAGTTGCAAGTCATCAGTATTTCTAATTGAAGTATTTAGAGTAGATTTACGTTGCTTTATCATAATTGATAAAGGTAACCATTTTCAACTTTTGTCCATTTTCAATAGGAAGATGAATCGATTACGTCTACTGGAACCATTTCTAAACCAAACATTCACAGTCTCTAGTCACCCAACGATTGTCATAACATGTGGTGGTCATGGACATCAACCCCTATTATCATAGAGGGGTTAATCTTTGAAGTGCCAAAGTAGCTTAAAGCAACATCCTTATACAGGGCAGGGCAAGGAGAGACAGTGTGATGGATGGTCGGTAGGCGGAGCTGGAATCGAAGTTGGACCAGACAGTGCGGGAGCCGAGGGCCTGTGGTCTGCGGAAGTTGTTGTACATCAGGTAGTCGTTGTCGTCGTTCATCTCGTTCATCAGCAGAGTGCGGAATGCGGCCAGCTGCAACATACAAAAGGTTTTTGAGCTCAAGGACTTTTAAAGGAAATAGTCACCTATACTAGAAATAAAATTGCATTAATTCATACAAAACAATTAAAGCTACACCTTTTAGTGTAGGATCAAAACCAAGCCAGAGGTGTTGTTGATAATGTAAGCCCGCGGCAGAGGGAAATTGGAAAGGGCCGACAGGCCCGCCCCAATTTCCCGAGGCTGAGGGCTTACATTATCAAACAACACCGAGGGCGAGGTTTTGATCTAACTTATGAACCGAGATAAACCGTAGTAACAAAATTATTTCAATAATAAGTATAAAAATGGATTCATTGATTTTTTACTGGCAGGGAATCACCATGAGCAAACGGAGAGCACATCCGCGCCCTGCACGTGCTTTGCGCTCGCTACCGAAACCGTGAACGTGAAATGCATGCGCTATCTGCCTCGTTAAGTTCACATGATTGTCACTGTGGAAAATACATCATTTTTCTCGTGGGCCTTTATAGCGGTGTTGTCAAAGGCGCCAGTTTAGTAAGCCAGTGGTGCAGAGTTCGAAACCAGGCATGCGAACATTATATTTGTGATTTGTCAAAAATGTGATATTTTGTGATGGTATTTATTCCAAGAAGGACTTTGAAACAAAGTATTTCAAAACGTGTATAATCCCAATCAAAATAAATTGTAGAGTAAACCCCGGGCTTTCCTAGAGAAAGCCCTGGGCATTCTTCAAGAAAGCCCTAGGCATTCTTGGAGAATGCCCGGCAAAGAGGTTTATCCGGTAAAAGAAGAACCTAATAGAACAATAGAGTGACGTCACTGGAGGTTTATAATACCATTTAACGATCCCATGTAGTTCATTAAAATCTTAAAAATTTAAAATTCCATAGCAATAAACATCTGCTTCAACAATATGAATTAACTTAAAACCAGCTTATAAATATCAAGTATTGTCATCATATCGTCACTGCCATGCTTGAACCCACCTGGTTGGAGGAGATCTTGATGGTGTTGGCGAAGACGGTCCACACGACGGCCTCACTGCATGGGGGCGTGGTCAGACTGCCCGAGTAACGGTAGAAGTTGGGGAAACTGTTTGGCATCAGATCTTTCAACTTGAAGGCGACAGTCAGGTTGTATTTGGTGTCTGAAACATTAACCATATGATGCTCATCTCATGCTAGGGCAAATACAGGACTATCCTTTGATTGGGGTGATCCCTATGGGTGTACAACTGTTGCCTATGTAACGGTCTTTTAAACGAATATGCGTGAACAAGTTTACTCTATACTTGCAATGAATGAGAATATGACTCTCATTTACCATATTTTGTAGTCTATTAAGAGGGGTACCCGTCCCCTTCTGGGTTCGCTAATGAAGAGAGACTTGCCATTACATTTTCAGAATGCAATTTAGAATGTTATATTTGGTATCACGCCATCTAAGATCGATCGAGTCGAACTAGGCTGGATGGTTAGCTGCTGGTACATCATTGATGGCGGTTTTACCTGACCCTGAGGGTGAGGGTTCGAGTCCAAAAGGCACTCGACTCGAGGAAGTACGAGACTTTGAACTTGTCTTTGCACATGTCATGCATTATTGAATGATACTCCAGTGTCGGAGAAGACGTTCGATATGTGTTACGTTTACCGCACAAGACAGAGGTGTGGCGAGTTCTGTGATAATGAACAGGTTGCAGCTTGAACAATAACGAGTTTTATCTAACTCTAGTTGCTGTGTAAATACCTCTAGAGAATGTTTAATCACACAAATACTCACCGGCGGCATTAATCTGGTCAATGGCGTCGATGATCTTCTGGAAGGTTGGGTGATCCTCGGTTCCGACCTGGAGATAAAATGAACCTCATATAGTATAGCTCAATACTTCACACCAAGACAGTTATACAATGTTGCTGTACTGAGAAAGTGTTGGAATAAGTATGTGTTGCAAAAACAGAAATTCTAATGTGAGCACGAGAATCGGGGTTTTTTGGCGTTGTTTAATAAGAGTCAGACATACCTCAATAAAGAAGCCGAGAACAGCGAGACCAGTGGAATCCTCAAGAGAGTCAGCAATTCCGGTCATCTTGTAGGTGACCACGTGCATCTGAAGATAGAATCCTGTTAGTTAGCTATGCAGTGAGAGAAGTGACAACGTTAGTCGGTGTTCCTCCCTGACATGCCATGTCGCTTGCAATAAACGGCATGAAGATATCCAGAAAGTCGCCATGAGCAAACCGTTTGATATGAATGAAAACTTTATTCTGCTGCAATTCAATATATTCCACATTTTCAATTGTTATAAAGTTTTGAAATGTAAAATATTCAACTGTTGAGTCATTCAAAAGTATTTACGTAACGACGTAGTGTGTAAGAAGACCCATTTTATGTTACTTTCAAATTTCAACTTCTATTGACCTGTAACCTAACCTTGAGATAGTTTATCAAATGAGAAAAGATCAAAGTATATAGACTAGATTGATTACCTCCATGGGGAAGCTGTTCCCATCCACCTGATGTTCTGAGCCTATGTTGTTGGTTTTCCCCCAATGGAAGTGGATCTGTGCGGCTGTATACGCCGTGGATAGACCTCCACCCGATACCTTGGGCAACACTCCGAATGGGGTCAGCTTGGCTGTCAACCGATATGTCAGATTTAAACATTGCTCTTTATCAACACCACTTTATATCATAAGACATTTTACGATCGCTGTTTGAGCGGCATTTAATGAGGTTATATGATATCAAAGTTTTTTTTTATTGCAAGGTTGCCATGTGTTTCAGGGTTGATATTGAGATTTATCATGTGAACTATTTTCTGTTTTTTTCCCGAGGTTATCTATTTTGGAGATAAGGTTTATACCATTACAAACATATTACATCAGTACCAAAGTAAAGATATGATAGTTGAAATGAAAATGACTCAAAGTGCTTGCACGTAGGATTATATATATTTCTAAAAGGTAAAGGCCCACCGAACAACATTGAGTTTAAAAAGATACAAATTACAATAGTAAGGAAGTAGAGTAGAATTTTAATATTTTCAACAAACATAACGATTTTACTAGTGCATGTAACAGATGAGATGTAAAGCGATGAGCTTGGTGTAACTTTGGCTTTGACTAAGTAGAACCCGTTAGCGGATCTGGGAGATATTCTAGGTTAACTACTTGTCAAAATTCTTGGACCTTTCAATTGGAAACTAAACGATATTATGTTCAGTTGACGTCTTTGATCGCATTAAATACCTATAATGGCTCTGTCTATGAAACGGACCCTCCTTTCCGTTGTCTCGCAGGATCAAGAAGGTCGTACTAAATAAGAAGACATGCTATAGAGCAAGCAGGTACCTGTGTGTCCGTTGTTCTCGATCTGCACGGTCAGTCCTGTGGTCGAGTCGAAGCCGGTCATCGTGAAGGATGGGTAGGACTTGTACTCGGCTTTGCCGCTCTCAATGTCGATGGGCGACTGTTTGTTTCCATTACAAGCTGCCTCGCTGTCACCCCAGTGGCCTTCGGCTGGAGGTACGATTTAAACATTTTTATGAATTTTTTCATGTTGTTTTATCTTACAAACTTCAATGAGGGTGAGCTGTGGTTCAGCGCCGCAATATTTTAACAATTAGCTGGCAGAGAGTTTTATGTAAAGATAAAACAATAATAATAATAAGTCCCCTTATAATGCGCAAATATCCAACTGCTAGGGTAGTTGCTCAAAGCGCTACATATTATTACCCTGACGGATTTCTACTATCGCTGCTGCCGAAGCGCACACGAATCCATGTACACCCGTTGTTTCCCATTTATACAGCTAGGTGAACTGAGTGCAATGTGGATAAAGTACCTTGCCCAGGGACACAACACAGTTTGGGACCAAGGGCACAAATCTTTGGTGCCTGTTTTGGTGTAATACACACCTGTCTCCCTCCCCCTTCCCACAGTAAATCCAAAATCGCTTACATAGTTACTTAAAAGTGAACCAGATTGCTTTGACTTATATCATGTCAATTGTAAATGTAATGTATTTATCGTTTAGGTGTTGTATATAAGATGTACAAGGTATCAGAGAAGGAAGTATGCTTACCATCAGCTCCGTAGTATCCCCATGTGGCCGCACCTGTTGAAGAAGAGAAGGTACACAATTATTGGAGGAATAAAGACACTAATTGATGATAATTCCAAAAACATAATGCATGTAGTATCTTTTGATAATGGTTTTCCTGTGAATATGACAGTATTATATTTTGGGATGACTAATCTTTATAAATACCCTTATTTCTTGTTTACTTGTGGTTATCGAACCAACTCAGAGTCAAGCAATACCACCACCGACACTGACTGTACCAACTGTTACCCAGACAACCACCAGTCCTCGACAAAACCAAGACTAGTGATAAACATTTAAAATTTTGGACTTTGTTGACGTTTGGGGTATAGATTGAAGTTTGCTAATTGATACATTTACAGACGTGTTGACAGATAACCATAGCAAAGAATCAGTCCATTATGAATTACATGCAGTTTGAAGATATATTCACTCTATCTTTGAGTAATCCTGTTTGAAAAAATACAGTTTGATGATTTAAACAGTTGGTCTAGAGAGAGCTATGTAATGTTAATTGTACCACACATGAATAACACTTGGTAAAGAAAGCATCTTGTAGGAATATCTTGTTTAGATTTGGCCAGCGTAATTCCGTTATCGGAGAGGAGCAGGCCCCTTCACAAACCACCCTTCATCTGTAAATACATCACCGACTAACATTCACATGCCTGGGCTGGGTTTCTGAAGTGATTATTACGCTCGTGTCCACCGCGCGAAATCGACATTATACGTAATTCAAATCAAGTTGGGGGGAGAGGAAAGATTCGGCCTGTGAGCCATGATAAACAATACATCATGTCTTCACTCCGCGGTTCAATCCAATTACAAATCTACAGAAGTAACAGGAGTTTAACGGTTTTTTGCTATGGACACGAGGGTTCTTCGAGTGTTTCGTCCTTATTTTACCATTATTAAAATCGCTTTATTTCCATACATAAAATGAAATATATTAAAGAAATTTGGGATTATATATTAAAAGCCCCAGGACAGTGGTAAGTGTCATACATTTACTCTGTTTATAAGTATCTTAGTAATAAAAGTTAAAGTTATTTGAGAAACAAAACGTTTTGTTCCGGTACGATGTAATATACCAAGAAACCAGGTTGAATCGTTCAAGAAAACACGCCCAACAGCAAGCGGAGGGCTATTTCTACAACGTCAGATTGGCGCTGAACTCGATCTAACATAAACAATACATTCATCTGTCTCTCTTTGCTTTATCCAAACCACGTAAACATCCCATTTATCAATCTTCCTTTGATCTTCAGTGTTAAAGAAAATCCCAAAAAAGAATTCTAATTCATAAAGAATTTTTTTAGCCGTGTTTAAAGTTTCTTGATATATTTAAAAAACAAAGGCCTAAGAAATTCTTTTGATATATCGGGGGTTCCTGCCGAATACATTAAAAAACTTTTTCAATAAGATTTGTTTTGGTTAATTGAAATGCGAGGGATACTTTGGGCTGTAAGATTCATCTGATGAATAATGTCCCCATGGCGCTCTTTTGAATGCGTCAAATGGATTTGGCAATCTTTCAACCCATGAAGAAAACTTTCAATTGGTGAAAGAAAGAACGCATTTGAGAAATGTGATTACCGGGAAACATTAGAGGAAGACCAAAATCGATACACCTACACTTTTTTAGGAATTCCCTGAACTCGACAGGTCTCAAATGAAGAATTATTTGACAGGCCATTCCATCGACCAGTTTTAATTCAATTTTAACTTCCAAATGTGTTCCTTTGGAAAATTGAAGATTACTTCTCTGTATTTTACGAGAAGGCGTACCGAACGGCATAAAAAGGACCTTTAAACTGTCAAAATTAACTTGTCAAAGGGTTCATGTCGGTTGGCATGGCAACTAAATTAAGGAAGCAAGCAGCGTCATGTATATTTGATGTGCTAATTATACTTGTACTCATAAGGACAGAGGAAGGCCAGGACCTTCCACTCGACCCGATCTCTGTATGATGAACCTGAAGGGTTTTCTACAGAATAGATGAGGAATAGATTGGCTCCTCGGTGAGCACGTCGAGATGAAAGAACTACCGGGGACTCAAAGTAGGAGTGGGAAGAGAAGGGAGGGGGAGGGGGAGGGGGGAGAGGGTGGTTTAAGAAGTGGGGTAAATCAAAAGCAAAGGAATGTCGTATGTCTAAACAGGAAGCGGTGAGGGATGGATGCACTGGAAGACGACGATAGATGAAGAACAGACTAAGTAATGAACGTAATAATTAGTTTTACATAAAGTTTAGATATTTCAGGCACAGAATAGAAGTTAAAATGGTCATAACAGAGACCTTACTGCTTAACGGACAACTGAAATATGAGAAAGATGTATGAAGAGAAAGAGGTTGACAGAATTAACGATTCAGAATGAGATGAGAGAGATATAACAGGATATTTTTCAAGAATGCCCTGAAGAGAAACGATGATATTGAGAGACACCATTAGTAGGAGATGAGAATATACAGAATATTTACAAAAGGCATCAAGAAAGAGAAGCGGCGACAAAAACCAAATAGAATATATGTAGACTGAATACTCGTGTAAGAAAATGTCCTATGGCTGTATTGAATACCAAGTACAATACAGAGATCAAACGGGTATGGTACATTTATGACACCTTTACGAAGTGTAAATATATAGAGCACTATTCCCCTTTGATGTAAGAGTGAGACACTCGAGACCAGGTAACTCTGGAGGGCAAAAGTAGAAGTGGACACGTTTACACACAACCTATTTGAGTTACTTTCTGTTTAAATTTGCACATTTATTGAAAGTGGTAATTTCTGTCATATTGAAATGTTAGCACACTCTTGAGCAAGTAGCACGTGGATTAAATGTGGCTTTTGTCACAGTCTTTATACAATAAATTTCACTACCTGAGAATCTGACACTTAAACCTCTCGAGTGTTGCACTTGACTCAGATGAAGTCCCTAGTTCCTCGAGGTCTTATGAGAATATTTCATGTTTTAAGGTAAGTTAACAAGTGTTTGGTGGATCAATAGGGCAACAAATTCTAGTATTTTTTTTGATAGAAAAGATTGTAAATAACAACTTATGTGATCAAGGTTCTTTCTCTCATGAACATGACAACCAAACGAACCTTGATAACGCATAATATGATTTATTCTATTTTGTTTATCGCTACGGTATTTGTTGTTTACAAGCAAACGCCCTAGTATAGAGAATTACTAAAACAAACCTTATCATTGGAACATGAGACGTCAATACCGTGAGGAAAGATCCCAGTCAATAAGTATCATGCCCTTATATTAAGTAAAATAGCATTACTTAGCGAATACAAACAAAATATTGTGAAAACATGTATACACGTCATCCTTGTGTTTACTTCACATGCTTCAAGATTTTTAACATACTATTGTAAGCATCATTCATTATGTACATTCACTGCATAGCCTG
The DNA here is from genome assembly GCA_916613615.1 of Steromphala cineraria. NCBI lineage: Eukaryota > Metazoa > Mollusca > Gastropoda > Trochida > Trochidae > Steromphala > Steromphala cineraria. The sequence goes on along the minus strand of OU744728.1, from coordinate 64,311,315 downwards.
CTGGGTATAATAACAAGTGCAACTAGCCGAGTGTTTGCATCATTACAGGTGCGACCCGTGTTTAGTTCTACATCACTGCTCAGAAACAACTTGTACTGAAATTTTGATAAAGCTCATTTGAGAGAGACAGGGTTCAACAGGGTAGGACCACGATGGTACAGGAAGGCGTCTTTAACATCCCGTGTGAAAATATGTCTTCTCAAACTTGGAAAATATAGAAATTTTTTGAAATGGAACATAATATTTCCGTCAGGCAATAAAGTAAACTTAGTAAACCTTATAATAGTTTTAAACTATGTCTTTTTATATAGTTAATTTTGTTATAACATATTTTGCTGTTTATTGTACAAACTGTAGGTCACCATAAGTGATTTGGAATCTACTTTGAAACTTTTGAATTGCTACATCGACATTTTGCTTTCTTACATTTGACCCTATCACAATACTGATTCAATGTAAAGCGGCGAGTGCTTTATTCGGACAGGAAATGACCTCTTACTTCTCCTTGGCCTGCCCCACTAACCACACGATATTCAGAAGGAAATAAACCTTATTCAAATCTGAATAGCTTTTCAAAGAGAATCTTGTTTCAAAGTCAGTGTATATCCACATATGATAGAGAACCAATTATTTTGAATACTTGGCTTAACGATTATAACATATCAAAGCAGGCAAGAGGTTGGTAATTTTATAAGTGTCTTGTTATCAGCTATCCTTAAAGTTGAATTGAGAACTTTCACACGTTTACGTAAGATCCATTGTTCATATCCAATCTATAACAGTTAAGATATATCCTGTCGAGTGCTCCCATATAAGTCCTTAGCTTGCTACTTAACAAATGTGTGACACCACTAATCTAGTTTTGCTGAGCATATAATGTATAAACGCCTATATATACCGACAAACACTTGGCATTTGTACAAATAATCCTTTTCTAACTTTGGAGTTCTTGTGTGCTATGACGAATTGCCAGAAGCAAAGGATGTGTATTTCAGGAAATAACAATGCTGATGAAGATATCTGCCTTCTATCCCTGAAATACCAGATGTTCAAAGGAAACATCTCACTTCTTTGATAGGCACCTATACCGACAATTCTTTCGTTGCCATGCCAACAAGACATCTGGCTGTACAAGAAAAGCAACATCAGTGTCCCTGATATACAAATAGATGCGTTGGAAATCACATTGGCTAATGTTAACACCAATGTCAACTATTCAGCAAAGTATCATTCAATCATTAATCTACATTTTCTTTCTAAGTTTCTGTTTTTGTTTGAGACGACAATTCCCTTGTTTATACCGTAGGCAAGTTCCAACACCATGACGTCATAAACGCCAATAACATATCAATAATGGTATTAAGCCTTGGTTGAGTAACAAAGTTCACGTTGGTTCTCTAATTTCATATTGGAGAGGACTAACAAAACACTTAACGACTTAATGAAATTCCATTTTTATAACACGTGAAATCTGCCTTCTCTGAATAAGTTCAATATCACGTCAACAGAGTAACCGGATTACCTACATTAGGCGAATTCATGAACCTAACGTACTTGGAATTATATTCATGGCTGCGGATATTCCCTTGAAGCGGGAATTCAATTAAGTCATCAGTGCAGCTTGTGAATCCATTTAACACGGACATACAATTGACCAGATAGCCTAAATGGCGAGATAGACATCTCGAGATGAATCTAGGGAGAGTCGATGAAAGCTATTGACAGAGATGAACTATAGTCTGTCACAGTCCGCCCCTCGGCTCTCCAGGAGTTTAAGGTATGCCTCGAGGGTACCATAGCCAATATTAAAATCAGGAATTCCGGATTCTTTTAGATTTACCAAATCGGATCGATCTGTTGATGTCCCGATTTCTGGACGGAGGTATGTCTCGGGGGTATCATGGCCAATATCAGAAGACAGGAAGCCCGGATTCTGTGAGATTTACCACCTCAGATCGATCTGTTGATGTCCCTGTTCTCCTATACTGGGAGTCTGATGAGCTGGGTTCTTAACGATTTTGGTTACATTGCAACACCTAGGTTTTATATTGACAAATGTGAAAAAAACGTGAGCGTGTAGTGTCATTTCGGGAAAGTTTATGATGCTTTCGTAAGAATTGTAGTTCCATACAACTGACGTTTGGTTACTATGTTATGAAGTATCATATGATATATTTTTAAATCATCTTATACTTGAACTAAAAAAGTCACTATAGTGTGTAAAACATTATAAACGATGACTGTGGTCAATGTTTATTTATACCATGAATAAATTGTTTGTTGGTTGTATCTATGTTTACTTTCCTCACTCCCTTAAATTCATTCCTTAGGAATTTAACATTACTCACGTTAGTATTTAAATAAGTGTATTCAATAAATAAGTAAACAACACTATTTTGACTACCACAGCACCAACTTGAATGCGCTTTTTATGACAGTCAGATACAACATTGAATGACGCAAAGGGGAAATATGTATTCAATAGCCAAATCGCCCACAATGCTCAAAACCCATATCCTCCAAGTGTGAGTGCAAACAGCGGAATAAATGCTTTAATCAAGAGGAAATAGGTGAATGGGGATTTATTGAACTAGAAGTCGGTTGGATCCTCATTGAAAGCCTTTGTAATCAAATACAGGTAAACATTTTGTTAAACCTTTGGAACCAAGAACCTTGCTCGACTGACGTAAATACGTTTGTCCGAGACTATAAAGACTTTCTAGATTCGATTTCTCAAAAACATACACACATTTTTTTGACGCCACCCTTTAAATCTATTCAAGTAATGGTTACCCGCCCCGTATCTTGGCCATACAAGGAGAGCAAAGGGTATGAATGAAGCAAAGGGTATGTACGCTAATGGGGTCGTTGTAATACAACCTTGACATTAAGGTTAACCTAACCTCTTTTAACATTGCACTAAGGATACCTTAGTGACTAAGAGTCACGGGACCCTTGTCGATGTTCTCAAAGTCCTTGAGGCCCTTTACTAACAGAAGCGATATTAGTTGAAATATTTTGAAGTGGAGACGACATTAAATACATACACACATTGGGGACAAGCATGTTACTGTGATATTGAAATAGTTAGTGAAGATGTTAGATTATAATCTTGAGATTGAGAAAGACAAGATGGCGACCTGGGGAAGACGCGTGAGAAGAACACGACTGCCGATGAACTCCCTGGTGATGATGGTGTCCCTCATTTCACTTACATCACTTCACTTATACACTCCCAGCACGGACATCATGCACGAATAACTCCCTTTATATAGGTAACATCAAATGAATGAACATTTATTCTGAGCATATTATGTGATATTTTACTTCGGAGGGTATTCCTTTGAAATACAATATAATCGCGAGATGAATTTCAATGAAACAAAATTCTAAAACATGCTTGTGTGATGCCGCGCGTCCATTAGAGCTCACAAATGGTGAAATTAAAAAATTGAAGTTACAAGCAATTACTTTCTTTGACGGCTAATTCTATGCTTTATACAACAAAATAACTCATAAAATGCTGTGTACACATTTACTCCTATATTTTGTTGCATACCTATGCAAAGGAGTGTGTGCCAGTTTCTAAAATCGGCATAAAAATCGTATATTAACCCGGAATGTAATTGGGAATGCGTCTGACAAGATTGCCCCAAAATATCTATGTAATAAACTATTGACACTTTACGAATGTGTGAGTGAGTTTGCTAGAAGCAATGTTGTTCCCACAGAATCATTCAAGCGTTTTACAGTTATACAGAATTCCCGGAAGGAAAAATGTCACAATGTTGCATTGCCTCATTAAAAACTTGTGAATATAGATATACTGAATCAGTTGCATAAAGATAACCCACTAAACATTTCAAACAAATTGCGTCGCACAAAACATCCAGCTATGCAGAAGGCTTACGTTTGTGCAGGAAACGCATGTCTTGGGAAAGTAAACACAAGAAACCTTTATTGCCTTGAAACCTTACAGACCTCACTGCGGGACTAAAACCACACATGCAATTGTCAAGTGGACGCTTCATGCAGGCAATCTCAAGTGCTGCATTCTAATTTTACCGGATCTTCAGTTGGGGACGAAATAGTTATCATACCATTTTACCGGATCTTTAGTTTAAGACAGAATAGTGTTCATACCATTTTACCGGATCTTCAGTTTAAGTCAAAATAGTGTTCATACCATTTTACTAGATAGTCTGTTTGAGACGATATAGTTATCCAACCGTTTTACCGGATATTTAGTTTGAGACGATATAGCTATCATACCATTTTACCGGATCTTCAGTTTGAGATGGATTAGTTATCAGACCATTGAACCTGGTACAATTACATCTTAACATCATAACAGATAGGCTAATAAAGCATCAAACTTAACCACGCAACGTCACGGTAGCATCACTAACTACTCCAGACTAAAATGTAACTGCAACATCCTTAAACAACTACCCCACCAAATAAGGCACTCACCTATACGTGCAAGTGGAAACTTTTTCAATTTATTCCACATCCTGTCGAATCACATAAAGGTATGCACGATTCTCTTGGTCGATATAAAAACTTTTACAAACTTTCAAAGTCATGCCAAATCTCGCCAATGAGCAAGTCACTAAATCAAATGTACATTACATGTATATGATTTTATACATAAACCATTTCAACTTTCATTAATCCTCCATTTCCAAAAATGATCAAAGAAATTTTCCAAATCTAAACATTCCGCGTAAAATTTCAAGTTTTCGGCACTTCGTCTCTTCAAGAACGTTAGCAAAAACATCAATTTACCATCCCTTCCGGGGGTCCGTCACCGCTGAGTAATGTTCTTAGTACCACCAAAAATCGCAGAATCTCGCATGCTATAATGTACGCAACCAACTAAAACATCAAATGTATTCCAAAAATAGTGTTTGTTAATTACATATAGCAGCATGATACATATTTTTCAGAGGTGAGCTCCATGCAACTTCTGACTTAAAGATAGTGTACGGAGATTACATCAGTTGTATGCTGCTGCATACAACGATTTTTTTTGGAGGGGGGGTGGGGGGGGGGGGGTGATGGGGAGTTTGTAGGATAAAAGTTTCTGTATTTGTGTAATGTAGCTAGACGCGAAATTTCAGTAACGTCAACGCCTATCAAAACGTCATTTCTTCAGATATGTGTCATTAAATACAAGCCCATCTTCCACACTTAATTGTCTCACGAATGTCTTCAAAGATTTTTCAATAAAATGGTTTCAAGCCAACTGTGATTGAATGCAAAAACTCAGAAAACTGTTACAAAAGAGAAAAGTTAGAATACTTTTTACTCAATGAGTATTGTTGCTGAGAGCTACTGGCATCAAGGGCCTCCTCCCTAGCCTGGACAAACAGACCGCTTCTCAGAGACGCTTCCACGGGTTCACCAGGCGCTGCCTAGCGGTCTGGTAATGGTTTTAATCAATGGCATATGGCAGAGATCCGGACATTACCAACACGATAGAGGAATGAACAGACTTACATGTTAGATAAATAGAAGGTCACAATTAACATTGTTTCGAGGTGGAATAAATGTTAGCGATGTTTTTATAATTGTTTTATAAAGACCCTTGTTCCGTTCTCTGCGTTAATATCCGCTCTATGGAATTTGCTTTATGAAACATTAATGGAACAAATTATGTCCTTGATGTCACCTTGATACTTCAACTATTTGTCATACTCTTTTACTGCTAAGCAACAGTGACATTTGTCAAAACATCAGTTTTCACAAAACTGCTATGTAAGCATATGCTCATTTAGAAACAAAATGATAGGATAATGATAAACTAAGTACTTTATTGAAACATGGATAATCATTCTACTCGTTTGTCATTAATGCAAAAACTGTTATTTTCTTTCGGACCAAAACATTATTGAGGGTTATATTGCGTTGAATTAGCCCATTTTGGGGATTTATTGTTAGGAATGGATAGGAGGGCGTGTAATATTCTTTATGCCCCTATCAAACATTCTCGAGAATGATATCTGGTTGGTTCATGCCAGTTTGGGTTCCTATCTGGGCACTAAAAGCGGCATTAGTGCCTAGAACCCTCAAATACGTCAAAGCTATACCAGCGGCTAGTGGTGATTTACCTCGAGTACACGTTGTATATAAGAAACAGGTGCTCGTAACGGGCGTACCATAGCTCGGGGGGTAACTTACCACAGTAGACGACATACCACAGATAGTGCCTGCAGTTTCCTCCTTCATGAATCACTGTTGGACCTTTCAACCATAGATTCTATAACAGAGGCTAGCGGTATTGAAAACTTGATCGCATTTCCTGAGAGTTTTGGTAGTTTAAGTACTGTTGGTATTCAATAGTGTTGTCGGCTCTTTTCTCACTTCAAATATCATATCTCACTCCTTCAGTTGTATCATACATTTTTCTCAATAACATTTGATTTACTTTCTGAAATGTTTACGAGATTATTTGAATCTCCTTTACAATTGGTTTTCTAGAGAGACATGACTTCACAAGCAGGCTCCGTTTTTAATTGTCGCCCATAACCGTTAACCTAATAATAATCCTATCTCTGCAAACTAATATAAGGAAGCCAAACACGAATAGAATAACACAATAAGGTTTCAGCTATTGCTTGGAGGCCAGTCAGTTATGAGCTCCAGGACGCTGTCGGTAACCTATCAATAGGCCTGGTCCGGCCTTCACAAGGCATTCACACAGTCGTGGACATAACGAGACCGTCACAGAGGGAAAGAAAGATATTATTGTATATCCTTCCCGATACTTGCATCAAAGGCAACTCAAGTGCGAGTCAAAAGGTCACTATTTCTTTGGTAATACAAGATTCGTTCCGACTAAGTGGTCATTCTATATGTCCAATAAACTTGTCAATAGGTTTTCAGAAATGGAACACTTCTATTTTCACCGCTGAGTGATCATGAATTGTTAGCATAACGTCAAAACGCTATAGGATTCAAGGTGATTTGTATAGGAACTACGCCAGAGCGATTTTCTTATACCTCATTTTTCCCAAGGTGGGCCAATTCGTTCGAGTTCTTAATTCAGGATGTCTATGATGGGAATAACAATTTCATCTTACCTTTTATTCGATTCAAATATTCACACTTCCATCAATTTTTATAGTTCAGCCTGCATTATTGCTACATGTTTAAATTACTGAAGAGAATACTGCACACATACATATAGTTTCTTTTGAAAAATGATAGAATGCCACCAAGGGTTGGATAAAAGGTTGAAATATCAAATGCTTTATTTTCTTTACTGTTTATACTTTAAGGTAAATAAAGTACTCGAAATTATTGACAAGAAATACATATGAATATAAAAAAGGACATTTTGATTTCATTTCGGATTTTCTCTCTTAGTTACGGATTACATTATTCTGAAATGAGTTGAACAACAGACCATGTTCTTTAAGTGTAGGAGACCATCAATGTTGATGGTTTATTCTTTTCTCCATCCTAGACTGAGTTCAATATTTTGTTGTTGACCATATATATTGCAATGGAATTCTGATTAAATAGAAATATATAATTACATCATGAAAGAGTAAGAAAATACATTGTCTAGTTGCAAAACAGTGAATACATATGTAGATATTTAAGATTCATATTTAAAAACACAATAAGTGCAATATAAAAATTCCACGTTTGCATTTGGTCGGCTTTCTTGAAACGATAACCTTTGCGTTGGACGAGCCATTGTGCCAGACAGGTGTATGCCGACCATTGTTTTCGCTGATTAAAGGATCCCTCGGTTGTGGGAAAATGAGCGGAAGGGGTTAAGGGGAGATAACCTCTGTTCCCAGTGTATATCAGAATCGTCCGTAGGACGTCAATTTACAACGCTTACTTGCAATACCCGAGGGCTTTACGGCCAATCACGTATAGTCATGAAAAACTCAATTATATCATAGCTTGGTACGAAAATATCAGACTGTAAATATCTTAACTTCGTACTCTAACGTTACCAATTCCTACCATAATTGAATCATATAGAAATGAGATTACAAGGGCTCAGAGAATAAAAAAGCCCGATTTTCAAAACATCGGCCGAAAATGATTACTTTAAGACCCCTTTCTTAGTGGGGTGAAAAAGCAATGATATTGAATACTGTTTACTCAGACTGCGCAAATACTACGGGCAAACAGGCGGAGGTTATGCATCAGAAAGGACCAACAAGCCGGGGACGTTTACTTCAACCCAAAGAGTAATATAAAGGGAGGCAGGTAACACTGATTGGCAACAAGGACCGTCAGTTATAATTTGACCTATCCTAGAACTGGCACGATACTGTCTACAAATGAGGTTGCTCAGCCTACTGTTACTGTTAGTGTATGGCGGCCGCGCGGGGCCATAATTACAGCTGAAGTTATGTTTTGTAATATTTAAAGTTTGTTTATATTACACGAACAGGATTATGATTAATTTTTTGTAACGCGCTTTGGGTTCTTATTTTAATGTTAATATGATGAAACTATTTAATATTGCCTTCATATTCTTTGATCAATAACTAGTTATGACGAGTTAGGCGTTATTAAAGGTTCGTTCGTGACCATACTTATTCAACGAATGAGTGTGAATATATTACATATTTAATTTCATATCCATTATGAATATTGAATGAACATAAATAGGTTTAATGCACTATCTTCAGTAAAGAGTATACGTAAACTAAGTGAACACAACACAATGAATTCCCATTAAAATGAATTTGAATATTTCCAGACAGAAAGTATTTTTACTTAAACTTCCACTTACAACTTTGAATTGATTATCATAAAAATTCTTACTTATGATAATACATCTGTATGATTACCACCTGAACTACAAACGCTCTGGTTTTAAGTATACGTGAATCATCGCCACTACAAGTTTGCATAATGGTTATACTAAATTGTTTTATTCAGCACATTAAATTGAAGAATACCTTACAAATTATGACAGCTTAGATAATGCTTATATATTTAATCTATCATCGATATCCTTCAAATGGCACATTGACTGACATGTCTAGAAGAACGAATTGACTATTTTATTAGCTTTGAGATCCGTGCTGTCACCTCGATATAAGTATGGAGGCAGAGCGCACCTTGTCGCTGTCCAGTATTGCGTGATCCCCTTCACGTTCAAACTAAATGCAGTATCAACTTACACATTTTCATATTTTAGGCGTTGGTCTTTATTTTCAGGCAATGGCTTTTGTTATGAAAGTAAATAACTCGTAATAAACAGCAAACAATATGTAAATATGAATTTTCGGAACGATCTGATTTACACAACGACTCCTAGTCTAGATTAGTGTTTGCCGACTGGTTTACGCTTTTTCAAGGTTTTCAAGTTCCAACCCTCACACACTATAAACTTAGTTCTAACCGGTATTTATTAATGTGAGCTTGGCATTTCTCTGAACCAATACAGTTGAAAAATTAAACTCAATTTGATATTCTTAAACGGAAATCCATTCACTTTTCCATGTGTATTACACACGAGCATATGACTGACCACCAGTTAAATTGGGTACCTGGCAAGCAGCGACCACTGAGAATCTATTTAGATCTAATACTCTAATTTTAGTATATCTTGCTCTTTGTGAACTCATGACAAGTAAACCTGATTGTATAACAATTGTGTTACCAGAAATACAGTATCAACTTTAGTCGGTGGAAATCCGCTTTTGAACGCTTGTGGTCGAAGTAAGATATGGCATCCCACGCTCTGTACGAATTGAAATGTCATCGAGTGTTGTGAGATCTAATTAACAACTTCAAGTGTCTACGTGCATACCAAGGCAGGCGAACGAAACGTCACTCAGAAACTCGAGATATACGCACTGGACAAAGATTTATACCGGTACTCTATATATCTTGTTACATGGCGACATTCCCACATGAGACTGCGGTAGAAGAAAGTGTTTCTTGGGAAAAATAGTGAGAAGTATTAAATTATAAAACTACATTAACCTATTTAACTTAGTATATAGAAACGTGTACAGTTTGCAGGGGTACGAGTTCCCTTAAATGACGCTCGGTAAATTCAAAACGTTAGAGCTATAGAGAAAGGTTTCCTTTCAAAAAGCACAATGTAGAAAATTTAATACACCTCAATGCTTGGTCGAACATGTTACTACTTTGACAAAGATTGAAGGTATTATTGACAATGTAGGTTTATTGAACTGCAAAATTAAATGGGACCAAGTTCTTGACTGGTTTAAGTATGCTTTTAAGAGAGAGAGAGAATTTGTTTATTTACGTGTCATCTCGAACATGAATTGACGTACTCGTTATGTTGACATTTAAATATTCCCTTCAACAAGGTTACACTCGAGCGGCGTTCTAAACGCCGAGGCTGAATACTTCCTACGGGTGATGGTGGTCTCTCCAATTCACAGGCAGTATGGCTGACACTCACTTATTGATGCACATGATAGACAACGTGATGTTTTCATTACAGATTATCTAATACTAGACCAAACCCAGTTTTTTATTTACATTTAGATTCAAACGCTCCCATCGTAAAGAGGTTTAATCTAAAGTTGAGAATATTCAACAAACTAAAACGATCCAACAAAGTTCCGTTCCTTTTCACATTAACGTTTCAGAAATGATTACATATATAACTAACGTCACAATCCTTACAATATCGAAAGGGCAGGTGCTGTTCCCTCTGTCCCTATTATGAAAAACTGGGACATAACTTATGCAACCCCAACATATGTTTGAAAAACTACGGAGGCCATTCTTAGGGAAACGCCCACCAAGGGTTCATTCTATTCCATTATGTGGAGCAAGTGAAACCCTCAGAGAAGATTCGAAACGTCTATAAACTTGGTGGTCGGGCAGCTACATTCGGGCCTTTATCTGCTCGTATTACAGTTTAGTATAAAAAACTGGGACCATGTCTTAATCCAGTACAAACAGTTCAGTGAAAAGTCAGTATAAACGAAACTGATATTTAATTCATAGTCGAATAAAGAAACTCACAGCATGTTTGCAGTTCATGTTAATACTTATATATATTTAAAAACAAAAATGTAACCATGTGCATAGTTCTTACGAAGAAGCTGATATAGTGTTTACCTAACAGAACTTGTAACTTAAACATGTAATTCCAAACGTTCTCTGTTACCAAATACTCGTAACAGTAGTATCGGTGTCAGTGTGGTAGGTCATGTGTAGCCGTGTAATCATATTAAACCATTGTTTATTCACGAGGAGACAGTTAACATCTCGATAACATACGATACTTTGTATATTGAGCATACAAGACGATTTTACATAAATTATTTGGTTTCATCCTTCAGCCTCAATGTCACTTGTCAAAATACTAGATTTGGATAAAAAATATTCTACATTCGACTTGCTAACGAACTTTTTAAAGATTACCATGAGTAACATTTAGATTTAACAAAATGACGTGTAATGAAAGAATTGCAATCTCATTCCATACCAGTTAAACTATTTAAAACTGATTCACTATGTTTACCTACGTATGTACCAAAACGGAAGTAGACAATAACTGTTGACGTTAGAAAGCCACGTTGCAAGCCTGCAATCCAAACACACCAAGCCAATAACCCAACCAGTTAAACCAGCGCTGTATCCCATCACTGTCAATCAACAACTTTCACAGTAGTTTGTTCTGATATAAGTAAACAAGTGTATGAGCCTAGTGAAACTGCACCCTGTTTCAGGGGTTAGCAGTCCTGCCGTTTGACTCATAACCTGATATACATACTCCAAGTTTTAGACCACTTACTTTTAGAATATATCATTTGCAAACCAAATTTTATTTATTTTTAGATTTAGTCATTTTAATGACCTTCAAAGTTTTTTTCAATATACTTTAATTTGCTCAAAAAGCATTTTGCAATATCGAGCAATTCTTCTTAAATTAAAAGTCATTCTTACCATGCTTACATAATTTTACGAGCTTTCACAATCCAATTCATATACCCTACGAAGACATTTAAAGCGATCGTAGATCTACAGTTTTTGTGTAAACTTCCTTTAATAATGTCTCGTGTTTGATGATTGTGTTGTGGTTGAGTTTCTAAACGTGTTCAGCAAGTGGAACACTACTCCAGCCATCTGAATAAACGCTGATGACATGTCACTGCAACCCTTATATCCTCAGTGCACTGTATAGGGTTTAGCTAATAATGTAACAAAATCACGTTATTCTGTTCTTGATTATTTCCATTAAGTCTCACTGAATATGGCCATCCTCTTCCTTAACAGGATAACTTTATTAAATTTTCACGATACACTTTATCATAAACATTCTCTCGCTATGATGTCAAATGGTTGCTTCACTTACCAAGCCTAATACACAATCTGCGCTCACCCATGTTTGTCGTTTTTCTGACATTGTTGTACAACGCCGCTCCTTAGTCATCAAGTTGAATATTGCTTTTGACATGTCTATGCACTGACGCCTTTCATATTTTTAACATTCTACTAATATCAAAATCTGTCCACGAAGTTCAAAGTGTTTTATATACGAGGAACTTTGTATTCATGGCTAGAGTTATAGAACCTAAAACTGACTTCATTTCAATAAGTATAAATTCGTTAAATGATGTGATGATAGCTAGCTAACCTTGATGGCTTAAATCAGAAATATGCAGTTTATTTATCTGAGACGTTAATCTTCCAACTCATTACATTTAGGCTACATTAGTCACTTTAATCAAACAACCTCGATGAACTCGTTACATTTCGTTAGGCTGGTCGCTCCACACTACTTAACTCACGTGTAAGCCTCTGAAATAAACATTCAGGTAACAGTTCCAAAGTTGGAAAATGCAGAATGAAATACAGATCTGATAGTTTTCTGAAGACTTCTTATAAACATTCTCATTTTTTTCCACCTAAAATCGAAACTAAAGTAACTTTCCTGGTAAAAGTGAATAATATCGAAGTAACACCAAAAATCTAGGGAACTTGTAACAAATACTTTTTATGTTTCTAAAACAGTACGCATCAATGTTCTATCAGGGTTGGGGAGCATTATCTGGTATACGCAAATGTATCACTACAGAGACGCCCTTGAGCATATGTCGTACTGTTTAGAGGAGTTGGCAAATCTAACTATTGAGTGTGAATATGCCCTGGACTTGGGACCACCATGTGGCTTGCCGCTGATCGCACCCTTGCTTGTTTGCACAGATTGTTTTAGTCTGGTTTTCTAACGCGCTTTGTTTATGTATTAAGCATTTTGCCGATTGTGCAAGAGATCTATTGCACGTGCTTTCCATGTCATGCGCATGATTGTTTAAACACACTCACAGTCATGACATAGAGAGGTATGGCACAGTTATAATCGTATCTATCTGATACTAACTTATTTCTGAGATTAGATGAAATTGTTTTTCCTCATCAAAATCTCCGATTGTTTGCTTTCATATAGCATGAAGTAGGTAAACAAATTATATATTAAGGTTTTATAACGTTTTATTCATAGGAATAAAAATATATCTGACTATCTATGACAGGGGTTAGAGAATACCTATCTGTAGCTCTCTGTGAAAGGATAACGCGAGCCACAATACGTGGTAGCATATACAGGTGACATGCATCGGTGAGCTTATCTAGGCTGGACTAGATTACCTTAACCTTGGAGGCAGAGTGAGAAATCTTCTAATTATTTATTACTAATTGTTACAGACAAATATTTCAAAACCTTTGAGAAAACAATTTACACTAGAGTGGGAATTTTACCAATCATTTGTTAGCTAAATTTCAAACATTTGACGAGTAAGGGAATTAAGATAAAAAGTCACTGTCTGAATGATATCAACACCAAAACGTAGAATGTAACCGGCTTATAACAATATTAACGAGCTAACAAGAAGACCATGATAAAATGACATAAGGCTAATTCAGTTAACTGCATCACAATGAAGAAGATTTGAATAATTGGTGTTACTCCTGTGCAGGTACGATAACTTGACACTAGGCAAACATAGTGGGTGACCCTTCACACTTGCACGACAGATTCCCGAATAATGAGAGAAAACTCGATAGGACATGCGAGAAGACAGTGTGACTTTCTACCATCGTTCTGCAATCTGAACTAAATTGTCTTACTCAAGTGAAAGCTTCTGCAGGTTAGCAATGGAAAATCGATTTTCGGGTCGCATTTTAGTTGATCAGGTAAGATGCATTGGTGTGATTGCATTAGACTGTCAGTCCGATCGGCGTAATCAATCTGAGAGGAGGGAGCGGTGGAGCAGAAGAAAATAGAAGAAAAAAGAGACAGGACGAATGGAGAAGAAGGAGTAGAGGGGAGTAAAGAGTGAAAGGGGAAAAAATAATCTGAAGAGAGGAACAGAGGAAACCTGAGAAATGAGGAGACAGGAGGGAACTTTTAAACAATAAGATACAAAAAGATCGAGAAAAGATCGAGAAAAGAATGACATTTAAAGAGAGGAGAAGGCAGTTAGGTTTTGGATTTTCCTTTCGACATCTGTAGATTTTGTTCAGACTATCATAAATTATACTGAGTGTTCTCATCCAGGATGTGCATACCATACACCCGACAATAGTACAGAGCTTAACGCACAAGAATAGCATTTCATAACATTTGCCTTTAAGACTAAGCATATGATAAATTTCAGGGCATTTATAAGTAGTCCGGCGTGAGGCTATCAGTTGCCTACAACAATACCTAAAGGTTTAACGCGTTATCGCTCCCAGATTTCCGTATGAACTTACAAGAACTTGCGATATCTTCCAGACGCAGTGATATAACGCTTGCTATATGGCAAAAGTAAGAGCTTATGTTACCAAAATCAAATCCGTTTGAAAACTTAAAACAAGATGTCCATTGACAAACATGTAGTTGATGATGTTCTAATATTGCAACATGAAATTCGCTCACGATTTTACGAAAGGTTAAATTTATTTCACTTTTTATCACAAACTTAAAATAAATATGAATTAATAACTATAAGACGCGCCTAATTTTTTTGCGTTTTCTCAAACAATAGCCATTTATCATGAATAAAATCTACTTTAAAAAAACAAAATATGACGAAGAATTAAAGAGATAACTTACCGACACACATGAATCCGGCGGCTGACACAACCAAGAGAGTTCTACAGAAATCCATGATGTTCCTAGTTGATAGTTCCTCGGTTTGGTGTTATCGTCTGCTCCCTTGGTACTTATACGTCCACTGGATTTTGCACACGACCTCCCTCCGCCAATTATCAAAGATTTTCATTGAAGAGTCCCCATTGTCACGTGACTATATAAAGCATTTACTCCACGCATCGATAGAACCGACGACAGAGCATAACAGTTCGTCATTGTACGGAGGCCTCGAAGGGCCATAATTGTAATCGCGTCCCTGATAATCGCCTTTGGTGACGTAACATTTTAACTCTGATATTTGGTTACAGCGATGTTGTCAGGTTTAGTTACCAGGTGTTTTAGGTAAAGCCTTAATAGTAATGACATATAATGGATGCAAACGGATGATCAAAAGTTATATTGCATCAATAAAATATAAAGTTATATATATATTTTATTTCAAATGTTATTTAATGAACATTGATCCTGAAAAGAAGTGCATATCAACGTGTTAAAGCACATGACGTATAGTTCAGGAGTTTTTAACGTTTAATTTAATAATTTAATTTAAAGTATCTATTTATTGTTTTAATGCTGTCATTGAATTTATCACTTGAGATCTAAATTAATCATTGGCTGTCTGCAAATGTGTGAATAAAATCACGTCTCGATTTACTAAATAATGATAAGTAATGCTCCATATTGAAGGTTTGTACAACATACGTATATGTATGAACTACTTGAAAGCATCTACACGACCAGTAAGTGTATATCAAATCGTTTTCATCAATGTATTTTTTTCAACGTGAAAGCTAGACTTGGTTACGTAAATGTCAAAGTAAGCAATCTTGATTTCATAATCATTATCAAAATGCTTTTTATATTATTTATGATTATTCATTGACCCATGCCTAAAAAGAGGGGTTTCTCGTTATTGTATTTGACTAGTTGAGAGCATAAGTTGTTCATAAGTAATAAATATATATTTGACCTAGAAACATCTCCCCTCAGTCAGCTAGTCACATAAAAACAAGACTTAACAGATGAAATAAGATATTTCTTATATGACACAGATACAATTTCCACAATTGGCATTGTCTTAATATTGACTTTAGTGTAACTTTCCATGACATGTACACACTGTACGCACAGACATTCAATTCAGTTGCCTCTATGTATTTACTTATCATTTGTATCCATATTTTGATCATGTAGGTCTGTATATGAACATGCAGCATTCAAAGCCGTATACATTAAATCCTGCGTAATTATATTTCTCTTTTGTTGATCAAATACTGTACCTGAACTTGATGAGTTTAAAGATATACATCACGAGTACGTCAAGTTCAAGGTGTAGTGAAAGCAAATTGACTGAGATAATTATACAGACATATTTTACGCAATTGTTGACAACATAGAATCTACTGTACATGTACATCCTGATATGTTCGTATTGTCGCCATGTAGGTAGGAGTATAGGACAAAGGTAGAATTAAGGCTGTCGATTAAACGTCTACTTACAAACTTCATATGTATCTTTTACCTATGCTGTAGACATTAGTTAACAGCAGAAATTCAATTAAATCTATTTTTGTTTTGTGACTAAAGCTATGAAAATGGGATAATAGTTTTTCTTATACCTTGATATAGACACGGAAATGATATACTACTAAAACAAAGAAACGCATAACTGAAAACGGACTTACACAAATTGTTTTATGATGCTGGCCAGAATTAGGAAAACAATGTTGAACAGTATTGTCAAACCTGTTACAATGTTTTGAAATGTTATGATATTCTTCCCTAAGCTCAGTGGCATGACTAACCAAATTTAAAATAGATCCTGTTGTATCCCAGATGGTTATGGTTACTAAAGTCTTCTTTTCCCAGGACAATAAATGGTTGTTAATTGATACTGAAACCAATGCCAAGTTTTCTTAAAGAAAACTTCATAAGAACCACTGGGTTAGATTAAAATTCGTGTTTTGATTGTGAATGATAAAATAACGCATTCATCTTTTCAAATTCATGCTTAATTGTTTTTTTTCTTCAAAAAGCAGGGGAGCAGACTTAATTGCATCTTAGACACACACATTTGCAATGAGAATGGATTCAAGCTCGGAAATGGTTGGAGAAAACGTTAATCATAGACATACACAGACACAGACAGACATTTTGGAAATACGTAATGTGGAAACATTGGCTATGCGTTTCTTTTTTTGACCTGTATAAGACAAGTCTAACTCATTAACCGAGTGCCGTTGTAACTCCTGGGATTTTTTTAAGGCTCTTCCGATATAAATATCTTCTTGTTTAGAATTTGCCAAGGTAAAATCTCAAACTTACATGCTTATCTACGCCAGGATAAATTGTATTTTTTTTCCAATTTACGTTCTAATAAAAGCTTTCATTATATTGTCAAAAAAAAGGACTTTTTTACATGATTTTAAAAATTATTATTGCTCCCTTTTCTGAAAAACTATTTCACCCAACAAAGGAAAACGTGTTCTATGTCCAACGTTACATAACAAGCGCCGGCCTAATGAACATGTTTTTAATTACGGTGTTAATTTCAAGAAGCAGTTTAACAAGCTGGGTAACACACCCGGGGGGTATGACACTTGCAGCTCCCCCTCGGGTTTCCCTCCCCCTCACCCCATACATTGTCTAGCACAGGTGGCTACATTGGTACATCCAGCTGTGTTTGACATGTACGCTTTTGTAAAACAATTAGTGAATACTGAACTAGGCTAATCCGGGAGCATTTGTTTCTATTCTATTGTAATGATAGGTCATGATCACTGCGATGTTTTCACATCCTCTTCAGTTAAAGGCGTAATAATAGTAGCTTACAAGCGCTGTTCACATCCTCTGCATTCTAAGGCGGCGAGTAATTAGTAAGTTACACAAAAAGAAATATATCTTACCTCTGGCGATCAAGAGAAAATGTAGATGCATTGATTCGTAGTGATGGCAGCTTTTTACAAAACAACGATAGAAACAAAGAAAATCTTATTGCTTTTAGCTATAGGTATTCATTAAATGCTGAAATTTGAAGACTAAATTTAAGTTGAATGCAATATATTGAACAGATCCACAGGATTTATTTAATAACACTTGAAATCCATCTTGTTTGTAGTAACCTTCAAGAACATTTCATTACAATGCAAATATTGTAGTTACCATTTTGCATGTACTACTACTACTACTACTACTACTACTACTACTACTACTACTACTACTAATACTACTACTACTACTACTACTACTACTACTACTACTACTACTACTACTACTACTACTACTACTACTACTACTACTACTACTACTACTACTACTAACAGGCTGTCGATTAAACGTCTACTTACAAACTTCATATGTTTGTTCAAACTTCAAATGTATCTACTATTACTACTACTATAGACTAAAATTAAGTCTATGAAATATATTATTTTTGAAATAATTACATGCTTTTCAACATTTTTATTTCTTGGTCTCCTCATTTCATAGCCTAGACTTGCTGAAGGAGAACCTAGACTGTATTAAAGGCTCCTTTTTATTTACAGTCCTGAAGCTGGACTACTACTACTACTACTGCTGCTGCTGCTGCTACTGCTACTACTACTCCAGATCCCAGAAGCTACTACTGCTACTGCTACTGCTACTGCTACTGCTACTGCTACTGCTACTGCTACTGCTACTGCTACTGCTACTGTACGTACTATTACTAACACTGCTACTTTTATTACTTATACTATACTCTTACTAAAACTCCTGCTAATACTGCTACTTCCTCTATGGCGGTCGCTTACATTTTTCAAAATTAATCCATTTGTAATTACTTAAAAGCAGAAGTGATATGAATCAAATTCCTAAATATCCTTTTCTTGGTCAGAAGGGAATTGTTGAAATACAAGCTAAACATCACACGAGTTTCTTTGAAAATAGGAAGCAATTCCAGTATGGACCTGGTTTATCCAGTTTAATAATCAAGTTGTCAGTTAGTCACCCATTGGCCCGTTACTAATGACCCTACACACGTACACTTAGCTGATAGCACTACCCTTCCATTCAGTGTCTGACGGTGGACTCTTGAGAATTAAGAGAACTGCAATCGTAATTGCGTAACTTGTGCAGTGCAAATAGGTAGGAATTCTACTGGGTGCCATAAATACACAGATACGACTATCTTTGGTAGTCTTCTCTTGAGAGAGTATAAGCATATATGCTTACACTCTCTTCTATTCGTAACATCTCTTTGATGTGAAAGTGATATGTGATACAGTCATAAATTCGCGGTGTAATGCTTTCACCCTGTCCGATTCTGTTTCCAAAGACACGTGACAACTGAAAGCTATGCTATATCAAGTATTTCAGAGTATGGGGGCTATCCCAAAATAAGTGTTCAAATACATGGTGATCATAAATTCAAGGAAACTTCGTTTCTGATAAGAGTTTCTACAAATCGATCATTTCATTTGTTGAAATACTTCAATGCTACTTCTATTCACTGAGAAGACAAGGGGTTTTGTGGATGATCAACTTCTGTAGAGAAAATAGCAATTGATTACCTAGAAAACACCTTGTCTTCTGTAAAGAAGAAGAAGAAGAAAAAGAAATGTTTATTAAAGTGTCGCATAATGTACATAAAATCACAGTATAAATTGCATATATGAACTTAAAAAAATAAAATGTACATTATCCGGCCAATTTGACCTATGAGACACTAAAAGCAGTAAAACAGCATAGTATAAGCATATTACAGTAAAATTAACGTAAATTAATTTAATTGAATTTAAAATTAATGTAAATTGCCAACTTCTAAAATGCCTGTCAACAATTTATTGTTATCCTTGATTTACTCCAGTCTGCAACTCTGACTGTGGTAATGTGTAATGAGTTACTGTCCACGCGGGGAGATCGTATAGCAATGCGACTGAAAGAAGACAAGTTACCATTTCTAATATCCCACAGTTTGCCTTGGCCGCATATAAACATCAATTATGTTGATTTATAACACCGCAGGCAATACCCCTGTTCTATTACTTTTTGCGTATTTCTGGAGCGTTTTCTTCTTAAAATCGAAGCGATGGTGTCGATTTTGGTATTCACAAAAATTTACAAATTTTGGAACATGTCTGCAGAAATAATAACCACTGGGTTCGGCAAACTACATGACACAAGTTGAGCATTGCTATAAAGATGATCAAATCAAATCCTCAAACAAGCTATTACTTTTCGCAAACCTACTAACTGGAACGATATGAAAATAAAGATAATCGACGTGTTTGAGAGGCCATTGAAAGAAGCACGTGTTGTGTAATCTAACGCCATTAAACCAATGCTTAATGTAATTGGCCTGTCTCTTTCCTGTCTAAACCGGCTGCTTTTAAAAATTATGTAATATGTTATTTAAGCAGCTTTGCTTCTAAAGTCAGCCAGAGCATGTCATGCCCATTGCCGTTCAGTCCAGGTTTTTTGCACCTTAGGATGTTTTGAAGTTTTGTTAACACTTAGACCAAATTGTTCATTCATTTGGAATCAATATGATAACAATGAAAAAACTTATTGTTGAAGACATATGTTAAGAGACGAATAGTTACCCAATCATTTATGATTTATGTTGAATATTATATTAATTTTCAAACGTTTACGTATTTTAATTGGTTTGAAAAACACCGAAGAGGTTCTACTAGAAATATGTCATATATATTAATATGTAAGCAAAATACTGTCACTGTTAATTTTATTTCAACTTGTTGATTCTTTGATATAAAGGAATGAGAGTGGTTATATTTAATCATAATGTGTATTTTGGGAATGACTATATATTTTATATCTACATGACATGTTTTGTTAGGTCATATTTTGATAAATTCCTACCTTATACTTATCATTAACTTCTTCAAGTATCTTTAATTATACACTTTATTTACACTGATGCACTTAAGTGGCGAGGTTTATTCTAAAACACATATTTGAATTCTTAACTAAACCGAAAAAAACTTTCAGAGCCGGATTCAAATGTTTCTCTTGCAGATCCTTGCCCCCCAGTCACTATGTAGTGTTCAAACATACCGCATACCATAAACTTGCACTACATATCAGATGGCGTTAAACTGCTTCCAATCAGTGTATCGAAGATGGGAAGATAACTCAAGGTGACTATCACACAACAGGGACAGGATTTTCTAGTTTCCGTGTGACATAACCTCCCCTCTGAGCTGTACCTGGGAGGTCGGGCAGCCAACCATGAGGTCAGATAGACAGAGCGCTGGTGCTGCAGGGCATAGTCCCTGATTATATCTTTATTGTTTTCAAATCATCGAGTTTGCCCTTAAGGCATATGTTTTCATCATGATATGTGTAATAATCATTTTCGTCGCCAGCTTTGTAAGTTTTTTTGAACCTCAATTAGAGCTCAATGAATGTCTGAAAAGTTAAGTTTTTCCTATAATCCGATTTAGGATTTGTTCTTACATTAAGCTACAATTATAAAGCAATCCAGTTTAAATACGTCTATAAAAGTTTAGAACGCTATTGAACTGACGTGATCTGATTCAAACAGTATGTGTTTTGATATATAGAAGTGTACGGTCAATCATACATGACCAAATGGTAAAATAAATTCAAATACCTTCCTATGGGGTATGACAAACTGCCTGATCAAATAACTTTGTTGAACATAAAACTTTGGACATTACATTAATCAAGTCGTTAGCTATTCACATATTTCAAAGAGAGTTGAATAGGTCGATGCATTAATTGACTAAGTTCAGATCCACCCTAACGTGCGTAAACATGCTCGAGTTCAGCAGAGCCTGTCGTGTTTAATGACTGGATGGGAGAAATAAACGGGTCCACAAGACAATAACGGTATGGGGCCTTGTGGTGTTAATTTGGACTTTAAAACAAATGGCAATCTAAACCCAATATCCAGTACAAGAAGAACTGCTTATTGGCTGCTCATCATCGCTCTGAAGGAATTGTACTTTTGAATTGCATCAAACATCAGTTGTGCTGTAATGAAAATGTTTCTTAATTGTGAAAGATTTCAGGAATTGTACTTTTGTTACAGCTACTTATCGCTTCGTATGACAATATAGTTGAGTGCTCCCCGTGGTCCTGTTGTACGAATAGGTGGACTGAATGCAAGGTGTATGAAGTGCCTTGTCTAGTTACAAAACACAGTGCAAAGCCCAGATCGCATAAGTTTTTTCTACCTAGATTCATACCTTGGCCTTTGGCGCGTGAAGCTATCATGTTAAACATTACACCAACGACTAAATAAGATTGTGCCGTAGTTCTTACAGTCGAAAAACGGGTACCCGTGTTATGTTATGCTTTTCGTTTGTAGAATTTCCGAAACAATTTTATGAATATCAGTTTGCCAAATGTCTTGTCCATAGTACGATAGTTATTCATTAAACATGTTTAAGTTTCTTATCAAACATACAGTTCTTCCTTAAACATATAACAGTTCTTCATTGATAATATTATAATTCTTCATTAAACACCGAAGTAGAGTTCGATTTCACATAAAGGAGCTTTGGCATTATGCAGCATTATTAAACTTATGCAACTTATTGATTATCATACCTTAATGAGGTTATTGGTAAGTTCCTGGTTATATAAGACTTGATTGGGTCATGTTTCCAAAGAATACAAGGTTCCAAGGAATATCTTAATGCTGGTAAACCCACGCGCTTGACCGTAATCCAGAAAGTGGGCTAATCCCAGTCGACATTGATATAATATTTTGATATCTTTATGTTGGGTAGCTTGACCGATCACTTTAGCATGGTGAGAGCGTCAACTGACCAGTGGACTCGCGAACCGTGACCAGAAGCTTTGGCCATACCAGCAACAAACTGGTTTCAAATTTAATGTCGGGTTGCCATTGTTGTCACTTCTAAACAGGTCTTGATAAAGAAGTTTGCTACGGAAAAGACTTCACTACCAATTCCCCCCAAAATGGCTTGGAAAAACTTGTTTCTGTCCTTTTTAGTAATGTATTTTGACGAGCAAAATTAGCGAAATATTTCAAATGGGCGACATTGAACATGCGTGATGCGTGATTTGTCTTGAAACATTTCTTTAATTTGACCAAACTCTGTTAGTATTTATTTTAAAATTTTAGAAACGCTTGACGTCAATAGGCTGTGACTCATCAGATTGATGTCCCCGTCAAAACATAAAAATATTTCAAAATTTCAGCTGGGATAGAAGTGGGTTAAAGAATTCAAGACATGGATAGATTTCTATAGCTATGGGATGCTATGGCTGAGTGGTTGCCCTTGAACTCGTCCTGACGCTGGAAGATAAGCCAGACTCGTGAACTCACTTTGAAAGGTTAATAGCGCCTTCTTTTGGACCCCACCAAGCATGCCACCATTGGCTAAAGTGTCCAAATACGAGGGTAGATATTCTAAAGACCTAATACTAGTAGTAATCCAATCATATCGTTGATGTCTTTCGAGATCTGTATACCCCAAATGAACTGAGGTGATCTGGTAACCTGTTTTGGTCGGGTGGCGACAGGGCGATGATTTATCCCCAGGGGGTTTCACCCTCACCCACCACGGAGGTAATATACTTTTAAGAGTTTTTGTAACCTGTTGGTAACTAATGGAATTCCTATTACACTTTAATCTTACTCTTACCTCACTTGCAAAGTGTCACTTTGCCACCAACCACTGTGTTCTTGCATTTATATAATGGACCCTTTTCACATTTTAAACGGTTCAGTACACAAGATCACGGACGATTACCCTTCATCAAATGATATAATGTTGATAAAATAAGCAATTCGAAGCTACCTGTTAGATGTTTAAAAATGTAATTTCAAATTGAATTGTGCTATGATTCTCTCAGTTTCCACCCTACTTATTGCATAAACGACTTGGTAAACTGTAACGAACAGTCTATGGTATACTAAATTGTACCCCCAGTGGGTTACTATCAATTGGCAATGCCTGGAAAGCGAAGGCATCGAAAATCATACTTTATGATAACACTGAGGTGACTTAAAGAAAAACGAAAAATGAATGGAAACTTAAAAAAAACCCCTGATATTTTCAGTCGTAATCATGCTATCGTCTTTAGTAAAAATCACGTTCATATACCCGATAGGGAACACAAAAGTGAAAGATTTTATCTGGTACATTAATTTTACTTCATCGTTATCGTTAAACGAAACAGTATTTTAATTACTTCGTATGCTGCTTGAAGTTTCGCTCTGCTGATTGGCTGTTAACAATGGTAAGGCTATACTCTCATCTCAACTTTCACAAATCTTCCAATAAATGTGTATATTTCACAAAACCGCATCTCCGATGGATTAAGACACAAACGTGCGGTTATCCGTAAAATATCCCTGGTGTCGGATAACTACACCACATCAGTGGCTCTGTCAGCAATATCAGACCATGGCCAGTGTCCCAGATATAGATGTGTCACCCCAGGGGAAGATACTATCACTCATTCATATGTGGAGCTAATTCTAGGGCATATGACTTAGTTTACCCTTGAAATCCTTAGTAATGGCAACCGTTATCTCTTACCATAATAATCCATTTGCTCCCTAAATTAAAACATGTTTTGAAGTGGCATTGATGATGTGAATGGTTGTATGTGAATGTTTTCTAAGGTGTCAATACAAATCTTTCGGATAACAATTGGTCGTTACTTTGTTCAAATTTGTTTGGCTTTATCTTCCCCTTTCTGCAGTTTAATAATGATGAGAGGTTCAGTGTAGTATTAGCATTATTGAAACCAGATAGTATATTTATATATAAGCATGTACCATTTTGGGAAGGTAAGAATTACTAATTAAGTATGTACACACTGGTGAGATGAAAGAGGAAATCACAATGGACAGATACAGTGTTCTCATAAAACAGTGGTTGATGCTGATTGAGAAGTGAAAGTTTATGGTTGCTTTGTGACATCAGACACTTTGAATATTCGCTACACAGATAATCTCATCCAAGCGTCTTCCGATATCAAACAAATCAACACGAGTTTATAAATGTTACAAATATCAAATGATATTTCATCGATGAGTGTTTATATATTTGATATAAAAAACAGACGAGTGAGATTATATTTATCATCCAAATCATTCTTCATAAGTTTTGAATGAACATTTCTGAACACAAAACTGACATTTTGCTCTCAGTGTTTTGACGTCATGTTGACGACGCCATAGCATTGTGATGTCATTACTTAATGATACATACGTATTGTGATGTCATGAAGTGCTAACAGGGCATTGTTCAAAAATGGGGAGTCAAAAATACAACGGCATGGATGCTTCAAAGTTGGAAGGTTCATTAACGTATAAATCAAACTTTCTATTAAACATACTTACAAAACTTAAAGTAAACCATCATATACATCATCCATGCATTGCTAAAATCACTTGCGAATGATATCTCAAGAATCTGGGAATGAATAAAGCATTTCAATGGAGGCTTGGATTTTGAAAACAAATATGACACACTTCATTAAAGTTAATCAAAGCTGTTTGGAATACTGTAAATTGGATATTACATTAAAAAACAATCGAGGTTTCAAATACAATCAGTTTGTTATGTATTATTTGAAATAGCTTAAAACTATCATGCAACCAGGGTGAAAATAGTACCAAAATAGGCAATTTCTCTGTATTTCGCTCCGGAAATATCTCGTTGCGCTTACAATTTAACCAACTCTTACCTTCAAATTAAAATATATCTGCTTATGAACATATTTAATCTTGACATAAGTACTAGTACAGTTTACTAAAGAAAATAAACAACGATCTCAAACATTATGCGCCCACATGCCTGCCTTATGTAAACAGGTTAAGGGGTATTTAAAGTCGAACTGAAAACCACACATTATTTACATTAATTTAAAACCGTTTGTCAATATTGAAAGGGCATTAAAAACTACATGGTGACCTAAATTTCACAAACAACTGCTGTAAAATTCTGAACTGGTGCATATACTATTAGAAAATCTGAGAGAAGGCATTCTCTGTTTACAAATGCTTAAACAATATTTTTCTTCTATATTTTGAATGTTGATCTGCATATGAAAATTTTGATGGAAAATATAGGAACGTAAATATCGTGTTGTCATCAATCTCTGATTTCGTTTAAATTATTTCAGCCATTTATAAAAGGTGTGATTCAACGGTTTCTTGTTTGTTGCAATCTTTGATAATGTATACAAAATATTTCGAATCTCAGGTTTCAAACATAAACATAACAGTCCAGTGGACATTGAAGTAACACAGTACAAATGATCTTATAGAGGACAGAAGACGATGCATAATCTGTCGTAAAAACGTTAGAACAAGCTATCAAATATTCTTAAAAGGACACAAGTACATTAAAAATGTTGTTTGTTCAAATTTCCTTCGATATATTTTATGCCAAATTTATCATCGTAAGTCTCATTACTCAACCAGCTTTGTAGTAGTCGTAGAAAAAATTTATCAAACATCAAGCGAAAATTAATCGTCAACCACCATATCTGCGATAGGACAATTTCTTGTACATTTTTTGTACAGTGTCAGAGTCCTTTCAGACCAAGTGGCAAAAGCTTTTAGTTCCTGCAACAAAGATTGATTCAAGATTTAACTTCCCTACAGCTTCATACCATTCTTTTAAAATTATTTCTGAGTTTTTAAATATTTTGATATCAATCGCACTTTTGCTTGTATTATGCTATATCATGAACTCCTTTTCACCTTAAAATAGCAGGTCTTTTATCATCCTATTACCATAACATTCAACATTTTCATTAGAACTAAAATGAGTCAGACAGACAGACAGACAGATAGACAGACAGACAAACGAACACACAGATATGTCCTGGTTATGTTGATGAAGCGGTCGTAATTTCACTGAATGTTTTTTATTTAGGTAATCAATCTCATGAACATTCAATGTCAATGTTCCCATGTATATTTCAGCAGTTAAGTTACAAGTGACAATAAAGTCGACAACAGACCATATTGTTTTATTTGTCAAGTTTTTATGCCTTGCTGCCGACCCTTGAGTTTTTTTGTACACATGTTGTTTGGGAGTTATAGCAATGGTTTCCAGGAATTTTAAATTTTCCCTTTGGGGATTCAATGGGGTCCTGCCTGGATAATAGAATAGCTACGATTCCTTAGAAATCAGAATTATTACGGAGACAAATGTTAGAAAATATATGAAGCTTCTACAATCGGTTGTTCCCCATTCTACTATACTATCTTAAAATACAGAAATACATGTATGTGATATTGACAATGAATCTTAACATTTTCAAAGTTTCTGCGTCAAAAAAAGAAAAAGAAAAAAAGAAAGAAAATAATAGGAGCGTTGATTGATTACTGTCCATATGTATCTGAGATTAAGTAAGACGTCATGTTGCAGTGTATAATGTTTCAAACTAATTCATTTATTTTGAAATTACAATAATAATGCCCACAGAAAGAATGCAGTCAGTGGATAGCCCATCAAACATTCTTTGATAAAAATTTTCGAAAGCAATGAGAACCGCTTGAAGGTCTCACTATACATACATACATACATGTAATTTTATAATGACAGTCGTAACATGCATAGATGATTCATGATTCACTTGATGTGTTCACAATATATGATTATAATGAGTATTTAAATTGTTGTCGTTTCATGCCGGAACGACGATAGGTATCTCAATTTATACAGTTGGTGTTATTTTATGGTGAAATAAATTGCCTTGAAATTTGTTTTAGAGTTTCGTGCAATCATACTTGATTTATGATTTTAATTATTTTAGTTAATGGCACGTATGTGTGACCCTGGAACATGAAACGGAAGGTTTGGCGACTATCGCTTATACATTTATGGAACGTGTTCTGCTACCGTGTCTAGTTGCTGAAGCCCGATCAACACGATCATCACACAATCACTACATGATCAACACGTCAACAACACGATTTTCAGAATTTAGGAACATGTTTGATATTTGAGCGAATCGTGTTGGGAATAGAACACGATCAGCTCAATCACTGTACGATGACAACCCGATAAATCGATAACACCACAATAACAATACAATAACAACACGATAACACCACGATAACACCACAATAACACCACAATAGCAATACAATAACAACACGACGACTTAACTACGCGTTCGTACAGTGATCGTAGTGTGAGTTTGGCTCGAAAGGGGCAGTAGCACGTTTTTTGAAAATTTTATATTTTCCATTTTTCACTGATAATTGTAACTTAATGCTCAATAAATTACTTTGATTGTGTCAAAAATCTCATTACACAAACCAATCATCCATAGTCAAATTCACATAAAATCCATTGGCAGCCATTTTTGTGTGAACACCTTTAATTCATTTTGTGTAAGAAAAGAAATCGCATGGCTAAACTTTACTTTATATATTTAATTTATTACTGCTTCATTTAGTTTTAATACATTGTCTTTAGATTGGAACCATTAATTTTCATTTTCTAACATGACATCACCTTTTATTCCCCCTAAAAACGTGCTACTGCCACTTTTAACTACGGTTATACAAAACAAGTTCGAGTCGTACAACACCTTCCCGCAAATGGACAAGCATTGATGCACGTCATACGTTTGATCTGACGTCATCAAGTGTTCTCCTTCTTCTTTCAGACGGGTTATTGTGACGTATTGGGGAACCAGTTGACAACTGTAAGTAAAAACTAAAAGAATAATAGTTATTTCAGCTACCATTCACTAACAACCCTTGGTTGTTCAATGTCAGGTCTTTGGTCAGAGCCCTTTTATCGGACATTCGGATGTCAATGCGCGGAATTCACCAATAAAGTCACATCTTTAAATAACTTATATATATATTTTCTCTTCTATAAGAGATAGCTCAAGTGATAAACCCCTAACCAATCACTGTTGCAAACCGAGCAGTTCTCGGACTGGAAAGGAAAGCCTGATTGGGTAATCAAAAGCTACTTGTGGAATTAGAATAAAGCTACTTGTGTGACTAGAATAAATTCGACTATCTTGTCTGTCTGTCTGTCTGCACTTTGAATCAGTTTAACAGAACACGGCCACGTAATGTACGACCGATTCATGTTATAGGCAACTAATTTTCAATACAAAAAAAACGCTTTCATCTGCTGAAATTTGCAGATAGTTTGAGCCGAATGTTTGTGAATGCGCCGATATTCCAAAACACTTCTCATGTAACAACACATGCAATCTGAATAATTTAAATCAATAGGTTTTTATATTTGTCATACCTTTGTATACGCAAAAATGAAACTGTCGATTCTTAATTTATTTCGATTGCAAGTAATGTTGAATAAAACTTTTATGATTTTCGAGAGAATACACAGTACAGTGCTCTATATATAGATAGTAATAGTAAGAATTTAGCTTTTAGAATTTTTTAAATACAGTTATGAGTTCAGGTAGCAGTTCGTGAGTCAATATTCGTCAGAATACTAGATATTTATAATGTCACTAAGTTCGTTGTTAACACCACAATAATCCATTCTACCCAGGAATTGTTTCTTTTCCATGAGTGAAACATTGGCTATCGGCGATACCGCACGTACACGTTTTCAGTCATACGTGTTTTTTTAAGTTAGGGTGTACTCGTTCTT
This sequence comes from Steromphala cineraria, assembly GCA_916613615.1. Classification (NCBI taxonomy): domain Eukaryota; kingdom Metazoa; phylum Mollusca; class Gastropoda; order Trochida; family Trochidae; genus Steromphala; species Steromphala cineraria. The sequence continues at coordinate 64,281,597 of OU744728.1, read as the reverse complement.
TGTGACATGATATAAGCACGAGTGGAAAGATGTATGCTACGAGATATGTTTCTGAATACAGTAGCTGATTGTCATTCGGACCAGGATGTCGACACGTTTATTGCCGGCACTTGTTATAGTTTGGTGCAGGTTCATTCTTTCATTTCTATGGTAACGTTTGTAATTAAACGTTTACTTCATCATAAGAACAATTGTTGTTTTAGACATAATCCTAAGTACCATAACTAAATCCAAAATTTCCATGAGGTTCGTCCAAACATTTCGTTGTTCGAGTCATGTTAAATGTATATTCATTAAAGATCTTTATGAATTGTTTCACCTTTGAACAAGTGACTGACTGAATTATTCTAGTGCTACAGTACAGTAGAAAGGTATACATTTGCGTTTCTGGTAAAGAATGGACAATGAAGCAGCCAAACATATTCTGAAACTTCTCCAAAAATGTTGAAAGTGTTTAAAAGATTATATTCGACTAATATATTCATGTATTTAGTATGTTGTGTATATTCTATGGGCTTCGACACAAGCATGAGTGTTTCTACTGTATTTGTTTGATTTCCATTGACATTATTTAGCTTTCTTAAATCAAAATCATTATTATTGATTTTATTCGTATGAAAAAAAATGGAGAAAAAATGAAATAAAAAAGGGCTTCTTTAACTTGTTTATAATGATTTTTATTCAAGTATTCAGTATTCAGTATTCAGTATATTATTCAAATTGAAGAAAGATTAAGGGACACACAATATCTTATTGTTGTTAAAACCACTTCTGTCCGGTCTAATATAGCATGATATAAAGACGCACTCGTGATGTTCAGAAGTGGAGTTACAATTTCCTAGTGTTTTCTGAAAACCTTTAAGATTGTAGTACCCTGGTATTGGGCGATCTTTTAGGACAGGAGATTTTGTTCTTATTTTCTCCCAAAATTTACCTACTCAATTTCAGTTTATGTCAATGGTATAATAACATTGTCACATTGAACAGAACAGAACAGAACAGAACAGAACAACAGAACAAAACATGAACAGAACAGAACAGAACAGAACATAATTTTATTCAGTTTAGAGACTTGAGCTCACAGAGCCCCTCATCAACAAAATACACACATTTACAATCAGAGTATGCAGAACATTTCAAGATGATACCGAATACAAGCTTTCTTTTATGAATCAGCTTGGTAAACCTGAGTATAATTATTTTTGGATTGTAACAAAATTGTAACAGTTGAATAACTTGTGGGTGGACATTTCCAATAGATTCTATCAATAAATATAAGTCTATTTACTTGATATGTTCAAAGATCAGATACCCAGTCGATGAGAACATCGGAATAGATAAACAAAAACTATATGTCTACCGCCAAGTTATGTCATTAAGTGAAAAATCACGCCTTTTAATTCAAGAGGCTATGGAATTCATCTGTCATATCTTACATATATTATAAAAGCACTATATAAAGGAGTTATCATATAATCCAATATCTCAATAAACTTGTTTTTTGTTAATTCATTTCGGAACATTTTCAGCATTTTTTTGAGTTGAGATAATTAGATATGAAGACGGAAATGCGCTGCAATATGTTTTCTTTATGAAATTAAAAGGAATCCAACAGAAAAAAATTAAAAAAATTGCAAGATATCTTTTAAAAAGCATTTAAAAATGTTCTAAAGCGAACGTATCAAGTTCGCGATTACATTTCCTTAATGATGAAAGGTTATCACTCCAACATGGCGCTGATGTTTCTCTTGATAAGATACGCCAGCTCACTCTGCGACTGACAGAGGAACACGTTCAGTAATGGCTAACAGATATATCCTTGAATGAACTGGAAACAAATAAAGCATACAAATTTGGGCAGTGCAATGTAACAGTAACAATATATCGCAATACAGATTGTACAATACAATTATTGCAATATTATTTTCATTGAGCAATATTACAAAACTATCAAGCCAACCGTTTAAAGTCAAATCTATTCAAATATCTTGTTTTAGGCAAAGTAACATGCTTAACGTGATTCTTTTGGTGTAAAAAAAAATGTGTTGTATATATATACACAAAGAACTTAATTAAGCACCGCCCATTTTGTAAAATGAAATTGGGAGCTCTTTGAATATTGTGATATGTTTGATGTATTGACCACTCTAGATATAACAATTGCCGTTTTATTTATTATTTGATTGACGTAAAAATCCTTATAACACGAAATAATTGAAAATATGAGAAAAAATGTGAGACCACTGAAATTTGGCAAAATATAACTATTGTCTTTGGTGAGAAACCACGCATGAAACTTTGGATTTTTTCAATCAAAAATAACCTTTTTGATCCCTAGTTGACATTCAATTAGAGAAACCTTTTTTATCATGCACGATAAAAGCCTAGCAGGACATTGAATTTTCAGTACTTTTTTCAACCATAATTGAGAAAATTTCAAAATTGTTCAAATCTGTGAGTGAATTTGAGATTCTTTGAGTTGGACTTGTGGGTCAAACACTTCTTCTCCCCTTAAATAAGCCATTATCTTAAAGAGTCGCCAGTTTTTTCTTAGGGAAGCTTTTTTTCAAATTTGATATGTGATAATTTTGTGATTTTGAAGGCTCATACTGCTCTAACGACTAACATTTCCTAAGAGGTCCTTACCTAAAATCATCAATTCAGTCAAGAGAATTATCATTACCATATTGCAGCAAAAAAAATTTACTTTCATTTTCAGTTATATGTAAACTTGAATTTTCAAAAATACCAAGTTGGGGGAAATAAGTTATCCAGAGACAGTGAATCGTAAATTGAGTGAAGTTTTCATTTCTACACTGCTAAATGATCGTTCTATCGAAAAACCCTAAGTGTTTTTCTATAACCTTGTATGGTTTATTAGCAGAAGCTTATTTTCTGAAAACATTGGTGGTGCTTAACTAAGTTCTTTGTGTATATATACATGTTATCATCATTTACTTGCAAATTTTATTTTTTTAAGTTTATTTTTTAAAGATCTGTAATGCATGATATCAAATGCATGATGTTTGAACTCGATAACAAGTACAATGAGTTGATTAAGAATCTATTAAATATATTGCAATATATTGCAACACTTCTGGATGTTATGATGTTGATTTCTGTTTTACCATGTTGCAAAAGTATGTTTAATTTCCTATATCTGGGCTTTGTATGTATGGAAAATGTATTAATATATTATTCAAAGGAGAGACCTTAACAAAAGCAATCGATTGCAAAATGTACATTTTTATATATATTGTGAAATGGATATGTTTAAAACACATATATCAATAAGAAATTTGGTTCAAATCTTAGCCCTTAAAGGGGCAGTAGCACGTTTTAAGGGGGAATATAAGGTGATGTCAAGAAAATGAAAATTAATGGTTCCAATTGAAAGACAATGTAGTTAAACTAAATGGAGCAGTAATAATTCAAATATATAATGTAAGGTTCAGCCATGCGATTCCTTTTGCTTACAAAAATGAATTAAAGGTGTTCACACAAAAATGGCCGCCAATGGAATTTATGTAAATCCTCATACTTTGTCCTCTGACTATGTGTGATTGGCTTGTGTAATATGATTGTTGACACTGTCAATATAATACATAAGGCATTTACTTACAATTATAAGTGCAATTTTTAAAATATAAAATTATCAAAAAACGTGCTACTGCCCCTTTAAAGTGTATTTCCAGTATATTGAACCTATCAAAGCTATTTCCTGATAATCGATGGTGATGCCTTGACGATAGCAGCCTGGGAGACGTCCTGTTCTGTAATTTAATACTATAATCCTTTAAATGAGAACCTTTTCACGTATTGCACGCTTGATTATGTGGCGTCTATTGTAGAAGGAGTTTATAGGTAATGAACCTTTATAAAGTTAACATAAAACCGTGCAGGGGACCTAAAGAGGAATCATACAGACTTTTTAGTCGAGTCTATTATGTAGTGAACATTGTATGAAAGCAGCTAATGGAATGATAAATCGCCAACATTGTTCTGGTTATAAATCCGAATCAGTTAGTACTCTGCAAAAACAATGGCATAGAAAAACTCGCCTTGCCAGTGTTGAATGTTGATATCATTTTACGCAAGAAACAACCAGGGAGATATTTTCTGTCATACCACTGTTGTAACCAGGAGTTTTTTAGAAGTTCTGTTAGTCTGTTTTATATGCTGTTTAAGGGTATCAGGTTTCTAACATCATTTCTACGATCTAGAAACAAAACTTTTGCATTATTGTTGAATGATAATTTGTTAAAATGTTTTAATAATTTGAATGTTTATAAACGCGACAAACGGTTGTGATTTTAGGCCGTTAAGAGGAACCAGCTGATGGAACTGACTTGCTATCAGCCTTTATTCTTCTCTCTAGTGTATAATAGACCATCGGTGTGTAGCATATCAACTAATGTTAGTTTGTTGAGAATAGTGTTTTTAGATTACGTTTTGTGTCGTTTTCAAGCAAATTAAGAATGAGAAAGTTGTCATCTGATGTTCAGCTTCTAAATACCGCTCAAAATGGCTAATATTATTACGTAAATGTCTTGAATACTAATACAGTGGACCTTGAAAAAATTTCATAGAAATTAAAGATTTGCTCGTTGTAAACATGAAGCTTAACAAATTCTTCAGAAACGATGAATCCAAAAATTGCTTGATAACGGTGATAGTATACATCAAAACGTCGCGTTTTATGCAATAAAGAAGTTGATTATCCATGAAACTTGTTCTTCTGAAGTGAAGACATACGCTGATGCGGTGAGGTTGAATGAGAGAAGAAAGAACTCCAGTATACAGCAGTGTGAAGACACTTGCGGTGAGGTTGAATGAGAGAAGAAAGAACTCCAGTATACAGCAGTGTGAAGACACTTGCGGTGAGGTTGAATGAGAGAAGGAAAGAACTCCAGTAAAAGCAGTGTGAAGACACTTGCGGTGAGGTTGAATGAGAGAAGGAAAGAACTCCAGTAAAAGCAGTGTGAAGACACTTGCGGTGAGGTTGAATGAGGGAAGGAAAGAACTCCAGTAAAAGCAGTGTGAAGACACTTGCGGTGAGGTTGAATGAGAGAAGGAAAGAACTCCAGTAAAAGCAGTGTGAAGACACTTGCGGTGAGGTTGAATGAGAGAAAGAAAGAACTCCAGCATAAAGCAGTGTGAAGACACTTGCGGTGAGGTTGAATGAGAGAAGGAAAGAACTCCAGCATAAAGCAGTGTGAAGACACTTGCGGTGAGGTTGAATGAGAGAAAGAAAGAACTCCAGTAAAAGCAGTGTGAAGACACTTGCGGTGAGGTTGAATGAGAGAAGGAAAGAACTCCAGCATAAAGCAGTGTGAAGACACTTGCGGTGAGGTTGAATGAGAGAAGGAAAGAACTCCAGCATAAAGCAGTGTGAAGACACTTGCGGTGAGGTTGAATGAGAGAAGGAAAGAACTCCAGCATAAAGCAGTGTGAAGACACTTGCGGTGAGGTTGAATGAGAGAAGGAAAGAACTCCAGCATAAAGCAGTGTGAATACACTTGCGGTGAGGTTGAATGAGAGAAGGAAAGAACTCCAGCATAAAGCAGTGTGAAGACACTTGCGGTGAGGTTGAATGAGAGAAGGAAAGAACTCCAGCATAAAGCAGTGTGAAGACACTTGCGGTGAGGTTGAATGAGAGAAGGAAAGAACTCCAGCATAAAGCAGTGTGAAGACACTTGCGGTTAGGTTGAATGGGAGAAGAAAGAACTCCAGCATAAAGCAGTGTGAAGACACTTGCGGTGAGGTTGAATGAGAGAAGGAAAGAACTCCAGCATAAAGCAGTGTGAAGACACTTGCGGTTAGGTTGAATGGGAGAAGAAAGAACTCCAGCATAAAGCAGTGTGAAGACACTTGCGGTGAGGTTGAATGAGAGAAGGAAAGAACTCCAGCATAAAGCAGTGTGAAGACACTTGCGGTGAGGTTGAATGGGAGAAAGAAAGAACTCCAGCATAAAGCAGTGTGAAGACACTTGCGGTGAGGTTGAATGAGAGAAGGAAAGAACTCCAGCATAAAGCAGTGTGAAGACACTTGCGGTGAGGTTGAATGGGAGAAGAAAGAACTCTAGCATAAAGCAGTGTGAAGACACTTGCGGTGAGGTTGAATGAGAGAAGGAAAGAACTCCAGCATAAAGCAGTGTGAAGACACTTGCGGTGAGGTTGAATGGGAGAAGAAAGAACTCCAGCATAAAGCAGTGTGAAGACACTTGCGGTGAGGTTGAATGAGAGAAGGAAAGAACTCCAGCATAAAGCAGTGTGAAGACACTTGCGGTGAGGTTGAATGAGAGAAGGAAAGAACTCCAGCATAAAGCAGTGTGAAGACACTTGCGGTGAGGTTGAATGAGAGAAGGAAAGAACTCCAGCATAAAGCAGTGTGAAGACACTTGCGGTGAGGTTGAATTGGAGAAGAAAGAACTCCAGCATAAAGCAGTGTGAAGACACTTGCGGTGAGGTTGAATGAGAGAAAGAAAGAACTCCAGTAAAAGCAGTGTGAAGACACTTGCGGTGAGGTTGAATGAGAGAAGGAAAGAACTCCAGCATAAAGCAGTGTGAAGACACTTGCGGTGAGGTTGAATGAGAGAAGGAAAGAACTCCAGCATAAAGCAGTGTGAAGACACTTGCGGTGAGGTTGAATGGGAGAAGAAAGAACTCCAGTAAAAGCAGTGTGAAGACACTTGCGGTGAGGTTGAATGAGAGAAGAAAGAACTCCAGTAATAGCAGTGTGAAGACACTTGCGGTGAGGTTGAATGAGAGAAGGAAAGAACTCCAGCATAAAGCAGTGTGAAGACACTTGCGGTGAGGTTGAATGAGAGAAAGAAAGAACTCCAGTAAAAGCAGTGTGAAGACACTTGCGTTGAGGTTGAATGAGAGAAAGAAAGAACTCCAGTAAAAGCAGTGTGAAGACACTTGCGGTGAGGTTGAATGAGAGAAGGAAAGAACTCCAGCATAAAGCAGTGTGAAGACACTTGCGGTGAGGTTGAATGAGAGAAGGAAAGAACTCCAGCATAAAGCAGTGTGAAGACACTTGCGGTGAGGTTGAATGGGAGAAGAAAGAACTCCAGCATAAAGCAGTGTGAAGACACTTGCGGTGAGGTTGAATGAGAGAAGGAAAGAACTCCAGCATAAAGCAGTGTGAAGACACTTGCGGTGAGGTTGAATGAGAGAAGGAAAGAACTCCAGCATAAAGCAGTGTGAAGACACTTGCGGTGAGGTTGAATGAGAGAAGGAAAGAACTCCAGCATAAAGCAGTGTGAAGACACTTGCGGTGAGGTTGAATGAGAGAAGGAAAGAACTCCAGCATAAAGCAGTGTGAAGACACTTGCGGTGAGGTTGAATGAGAGAAGAAAAGAACTCCAGTAAAAGCAGTGTGAAGACACTTGCGGTGAGGTTGAATGAGAGAAGGAAAGAACTCCAGCATAAAGCAGTGTGAAGACACTTGCGGTGAGGTTGAATGAGAGAAAGAAAGAACTCCAGTAAAAGCAGTATGAAGACACTTGCGGTGAGGTTGAATGAGAGTAAGACGGAACTCCAGTAAAAGCAGTGTGAAGAATGTGAGGGTGAATGTATGTAGGGAACACGAGATTGTAGAGGTCACAGGTCAACTCACTAATGTCCACTTAGTCAATGATAGGTCCAGGCGCCGTATATTAGCGGAATCTGTGACGATAAGAGGATAAGACGTCTACAGACACACGGTTGATGGGGAGTACCTTCACGGTGCAGAGAACCAAAGTTTAGCTTAGATGGTATTTTCCTTTAGAGTCTGGTTAAGCTGTTCCTGAGTCTCTGCCTTATACCTATATTTGTTCTTTAACCAATTAACTCTACTCATCCAATATTCCTGTATATTTTGTTGGTGATATTTGATTTTTAACATTCGGTGCTTTTGTTACTATTTCATATTCTAGTGTTTTTTTCCAAAATAAGATACATGCTTATGCAGTAGAAATGTTTTCTCGTGTGAAAAAGGATAACGAATATAAACGTGAGAATTTAACGGGAATGACAAATGTGGAAAAGATGCTTTTGTCAATACTAATTTGCTTAAAATTATAAACTCAATTTTGTAATGCAAGTATCTAAGGAAAATATTTCTTTACTTACATCGATCTATCCATAGCCGTTTGAAACAAATTTAAGATTGTTAGAGCATTCTATCTCTAAAAAATAAACGAAATAATTTCACACAACTTGCCTTAAAACAGCATATCGCAAAGTCACGTGGAATATTTCTTTCATCACTTTATTTTTTTGGGTACCGCACATATACATGTACATGGATATTCAGCAAAACATTTTCAACATGTAGTACATTGTATCAAATTGACATGGGTGGTTACGTTGATGACAAAGTCTTGAATGAAGCGAAGAGAAATATTTTATTAATAATTTATCAAAATATTAATAAAATAATTATTTTGCAGTCACGTGGAACATTGCACCTGACGTAATTCAAGAGCACTATCTGAACGTATATATGATTATTACATGATTATTTCACACCTATCGTCATATATGTAAGTGAGGGTAACATTCAAGTCGTTCTAGTTGTAACAATATGAATGGAATACATTGCTGCATTCTCTTGATTTCTGTTTCCACAAAAAATACCCCGAAAGGACTGTCCCTGTGAATATTCAAAGTCACTAATTAATGAATCTGTCAAATTCGATCTAATACATGTACATGAACATATTATCCGGTTGCAGTTGATGACAAAGTCGTGAATGATAGGACTGGCCCTTTAAAATTGAATGACTTCAATTGAAAGAATTCAAATAATTACATTGCAGCAACAAGCATAGACGTATAGCTATCACTCTACAAAGCACCTAATCCCAACAGTTGATGGTACCACAAACAACCTATTACATTCTACAACTATTGTTGTGTTTAGCATAACCTGACTTAGCTCCCTGACAGAAACATGAGAGTAAATACCTATGGGAGTCCCGTGAGAGTTTATCCTGATTTTCTATAGATAAAAGATTGATATCCAAATTCATAAAGCAAGCCGTCAACGATCTATTTCAGATATTTTGCTCATCATGTTACGACTAATTGTGGGTCTAGCCTGACGGTGACCTTGTATCTGATCGGTGGATCTCTTGCAACCCAATCTCACCTTCTCCGGCTCACCTTCTTCCAACTGGGGTCAGGTAAGGCCAAGATTGTTGAGTCCCGCTTCTTACTTAGATCCCAGCGGGTGGCAGTCGGGTTGAAGCTGTAGCGATATCAGGCCTACCAAGGAAACCCTCCGTACTTCGAAAACGTAGAAAATACAAAATAAACATGGAATATCGAAACTTTAATATATTCCCTCGACACCTAAACATTACAATATGCATTTTTTTGTTAAATACATATATTGCATAAATGTACGGCGAAAACAGGAGGAAATAGAATCTCCCTCTCCCTCTCTCTGTCTCTTTCTCCCTCTCTCCCTCCCTCTCACTCTCTCTCTCCCCCATCTCTCCTCTCTCCCTTTCCTTTTCTCTATCTGTCTGTCTCCCTCCCTCTCCTTCTCTCTCCTCCTCTCTGTGTGTCTCTCTCTCCTATTTCTCACTCCCTCTCTCACTCTCTCCTCTCCTCCTCTCTCTCTCTCCCTCTCTCTCCTCTCCCCCTCTCTCTCTGTTTCCCTCCCTCTCCTTCTCTCTGTCTCTCTCCCTCCATCTCCTCATCTCTGTGTCTCTCTCTCCTCTCTCTGTCTCTCTCTCTGTTTCCCTCTCCTCCTCTCTGTCTCTCTGTATCTCTCCTCTCTCACTCTCCTGTTTCTCCTTCTCTCCCTTTCTCTGTCTGTCTGTCTCTCAGCCTCTATGCCTCTGTCTCTCTCTCTCCTCGCCCTCTCTCTCTCACCATCCCTCTTCCTCTCTGCCTATCTCTCCATCTCTCCCTCTCCTCCTCTCTGTCTCTCTCCCTCTCTCTCCCTCTGTCTCTCTCCCCTCCCTCCTTCTCTCTTTCACCCTCCCTCTCTCTTTCTCACTCTCTTTCGCTCTGTGTTTTTGTTCCCATATAGTCCAGTGTCGGTGAACGTCTATAGTTGAACTTCTCCTGTATATATTCCTTAGATATAGAAATTCGAATTTCATTTTTTAGAGTGACTTCGGAATGTTACATGGCAACTGAAGTTTGTGCATTTTGTTTCCCACATCGGGACAAAAGAGAGCTAATGCAGCAAGATACGTTTTAAAGGGTAGGAATTGGGACATCTGCAACGTTTACAATATAGGCCTAACTATTAACTTAAAATTGTGAACCAAAACGTTGTAGCTCTGATAACATCTCAAGATGCGTTGTCATTTTCTTAGATTGAGATCTTACTCGTTCATAAAGACATCAAAAGCACACAAAATGCTTTGATTAAATAATGCGTACATTTTGCAATTATCAGGGCATATATTTTATTACAGTAAGTAAGAAGGTATAATGTTGTGATGACTTCTGGCACCTTATTAATGTTTTTTTTTTTAATTCTCTTTTTATCAGGATAAATAAAGCATAATGACTTACACGTACATTACAGCAGGACCATTTTTTGACTCAAGCAATATCACAACACTTCAATATCAAAGGTTATTCAGAACGAAATCATAAGCCTATTCAACCATTGACATCTAGAATAAACACTATTCATCCTATTGAAGTGAAAGCGTGTGCACTGGTGCGCTTGACTTGCAAACCTGGATAAAAACTATATATTACCAAAATGTATATCATATAAGTAAATCTGTCCACAGGGTGTCATGAAACATCTTTCTTCACCTTTCTTTAGGATCTACTCCATGAATTCAAAGACATGATTTGGCTCGGAAACGAACAACACAATTCTAAATGTAGTGATATTAAATTAGAACATCTGAATAGTTCACACAAATGACAAAACAGGGCAAATATTGAATTTCGAACAAAAACGTATTTTATATGCACTGAAGATAACATGTCCAGTTAACATGCTTACTACTTTTATAACCTATCAACTATTGTCTTACAAAACTTACATTTGACTGGTTGATTGGCGCTACTATCCCGTTTTCGATCTTAATATCAGCAATAGGACTGTCGTGTTCAGAAATTTTTCGTCAAGGCTTTTCAGATAATAAATAATGAAAATTGCCCGAAATTATTATGCGAATACTAACTAAAGCCTTCAGCAAAGTGATGAATTGTTTGAATTCTATGAACCGTGAGGAATTATCATGGTGAGTTTAATTTCACGTGTTTTGTTAATGCATAAAAATATGCATACCATTATAAATTTTGCTTATTTCTATAAAATATATGCTTCTATAGAATAACTTTTTGTAATGTATGTACTTTAAAGACATACAGGGACATTCTGCAACGTATATATGACACACAAACATCTTAAAACTCTCTTGATTTATGATGTTCGGCTTTTATTCAGTGGCTATCTATAGTTATTTACGTACACCGTGACGATAGCATTCGAGATTTGATATGGGTGTGAATATAGGATGTATTGAACACAGAAAATAGCAACATTCAACAAACACGTAAAATATTGAGGTTACTCAAGCAGAAATTTTCTATTTTAATATGCATTCTATGTAACAAAATACATTATACAAGTATACATATGTGATTCACTTTGATTTTTCATGTAAGTCTTATTGAATGTATGCGTGATCTCAAACAAGAGTTCTTTTTATTTCTGTATAAAAGAAAAACGCTAAGAGTCAGAGAGGTGATGGGCGAGATTAACACATAATGCAACCTAATTTGTTTGAGCGCATTTTAAAAGTTGGAGAATCAAGAAGACAAGGAGTTTTATGGATTATCAACTTCTTTATGGTAGAATGTAGCGACGTTTCGGCATAGATTCTGATACCGTTTTCAAGCAAATTGGAAAATGGGATTACAGCAATTTATACATATGGACATCACAATGAGATCACAATAACAGCTACTGGTTTTGTTATCTCATCATCATCTATTGATATCCATAAAAATCCTTGTCTTCTTCATAATGCAGCCTTCCAGAGATGCAGGTAAATTGTGCTAATTCATATTTGATATTAACGGACACAAAATATGGATTTTATTTCTGTTCTCGTCCCTAATGACTATAAGTTGATACAGGAAGTAGCTAAGCTCAGTATAAAGGTGGGCGTGTTCCGGTAGGTGAGTACAAACCTAGATTTTCAAAGCTCTCTTAGGGCTAAGAAAGTCGTAAATGCCATTTATTAACATTGACTATCTTAGGACTAAGAGAGAATCTAAAATCTAGGCCCTGGATGATAAGGATGTGGCCATCTTACCCCTAACCACAGTGCGACCAGACTTGTACACACGTCGTGTGTAATTGACAAGAGTCGACCATCACATCATCATCATCATGTTTTATCAAATGTATAGGCCTAAACACTTTTTCAAAAAGGTCTTCGGGCATTACAACAATCCAATGTTTTGTCTCCATCTTAAGGATGATACGTACAGGAATTAATCTATATTGCACAAAACGTGGCTTGTATTTCGGAAGCATTTCGACATACCCCTTATTCGCTATCTGTCCAGACAACTACGAATTAACTTAGAATTGACACCGAATATTACTGACTCAAGATATGCCCCCTAACAAGCCCGTAGCTTTATCTGCACTGTATCAGCCCTTTATATAAGATTAAAGGTTATTTTCACCGGTTACGATATTCAAAACTGGAAATACCGTATTTTGTCAACACCAATCGATCCGTATCCGTTTCTTTAATTCGATGTGAAATAATTATGTGTCTCTTGGACATGCTCGAGGAGATCTGAATGCCGTGCATATAGCTTTGTGAATCTACGACAGGCTGTTTAGACAACTTATTGTATAGATATTGTATATAATTCATAAAGCATAGTACTTGAAACGACACAAACAATCACTCATATGTATAATATATACATGCCATTCCCTAAACTATTCTCCACGTCGTGTTACGTGATAATCCTAACTGAAGTCATTCATTGTATTGCGTGTTCCTTGGTATTTGTTCATCAACTAAAACATCCCAATGTCCTTAACGTACAGCAATAACACTTTTTAAGCAGAGTAGTTTCAGCTTCAAAGAAAGAAGGTGTTGGTTCATGAGTCACTGTGGACCCAAGATTGACAAGAAGAAATACATAAGAAGAAAAACATACTGTAAGTTAAGGTTTAACTATTTCTATTAAACGACGTAAATCCAACATGACCCATAAAATGCGTTATATATAGCAGTTACTTCAAATCCAAGTTACTGAACACTTAGCGTATAATTGAAATTATGGTCTGTAATAGCCAACCAAGCTCCTCAGAAAATTTTGCCGTCATTTGCCAATTAGCAATACCCATTAAAGACTTGATCGAAAAAACGTTTCAATGATAGGTACATTCACAGATTACGTTTCAATGATAGATACATTCACAGATAACGTTTCAATGATTGGTACATTCACAGATTTATTTCTTATCTTTAGTCTTACACTCAGACTGTAGTTAATATTATTTTGACCTAACAAAACCTCTATAAAAGCAAGTCCAGATCTGCAGTGAACTGAAATTTCCAATTCTCCGAGGCTACTTTCTTATATTTAATAAAATAGTTGTTTTAATTATAATTGATTAGCATTTTTCAGAGACTGAATATAAGTTTATCGTATCTTTTCAGTTCATGGTTTTACTTCATCGTAAGGAAAAAAGAACAATATCCTTTCTTTTATGTACACTTATAGTTATATTATATATATTGTTCACAACCGATGTACAAAAAAGTGAACATAACGATGGCAATATTAAAAACATATTCTACAAATAGAATGATGCAAATGTATACCTAATACCTAATACATATCAAGCTTTAGAAAGTCTTGCTGTTCCATGTATAGCACTTCTACTTTCAACGACACCTGAAGCAAGGCGAGATATACACTGTTGGTTAAGTACGCAGTTATTGACTGATATTGCTTTACATAAAGTTAATACGTCATATCCAATTAAATCAATATTATAGGGTGTATATATAAGGTAATGTGAAACTAATGTGTATAATTATCTTCATTAGAATATTTTAAATGGTATATGTAAGATGTAATAACCCACTGACATGTACGAGTATTATTCGCATGAGAAAGTAAGGCATTGGATCTATTCAAAATCATCTGCGAGGAAAATTGTTATGTATACTCATCAAGGACATTTACTCAAGTTGACACAGAACGATAAGCATTTAAAAACAGATAAATACATATATTATATGAATTTCTATGAACGTAATTGGGGTTGTAGCTTACGAGATAAAAATATGGGTGTTTATCGAAAAATGAATTCATTTGAGCGATTAATTGAAATCCATGTTTGAACATAGGTTAGCAAAGCCGACTAAATGCAAACTGGAACTCCTGGATATAAAGAATATGAAGATTTTAAGGATAGAAAGGGATATCATAAATATATTCTTTACATATATCTTAGTTTGGTCGACCTAGTCAAGTTCTTTGTCTTTTTACAAACCTTCAGCTAAAACTATTGTGATACTTGATACAGAGATAGACATGGATTTTAAATACATTATATCGTCGTTTGTTGTTTTTGTATCCAAACTGTTCTTTTAACAAACCTTCAGCTAAAAATATTGTGATATATGACACACAAATGGATTAAGGCTATCATATCCTCTAAATCCTACCCGTGAAGCTCAGGTATCTTGCACTTGTTGTCAGGTATTCATAGTGTGACCATGAAATCAACTTCATTGTGGTCGGTCAATAGCTAATCGACCTATCACGATACAATAAATGAAGAATTACAAAAAGTTTTGAAGCAGTTTCAACGAATATAGGAGTCAACGTCTTCAACAATCATATCTCCAAATCTCATCTTTTATTCATGTTGACATAAAGGTTACTTTACACGTACATATATTTATCACACAATTATTTGGAATTTTTTCGAATGTTTTATTTTCTATGAAACGGTCATTGCCTCAGCCTTAAATTTCATCTAGATGTCCATATGACGTTTTGGGTAATTCTATAACAGTTTAACTTCTAAAACGCATATTTACCCCTACAGTAAAAAAATAGGTGATATGATTTTTATATCTGCACACTTTATTTTTGAAATTCCAATAAAGCAATATTTTAGAGTGACTTAACGTATTCCATTTGTGAAATGGGGTATTCCACATTCATTATCTACCTTAATGTTACATTTTGGCAAATTTATATTTAGCAAATACCAAATAGAAAGTGAATAAGTTAAACCGTTTGTATTAACGGATTTATTTTTCCACTAAAGTTGTTCGTACTGGAGCATAGCACTTTAATCTATAGACTTTGTTTTACATTCACAACTGATATACGACACTCAGAATTACATTGTATAAAAGGGAAATCTAAACTTCAAAATGATTCAATAAATTCTTACATTCACAAAAACCTTCTGATGTCAATGAACGTTTTATTTGGTTTGATACATTTTCAATAAATTCGGGGTTTAGGTGTAAAACAGTGCTGACTTAAGTATGAATTACAGGACCAACGTAGTACCATTGCCACTTGAGAAAAAGCCACAAAATCCACCTAGAAAATGCATTCATGACAAAAACCACCCAGAAAATGTATTCAAAACAAAAGCCACCAAAAAAAAAAGCATTCATGACAAAAGCCACCAAGAAAATACATTCAAGACAAAAGCCACCCAGAAAATGCATTCAAGACAAAAGCCACCCAAAAAATGCATTCAAGACAAAAGCCATCTAGATAGACAAAAGCCACTCAAAAAATGCATTCAAGACAAAAGCCACCCACAAAATGCATTTAAGACAAAAGCCACCCAGAAAATGCATTCATGACAAAAGCCACCCAGAATATGCATTTAAGACAAAAGCCACCCAATAAAGGCATTAAAGACAAACGCCAACCAGAAAATGCATTCATGACAAAAGCCACACAGAAAATGCATTCAAGACAAAAGCCACCCAGAATATGCATTTAAGACAAAAGCCACCCAATAAAGGCATTAAAGACAAACGCCACCCAGAAAATGCATTCATGACAAAAGCCACCCAGAAAATGAATTCATGACAAAAGCCACCCAGAATATGCATTTAAGACAAAAGCCACCCAATAAAGGCATTAAAGACAAACGCCACCCAGAAAATGCATTCATGACAAAAGCCACACAGAAAATGCATTCATGACAAAAGCCACACAGAATATGCATTTAAGACAAAAGCCACCCAATAAAGGCATTAAAGACAAACGCCACCCAGAAAATGCATTCATGACAAAAGCCATTCAGAACATTTTCATTCAAGACAAAAGCCACCCAGAAAATGAATTCAATACAAAAGCCACCAAGAAAATGCATTCAAGACGAAAGCCACCAAAAAAATGCATTCAAGACAAAAGCCACCCAGAAAATGCATTTAAGACAATGCCACCCAATAAAGGCATTAAAGACAAACGCCACCCAGAAAATGCATTCAAGACAAAAGCCACCCAGAATATGCATTTAAGACAAAAGCCACCCAATAAAGGCATTAAAGACAAACGCCACCCAGAAAATGCATTCATGACAAAAGCCACCCAGAAAATTTTCATTCAAGACAAAAGCCACCCAGAAAATGTATTCAAGACAAAAGCCACCAAGAAAATGCATTCAAGACGAAAGCCACCCAGAAAATGCATTCAAGACGAAAGCCACCCAGAAAATGCATTCAAGACGAAAGCCACCAAGAAAATGCATTCAAGACGAAAGCCACCCAGAAAATGCATTCAAGACGAAAGCCACCCAGAAATTGCATTTAAGAACAAAGCAACCTAGATAGACAAAAGCCACCCAGAAAAGGCATTAAAGACAATAGCCACCCAAAAAATGCATTCGAGACAAGAGCGCAGAAAAGGCATTAAAGACAATAGCCACCAAGAAAATGCATTCAAGACGAAAGCCATCCAGAAAATGCATTTAAGACAAAAGCCACCCAATAAAGGCATTAAAGACAAACGTCACCCAGAAAATGCATTCATGACAAAAGCCACCAAGAAAATGCATTCAAGACAAAATTCACCAAGAAAATGCATTCAAGACGAAAGCCACCCAGAAAATGCATTCAAGACGAAAGCCACCCAGAACATGCATTTAAGACAAAAGCAACCTAGATTGACAAAAGCCACCAAGAAAATGCATTCAAGACAAAAGCCACCCAGAAAAGGCATTCAAGACGAAAGCCACCCAGAAAATGCATTTAAGACCAAAGCAACCTAGATCGACAAAAGCCACCCAGAAAAGGCATTAAAGACACAAGCCACCCAGAAAAGGCATTCAAGACGAAAGCCACCCAGAAAATGCATTTAAGACCAAAGCAACCTAGATCGACAAAAGCCACCCAGAAAAGGCATTAAAGACAAAAGCCACGCAGAAAAGGCATTCAAGACGAAAGCCACCCAGAAAATGCATTCAAGACAAAAGCCACGCAGAAAAGGCATTAAAGACAATAGCCACCAAGAAAATGCATTCATGACAAAAGCCACCCAGAAAATGCATTCAAGACAAAAGCCACGCAGAAAAGGCATTAAAGACAATAGCCACCAAGAAAATGCATTCAAGACGAAAGCCACCCAGAAAATGCATTCAAGACGAAAGCCACCCAGAAAATGCATTCAAGGCAAAAGCCACCCAGAAAAGGCATTAAAGACAAAAGCCACCAAGAAAATGCATTAAAGACAAAAGCAACACATGGATGAGAACCACCCATAGCTTCAATCTTGCAGAGCGACGATCAGAACTGTTTACTCCCAGGTCGCTACACTCAAGCGGTTTTTGTTTTGTTCTTGGAGGTCTCAGTTTGACGTAAAAGAATGTTTTCAAGTCAACCGATACGGGACGTTTTACGTGAACGATATTTAGGACAGAAACTTTTCATCGTGCCCTTCTTGTACTTAATTGAGGGCATATCTGAGCTATACAAACTATCCTGCTTGGTATTCTGGTTGTTTACAAACTTTTGTATCTTAGATAAAAAGACTTTTTTCGCGTATTTGGTTATTATTTGTTCACGTCATCTCGAGCGTCAACTAAAGACCCAGTTTCTGTTGCCTGTAAAGATCTATATATGTGTTTACAAATGACCTTCTTTCCTCTTAATGTCTGTCTGAAATGGGCTGCAGCTGAATGTAAAGGAAGATTGATTTCCACGAACTACAACTGATTCACTTAATGCTATTATAAACGGGAGGTTCACACTGTGTCGACCCCCCTAATGTTTGTCATTGATTCATTTTTCTTTAAACTTTTATTCTTTAATCTCAAAGCATTTTTTTCTTCAAGCATAATTCAGGTTGTTGAATGATTTTGACACTGTTTATAAATCACGGTACACACATCTTCTCCGCAAGGCCTAGATAGCCAACGTTAACGTTATAACGAGCCTATCTAGCACGAGCTCGTCTCTAACGTGCGCTAGCTTGGCCTTGCTGGGAAGATGAGGAACACAATGCGAATAATATAAGTTATACCATTCAGAGGCGGGGTCCATGGGGAGATATCCGCCTCGAGCTTGGTGTTATGTGACGAGCATCTGAATGGTATAACGAATTTATCTTACCGAATGTTTAAACAAAACGCATATAATATGAAGATAAAGGAAAGAGTAAGTAATTTTACTATAGTTTGTTCAAATCTTCATATCGGTTGATCAAAAGTAACCAACTAACATTTGTACATTTCAAGACGCTCAATTTGCACGCTTTGTTCATGCTTTTTATGTGCCGGGGTATAAATGATGTATTACCCCACTCAAGAGGGTGATATCAGTATTTATTCACATGGACCAATCAGAGATAGAGATTTTTGCATGAGGTAGGATAAAGAACATTTAAACCTTTAAAACTGTTTGTACCTGTTTCACAGTCAACAAGATGAATATTGAGTTACTTGAAAACAAAGTCACCTTGAAATGGCACATCTGGCATATTGTTTGCAAGTTACAGATACCGAACTGTGTTTTAAGACACAAGAAATACCTTTTATGACTGATAAGATAGTACTTTCTCTCATGTTACGATTCATCTATTTAGCTATGTTGGTTAAAACAGCAAAGTCACACTCATCATAAAAGCTAAACTTGCTCATATACTTCTCTGATTACATCTTAAATATACCACACCTTGGTAAAAATAGGTTCAATGTCAAGGTTAGTAGTCCAGGTTTATATGCCTTAAAGTAAAAATAGGTTTGAAACTACAGCACAAAGGAAACATTACAGATGCATCTCGTCGCTTGTTCGCTTTACACACATGACATAGTGTAAGGATATCGTCAATTGTACCACGAGCACTCACTGTTGCTGAAAAGTGGCATTTTATACCAACGGGTTTTCTTTTCGACCGTGACAACATACAGACAGTCGGTTGAAAATGTAAATATTTTTCTGTATCAATTTCAAGCTTTCAATAAGTTTAATCAAGATTGGCATTCAACATTAGAAAGCAGCTCAAGATATAATTCATACAGAATGTTAAAAACAATTCTTCAGCCAGAAAACTATTTGTTACATTTACCATTTACAAAGTTATGGTTAGCATTTGTACCCTTTAGATTCGGCTTATTACAACTAATGATAAATGAACGTAAGTAATGGGAAACGTAAGTCGATTACTAGAGATGATAGAATATGCGTAATATTTAAAGACACTATGGAAAATGAGATTTATTTTTTATTTATTTGCCAAACTTACGATTATTTATGTATGCAATATATTCCAGATTATAATTTTTGTAAACCTCCAGTTATTGCTTTTAAAGATATTATTTCTACTAGTAATATAACCAGCATTTTAAAACTTTCACAATATGTCACATATGGTATGTCACGCAGAGAACACTTGTTAGCATCTGCGTAGTGTCTTTGTATAATGTAACTATATAGAACTTATGTATTTATGTCACTCCAATTGTATATGGGCCAGAGGCCTTAAATGCAATAAAGAACTTTGAATTGACTTTGATCTAAAATTGCAATATGACAAAAAACCGCGCACGACGCCATCAATTAGTGAAAACCAATTATGGAATCTAATCAAGGCAGTCTGAAGGACAGTTAGGAGTTGAAGGCGTTTGATAGGATATATGACTAGTGTTCGTAAACCTTGTTCATGCAATTCTTCTTTAATATAAGTCTGATTTTAGACTTTTATTGACAACAAGAAGTTATAATTTTTTTTGTAAAATGATTATGCATTATGTAAGATGTTTAGAATTTTAATCACGATATATTGCAATACATTTCATATAATGTAATACAAAGTACCATGATCATAAAATGCACTTAAATAATGTTCATAATTAAGAAGAATTAGAGGTTGAAACAACAGCCAAAACTCACAACCTCTGAAGGGAATGTGACATTTTGAAAAACCTAACAGTCAATGGGAGCTGGATTAGGACTTTAGACCGTATACTCTACAACATTGATGATCAACGCAATAAAATATGGAATAATAAATGTTAGTTTTGAGTTACGTAAAATCTGTAGATATAAACTGAGCCTACATATGCACTTATATTTCATTGTGATTTACTTATTATAAATTGTGAGAAAAAGACGGTTGTAGGAAAGCAAGGGTAACATTTTCGATTAAAGTTCACATAACCACAAACATATTTCACTATTTTCTTTGGAATATAGAAAGTCTGATTACAATATGGTATAGTGCGTTAAAGGTCGCTACTCAAATATGTTTAGTTTGGTAATGAAAGCCGTTTTTGAAAGTCACTTTTGATGGGCCGCTTAGTCCTATCTGACAACAAACAAGTGAATGCATGACTGGTCACGCCCCCATTATGTGACGTCATAAGCAGAATCAGTCCCGTTATCTATTCATCTATCGTAACAATAACACAGGAAAAAAACCCTAATAATTAACGATTTTCAGGAAATGATTTCCACTCAGTTAGATAAATCATTTGACGACGTAACACTTCTAAGAATTTGGTGTAAAAAGGATATCCACATCAATGGTAATTAAACAATTATTTAGGGGGTAATTCAGTTGAAATAATGATGCGTTACTCTGTATAGTCTGTTTATTACGTCACACCCGCGCGAGTTTTATGGTCCCTAACCTAGGCCCCTAACCCAGGTGGGTTTTTTCACAGCCGATAAATACGCTGTCTAAATGAAAGGCTAATAAAAGGTGTTTATTGGACAAATTAACAAAAATTAAGTCCAGCTTTTATTTTTTTGAAAAATCTTTGCACGAAAATCGAGAAGTGGTGAGGTGGAGGTTAGTTGATGTTTAAAATTTGACACCCGTGACTTCAACCAGGACACTTGCACAGTATTGGGGATGACTTACATTCATTAGAACAATAGTGGCCATGTGTCAGTCCCTGTCTGGGTAACCTGCCTGACCCGTCTGACTGCAATTGAGTCCACACTATGAGCTTTACATGAGTCATTGGAGAAAAAAAATAGTTGAAACGTCATCCTGATATATAAACTTTCAGCATCATTGTTATATAGCTGGTGAGTCATCATGTTGACTCTAGAACTTAACTGAATATACCAAATAAATAACTACCAATTTGATTTAAAATGTGACAAGACATAGGTGATGGTCATGTTGAGATATTTAAAGACGAAATGGTCGAGAAATTGAAAATGCAACATGACGGAAAAGTGCTGGTTCCAGTTTGTTTGAGGGTAACGACTAGCATGTTCTCCTTGACCAGTATACCTACTCCCCTCAGAAGTATTTCAAGTCATTAAATCAAAATTCTAGTCCGGGATGTCAAACGAACTATCTGAAAAATATAGCAAATGAAAACAATTCTTGCAGGGAAAACTTGCCTGTTGTCTTTGAGGCATATGTTATCATCAGTCGCGAAATAACGTGAAACTTTTCTATCGAGATGAGGATTGACTCAGAGTATAACTGCATCATCAAACAGAATTTCAAACTTCCAAAATCATACGGGAATTGCTAGGACTTTTAAATTGATCACTTTTGAAACGACGTCGCTGACTGCACAATTGAATTATATTGCATCCATCGAGGATTCTCCTGAGGATGATGTTTTGACGTGAGCATTAAGGCACAAGGCACATGAATGACAGGAGAAGCAAGAAGGATACACCTGATCAAGTATTACACGAATGATTTTGAGTATAATTGTCAAAAAGCATTAACCGCAATGATAAAATCATGAGTTTGATTTCCAATATGTAGCAAAGTTGAAACATTATTAACTTAAGAATTGGTAGATTTTAACATAACGTTAACGTTTCTGAAGTTTAAATGGACTTTAACACTCTTATATATAATTATAATATCAGATAACGATTTGAATGATGTTTTTGACTTTCTGCTGGTTACGTTTGTAGTCACAGTTGGAAGGTCATTTGATTTCTTCGACTCAGTGCTAAAACAGCGTTTCTTTGCAACTCTAACTTTACAAAAAACGCCTTTTGTGATTATTTCATGGTTTCATATTTTTCGGTCTTTTAAATATATTTAGGATACAAATTTGAAATTTCATCTTTAAACGTGAGATATTTGACGTTAGGTAGTTTTCAGTGTAAATGGAGCACAGCCTTTAATCATACATATCAATAGTTTAGACTCTCTAGTGAATAAAAAACGAAAAGAAAAATATCCAAATCCGTTTACGTTGAAAGAATAACAGTTTTAGGAGTTAATTAAATTTGAAACTCGGTAAAATTCGTACGTACGATACGCAGCTGATCACATGCACGATGATGTACCCAACTTAGCAGCAATTGGATCCAAAATATCAGTATATCCTTCTTCATAAGGGCGATCATCTTATCAGTATAATTATTCTTCATAAGGCCGATCATCTTATCAGTATAAATATTCTTCATAAGACTCAACATCTTATCAGTATAATTATTCTTCATAAGGCCGATCATCTTATCAGTATAATTATTCTTCATAAGGCCGATCATCTTATCAGTATAATTATTCTTCATAAGGCCCATCATCTTATCAGTATAATTATTCTTCATAAGGCCCATCATCTTATCAGTATAATTATTCTTCATAAGGCCCATCATCTTATCAGTATAATTATTCTTCATAAGGCCCATCATCTTATCAGTATAATTATTCTTCATAAGGCCGATCATCTTATCAGTATAATTATTCTTCATAAGACTCATCATCTTATCAGTATAATTATTCTTCATAAGGCCCAACATCTTATCAGTATAATTATTCTTCATAAGGCCGATCATCTTATCAGTATAATCCTTCTTCATAAGGCCGATCATCTTATCAGTATAATCATTCTTCATAAGGCCCATCATGTTATCAGTATAATTTTTCTTTATAAGGCCGATCATCTTATCAGTATAATTATTCTTCATAAGGCCGATCATCTTATCAGTATAATTATTCTTCATAAGGCCCATCATCTTATCAGTATAATTATTCTTCATAAGGCCGATCATCTTATCAGTATAATTATTCTTTATAAGGCCGATCATCTTATCAGTATAATTATTCTTCATAAGGCCGATCATCTTGTCAGTATAATTATTCTTCATAAGGCCCATCATCTTATCAGTATAATTATTCTTCATAAGGCCGATCATCTTATCAGTATAATCCTTCTTCATAAGGCCGATCATCTTATCAGTATAATTATTCTTCATAAGGCCCATCATCTTATCAGTATAATCCTTCTTCATAAGGCCGATCATCTTATCAGTATAATTATTCTTCATAAGGCCGATCATCTTGTCAGTATAATTATTCTTCATAAGGCCCATCATCTTATCAGTATAATTATTCTTCATAAGGCCGATCATCTTATCAGTATAATCCTTCTTCATAAGGCCGATCATCTTATCAGTATAATTATTCTTCATAAGGCCCATCATCTTATCAGTATAATCCTTCTTCATAAGGCCGATCATCTTATCAGTATAATTATTCTTCATAAGGCCCATCATCTTATCAGTATAATTATTCTTCATAAGGCCGATCATGTTATCAGTATAATTTTTCTTTATAAGGCCCATCATGTTATCAGTATAATTTTTCTTTATAAGGCCGATCATCTTATCAGTATAATCCTTCTTCATAAGGCCGATCATCTTATCAGTATAATCATTCTTCATAAGGCCCATCATGTTATCAGTATAATTTTTCTTTATAAGGCCGATCATGTTATCAGTATAATTATTCTTCATAAGGCCGATTATCTTATCAGTATAATTAATCTTCATAAGGCCGATCATCTTATCAGTATAATTATTCTTCATAAGGCCGATTATCTTATCAGTATAATTAATCTTCATAAGGCTGATCATCTTATCAGTATAATCCTTCTTCATAAGGCCCATCATCTTATCAGTATAATCCTTCTTCATAAGGCCGATCATCTTATCAGTATAATTATTCTTCATAAGGCCCATCATCTTATCAGTATAATCCTTCTTCATAAGGCCCATCATCTTATCAGTATAATTTTTCTTTATAAGGCCCATCATGTTATCAGTATAATTTTTCTTTATAAGGCCGATCATCTTATCAGTATAATTATTCTTCATAAGGCCGATCATCTTATCAGTATAATTATTCTTCATAAGGCCCATCATCTTATCAGTATAATTATTCTTCATAAGGCCGATCATCTTATCAGTATAATCCTTCTTCATAAGGCCGATCATCTTATCAGTATAATTATTCTTCATAAGGCCGATCATCTTATCAGTATAATCATTCTTCATAAGGCCCATCATGTTATCAGTATAATTTTTCTTTATAAGGCCCATCATGTTATCAGTATAATTTTTCTTTATAAGGCCGATCATCTTATCAGTATAATTATTCTTCATAAGGCCCATCATCTTATCAGTATAATTATTCTTCATAAGGCCGATCATCTTATCAGTATAATTTTTCTTCATAAGGCCCATCATCTTATCAGTATAATTATTCTTCATAAGGCCGATCATCTTATCAGTATAATTATTCTTCATAAGGCCGATCATCTTATCAGTATAATCCTTCTTCATAAGGCCGATCATCTTATCAGTAGAATTATTCTTCATAAGGCCGATCATCTTATCAGTATAATTATTCTTCATAAGGCCCATCATCTTATCAGTATAATCCTTCTTCATAAGGCCGATCATCTTATCAGTATAATTATTCTTCATAAGGCCCATCATCTTATCAGTATAATCCTTCTTCATAAGGCCGATCATCTTATCAGTATAATTATTCTTCATAAGGCCCATCATCTTATCAGTATAATTATTCTTCATAAGGCCGATCATCTTATCAGTATAATTATTCTTCATAAGGCCGATCATCTTATCAGTATAATTATTCTTCATAAGGCCGATCATCTTATCAGTATAACTATTCTTCATAAGGCCCATCATCTTATCAGTATAATTATTCTTCATAAGGACGATCATCTTATCAGTATAATTATTCTTCACAAGGCCCATCATCTTATCAGTATAATTATTCTTCATAAGGCCGATCATCTTATCAGTATAATTATTCTTCATAAGGCCCATCATCTTATCAGTATAATTATTCTTCATAAGGACGATCATCTTATCAGTATAATTATTCTTCACAAGGCCCATCATCTTATCAGTATAATTATTCTTCATAAGGCCCATCATCTTATCAGTATAATTATTCTTCATAAGGCCCATCATCTTATCAGTATAAATATTCTTCATAAGGCCCATCATCTTATCAGTATAATTATTCTTCATAAGACTCATCATCTTATCAGTATAATCCTTCTTCATAAGGCCGATCATCTTATCAGTAGAATTATTCTTCATAAGGCTCATCATCTTATCAGTATAATTATTCTTCATAAGGCCGATCATCTTATCAGTAGAATTATTCTTCATAAGGCTCATCATCTTATCAGTATAATTATTCTTCATAAGGCCGATCATCTTATCAGTATAATCCTTCTTCATAAGGCCCATCATCTTATCAGTATAATTATTCTTCATAAGGCCCATCATCTTATCAGTATAATTATTCTTCATAAGGCCGATCATCTTATCAGTAGAATTATTCTTTATAAGGCCCATCATCTTATCAGTATAATTATTCTTCATAAGGCCGATCATCTTATCAGTATAATTATTCTTCATATGGACCATCATCTTATCAGTATAATTATTCTTCATAAGGCCCATCATCTTATCAGTATAATTATTCTTCACAAGGCCCATCATCTTATCAGGTATTGTTAATTTTTCTTATTATTGGCAGTAATGTGCTTACATACCTTAGACACTCCGAGGAATTTTAATAATGCAAGGGTTGATAAACTTTCATAACATAATTTTGACGCTGCAAAAATGTACAAGGATGAATAACTACATAAATGAACTACGATCTCTATAATAGCATACAGCAGAGAACGATAGCATGCATTCTTTTGTGAATTTTAAAATCTTTCAGGTTTATTCACGTTTGTTGAATAGCTACTATAAATTATAAAGACACATTTCAAAATCTTTAATGTTTATTACTTTATCCTTCAACTTTAGTCACGAATGTTTTCAATCACTCTAAAACAGCCTTAATCTTGAAACCATTGATGTTTACCACAAACACTAATATGAGTAACCACGTAGGGATCATTCACTCCCCACAGAGGCAGATCAAGTCATGAAATGTTAATAAAGCCTCTGTTCTATTAAGTTCCGTGGGTTCCGGCAGTTACTTCTGGCGGAAAAATAATTGCACAACAATCCATTTGAATTTCTTTATCAAATGACAACGCTTCTCGCATGAAAATGGTGTTTCATTTCACAAAGCCTTTTTACCATGATTCAGTAGCCAAAATGATGATTTAACAACAGCGTCGCTGATTGCACAACTAACTTTGATCGCCTCCAATCAGGCAACTCCCATTCTAGCCCACAAAGTCGGCGTAATAGAACAGAGGCTGTACCAACTTTGAATGAATTGATTTGCCTCTGTGGGAAGAGAATGCGTAGTTTAAGGATATACGAAATATCCACAAGTTTTTATGTTCCCAATTCCGTAATTTTATTTATTTCATATATATATATCTAAATATATCAACACTTCATATAATTGAAAGAGAGGTAAAACAAACATCGTCACAAGATCAACCAATGAAAAAAGGAATTTAATTAAGATTTTGATTTAAATGTGAAATTAGGTTGATTAATGTTTTATTACGACAAAAGCTATCCACGTTTTCCTCATGGCCTTGTCATTGACCGGAAGCATTATCACTGTGTATAACCGTACACCGGAACTAGCGAGGTGTACGGCGGAGAAATGTTGCTAGCTAGGAGCATGATCGCCGTTTCACCACCCTTTTCTATGTTATTATCATGCCAAAAGCTTTCCGAGACATAACTATTTAATGTCATATCCTGTTCATAGTCAGAGATAGCAAATATGTTACAACAGCATTACTCGTTACTGTCATTTTTACTGTCCCTTGGATACAGAATGACAAGCACATACATTTTACTAAGTATGTGTGCTAAAATTACCACATGATGTTGATTATTTGAAAGTGATGAAGTAAAATATTACCTAACTTTCGATTTCGGCTCCTCGCTAGCAACATTTCCGCCGTACACCTTGCTAGTTGCGGTGTACGGTTACACACAGTGATTATCCGTTGAGAAATATTTTGTTGACATGAATAAAGTTTCTGTAAAGAATTAACGTCAGCGTCACTGTCAAAGTGTATATTGAAAATATATATTTTTGCAAAAAGGGCATTAGCATAGTTTGATTAAATACATTAGGAACATCGGAAATGCTACAGTTGCAGGTCCAGGGTCAGTATATGTATCCGCACAATTTCATTTTTTTCATTTCTATCAAATCAAGAATACGAATATTATTGGCGATCTGACGCAATCTGACGATACTTCCGATTATTTACCCACAAAACATATATCGAAAGACCAAGATAACAAATATATCTATCCATGGGCCACAATGTTTGCCTGACATTGGCTCAATAAACTGATTAGATTGTTATATGAAAGAACAGATTCATCCATGCTGTTTCATACTTGCATGCAGTTCAGGCTGATATTTAGCTATTGAGAAAATAAATACATCACTTTGTAGAAAATTATTTCGTCGAAATTTTGATATCATATTTAGATTGTTTAATCAACAATAACATACTTATTTCGACGCCAAAAGCACAGTACTCCTTGTAGAAAGGGCATAGCATTTAACGAACCCGCTTTCGGTGACGTAACTATTACGCGTGTAGGATTTACACCTTGTCACAACTAGCTTAATTTCGTTCGATGGGTATCAACTTTGGCAGCAACGAATACCTTATTCGGAGAAAAAGTAAGAAAATCTAGTCGTGCACGACAAGGACGGTTTTCAAGCGTATATTTAGAGACCGGAAGTTGTGAGATGGCCACACTTGATTAGCCTTTATGTTGGCTGCCGTTTCCGTAATTTTGGTAAATTATCTCATATTTTATGAATTGTGGTCCAATTTTCCCTAGGTTGGTCGCAATTTTTTTCTAAAAATACAACGAAGACATTAAAAATACCTGTAAAAATATTGCATGTATGATGCAGCATCTTTAAGTTTGTGAAGCTGCAAGGTAAGACTGGAGACGTATAAAACAACCTGGTGTGCTTGTTCAGCAACATAGCTCCCAACCAAGGACAATTGCCAATGACACATTCGGATTAAAATCGGCCTAGTTCCGAGGAATAAAATATTTAGAATATCATCTCTACGGTGATATGATATGCTCTACACTAGGACTCAGTGGAGAGGATACCTATCGAATTATAACATGTTTGATTCTCGATTGAGTTAAATATGAATATAACTTTAGGAACTAGGCCGATTTTAATCCAACTGCCAATGTCAAACCAACGAAAACCGAATTGAACTGAACAGTGCATGATTCATTATTAAGAACACAAGGTGTAGTAAGAAGTTAGATTTTCAATTACAATTATTTCGGATTTTTTCTTAAACTGATAACACCAAGAGATAAATCTTTGTCTCCTTTTTTTTCAAAATTTGAAATTTTATATCAAGAAATTGTTTCAATTGATTTGATACTTTCATTAACAAATCAGAACATATTCTAAGTGAAAACCTATTTTTTCACAGCTCGACATCATTTTTAACATGGTAGGTTATGCTTATGTACATTCTATTTCTTATCCCTGCCTACATTAAACAAATATATTCTAACTAAACCCTAATCCCACACTTATTATTTTATTCAAACAGCTACAAATATTTTCTATTGTATTGTCATAATTTGATGCATCATATGTCTGTCAGATACATGTATTCAGTAGATTAAACATTACTGTAGTGCGAACCTACTTTTGCCTGTCGGTTGAGTCAATATACAAGTATATGTAACTATGACATAATATTGTTCATTAGCATTGTATTATTTGGATAGATGCAGAGAATATGTTATGTTAAACAGCTGATTGCTTTGTATTCTCAGTTTGTTAAGAATACAGATTTAAAAATATTTGGGTTGACACCAGCTTATTTGGGTGAAAAGGTTTTCTTTGAATCTTGAGTAGTTGACAAATAAAAATAATGCTCGTAACAAAAAGCTTCTCTTTAGGAACATTAACCCAGAGCTTTGACTTTCGATCGCGAGTATATGCCAAAATATCACATACCGTCGATGGATCACAACATTCCAAACCTCTGATCACACCTTACCGCTAAACTTACTTAAATTCTTTTCGAAAATCATATGCAAAAAAATATAAGATGAGGCGATTTTAGATTTATTGCCGCTTTCAAGAATATTTCACTTATATCACGGCTGCTTGTATTATTGCAGGGAGAAAGCCCGCAACACTATTGTGGTTAAGTATTGCGGTGAAACCTGCGAGCAGAGGCTGGAACTAGTGAACCATGGGTGGTACTGTGCTGAAATTCAGTGTAGCATTGCACCCAATTCTTACTGGGTGTAGAACAAAAAAAAAGAAAATTCAGTTTATTTACTGTTAGGATTGTGCACGAAATAATATTCGCATGAATATTACTACATTCATGTTTTATCACGTAATTGAAAAAACAAATATGGTTGCGTTTTGACGACAGGTTAATGGCAAAGGATTAAAACTCGGAAGCAGATGGGACAAACGTACCTACTAAATATACTGATATTCAAACAAACGGCATTTACCGTATGAACTTAACATGGTATACATTGGCTAACAGATAATTTTCCAGTTGTCCATGGAGATATCATTTTTTTTACATACACACTAAATTCTGATATTCACTGAGTCATGAATGTTTCTATTCTATACCACAACAATAGATAAATAAAGTATGTATTTAGTAAACCGTTTAAGTTACAAAAAACACAAAGTGAATGAGATTCTCTACTGGTACCCTTGACCCTATTTAACTACGCTCAGACAATGACAACAATTTTTTGTGACAGTTCACCGAACACGAAGAATGGTTCACCTTTTGTCTCCCACTTGACGTACCAGAAGATATTTAAACCAAATCATACGATACGCTAGCTATTTGGCGATACTTGATAGGTTGGGTACCTTTTGTTAACTGCCGGTAAGATGTATGATATCTATTCAATATGTTTACAGATGGTTTTTATCACGTTTTGGTTTGCGATTTCTCAACGTCATACCAGAAGTCGAGTGGGTTACAAGAGTCAAATTTACTTTTGTGACGTACTTTTTCTTATAAAAATATATCAAGTAGCTTGCTTTCCTCCCACAATTTAGGGGTTGTTTTGGTTGGTAAGGGTTGATTTCGGAATTGATGTGTTTGTCAGACTGTAAACAATATGAAAGACGTACTTTCTGGACAGTGCAGCTGTGTCAAAGTTGAGCCTCAGTGTAAGCATTGTGACACTAATAACAGGTATCCTTTTTAGCTTCGTAAGTCTTTTGATTACCTGAATATATGTACATTAGAAATATTTATATAACGCATACACGTTAATGAATATGTGTAGGTCTTGTAAGCTATTCGACGACAAAATGAAATCATATTTATTTTTACCCGCTGCTACTTTCAATATTGGTAGAGGATATTCTAAATTGACCAAAAAAAATTCAAGTTAAAGAATATATCTAAATAACAAATATATGGATTTACCTTACGTGTTACCAAGGGAAATAGTTATAAAACAGAACTTTGAAACAAAAACGATGAATATTTTACAAGTAGTACATAAACTGTCTTGATTCATATGAGGACTATTTAAGTACTCATGAAGTCATCATGATATGGCATATCTGTTGAAACGTCCTATTTGAGATTCATTTGAGGAGTTAGAATGACAACAAGAAAGACGAATATATGCCTCACAACTTGTTAATCCATTGTATGCGACGTTTCGACAAGGATATTGTGTCGTTCTCAGGCAGAGATGCCAGACGTGTTATTTGCATCTTGTTGATACTGATCTGTAATGAAGATAAATATAAGGGTGACAACTTCTTTGTAGAATTGAAAAACATTCGATAATCAAACCTGAAAAAATAGTGGTTACCCTTTTGTTAAAACTTGTTAACATATTTTACTTGATTTAAACAGCAGAGTCACCATGCAACGTCAAATCTAAATGTATCATCAA
The DNA here is from genome assembly GCA_916613615.1 of Steromphala cineraria. NCBI lineage: Eukaryota > Metazoa > Mollusca > Gastropoda > Trochida > Trochidae > Steromphala > Steromphala cineraria. The sequence goes on along the minus strand of OU744728.1, from coordinate 64,249,952 downwards.
ATTACAGACTAAATGCACGGGATTTGGTAAACAAAAGTGCTTCAATGTCAAGGTAAATATTTAAATGGGTTTAGGGTAGAAACTAGGTGGAAACCGGATCTGATAATGTACTAAATGTGTACTAAACTCATATTTTGAAAGGGTTTATTTTTAAGGGTTTTGTATTCCAACTGAGAAAAGTGGGACTTCAATATAATGCAAAATCATGCAACATAAGAAACATCTTATTTCAATATATTTGTTAAAAAGAAATAGATCAAAACAAGGCGTATCATGAAGAGTGGTGCGGTGGTACACAATATAGATAACTATGGAAGTCCTGTTTCTCATAAATGATAAAATTATATATATAACAATAAAAGGTTTTTCCTAGTGTATCGATTTTTATCAAGGAACATAAGCAATGCACACATCTAATCTGTGTTTGGGTGGAGTTTGCTCACCCTCTGTTCTCTGTGTTCTCTATCTTACTGACTAAAATCTTTCAAGAATGAAGGCATCTATCTTCTTCAGCAAAGTCATAAAAAGTTTGTTAAAAGCGTGGTCAACGTTACATGGCATCTGAGAAAAACGTCACGAAACGGAATTGAAATTTGATAATAGAATCCCAATGCGTTAATATCTACAAGGAGACATCGCACTACTCGGAGGTAGACGTTTCAAATCAAAATCTCCATTCTCATTTAAAAGAGTTCGTTTTCACAGCCATTGCACAGATTTATTAAGGTTATGTGTTACGATGTCAGTCTTATAAACTTTAAGTCGGAACTTTAGACAATGTGATAATAAAATTTGTAAATGATTTCCACATGATCGCCATCCTGCGGCCCTACTTGGGATATAGCCAATCAAAATATTTTTTCGCCACTTTCTTGATAAAATTTCAACGAGAAAATGATTTAGCGTAACGCTCGTACCCTGAGACAGTATGGTTGATGGTTAAGGAAAAACACGATGAATATTTAGTTATTCTTGTATTCAATATTTTGAGCAACTTAGAAATTTGAAGGTTTATATCAATCATCCTACACGATAGAATTTCTATAAATTCAGGGTGCTTTGTAGAGGAAGAAAACACAAAATCATGTATGTAAGTTGTAAATATACTTTACTATAGCCACACCATCATGTTGAAAATACCATCGAGAAGAATAAGTTCATTCAAATGAAACGCCCTTTTTTTAAAACGTATGTCAACGTAGCATTAACCATGTATCTATTTTCAATTGTTGCTAGGAACGTTAATCTTTAATTTAACGTTTGGGTAACCAAGTGAATATTCTTTCAACAAGGGGATTATTGTATTCAGTTTTCTAACAGAAGGTTTAAATTCAATTGAATTATCAAAATATTTTCAGCCTTAAAGCCCTGTCTTACTTCAGATTACATATTCAGCTCACAATAAAAGAAAGACTTGACATTTTGTAGACCACATTTCATGACAAAATATATTACTACGTCAATTGTATGGAGCTGTTTGAGGTTGGTACACCATACCAAGCGTGCATACATGGTAGAACAGAAGCACATTATAAACACTTCACTCGCAATAAATACGTTATCTAAATAAAATTACATTGCAAATTGAAAATGTGAAAGTCAAACCGACGAATACGAGTAAATCCAAATAATTGTGAAAGACTTCATAGCAATAGTTTATTCCATTCAATAATCATATAACGATACGCGCGAATGATATATCCACTTGGAAATCAAATCTTCAAAAACTTCAACTTAGACCTGGTATGACGTCAAACCTAGAAGTTATACGTTTCATCCAGTTAATAGACCGCCGGTTGACGTAGTGTATAATGAAAAATGACACGAAATTTTCGAATGAATGTTAATTTTACAAAATACTCAAGTTTATTTACTTGTTTCAAGATTAGATTTTCTTATCAGCTTCATGACACAAAATACATTGATTTTTCTAACAAAGAATTATAAAAACTCTCCTTTTGAATTCCGGTGAAAATAACCTATGAAAATCAAATTGTACAATTCCTCACATACAAACTTTCAAAAATGGATGCAGGATGCAGGGTCGGCATGAGGATATTCTTTACACGCACACGAAAGATGGCAATTGGGTGAGGGGGGGGGGGGGTGGTGTTGGATTCAAATACTGCCTATTATTTAAACATGCACTCTTAGCGTGTTAGCATTGTTCTAGGTACGTAGAACTTTTTGCAGTGGAATGTAGCCTAGATATCTGATAATCGTAAAAGGGGAGCAAACATGTGACATAGAAATGGACACCATGAGATACGCAAGTTTTTAATGTTCACGAAATTAAATGATCAGTGATATCGCTTTTCACCACCGTGTTGTATTTCCTTTTGTTTAAAAACAGAAATGTCATTTTTCGAACGTCTTAATAGAAATCAATTGTTATCTTGAATAGAGTTAATGTATATCTTAGTATTTTCTTAAATTGAC